>CM053622.1:654276986-654293357 GCA_028646595.1 Phalanger gymnotis | reverse complement strand
ATTGTTTCTTTCTGGCTGATTGCAATATTTTCTCCTTGACCTGGGAACTCTGGAATTTGGCTACAATATTCCTAGGAGTTTTCCTTTTGGAATCTCAGGAGGTGATCAGTGGATTCTTTCAATTTCTATGTTACCCTCTGTTTCAAGAATATCAGAGCAGTTTTCCTTGGTAATTTCTTAAAAGATGATGTCTAGGCTCCTTTTCTGATCATGGCTTTCAGGTAGCCCAATAATTTTTAAATTTTCTCTCCAGGATCTATTTTCCAGGTCACTGGTTTTTCAACGAGATATTTCACATTGTCTTCTATTATTTCATTGTTTTGGTTTTGTTTTATAATTTCTTGATTTCTCATAAAGCCATTAAGCTTCCATTTGCTCCATTCTAATTTTTAAGGAATTACTTTCTTCAGTGAGTTTTTGTACCTCCTTTTCCATTTGGCCAATTCTGCTTTTTAAGGCATTCTTCTCCTCATTGGCTTTTTGCAGCTCTTTTGCCATTTGGGTTAGTCTATTGTTTAAGGTGTCATTTTCTTCAGTATTTTTTGGGTCTCCTTTAGTAAGTCATTGACTTGTTTTTCATGATTTGCTTGCATCACTCTCATTTCTCTTCCCAATTTTTCCTCTACTTCTCTTACTTGATTTTCCAAATCCTTTTTGAGCTCTTCCATGGCCTGAGACCAATTCATATTTTTCTTGGAGGCTTTTGATGTAGGAGCTTTGACTTTGTTGTCTTCTTCTGGTTGTGTGTTTTAATCTTCCTTGTCACCAATTTCAGATTCTATGGTCTGATTTTTTTCTGCTGTTTGCTCATTTACCCAGCCAATTACTTCACCAAGGTAGTACTCTGGTTCCAGTGAGGAGAGGGAGTATACTGTCCCAAGCTTCAGGGGTTTTGTGAAGCTGTTTTCAGAGATACTTCTAAGGACCTGTAAATTTTCAGCTCTTCCAAGGTGGTATGATCAAAGCAGAGGTGTTTACTCCTCTTCCGGGCAATGCGTGACCTCAAGCACTCTTTTCTGCCTTGGGACTGTGGGGAGGATTCCCTCTCCACTGTCACCAGCGCTCCCCCTCACCCCACAACTGCCACCCAGGACTGTGACCCAGATCAAAGCACAGGCAAAGCAAGAGAATACTGCCTTAGTACCAGCAAAGAGATCCCTGCAATGCCCCTCTAATCAGCTGCTTGATTCCCCATCGTCTGTGGGCTGAGAGCTCTGGAAGCAGCCACTACAGCTATAGCCGCAGCTGCCCCTGCCATGGGCTGGACCACACTCCTCTCTCATACAGGTCCAACAGACTTTTCTTACTGACCTTCTAAGTTGTCTTTGGTGTTTTGGGGTTGAGAAGTCTGGAAACCATTGCAGCTGCCAGTGATTCAATCCCCTGAGGTCTGCTCCAGCCCGTCTGTGCCAGTGCAGCTTTCATTGGACTGCACTCTTCTCTCAGACTGGTGTAAGAGATCTTTCCTGTTGAACTTCCAGGTTGTCTTGGGCAGGGAATTTGTTTTACTCTGTCATTGTGTGGGTTCTGCTGCTTGAGAATTTGTTTAGAGTCATTTTTTACATGTATTTGGAGGGATTTGGGGGAGAGCTCAAGCAAGTCCCTGCTTTTATTCTGCTATCTTGGCTCCACCGCCATAACTCTGCTTCTTTAATGCACCTTTATAGTTTTGTTTAAAAATAATCATTCTCATTTTCATTGCTATAATGGACCAGTGAGAGTTTAAATGTTTTCAAAAACATTAACAGGCCAACTATGAAATAACACATTTATTTGTGATTATTTAAAAATAAAACATGAGGAAAGTGCCACAATGAATTACCAAAAATAGTTTTTACTATAATTTCAATAAAATTAAGCACAATAGAATGTAAACTCCTTGAGAACAGGGACTATTTTTCATTTTGTCTCTGCCCCAGGACCTGGCACTGGGTGTTACACATAAGTATTTTATAAAGTCTGTGCTGGATTCAAAAAATATTTAGGCTAGAAGATTTTAGCTATTTAGCTACCAGAAATCATATACACTTAAAACAGCAAATACCAGAAAATACTTTCAAGAGACAGATTTGACATTTCCTATTTCCTCAATAAAGTTGCTTCATCCCAAATGTTCATCAATAAAGTCAACCACTGTAGAAATGCTTTTGAATGACTTTTTTTCCCCTAATATTGAAAAAAGAGAGTATAATTACCCAGGAATTGACTGACTTTCACTGCTCCTCCTGTGGCCTGCTTTGCTATATGAAGTCCCTTGGACACAGCTGGACTAACTTCCAGTGGCTTTTCTTCTGGCTCAATATGTTCTCGAAGTTTGGAGGCTCCTTTATGGATTGCCTTTCCAGTAAGTTCAGCTCCTTTAACTAAACCCCAACTCAGCCAGGATGCACCTTTTCAAAGGAAAAGAAACGACACTGTATGTAACAGCTATGCCTTTAAGTCTTACTTTATAACACCAACCAAACAAAAAGTACTTATCAAGCAACCACTACGTGTGAGGCACTTGTGCTAAGGTTATAAGTACAAAGAATGATAAAATCTCTACTCATAAAGAATGCATGTCAAAAGTTTCAGAAGACAGAGTCAGGATAGAATTTATGAACAAGTAATTTCCAGTTTTTTTTTTAATTAAAGAGTCCTATTGACAAAGCACACAATTATTAATACTAGAAGAGTTTGGTCCTTAGCTATATCTTGCTACCATGGTTAAAAATAAGTTGGTTTGGGGTGGTTTTTTTTAATTTTCTTTTAAGTGCTCCTTAGATACTATTACCAAGGGTCAAAAGAACTAGACTAGTTATTTAGCTTGGAATAGGATAGGATTCCATGAAAGAAGGCTACTCAGGCCACAGGTAGCTACTATTTACTAAAGACAGAATGAAGACTCAGCAGTAGCAGTAATAATTTGTGTTGGGTATAAGGGGAAATTTGGTTTCTAAAGAGTTGAGAAACCTTGGACTCATTATTCTAGAAAATGTATTATCTAATTCTCAAGATATTTATGAAAAGGATAAGCCCTAGTAATGAATCTAAGCAGCCACATCACTTGGGAACAAATCACTTGGCTTCCCTTGAATTCGAGAAGGTTGGACTAATGATATCTAAGGCCTACTCCAGATCCAAAATGACATTATTTTTATAGATCTTTATATGTCAATACAATCCAATTAAATCTATTTTGGTATTTTTGGATGGTTTTGGTTTAAATACCTGTAGGCTACATGAACAAAATCTCATCAGAAATACAGCTGATCTGGAGAACAGAGTGAGAAGAAATAATACAAGAATATATTATTACATATTCTTATATAAGAATGAGTCAGACTCACTGAAAATTATGATAAAAAAAGAAACCTGATACACTATTACAAGGAATTATTAAGAAAAACTGCCCTGAAGTTTTAGAACAAGAAGGTAAAGCAGAAATAGAAAAAAATCCACCAATCACCATCTGAGTTGGTGAGGAGGAAATCTTATAGGAATAGGATAGCCAAGTTTCAGAGCTCCAAGGCTGAGGAGAAAATACTGAACGCAACAAGAAAAAAACAATTTAAATATCATAGAGCCACAATAAGGATTACACAAGACCTTGCAGCTACTACATTGAATGACTGTAGGTCTTGGAATACTATACTTTGTAGAGTAAAAGAGCTGGGGTTATGACCAAGGGTAACTTACCTAGCAAAGTTAAGCATAATCCTGAATGGAAAAAAAATGGACACTTAATAAACTGAAAGACTTTCAGGTATTTGTTACAAAAACAGAGCTTAAGGGAAAATTCAATATACAACATTTAGGAGAAATATAAAGTAAACATTAAAGACTAATTATAAGGGACAGAGTAAGGTTAAATTGTTTACTTTTTATATATGAAAATATTATAAGTTCTTTTATGACTGTCATTTTTATTTGGGTAGTCTGAAAGAAAGGCTTGGCCTGAACTGAGTATGATGGGGTTAGACTATAAAAAATAAAAAGGTGTAGGGAGAGAGAAAAAGGAACAATTATCTCATAAAAATGAGGCACAAAAAAAGAAAAAGTTACAGAAGAAGATAGTAGAGTGGAGGGCGGGTAGTGCTGAAACCCAATTCTGATTGGTAATGGGTTATATATACCCATGAGTATATATACCCATACATATGTATATATATATATGTATGTATGTATAAAGTCTTCTAAATTCAGAAAGAAACAAGAAAGTAAGGTGATAGGGTGGGGGGCCAGGATAAAGGGGGGACTTTTGGAGGGGTAGGTAGATAAAGAAAAAGGAGGGCAGTGAGTGGAAGTAGAGGAGAGAGGAGAGAGGAGAGACATGAATATGGTGAGGGAAAATAGGAAGGAGGGAAATATACAACTAATAATTATAGTTTAGAATGTGGATGGGATGTATTTACCTATAGGTGGAAACTAACAGCAGATTAAAAATCTGAATTTAACAAATGTTCTTTCAGGAAATGCTATAAAAATGTATATAAAAACATATGTATACATAAAAATGTATATAAAAATATACGTAAACAAACAAAAGAGGGTCAGGAGTAAAATTTATAATGTAAAAAAAGGAGGAGTAGTAATCATGATCTCAGACAAAGTTAAAGCCAAAATAGATGTAATCAAAAGAGAAAAATAGGGAAACCACACTATGTGTCAGCCATACTATTGAATACTGTTTTAGAGCATTTAAAATAACTAGACACTATAAAATAACTGAGAGTACACCTATCAAAACAGACACAGGAACTATGCAAACACAAACATAAAGCACTTTTATACAAATAAAATAAAATTTAAACAATTGAAGTAGTATTTACTGTTCATGTATAAAAAAAGACCTGACAATTTTACCTAACTAATCTATTTATGTAATACCATCCCAATTAAATTGCTAAAAAATTATCTTACTGAGTTAAAAATAATAACAAAGTTTATTTGGAAGAACAAAGGGTCAGAAACTTCAAAGAGATCAGGGGAAGAAAGATGTAAAGGAAACAGATTCAGTAGTATCAGACCTTAAACCATATTATAAGGTGAGAGCATTGCTGAAATCTCTCAGATAAAATGTGACTGGGATAAAATATTGCTGTGGTGCAGGAAATGATGAGCGGGTTGAATTAGAAAAGCATGGAAAAATTTGGACTTATGAAGGAGGATGTTGTCTACCTTCAGAGAAACAGATGGCAGGTGGAGGTAAGCATGGCATAGACTAACATATATGTGTATGACTGTAAATGTGTATGTGTGTGTGTATGTATAGTGTGGGTGTGTATGATTATAAATATCTATATGTGTATATATGTGTATGTATATGTGCATACACATATGTAAATGAATGTATGCCCATGTATGTGTATGTGTATGTGTATGTGTATATCTATATTTCCATACTTAATTGTAGCCTTCTTTGGGGGGTGGGAGGGGAAAAAATAAAGAAAGAAGTGCACAGCAGAGAACAAAAGAAAATCTACAAGGAAGGAAAGAAAAGATGGGACAGCTCTGAATACAATAAGTAGTATTTACTATACAGGCTTTCTTGAAATGGAAATTTATTGTTCTGTATTGAATCCTCTCCTATGTTGTGCTATGTACAAGGCAATGTTATTTTTTTTCTTATTTTGTATTTAAGTTCAAAATTTTAAAAATTGTATTTTTTTTTAATAAAAAGAGCATATTAGGTACCAGGTACTATGCTATGAGGCAGGGATTGGAATACAAAATGATCCCTGACCTCAAGGAGCTTACATTATATGCCTTTCCAAATCTCATCTTTGAGACCTTCACCATCCATCTTCTCTGCTACTACTCATATAATACTGTATAGCACTAGAGTCAATCACAGAACCAGCAGCACAAATCTTTGTCACCTAATCTCAACTAGGTCCTCATTGCTTCACAACAATCCTTTTAGTCTTCCCTAATATCATCATGTTCCTCACAGTGGCTCTTCCAAATCTTTTCTTTCTTCAAGCCTTCTATACTGTCCCTCCACACTTCTATCATTCTCGTTTGAGGATGTTGCCTCACATTTTTTGAAAGACCATCCATTATGAGTTTCTTTTCTCCCCTACTCTGCGCCTCAAAATCTTTATTTATCAGCTCCCTCCCTCCTTTTTCCTGCTTTGTTCCAGCTGCACTTAAGGCAGTCCTTCTCATCAAGGTCAATTTCTCTAACTGTACCCATGATCCCATTCCCTCCTAGAAGCTTGCCCCTTTGATTACTCTTTCCCTCCTTTTCCTATCATCAGTCTCCACCTGCTGACTCCTTCTGTGTTATCTACAAACACACTCAATTAACTCTCACGCTTAAAAAAGCTTACCTTGACCCCACTATATCCTCGAGCTACCTTCATATATCTCTCCTTCTTTTCATAGTCAAGCTCCCATAAAAACAAACAAAAATAAGTTATCTATATTCACAGCCACTGTTTTCTTCTTTCCACTTACTTTTCATTGGGTTTCGATCTGGCTTCCACTCAGCTGAAATTACTCTGTACCTAATGGCTTTCTGTCCTCATCCTTGACAACATAGGACACTACTGACTTCTCCTGGATATACTTTCTTTCCTCTCTGGCTTTGATCAAACCGTCCTTTTAGTTCTCTTCCTACCTCTTTTTTTAGGCTCCTCTACTGGATCATCATTTTGTCCACACATAACTGTGGGTGTTCCCCAAAGCTGTTTTGAGGCTTCTGCTTTTCTCTTTTATGCCCTCTCTCAGTACTTTAAACTCCATGAATCCAATTATCATTTTGATGAAGATTAACTCTCATATCTATAGTCTAGCCCTAGTCTCTCTCTTAAGCCCTACTCATGTATCATCAACTGCTTCCTCTATAGGATTTTCAAATTCAACACGGTCAAACTTGAACTTATTTCCTCCCTATCAAAAAAAAACCTATTTCTCTTTCATCCAAACTTCTCTATTTCTGTTGAGGGCACCACCTTTCTTTTAATCACCCAGAGTCAAAACCTTAGGGTCAGCCTTAATTCTTCCCTCTTTCTCACTACCGTACATTCAAAAGCTACTAAGTCTTCTTGAGTCTACCTCCCCAATAACTTGCTTCTGTTCCCCTTTCTCTATTCACAGTCACCACCTTAGTTCAGACCCTCACTGGCTATCACTTAGACTACAGCCACAGCCCCCTAATTGGTCTCTCCAATTCCAATCTCTCTCCTCTCAAATTCATCCTCTTTCAGCTGCCAAAACAATCTTCCCAAAACATAAGTCTGACCATGTCACTCTTTCTCAAGAAACTTCAGTAGCTTCCCACTGCCTCTAGAATATAATGTAAACTCTTCTGGTGTGGCATTTAAAACCTTTCACAATCTGACTCTAGCCTATCTTTCCTGACTTATCGCACATTACTCTCTTCTATATATTCCACATAAAGTCAAACTGAACTATTTGATATTAAAAATAAAAACTTCGCAAGTGCAAGATGGGATAGGTGTGACAAGACAGGTTAGAGTAAAAAAAAAAAAAAGATCTAGAGGTTTTAGTGGACTACTAGTTCAATGAGTCAATAGAGTGATATGGCAGCCAAAATGGCAAACTCAATTTCAGGTTGGATTATTAGAGGGTCAAATATGAAGGAAGTGATAGTTTTGCTGAACTTATTCCTTGGTCAGACCTGATCTGAAGCATTGTGTTAAGTGCTGAGTATTACAGTTTAGGAAGGACACTGAGAGAATTAATGCTTGATCCCACATTTTATATTTGATTTTACTCTGCAAGTGATTTTATTCTATATTATGCATTCTATGCAATAAAGTATAAAGCCTCTTCTCTGTCTCTGAGTAAAAAAGCTCATCACGTCTGTAGAAATTCAGTCTCATTTCTCTTCGAAGATAGATACCAAAGATCTAAGCTTTCCCCACAATGACTATTAAAGAAAAAGTCTGTTCTTATTACTTCCATAAAACATTATCTCAGCATTTCCTGCAAAATTTGTGTTATCCTTGAGAAGCTGAATTCACTGACCTTGTCCCGCCTTTAGTAATTAAAGTGGCCTTATCTAATCCCCAGGCACCAGTGTGTACCTGAGTCCCTATCAGTAACTTCAGGATGCAGCTGAGACCCATGAAATTCACAAAAGCATTCCTTAGAGGTAGAGAGAGGCAGTCTACATCCCAAGTGGGGGATATGCCCACTTTCTTTGATGTAATTAATAATGATCCCTCATCCCTGTGATGCTAACGAATGATATGATTTTTGTTCTTTGTTCTATGCTTATAAAAATGAGTTGCATCTTCAATTTGGGGTCTTTGGCTAATAAATGAATTCAAGCCATTGACCTTTTATCATCAAATTGCATGTCTCTGTTAAAAAATAGTATCTTGCTTAGAGAAACTTGCCTCAGCTTACCTTTTCGATAAATTTCACATACAACAACATTGACAAGCTAGAGCAGAAGGGTCAAACACACAACCCACGATACTCCTGAGTGTCCCGAATCAGATTAAAACCCAACTGGGAAATCTTTAACAAAATAAATATAAACAGAACACAGATAAGGTACATATGTGGTTTTTTGACAACACTGAGTTAGAGCACGACAAGAGGAAGATAGTCTGGAAATAAGAGATCATGCCATAGGAGGAGTGAAGGAACTGGAAATGTTTGTCACATAAAAGAAAATTATTTCAGGGGGATATGATAGCTACCTTTAGGTATTTGAAAGGCTATCACAAAGAAGAGGGATTACATTTGTTTGCTTATTCCCAGAGTCTAGAAGAAAGAATAATTAATATGGTTCACAATCAGTGCTTAATAATATTCATTAACTGAAAGTTGCAAAGAGGTAGATTTAGACTCTGCATAGAGAAATACCTCCTAACAATTCATAAAAGCTGAAGGTTCCAGATGATTCTTCTACAGATTGCTAAGGTTTTACTTTATGCTACCCCTCAATTCTCTGTGGTTAACCAGAAACAGTCAACCAGCAAGATTACAGTATCTACTATGAGCCAGGCAATGTGCAAGGCAACGAGAATACAAAGATAAAAAATGGTCTCTTCCCTTATATTCTAACGAGGGAAACAATATGTATACATATAAGTACATTTAAAATATAAACAAAGTAAACAGAAAGTAATATTTTTAAGGAAGATGAAAGAGTAGGGAGGAAGTACTAACTGGGAAGATTAGTGTCGAGTAGGAAACAGTGTTTAAGCTGAGATTCAAAGGAAGCTAGAGGGGAGTTTACCAACAAAACAAGCTTAGAAGAACATTAAATTGAAGAGAAAAGAGAAGCCTTTAATATAAGAAAACAATGTTTAGCTAGAACTTTGTATATCGATACATATTTATATATTAACCCTTTATTATCCTATTAGGAAAGCTTTATGCTTCTGACAGGTGTCATTCAAAAGCAATGCTTCTTGGGCCCTCCCATGTGTTTCCAACTGATAGAGGAAAGGTAATTAAAAATTTTTTAAGTAGAATTATCCCTAGTACCTGATAAAATATTCTGAGATACTTTCTCACTCCACTCAGGTAATACTCTCACATTTTCTTCAGGAACTGGTTCAAAGGGTACAATCTGACTCAGATTAATTTCTTCATTTGAAGTATCTACAGCCTAAAGATGAGAAAATGTTTAAGGAAATGAAATAATTAACCATGTAAAAAACTTCAAGTTCTCTAATATTCAGAATAAGGCAAATTAAAAGCAATTCCTAAATACCATCTTATACCAACATTATGTTGTTAACAACAATTACAAACACTAAAATTAATACTGTCAGGCTATGGAGAAACAGGAACACTATTATACTATTGGCAGAGATGCATACTGGTGCAATCTTTTTGATAGGCAACATAAGTTGGAAAACCAATGTCTTAATTATCTTATTACTTGAGTTATATACTAAAATGTCATTGAATGAAAAAAATTCCATCTATGTAAAACTATTCATACATATTGCTCTATGGGTAATTTAAATTGTTTCATTTTTAATTTATGGAACAAAACAAGTATTTCCATAACATAGTACAATTTAAAAAATGATCGCACATGAAATTTCAACTCTATTATGTACAACTTGCTATTCTTTTTAAATATATAATGGTTATCATGTAATTTTTTTTCTACCCTCCCATCCCACCCTAAAGATGGCTACCATTAGACACAAATATGTATATATATGTAAAATCACACACACTTCTACTTATTAGTTCTTTCCCTGGATGCAGATAGCATCTTCCTTTACATATATGTCCTTTGTAGTTAACTTGGGTATTTATAATGGTCAAAATAAGTTATTCGCTCAAAGTTGCTCTTAAAATTGCTGTTACTGTATGCAACATTCTCTTGATTCTGCTCATTTCATTTCTTCATTATTTTGTGCAAGTCTATCCATGTTTTTCTAAGTCATCGAGCTCATTGTTTCTTATAGCATAGAAGTATTGCATCACAATCATATGCTACAACTTGTTCAGCCATTCCCCAATTGATGGGCATCCCTGCAATTTCCAGTTCTTTGTCATCACAAAGAGAGCTGCCATAAATATTTTAGAACATACAGGTTCTTTTCCTTTTTTCCTAATCATCTTTGGAAACTGACCTAGTAATGGTATTGCTGAGTTAAAGAGTATAGGCAGTTTAATGTAACAACAATAATAACCATACAAGTTTAATTTACTAATAACAAAACCTTATTCACCTGGTTCAAATGAATGCAGTACAATTGAACAGGTATCACATTTAAACTGCAACATGAAGAATACATACGGAGTACTACAATCAATAAACATCAAGCACCTATTATATACCATGCTAAGTGTTAAAAATACAAAGAAAGGCAAAAGAAAGCCCTGGCCCTCAAGAAGTTCACAATCTACTGGGAGAAAGTAAGACATAAAAAGGAGATGAAAAGAGTGGGGAGTAGCTGGGTGGGATATGATAAGATTAACGTTGGAAAGATGGGATTGTATTCTGGGATCATCCTGGGAGGGTTCAAAATCATACACATTTTTCCAAAAATTACTCCAACCTACTTACTTGACTCCAATTAATTGTTATTCTTCACTGCTCGTCCATTGTATATGTGCTAGTGGATGACTCAATGAGCTATTCATCAGGTCATCAACTGGAAAATATTCTTCTTGATTTTTTCTACGTGGATTCCTAGGCAACATTCTTTTAAGGAGACCCTATGATATGGATTGAACTAGAAGGCCAATAAGGTCTGTTCCCAGTCTCAAATTCTGTAATTCTGTGTATGGAAGATGATTTTATTGACATGATTTTATCCACAAATGAATCTAGACCAAGGGTTTTTTAACTTGGGGTCCATGAACTCTTAAAAAATTTTTTTTGATAATTATTTCAGCATAATTGATTTTTTCTGAAAGTCTATGTATTACGTATTTTGTGCATTTAAAACTATTATTCTGAGATGCGAACCAAAGGCTTCATGAGACCTACAAAATGGTCCATGACCCAAAAAAGGTTAAAAACCACTGATGTGGATAGTATCACCACGGATATGGAATCCCCATTCCATTGGGACTTTACCACTACCACAGAAGATACCCTGTACAAACACCTCTGACAATCATATATCTCTTCTTTTAAGTTATGTCTGACACTGATTATCAGGGAATCTGCGGAAAAATTTTTTGGTGACTGCAACCATCAAGGAATATTTTATGATATTAACATATACATGGTAGATATTTTATTGAAAGAGAGCTAGTAAAGCTTTATTTTGTAGTATAGAACTAAATGTTTTGTATTCAATAAACAGCAAGATTTTGTATATTCTGTACCTTTTAGACAATTATGTGACTATGAAGATATACTCTGCTACCATAAATTCTGAAAATCTCCTTGTTCTTTTTACCCTTTGATTAAGATCCTTGACATGTATGTATACCTTTCTCCTAAAGACTTGAGAAAGATGAGAAAACATAGCTCATCAGGTAGTATCTTTTGAATTTCCTTTTTTTTGGGGGGTGGTGGTGGTGGTAATGGCATCTGTGATTTTTTTATTCTTTAGGAATCTTCCTGAGATATATTAAAAATTAATCTGAGTACCTTCAAAAATTGTCACCTCTAGCTTAGATTTATTTTGTCATACTCAGTCATTCTCTGTAACTTCATCTTCTCAAGTGACATTTTTACTTCTTCATATACTACATATAGTACTAAAGTGTGGAAAGCTGACTGATGATCGATGATGAGGATAGATCACTGTAGAAAGGACGGCAAATCTGTTTGAGTAATTGTCCTTCCAGTTTCATCTATAAATCTTTTGGGAAGATCTTGTTTATTTAGACCTCCTACCATGCTTTCTAGGGAACTTGTTTTCTCTTGTTTTACAAAGCAATACTTTTCCTTATTTCCTGCTATCCTCATATATTCAAATAGGTCTATGATCTCATCAATTCTCATCAATTCAGAAGTTCCCTCCAATGATGCAGATTGCAATCCATCCAATGCCTGAACATTCTATTTGACTCATATCCATGTTCTCCCCAAAGTCAACCACAAGGGGTCCACCTTCATCTTCTCCTGACATTGAGTTGGTATGAGTGGAGCACTCTGGCTGTCCAACTGACATCACTGCTATGTGACCAGGTCATTCTCTTTCTGTCATACAAACCCTCAATGACATCCTTCACTTTTTTCTTTGGAAGCCTTCATTGGTTATATACTGCAGTTTGCTTCTCACCTTGCTCATTTTTAGTTGTCTGGAGGTAATACTGTCGCAAATCTTGCTGCCATATAGCAACACCAGCAGAAAAAAAAAAAGACAATTCTTCGCTGTTATGGCAACCTGGGGTCAGTAAAAGTGCTTTGCAGTTAATTTCTAGCTTGTTCCCTTTTTTTTCAACTCTGGACCTACCTTGGCGTTCATCTGTATTGTCTGGCCCAAATACACATGATGCTGGACAAACTCTATAGGGTGTTCATTCATGTCCATATTAAAATCTGAGCAATAGACATTCTTCATCCATTTAGTCTTCATGTGTGGAGGGACTGGTCAAATTCTTTTGAAAGAGGACATAGCTCTTCTAGGAAGCTGTAATGGTGGCAGATTCTTCCACTTGCAATTTTACATGGATTGTACGTAACATTGGAAATAAAAATTTACGAAGAGGTTCACGTGTATGTGTGTATGAATAGGAATCAACATGGTATGACAGAAAATTGTGAATTTTGTAGTCAAGAGACCTAATTTATTAAAAATAATTGTGATGACCATATTTACATTTATATAGGGCTATCCTCACAACAATCCTTTGATCTAGGTACAGCACCTATTACTATATCTATTACAGACAAGGTAAGTGAGACTAAGATGTTAAGATGCTCAGGGTCATATAGATAGTAAAGAAGAGAAGTAGGGGGGCAGCTAGGTGGCACAGTGAGTAGAGCACTGGCCCTGGAGTGAGGGGGACCTGAGTTCAAATCCAGCCTCAGACATTTGACACACTAGCTGTGTGACCTTGGGCAAGTCACTTAACCTCAATTGCCTGCCATCCCCCCTCCAAAAAAAAAAAAAGAGAGAAGTAGGATTTTAGTTCATATCTCCCCACTACAAATACAATATTTTCTACTACAGTCTTCTGATTCTGACAGTTACCACAAACAATGAAGTTCCTTTACCCTCATTTTCCTCATTGGTTAAAATAAAGACATCACTTGAACTACCTACCTCCCAAGGCTGTTACAAGGAAAACACTTAGTAAATCTTTTAAGCGCTATATATTGTGAATTATTTTTATATTTTACAACACATAAATGTACTATGAATTTAATCAAATACACTTAAATAGACAAGATGAACAAAAAAGGATTATATATTAAATAGGACCTTCTTATATAAAAGTTTTTTTAAAGTACATATTAAACAAGGTAATAACAAAACTGTACTGCTTATGTCCTTTTCTGAACTTTTCTTCTGTGAATTAAAACATTTTAAAATTTATATTCTTTTCTTTCTTAGGTTACTTCTTTTTAAACAGATATAAAAATTTCCCCCAATTTTATTTCATTTTACTAAATTCTGCTCTCTCCCCCATCCCTTCATTGAAAAGACAAGAAAAAAAAATGCCCATTGCAAATAGAATCATGCAAACAAATTCCCACATTAGCCATATCCAAAAACGATGTTTCTATCTGCACTCTGAGTCTATTACCTCTATCTGGAGGTAGGTAGCATGTTTCATTATGAGTCTTTTGGAATTATGGTTGGTCATTGTGCTGATCAAAGTTGCTAATTTTTTCAGAATTGACTGTTTTTACAATATTGTTATTTTATAAATTATGCCCCTGGTTTTGCTTACCCTACATCAGTTCATACATATCTTCTTAGGAGCATTCCCTTTATCATTTCTTACAACACAGTAGTTTTCTATCACATTCATATAACATTTTTCAGTCATACTACAATTGATAGGCATTTCCTTAGTTTATAAATCTTTGCTACCACAAAGAACTGCTACAAATATTTTTGTGCATATGGGTCCTTTTCTCCTTTCCTTGATTCTGTTTGAGGAATAGACCTATAGTGGGTCAAAGGGTATGCATAGTTTCATAGCTTTCTAGCCAGTTGCAAGTTGTTTTCCAACACAGACCAGTTTATATCGCTATCTTAAGTGCCTTCTAACTCACCTTTCCACCAAAAAGAAGCCTCACCTTGCAAAGGAGTCAAGCAAACACAAACCAACACACCGGCCATGTGTCAAAATGAATGTCTCATTCTGTACCTCTAGACCATTACTTCTTTAGTAAAAGGCAAAAGGCACATTTTATCATCAATCTTTTAAAATCGTCATTTGTTACTACAGTTGCCAGAGGTCCGAAGTCTTTCAGAGTAATTTTCCTTTAACTTATTGTGGTCATTACATAAATTCTTGTCCTGGTTCTGCTCATTTTACTCTTTATTGCTTCTTATCGGTATTTCCAAGTTTCTCTGAATTTATTATATTTTATCATTTCATCTAGCACGGTACTACTCTATTATACTCATATGCCGTGATTTGGTCAGTCATTCTCAAATGATATACACCCATTCTGTTTTAGTTCTTTGCTACAACAAAGAGGTGCTGCTATAAATATTTTTTGTACTTGTAGGTCCTTTGCTTCTTTCTTTGACTTCTTTAGAATATAAGCTTTGTAGTGATATTACCAGGTTAAAAAAGGGTCAGATAGACTTTTGGAGTCTAGTTCCAAATTGTCTTCCTGAATGGATGGACAGCTCCACCAGCAGCCTCTTTGTCCTCTCCCAGAATCCCTGTAACAATTGTCATTTTCTTTATTTGTCATTTTTGCTAATGAGATGAGTATCATGAGAACCTATTAGTTGTTTTAATTTGCATGTTGGTTATTTTTAATGATTTGGAGTATTTTATCATATAGTTATTGTTTCTTAATTTAAAAACTGGCTATTTGTATCCTTTGGGGAATAGATCTTGTTCTTACATAGGGATAGGGACTGGACCTATGAATCCACTGGTATAGAGAACATGAGAAAATTCCCTCTACCAATGCAGTTTAGTGCCATTAGTCTTAGATAACTGTCTATAGCACTGAGAGGCTGAGGGAATTGCCCAGAATTGCTCTGTATGTATCAGAGGCAGAACCTGATCTAAGATTTTTTTTTAACTCCAAGGGCAGTTCTTTTTTTCATTATTTAAAAAAAATATTTAATATCTTTAGCTTTCAACACTGATTTTCACAAGATTTTGAGTTACAAATTTTCTCCCCATTTCTACCCTCCCCCTCAACTCCAAGATGGCATATATTCCGATTGTCCCTTTCCCCAGTCTGCCTTCCCTTTGGTCCCCACACTCCCCCTCCTTATCCCTTTCCCCCTTACGTTCTTGTAGGGCAAGATAAATTTCTACACCCCATTGCTTGTATATCTTATTTCCCAGTTGCATGTAGAAAACAGCTTGTTTTTTTGAGCATGTTTTAAGAACTCTGAGTTCCAAATTCTTTCCATTCTTCCCTCCCCACCCACACTCTTCGAGAAGGAAAGCAATTTAACATAAGCCACACATGTAGCATTATGCAAAACACTTCCATAAGTCATGTTGTGAAAGACTAACTATATTTCCCTCCATCCTATCCTGTCCCCCTTTATTCAATTTTCTCTCTTGACCCTGTCCCTTTTCAAAAGTGTTTGCTTTTGATTACCTCCTCCCCCAACCTACCCTCCCTTCCATCATCCCCTCTCTCTTATCCCCTTCCCCCCACCTTCCTGTGAGGTAAGATACCCAATTGAGTGTGTATGTTATTCCCTCCTTAAGTCAAATCCAATGAGAACAAGATTCACTCATTTCCCCTCACCTGCCCCCTCTTCCCTTCCCATAGAACTGCTTTTTCTTCCAACTTTTATGTGAGATAATTTACCCCATTCT
>CM053622.1:654254139-654276486 GCA_028646595.1 Phalanger gymnotis | reverse complement strand
TGGAATGGGGAGGCTGGTTCAAGTTTTTGCTGCGGTGGGGCCTAAATAAATTTCTTGTTGTTTTCTCCTTAGAGAATCTCTCATACCTTGCGATTTCGGACCATTCAAACGTATACATGATTATATTTGAGATCATAAATTCGGCCTTCCTACTACAGTCATTGACTTGCTTTTCATGATTTTCTTGCATCACTCTCATTTCTCTTTCCAATTTTTCCTCTACTTCTCTTACTTGCTTTTCCAAATTCTTTTTGAGCTCTTCCATGGCCTGAGACCAATTCATATTTTTCTTGGAGGCTTTTGATGTAGGCTCTTTGACTTTGTTGACTTCTTCTGGCTGTATGTTTTGATCTTCTTTGTCATCAAAAAAAGATTTGATAGGCTGAGTCCTTTTACGCTGCATGCGCATGTTCCCAGCCAATTTCTTGGCCCTTGAGCTTTTTGTCAGGCTATGATTGCTTTAGAGTACAGAGTACTTTGTCCCAAGCTTTAGGGGCTGCGCTGCTGTTTTCAGAGCTATTTCTACTCCACTGTCACTGCAAGCTCTGCCACAGTGGCACTCCTCCTCCCCCAAGAACCACCAACCCAGATGGGGACCCAGATCCAAGCAGAACAAAACCAGAGATCCCTGCCTCTGCATCAGCAAAGTGTTCCCTGCCCTCCTGCTCTGATCTACTGCTTGATTCCTCCCATTGTGTGAGCCTGAGGCAGGAATCAGCCTCCACTGGAGCTCTGGAAGGGGCTGCAGGTGCTTCCTGCTGCTGCCACAACACCACCTTCACAGCCTCTAGGGCTGAAGCTGGACCACGGACTTCTAACCCATATCTAGCAGTTTTCCCACTAACCTTCTCTGTGGTCTTTGGCATTTGTGGGTTGAGAAGTCTAGTAACTGCCACGGCTCAGTGATTCATGGCCCTAAAACCTGCTTTGCCTGATTCCTGGTCTAGTCTGTCCTGGAGTGGCCCCCCTGCCACTGGGCTGTGCTCTGCTCCCAGCACAGTGTGATAGACTCTTCCCAGCGACCATCCCGGCTGTCTTGGGCTGGAGATTTGTTTCCCCCTTATTTCATGGGTTCTGTAGCTCTAGAATTTGTCCAGAGACCTTTTTACAGCTGTTTGGAGGGATTCTGGGGAGAGCTTAAGCGAGTCTATGTTTTCTAGCTGCCGTCTTGGCTCCGCCCCCCACCCCAAGGCCAGTTTTTTATCCAATCAATCCACTATCATATAACCTCTATTGCTCTTTTATGTTTGTATCAGTTCTTTAGGATATATTTCTACCATGTTAACTATGAGAGGGAAAAGTTTAAACCGATCAATATTACTTGCCCCTTAATCCTTTAGTCTTTCCCATAAAATTTCCTAAATTTAAAATCTGGACACAATTCCTCACTTAATATTATATTCTTTCTACGTTAGCGGCCACATGCCCCGCCCCCCCCTTCTCTGTCTCTGTGTCACACACACACACTCTATTATTTAAGCAAATTCTCTTCTACTTTGTGTGGTAGTATTTTGGCAGCCTGCATCCATTTATTTTTTGTCCACAACTCACAACGACAAAAAAGCTTTGTTGTATGGTTTTCTTTCTGAGATTACAAAAAACAAAAACCTCTGAATCTTTTATTCAATACATGTAACACCAAAAAGCTTGGCCATCACAAAAGTAAACAAGCCTCGTACAACTTCAATGTATGCTTCCAAGTACAAGGCTGAAAGCATCTCATATAATACATACTTCAAATATAAAAATATGCAAATAAACAACTAAATTTCAAATATGTGTGTATAAACATAGTCTTCTAGCAATCTAAAAACATCTGGTTCCCATTCTTCAATAACACTTACAAAATAAGAAACAAAACATAGTGAAATGAGGAAAAAAAAACACCCAATAATACATTTCTTTTTTTTGCAGGGGGGAAGGCAAGGCAATTGGGGTTAAGTGACTTGCTGAAGGTCACACAGCTAGTAAATGAGTCCAGTGTCTAAGGCCAGATTAGAACTTGGGTCTTCCTGACTGTAGGGCCCATGTTACTCTACTCATTGCGCCACCTAGCTGCCCCAAAACACCCTATAGTATAATCCTAACACAGCAGGCCCCTGGGGTGCAGGTGGATGTTAAGGGGCAGGAATTACATTTTTAAAAGTTAAAATGTTCTACAAATGGCTAATATAAAGAAATAGGCGATAGTCTATAAATCTTTTTACAGAAGAAAATAAGATCCATCAGGTACACAAAATAAAAGTATCTAGGTATAAAAAGTTTTATTTTGTTTTCCTTTGTAATAATATGAATTCTTCCAAATTTTCCTCCCACAAAAATCTATGACGTCAGGTTATTAAAAAGTTTTAATGTTTCCCTTTGTTAAAGACTAAATTCTTCCTCAGCTCTGGGACCCATCCAGAAGTCTCTACTATTTGGCAATAAAATTTTACTTTGTTTTTCTTTGTTAAAAGCAAATATTTTATTGTCAACTTCCATAGCCTTTCAGAGGAAGAAGGTAGGTGAGAACTGTAAAGCAAAGGAAAAATTAAATTTTGTTTCAAATGGTACAGAAGACAGGTTTAATGCATCAAAAAAGTGAAATGGCTTATAATGGCTCTTTTATTTTACTAAGTTTTTTTTTACCCTCCTGTATACTATCTCTCCATTAAGAGAAGGAAAAAGTGGCCCTCTTCCCTTTTTTGTTTTGCAACTTTTGCTAACCAAAATTTGTCTCAAAAAGGAATATACTTATCTTAGGGAGAGCCTCAGACAGTTAAATCAAAGCATTCAGAAGCAGGTCAGTCCTCACTGTCTGAGTAAATCCCACCCCTACGACAGCATGTACTAGTATCTCTCTTATCCCTACTGGGCTGCCAGCCTTACAATGTACCTATAGTCCTATGAGGAGGTATGTAGAGTCAGGGATACTGTAAATGTTAATCCTTCTACTTGTGAACCAAGATATGTTTAAGACATAAATGTAATACTTTAAAGCAAAGAAATACTAAAGGAAAAAATCTTTCTAAACATCTGCAAGTCTTCCATAGACACGCAGAGCCTTGCCTAAAATTGTTATTTTGCTTTAGCCAGATTTAAAATGAAAGGCAGAAATGTTAGACATTTTAATTATCAGTGATTATATTGCAACTATAAGTGAAATATATTTTAGTAAATGGAGGTGAGAATGTCAAAGATTAATGAAAATTACTGTCATTGCAATAGGACTGAATTCCTCAAATAATTCCTTGTGCCTTCCCTCAGTCTGTTTTAGAACACCAGGAGAAGCAAAACATGAAAGTAAATATAACAGTCCCTCTCCTGAAATTATGACTACATTACTCCAAATTTTGTATGTCTTTTTTTTCTGGGTAATTCGTCATTTTATTAATAACATCAATATTTTAAGAAGTCAGTGGCACTCTCAAATGCCAAAGATGGCAGTGGAGTCATGGCTTACAAGTCATTTTTCTCATTGGTCTGGTGGCTCAGGATCAAGATTGCAATCAAAGGAGACACTCTGAGAACATAAGCCTGTTAATAAGAGGTTTACTTAGCCATGATGTGGAAAGGGGAGGGTGGAACTCTAGGCTCAGAGACATGTTGCCCCCTCCCCTGGTGCACTCACGTGCACCCTTGAGACATTGGCCAAGAGGAAGGGGCTCTGACTTCCTTTGTGCTGCTTGGTAACCAGGACCCCACGGGCTGAGCTTTGGCTCTTGCTGGACATTTTCTCCGATCACACATGCACAGTAAAGACACCTCACAGATAAGCATTCTGAGGCTCAAATGGTGGCCAAGCTAGCAGGGAATACAGGTGGGATGACTCCCAGACCCAGCTTCTTCCCAACAGGTGGCAGAATCTGTTTCTAGAGCTAGGCAAGGGTACCTGGCATTGAAGCAGAGTAAACACTCCTCGTCTGTCTAAAAACAGGAGCAAAGATGGTTTATCTTCCTTTGTATGTGATACATTCTGAAGCAGGTAGCAGGGGGCATTGTGGATAGGGCGCTGGGCTTGGGAGTCCTGCCTGAGATACACACTAGCTTACTCTGAACACATCACTCACCCCCTGCCTCAGTTTCCCCATCAGTAACATGGGGATAATAATGGCTTGGATAAAGGCACAGATAGTACGTTTCTCAGGTATGCAGGTAACACTGCTGGTGGATAACTAACCCACTAGGTGACAGGCTATAAAAAGGCTTGTATTTGGGACAAAAATCAACATCACTCAGTTTAAGATTGGGGAAGCACAGTTTGACAGCAGTTCAGAAGTTAGTGGACAGCAGGGTGACAGGGACGTCGGGCTGCATTATTTGGGAGATGCTCATATGCCCATACTCTCTCCCCAATCAGACCTAATTACAACTTAAGGCAATTTAAAGCAAGAGTGTGTCTATGGAAGAATAACCAAGATGGCTAAGGGCCTTGGGTCCAGTCCATAGGAAGACTGGTTGAAGGAACTGGGATTATTTGCCTGGAGAAAAGAAGACTCAGGGATCATGCCAGAGGTATTGGTTAGCTCCAGGGCACGATTAGGAGCAGTGGGTAGATGTTGAAAACAGTCAGATTTAAGTTTGAAATCAGGAAAAAAATCTAAGCAAACAAGAGAGGTCCAAAAGGAAGATGGACAGCCTCCAAAGGGGGTGGGTTCAAGCAGAAGCTGGTCAGCCACCTCTGGGGTGCTTTGTAAGGAAGGACTCCTTTTATGGATGGGCTGGACTCAACATCATCTGAAGATCTCTCCAATTATGTGAGTTGGTTTTTGGACCTACTTCTGAGAGGTAACGTATGTATAAAGTACTAATAAATTTTAGCTATCTTTATTGATTAACAAAAGCACTACAGTTTTTTAGCATCTGATGTCCATTGGCCTTGAGGTGGGAAGCCCAGCCCTAACTAGGAGAAGGTGTGTTGAAGGAAGGTCTCCGCACTGTTGTTATAGTCGAGAGGAAAAGTCTCCCCAATAAACTGAGCCCCCAAGCTGGCTCCCCCCAGGGCAGAAGAGTACTTCAGTTTGAGCAGGGTGAAGCTGGAGAAGGCTTTCTGGATCTTCCTTCCCTTGGCCAGGGTGGAGACAAAGCCTTCTTCCAGCAACACCCAGCTCTTCCATACAGAGCCCATGCACATGATGGGGAGGCCCGTTGGCCCTTGGAAAAGCGTCATGTGTATCTTGGGCAACACAGTCAGTATGTGTCTGGCCAACATTTCTCCAGTCTTCCAGAAGACATGTTGGCAGACAGCGTCACCCTGATAAGCACCTTCAGCAACTTTCCAGCAAAATCCAGCAAACTTGGATTTATCGAAGTTTCTATAGAAGTGGTTGAGGAGTTCCATCCGGTGAGACACCTGAAGTAGTCGAACATGGCTCTTTTAAGGTGGTCTATCTTGTATGGAGCTACCTCCAGGTTGTCCATGGTGTCAAAAACTGCCTTCGCTGCCTGATGTGCAACCCAGTAGGCAGAGCCTTCATCCCCTATGAAGTGTCCCCAGCACCACATCCTTCCTCAGAGCCGTCTGGGTTGACCAGTCTGCAGTTGGAGCCTGTCCCGGAAATGAGCACCACTCCACTGTTGGTGGTGGCCATGGCAATGGACCCAGCTGCATTTGTAGAGACGAACTAGCTGTCACTCAGGTCAGGGTAGTGGCTTTGCAACTGCTCCATCAAAGGGGACACAACACTGCTCTGCTCCACCCCGCCCCGCCCCTGGCTCAGGCCCAGGCTGCGCAGTGGTTCATTGGTCCTGATCCCAGCTTTCTTCTTGGCCTCATTCACCATGTCATTGATCCTTTCTGCACATGTCTCCAGCCCAATCAGCCATTGGTTAGTGCTTGGTACTTCAGCTTCTGCTACAACCTTGCCTTTTTGATTCAGCAGTACAGCTTTGGAATGGGTGCCCCGCCCCGCCCCACAGACCCACCATGGGGGCCAATCTTGGTCTCTGGCTCCCAACCATACGGCGCCCTGAGTCCTCTGCCCGGCTCAGCCTGACTCCGACTACATCCAGCTCCGGCTTAGGCCAGCCTGTCATGTGACAGCCTCATTGTCTTGCCAGCAGCTCAAATTTTCTATGTCTTATAGTAATTACCATAAGAATCTATTAGCTAGCAGTGATTATGAAGGTACAGTCATCCTATGGGATGGATTCACAGGACTTCCATTACCTTGTTTATGTTTCTTCCTATCAACTTTTAATTAAGTGTTTCTACTTCTCCATATTTTGTAATCATTTTTCTTGGAAATTTTTCTACAGCAGACCAATCCTACTCCTTTAATTTACTTACTTTTGTCCCACTTCCTTCTTTCCGGTCACCATCCTTAATGCCCTGGTCAGAAGGGACCAATTTCCTCAAATTCTTGCTAGGCTGTTCCTTCAATTGAACAAAAGGTATTCTCATTCCTCCAGGGATTTGAATTTCTTCTCTGTTTTCCCTGTTCTCGCTGGCCTAGAGAATAAAGGACCAAACTTACTGCGAACTAGCATGTATTTTCTTAACTAGCAAGTATTTTTAAAGTCCTCTCCTTGAGCAGTATTAAATTGTGCCACACTTGTCAAAAGTAACAGAAACAGGTGTTACAAAGACTCAAATTCCTTTTGTTTTCCCTCCTTCTAGTTATGTTGCATTCATAAAGGAACTTCTCTGATATTTTATTGTAACATTTTTCAACTGTAGGTTCTCAAAGGCTTAATCAGGGGATGCAAGCATTAGAAGATCCTACCAGTTTGTAAAGGCTTTAATTATGGTCCCAGCAGGGACTGCTGCAAACTCATACCAACTAACAGGCAGACCACTAAATTTGGCTCTGGTAAACAGCTTTTGTTCCCTGTGTTCTGAAAATTCAAACCTCAAATTTTGGGGTTCGTATGACTTCCTTAGGAGCAGCCATATAACTTTACAAGGCCAACTAAAAAAAAAATCTCACCCCAAGACAAGTTCATGGAATTTTTTTTAACAAATAAAATTATATGCTTTGAAATTTTAATTCAACTATCTCCCCCAGCATCACAAACAATGTACTATACATAGTAAGAACTCAAATATCTATACCAAGGTATATAATGTACTTTAAAATTCAGAGAACTTACTCCTTTATTAGAGTACATTACCTTTCTTTTCAATTTAATGGCAACATGCAAAGAACACTAAAATGGTACTAATGTAAATTCTGGAGATTCAGAAATTTGCTTCTACCTAATACTAAGAATATTTTTCCCCAAACAGACTAAATGATGCTATGAACTAGTCCAATAAATAAAGATATAAACTGAAATTACAGGTAAGAGCCAAATTTGATATTCAGTTTCTTGGAAGCTAAAGATGAAAACCAGGAAAAGGAAAAGGTATTAAGAAGTATTTGTGTCACTGAAAAGAGAAATTTAAGAGAATTTAGGCTAAGGTCTCAATTATCTCCTTTCTCTAATTGTGTTAACAAAAGATCAGTAACTGAGCTTACAAAATAAAATAGTTAAGAAAAAAGGTCAGGGAAAATTTCCAAATTTCTGGGGAACCTCTTAATGAACTAACCTTCTGGCCAAATGTATGCCAAGAAAATTCCCTTTATTCATATGTAAAAAATGATTTAAAAAAACATATTCGCGTAAGTTATAATATTACGAGTCATCAGAAAGCACAAAGAGTTTAATTACAAAGGGAACCAGAGCAAAATTAACAACATTAATCCAATCATCTTCTCTCTCCTATACCATTCAATATAGTAAAAGCTATATGTTTAAGATAAAGAGGACAATAACTTCATTTTTGGTGTTGATTTGTAACATTTCATATTTCATAGTCATACACAAAGAACTTGAGATTTCATTAGTCTCTGAACCAATACAGATCTCAGCCTGTGGCTCAATGCATAAATCTTCATAAGTTGGCTGAGGCACAAAGAGGTCAAAACGACTTGCCCAGCTAATGAATATTAAGAGGCAGGATTTCAACCCAGATCTCTCTGATTCCATGCCTAACACTCTCTAATATACTAAGTTACCTTTTATATACCCCAAATGGTGCATACTTATTTATATATTCATTTGGGAACCTGGAACTCCTGGAGAATGAGTTATTCTCAATAGCAGAGTTTTAGAGATTACTTAGGGCCTACCCTATTATAATTACATTGAATATAATTTAAGTGCTTTTGGCTAACTACAGATCATCAAATACAAACAACAATAATTACACCTGTAAAATATTGATGTTTTTAGTCATAACTTGGGGTTATTTGTTCCTACACTAAATGAATGAAGAGTGCTATAACTGAATTCTTATGGCTGCTTTTTCTGTTTCCTTCATTGTGGTTAAGCTATTTTTTGAGGTCAGTGTCTCTGTCTATGGCATCTTCTAACCCCTTTCTAACATTCTGAGGAGTTAAGCAAATAGCCATGCTTGTTGGGACTGTAAGCAAAATTGGGAATGAATATAATCTAGTTAAGGGGCCCTTTTATGAATAAAATGCAAAGGCTACACAATCAGATGGGTTTTGTTACATCCATTTCTATTGTTTAAGCCCATTTGCTTATTTTCAAATTGACAACTGCATTTTCCTAAATTCTGGATGGATGAGGTAGCACTTCGATTTACAATTTTAGACAGCTCTAGTTTTTTGGAAGTTTTCACTCACATTGACCATTGATAGGGCTACAAATGTGCATTTCTCTAGAAATATGTTAAGGATATTCAAATACAGTGTTAAGAATTCTTTCACAGTTATCTGAAATTTACAAAAGTATTGATATTTGCCACATGACATCCACTTGACTCTCGATATGTCTGTTTCCATTATCAGAGTTAGTGTAAGGAATTTGTGTCATTATAGCCTCTATGTTTAACTGCTTATAGGAGGTTTTGAGCCTTCATTGTAATTCATGCAACTTAATTTTTCCACATTGAACCTGTTACGGGAAATATAATTTTCTAGCATTAAAATATATTAGACACTGGCCCTGGAGTCAGGAGGACCTGAGTTCAAATCCAGCCTCAGACACCTGACACAATTGCTGTGTGACCTTGGGGAAGTCATTTAACCCCAATTGCCCTACCTTCCCTCCTCAAAAAAAAAAACCCACCTATATATATATATAAATATATATATTATATATAGATTATTAGAAACTAGTAGGAGTTGATCCAATGTTCTTCTTACTATTCAACCAACAAACAAATATTTAGTGAATATTTAATATACACCTAGTTTTAAGAGCATGAGCATAGTCCATGGCATAGAAATATACTTTATTGGAAATATCCGAGTCTGCTTAATTGGAAAAATTCAGTCTACTAGGAGTACAATAACAGTGGGAGGTTATCAGAATGCAATTGGGTAAAAGGTAATTCCACTGCAATACTTGTTCTTTGATTGTTACTATCAGGAATGAAGATGAAGGAAAAAAAACCTTTAGGAATAGTGTCTGTTAAAGAGACAATTGGAAATTATTACAGAGGAGAAATTGTTTAGTAACGATAATAACCTTGGGAAGATTAATAGGTTATCTATATAAACAATAGCACCCACACATACACACATAGAGACATACACACAGACACACACACGTATGTTGCAAAAGTCTTAGCACAATTTTAAGCTTGGTTTGTAAGGAAAATAGTCATCTAACAATGACTAGTCTATGAAATGTGGAAACTAAAGGTCAGAGATGTCAAGTGAATTATCAATATTTGTGCAGCTATTAAATGATGAAAATGAGGTTAAACCAGACATCTTGGTTCTGGGCCTTCTAAACTTCCTGCTGCAACATACTGCCTTTCATCTGATGTTAATAAGATTTTTATATATAGTATACACTACTGATTTGGGCATAGAATGACATCTGTTACCAGACACGTCATAGAATCATAGAATAGTGATAGAACTTTATATTTGGAGTTCATTGGTCATCTAGTCCAACCCATAAGTGAATAGGAATGAGGTAACCAGAAGACACTGGCAAGAGGCATCCAGAGCAGATTAGTCGACACAGATTTTTCCAAGCCAATGGAAGATTTTGATATAGTGGAAGATATTGCCAGAGACATTACCCATAAAGGTCAAGAGGATTAACCTAGTTGTGGGAAGCTCATTCATTACAGGTTTAAATCTAGAGTCAGGAAGTATGCTATTCACTCACAAAAAAAAAAAATGACAAAGTTCCTGTCTTTAAGAAGATTATAGTCTAATTGGAGTCACAAAAATTTACACAAGTTAAAAATCAGCAGCAATTGATTATTGATTAGCCTAAACATGTGGTACGGAGCCTATACATAATAGTTCAGAAAATAGGAGATCGAAGAATCTCAAAATATAAAGAAACACCATTTAGTCTAACCCACACGTTAAGAAAATCATAACTAATTTCATCCAGCCTCTGTTTAAAGATCTTTAGCAACAGGTGATTAACAAACACCTAATATGAGTCACCTTGAACTGAATTCATTATACCAAGTGTGACCTGATTGCAATGGGGTACAGTGTTTACTGGATGGCTACAAAATATACATTAAAAAAAGCCACAGAGAAGATAAAGGTGCAGACACACAAAAATATTTGTAGTGTGGTGTTTTTTGTGGTAGCAAAGACATGGCAACAGTGGGTGTCCATCAATTAGCAAATGACTGAACAAATTATGGTACATAATACTATTGTACTTCAAGAAATGATCAAAGGAGTTGATTTCAGAGAAAGATTTGCATGAACTGATTTGATGTAAAGTAAACAGAACCAGGAATAGTATCATTGTGTTGAAGTTCAGTGACTTTTTGGTTACAGTTCTGAATTGCTTTCTATAATGTTTGCTTCAATTTGGGATGCTACCAAAGTACATTTATACAATAACTACAACACTGTAAAGGAAAAACAATTGTGACAGAGACTTAAGAACTCTGATCAATGCTTTGACTGATCACAACTCTAGAAGACTAATCATGCTTTCTACCTCCTGGCAAAGAAGTGAGAGAGAAAGTTACAAAATGAGACATATATTTGCTCACATGGCCAACGTGTGGAATTGGTTTGTATGACCATAGTTATTTGTTGCAACAGAAGGTGAGACTTATTGGGACGGAGTGATGGGTATGACAGTGATGCAAAAAAAAAAAAAAAAAGGAAAGCATGTCAGTGAAACATTTTAAAAAAAAACACAGAAGAGAACAGAAGGAAATTCAAGACTGAATGTACAGAGTTGGAAAAACAAGATAATATTGAAATTACGAACCTGGGTAACTAGAAGGATGGTAATGTCTTCAACAGAAATAGGGAAGTTTGGTAGAGAGATGAGTTTGCAAGGAGGAGATAATGGATTCAGGTTCAGATACGCTGAGTTTGAGATGCCCAATAGGTAGTTGTTGATATGGGATTAAAGCTCATGGGGCAGACTAGAGCTGGATAGATAGATCTGAGAGTTATATGCACAGAGATAATTAAATTCATGGGAGCTGATGAGATCATCATGTGAGAGGGTATAGAAAGAACAGAAGTCGTCCTAGAGCAGAGCCTTGATGTAGACCCACAGACAGGATATTACATGGATGATAAGAAAGAAAAGGAAACTTTGCTCCTTTTATTTAATTATCTAATTCTTCTCTTTCTCCTCCCCCTGCCCCCAACAGTTAAGTAGTTTAATTAAAATCTTCCCTTCTCTGCTCTTCATTTACTTGGTTTTAAAATTTTTTTTATGCCTTTTTCTTAAAAAAAAAAAAGATTTCTTTACGCTGTTCTCTTCATTAATTTTTTTGCCATTCTGTTTTTCTTTTATCCTTTATGATCTTTATACTTATTCATTCCTTCTTTAGTCTTTTTGTGTTCCTCACAGAAAAATTCTAAAATACCAATTTTGAGTTCTGACTTTTAAATAATTTTTATGTTACTGCCTTATAGATCTTACCCCCTTCCTCCCCTTTTTTGTATCACTCTTAGAAGTGGCAATCAGTCACTCTTAGAAGTACTTTGAGAAGTAGTGAGGCTAGTAGTAGGCTGTTGCTCCCATGGTAGAAATTTGCCTGAGTCTCTAATAGTTCAGTCCACTTTTACCTCTAGTCTTCCCCAAAACCACTTTCTTTCCCAATGTCCTCTCTGGGTCCACCACCCTTCCTCTCTTCTGGATCTTGGTTGTACCCAGCTCTGATTTCCCTTCTTCTAAGGCATAACATTACCTGTAAAGTCACAACAACCTCTCCGTGGCGGCACTCTGAGAACTAAATTCCTGTAGATTCTATCTACTGTTAACAAAAGGAAACTGTGGAGAAGTCAGACATATGGAAGAACCAGGAGAAATTAGTGTCAGGAAAACCCAGAGAGGAGAGAATATCAAGCAGAGGCCTGTCAAAAGTGTCAAATACAGAGAGGAAATGAGGACTAAGAAAAGACCATCAGATATGGCAATTAAGAAATTGTCAGTAAGTTTGGAGAGAATAATTTCAGTTAAGAGGCTGGAATCCAAACTACAAAGATTTGAGAAGTAAGGAGAAAGGAGTCTGGCTGAAAAGGGCTAGGAGAGATATAATAATGGTATGAAGAGACAGTAGAGTCTAGCAAATGCTTTTTAAGAATGGCATATTGGCAGCAAGGATGGAAAAAGTTGATAGGGGGACAGAAGCATGAGAGGTTGAAGATGAGAAGGTGAAGGTGACAAACATGAGAGGGAGATGAAAGTGAGAGAGCAATCTGCTGGAAAAGACAGAAGGAGAAAGGATCAAGGGCACACTTAGAAGGGTTTATCTTGACATAAGTAAAAAATCTTGACAGACAGATCACTATCAGATCCTCAAAGAAAGTAGGAGAGTGTGCAGAGTGACATCAAGATAGCTTGAGATGGAGAAGCAGAGAAGAGCAGTTTCAACATTGATGACATCACTGAAATAATCATCTACTTTCAAGACTGTTACATGGATGGTATGGGCTGAGAAAGGGAGAGAGCTCATAAAAGAAAGCAGATTTTTGGGTGGAGGAAAAGACAGAATTATTACAATAAAGCAAAACACTGTCAGTAGAGGAAAATTATAGTTTAACAGTAAGCGTAGAGTTACTACTATGGGATATTGTTGCTGTACTCCATTTTCTCATATGACTAGGAAAGGAAGGCACTAGCAAAGTCAATTTTGATTTAAAAGTCCTT
The DNA here is from genome assembly GCA_028646595.1 of Phalanger gymnotis. Classification (NCBI taxonomy): domain Eukaryota; kingdom Metazoa; phylum Chordata; class Mammalia; order Diprotodontia; family Phalangeridae; genus Phalanger; species Phalanger gymnotis. The sequence goes on along the minus strand of CM053622.1, from coordinate 654,263,391 downwards.
AGATGAACCACAGAGATCATCTAGTCCAATTCCTTCATTTACAAATGAGGAAACAAGCCTAGAGAAGTTCACATAGGTTATAAATATTATTTCTCTACTATACTTTTGGGGGGCATATATTTATTCTGTATATACTTATACATTTATGTGTTGCCTCCCCTGATAGTCCACAAGCTCTTTGAGAGCTAGGATTGCTTCCTCCTTTGTTTTTGTATTCCTAATGCCTTAAAAAATTACTGACATAATAGGTGGTTAATCAACATTTGTTAAACGATATAAATACTATTTCAGTTTCCTCACTAAGGAGACAGAGGAAATGAAAACCAGAGTAGGAAAAAAAATTTACAAAGTAATAATATTAAAAACCAGTTATACTTCTTTCCTGTTTTTGATCCCTAATTTCTATACAACTGTATTAAAAACAGTCCTCCATAACCAGTATACCTCTTCCTTCTGCAGTGATCAGGTTGGGGCGGGGGGGTGGAGGGTGGGGGTGGACAGGGAGATGCATTTTATTTGGAGTCAGGAGGTTAGGTTTGAATCCCAGCTCTACCACTTACTTATTTAGACAAGTCATTTAACCTCTGTTGGTCTATTTCCTTATCTATCAATTAAAGGAGATTGACTAAATGACCTTTAAGATCAATTCCAGCTCTAACTTTGCGACTCTATGATCTTCTCCAAGTTTCTACCCAAACCAGGACCTGGCCATCCTGTTAAACTAACTATCACTGCTCCTATTAACCTCACTTTTAACATCTGGACCCGATAGGGTACTGTATCCAATATGAAAAGCTGAGCAGGAATGGAGTCTTTGTATATAGCAACTTTTTAGCTTAAAAAAGTTTCCAGATGTAGACAGAAAATAAAAGTGAATTGTCCATCTCAAATTTATGCCTGGTTTTCCATTCTTATGACACAAGAGCAGATTGCACTGTTTACCAGATTATTTTTACGTTAATGTATATATTGATATTATTATACAGGTTACCTGGACTCGAAGGTCAGACATTTGTTTCAAGAGATCCTCAAAGAGCTCTCGGTCTTCTTGGGGTAGTTCAGAAGACAAGACTACACCTACACAGGATCCTGAACTTTGTGATGTATCTGGGAACATGTAGACTCCACTACTGCAGCTCAGTACAGGAGACTGATTAGGCATCAGAGGATACAGCCAACCACAAACCTAAAGTGATTGTGAAACATTAGTTCTATTAGTAGGACTAATATATACTTAGATTTTCTAATCAATAACAGAAATAACAATAAATAACAAAAAATGGTTAAAGACAAGTTTTTGATATAATATTGTAGAAAGCTTAAGACCTATTACATTCAACACTAAAGATAAAATTTTAGTTTGCCAGAATGATCAGAATAGTAAATGGCTAAGTTTATTAAAAAGTTAAAATATATGTACTCTTAGCCAATAGTGGGTAAAGTAAAATTCTACTAACAAGGGGACTAGTTTAAAAGTGAACAATATTCCTACTAAGCTAAGCTTTTTAAAGTAGTCATCTCTTTGGGTAAAGTGCAGTTCATCAAGAAACTATTGGTACTGTGGTACAATAATTTTATGCGGCCTAGTCTAATAGATTTGGATCTAGAACAAAAAACCTGTGTCACTGGTTATAAAATCACAGCTCAAATTAAGAGTATGAATTCACTGCCGAGTAGTAGTTTTATTGCTGTGAGATATCCAAAGATTAGTAAATTTCATTCCTAAAATCCCTCTTCTTCTTCAAAAGCAGATTATTGTTATCAAATTATCTAGAAATTATCCCATTTTCTTCCACATTATTATGAATACATTTACAATTACAAAAGGGAAGACATAAAACATCTTTTGGGACAAACTTTTCAGAAGGAAAAATTCCAAATATTTAACCATATAGACAAGATCTGCTATGGGTAAAACTTAGATGAAAAGCACTGGGAAACCTGTAGTAGGATCCTATCATTTACTTACCACAAACAAAATTCTCTTCATAAGCCAAGGAAAGCCATCACTTTACAATCAATTTCAACAGTATAGGAAGAACAACTTTAGCAGTTTTTGAGACACAAGAAATTAATTTGAACTCTAACGACTCAATTTCTGAACATTAATTTGGGGTGGAATGTAAGAGAAAACAAATTGCACCCCTTTCTTTTTTTCACAAATACTTGAATATACTCCCTTTAAAAAAAAAACAGTTAAAATGAAGTTGAGGCACAATTTTACTTTAAGAATACCGAAGGATAAAGATCAGGGATAGAACTTATTTGGAAAAAAAAAGCAGTGGTAGTAGTCATGATCTCAAAGTTAAAGCTACAACAGATTTAACCAAAAGAGAAAAATAAAGAAACTACACTATATGTCAGCTATATTAACCAATAATGTTTTAGACTATTTAAAATAACTAGGAAGTATAAGGTTGGAATACTGCTGTGGTATAGGAAATGATAAGTTGGAATTAGAAAAATCTATATAGAAAGACTTGGACTCAGAGAAACAGAGGATGAACAAGTGTAGTATGTTCTTACATAGATGCATGTGAATGTATACGTACATACAAGAGTATGATTACAGATATCTAAGTAAATTCATAATTCATGTGTATGTATATATGTATGTACATATGTATATATCTGTATCTATATATCCACGTTTAATTGTAGTCTTCTTGGGGCAGGGGGGTGAGCAAGGGGAAAGAACAAAGTAAAAAGTGCACGGCAGAGAACAGAAGAAAATTTACAAGGAAGCAAAGATGGACAGCTCTGAACATAATGTGTAGCATTTATTATATAGGCTTTCTTGAAATGGAAAATTATTGCTGTGTATTTTGAATCTTCCCTTACATTCTGCTGTGCACATAGCAATGCTTTTTTGTCTTTTCTTAGTTTGTATTTAAGGTTTAGTATTCAAATTTACGATATGTTTCTTTTTCTTTACTTATTTTGCATTTAAGTTTTAGTATTTAAGTTTAAAGTTTAATAAATTAATAAAGGAATACCAAAAGAATTCATGACATGTTTAGGCAAATGAATAGAGATACATCCTGTATAAGGAACTTAAATTTTTACTAGAAGAGCTAAGTTTTAGAATACGTGCTCATGTAATTAGGTGTAATATTCACAAGATGACCTTACTTCACTATTACTATGTGTAAACATCTTTTTTCCTTCACAGCAGACACCTGAAAATTGGTTCTCCCACTATTTTACAATACAGAGGGGGAGAAAACCCCTTTGCATTCTTCACACACTACCAAAAAGTGTTTCAGACATCTATCTTTCTCTTCTATCCCAGAGTTAATAAACATTATTTGAGATGGAACATTTATCAAGTATAAGGCACAGGGGCTACAAAACTAAACCCCTATAACAACACAAAAAGAATCTTTGCCTTGGTCCTTTCTTAAGACCTCTTCACTATTACAACATCTCTCAGTTTTACCTATTCTTTTCTTTAGTACTTTCTAGCTATTTATTTCTCTTAATTAAAGCTTGAGTATAAATGCACATACATAGTCTGTGAATATCAACCCTTTAATTCAATGTTGATGTTAGAGTTGGACTTAGTCTCACTGAGTTTCTTCATAGAAAGGACTGGACACATTTCTTAAGATCAGTAATGGGTTTTCTAGAAAAAGCTGAACTCAATTTCAAATTTGTAAAGAAGAAAACATCACATAGCAGCAAAAGTCATGATATAATAGAATAGACAGTATCAGTATTCCCTAGTTGAAATAATTAACAGTCTTCCTTTCGTCAGAAAACTAAGTTGCATGGACACTTAATTGGAACCCCTTTTTTTATGGTGACTCAGCACAGTGTGTAGCACATAGAAGGTGCTTAATAAATGTTTTTGAGTAACTTGTAGTTTTGTTTCTTCTAGATGAATGGCCATCTTAAAAAACAAACAAACTCCCAAATCAAATGCACCTCTTACTCATCTAACCCTCTAAGCTTCATGTGGTAGAGCTCAAAGGAACTAGAACTTCCAAAGTATCTTCTTTGACTAACAGCCTAGATACCGCATAAAACATAAGAAACAAAAGATAACATTGTAGCAGGTGGGTTTCCACTTTTAAAGTTTCTCTACTTGTTACCTGAAGAAATCCAGGGGGCCGATTTTGCGCCGCTTCACTGGTAGTGTCCAAGAATTTCACGATTCGAAGATATCCAGGATATGAAGGTGCACTAACTTCCCCTGCAGGAGTTACAAAGAAAATCTGTACTCCACTGGGTATTAAAATTAACTCTTCTACATCTACTCCTAGAGTCTCAAGAGGAGGTGGGCGAGGAGAAATCGCATAATAGTCTTCACTGACAGATGAAACTTCCCCGGATTCTGTTCCATAGGACAGAGTATAGTGCCCATCTGTAGCATGGGGTGTATAAGCAGGTGGTGCTTCCAAAGATACAGGACTAACCACAGAATGCTGCTCCATGCTTGTGGAGGGAGAATTCCCATTAACTTCTGTTTGTACAGGTGGTGAAATCAAAGATGGAGGCAAAGGAGGCTTTTCTGGCTTTCCATTAGGGGGCAACACAGGAGATAACTGAGACCCTTCTTGAAGATTACTTGGAACAAAAGAGGAAAGATTTTGCTCCAGGATTCCCAACCTAGTATTGACATTTTTCAATGTTTCTTGCATCTTCTGCTGCATCTGTCTGGCAGATTCCCAACCAGAACCTGTACATTCAGGCCCAGATGCTGAAATTCTGACTCCTTGGAGTAGGTGTTCTCTTCCTTTACTGTAGTAATTCCTTGCTTTTTCCTTTTGCCCCAACTCATCTGCATTCAGTCCTTTATTTACAAATACAAAGGCCCGCTTGTATGCTTCTTTTATGATCTTAATATTTGCAGGTTCTTCACTATATGGTTCTTGCTCTTGTGCCATTACTGCAAAACAAAAAGTGTTATTATAACTTAATATGCCTGAAAGCGCTGGATACAACACATACCTGTCTATTAACTGATAACTAGAATACATTTGTTGGCTAAGCATTTTATTACTGGTTTTTAAAATCCTGTGGTTCCTAACGGGAGAAATAAAGTAAATAGCTGCTGACATATAGAGGTCAGGGAGTCAGGCAGTCCAACAAACATTTCTCAAGTGAATACTGTGGCGCAGGCAGAGTGGTAAATACTGGGGACACAAAGAAAGCTAAAAGACAAGTCCCTCCATCTAATGGGGGAGAAAATATGCAAACAGCTATTTACATACAAACAAGCTATTTAAAAGATACTTGGACATTATCAATAGAGTTGTAAGATTAGGCCTGGTGGTCTTGAGACCATCCTGACAGTCTCCATTTTAAGGAAGGCTATAGCTTATAGAATCTATGCATGGAAACCACTGTTAAGATAAGGCCTGATGATCTTGAGATCACAATGATCTCTTCTTAAAGGGAGGCTATAGGCTTATAGATACACTGATGGAAAAATACTGACGATATTTTTAAAAGTTAGTACAGCTGTGTACCCTAAATAATATTTTGTCTGCCACTAGTTCCTTTTTCTCCTTGACATGCAAATGCTAAAAATAATACTTTGTGTACCACCTGCTTATTTTTCTCCCTGATAACAAACCCCTAAAATATTTTGCCCTCTTGCAGAAGTACATTTTGGAGAATACCCTCCCCTCTAGCAGAAACACACCTTCCCACTGAATGGACCCATGTCTCTAGGCTTCCCAATGCCATGTGGCTCTCACATGAGTTATACTCACTATTAGTGTGTATATCTGAATTGTATACTGGGTCACCTTCTCTATCTCCTTCCCCCTCCCACTTTTGTCTCTGCTTGCAATAAAGCTTTGCAATGAACTGAGTTCTTTTGTTTTCCAAGTTATTTTCAGCATCCGTACTCATTAAAGGGTTGTTTTCCCCTAATTTCTCACAAGCCTCTCTTTAGACATAATCTGGGCACTAGGATAAGGACTTAACTTATAGACAGCCACACCTAACCTGGAGAAGTATGACACTGTGAACCCAGGAGTTGAAAGCAAAGGTCAACATGGAGACCCTACTTCAAGCCAGGAGGAATTCCCTTATGCCAGAGGACTATCACAAAACAAAGGTGAAGGCACTCAAATTAAGGGGGAATCAGTTAAGAATTTCCTATAGAAGATAGAATTTTAGCTGGAACTTGAAGAAAGAAAGCCAAGGACGTGGAGATGAGGAAGGAGACATGGGGGAAGAATCAATGAAATGACCAAGACCATGGCTTATTTATATTAGGGTCTATACTAATCCTAATATCTGACTGAACAAAGATGAAGTTTTACTTTAGATACATTATTATAAACAAAAAGCATGAGAAAATAGATAAGAAAGTATATCTTTAAAAATGAAGCTCCAAAAAAATTCATTTTACTTTTTGGGACATCTCGGCCTACTGGGCACATGCTTTAAAGGTTTCTTGAGAAGTAGAAAGCATTTAAAATTACAGCTTGATGTGCCTATAAGCTTATTAAGTCACACCATGACCAAAAAGATAAGTAGTAAATGCACTTGCTTTAACAATCTAATCAGATGGCCAACTGAGAGGCATGACCAAAAGACAGCCCATAATTTTAAACAAAAACAGAATATAGCATATTTTTCTGTAATTAGATAGATATTTCTTCAGCTACAAAACAAGGAAAGCAATATTCATCTCGACTATGCTGTTATGGCTTTATGATAAACACTGAAGTTCAGGTAGTCCCCAACTTACCAGTGATACATACAAACGATATGGCCAACACTTTACTTACATTGTTCCCCAGAATTCTCAAGCGGAACACACCTCGAACTCAGAAATCTAAAGACATTAGCAACAGAATGACTTAGCATAGTGTGTTGTCTTTCTTACATCCTCTTTCTCTGTCTTCCCCTCTCCCTCTTCCTTGAAAACAGGACTGGTTATTTATTAGAGAATTGATGTACACAATGAATACTATAGGAAGATTAAAAAAAAAAGTCAATGTATAAAATTCTCTATATGCATGTGGAATTTTTTTTCCTATAAAACAAAATCCTAATCATTTATCTATCCCAAAGACCACATGCATATGAGGATACGGAAAGGAATGATCATGTCCTATACTCATGGAGGCTGAAAGGGAGCCTTGTGGTAAGGAGAGACCTGGTCATGAGCCAACTCTGACAATTCTAAGCCTTGTAACAATGGGCAAGCCAGTTAACATCTGTACCTCAATTTCCCCACCTATATAGTAGAGATAACTTCTATAGTACCTATCGCATAGGGCTGTGGGGATCAAATGAGTCAATATATGTGAAAAGAATGTTTTGTAAACCTTAACTTTAACGTGCTACTAAGTGCTATAAAGTCAGCTATTATTTTCCAGGAATCCTACTAGCCCATTTAGGACCCTGGTTTATAAGTTCTTGCAGTATGGAAGGCCCTATCATCCCTGGCCTCTAGCTTTCTATCTCCTATATTCTTCTGACTTTCAGCTCAAAAGTCAATGGTCTTTGGACTCAAAGTTCACATCATTTCCCCATCTGGTGATAATACTTAAGGAGAGTTGGAGGGGGGAAGGGAAGAGAATAAGAGAAAGACTGATGTTCAGCTCTTTCCTGTGTGTTTGAGAATGAATTATAACTTCGTCTCATATTTCATGCTTCCTTCAGAAAATCCTATGAACCACGTAGCTATCAATTGTCTAAGGCTGCACTGGGTCTTGAGTCTTCCTGACTGTAAGCCCAGCGCTCCATCTACTGCACCACCTAGCGGCCAGTGTCCACTAAACTAGAGGTTCTTAAACTTGTTTGTGTGTCATAAACTTTTTGGCAGCCCTCTCATAATGTTTTGTTGGCTATGTTCATAATTGAAGCAAATGTTTAATTTTAGTGAGATGTTAATGAAAATGATGTAATTTTTCCATCCATGTACAGAGACCCACTGAAACCTATCACTTGGACTCTCGTTCATGGTCCCAGGTTAAGACCCCTTGAACTAACTCAGGCTGCTCTTTAATGATTTTGGTTAAAACGTATGTCATCCATTGGAACACTTAATAATTTTTAATATGCTGGTAATGTTGGATGACATTTGCTTACATAATTTTTTTCTACAACTTTGCCAAATATTCTATATTAGGGAAAACTAAAGATAAGCTTGAAAAAAACTGAAGTTATAAAAAAAAACCCAACTCAATCTATACACATTACCTGTTAAGAGGTTCAATTTCAATTTGGAATAATGCGAGAAAAGCCATTAAACTATTTACATCCTTTGACCCAGAGATTCTACTATTGGGACTATTTACCTCGAGAAGATTTTTGACAGAAAAAAAAGACCCACAGGCACAAAAACATCTCAGAACAGAGATGTTTGTAATAAAAAAAAAAACACTGGAAACAAAATATGTGCCTAACAATGACTAATGGCTTTTATGACAATGCAGAGTAAAGAAAGCAAAGTCAAAAGAATGCTGACTACCTAAAGGGTGACAGTGAGAGGCAATAAAACTAGTCAAATACAATGGTCCATGTTATATCCACAGTATAGTTCAATTTGAAGGCTCAATCCCTCCTGTTTGTTTTTTTTAAACACTTCAGTTTTCAGCAAATTTGCTAATTTACATAAAAAGCTTAGAAAATGTTAACATATTATTTAAATGTCATCATTATGAGGTTTTGTTGGGATGTGATAAGTGGAAACAAAATGTATAAATAAGAAATAAATTTATATAGTATGTTAATTTTACAAGGTGCTTTTTCATCAAAGCGGCAGCCCTGTAATGTATTATTAGCCCTATCAGCCTCATTTTATAGATAGGTAAATTTAGGCTTCGGGGAAGTTGATTTGCTCAAGATCAATCATCTAATAAGTAACAGCACTAGGTCTCAAAACCAGGTCCTTTAATTCTAAATCCAGCGCTCTTTCCACATTCCTGGAGCTTTAAACAGATTTTGCTTAAATACTAATTTTATTATTAAAAGCAGCAAAAATTTCTCTGCTTGCTCCCACTTTCAATCAAGTTTTTCATAAAAATCAATCAATTTATTTCATTTTAAAGATTAAAAGGCAAGAATGATACGTTAGAGATGCCTTCATTCATGGCATTGCATTCTTAAAATAATTGTTTCCCAACGAAATTCAAATTATTTCTTAAAAGAATACGTAATAAATACGAATACATATCTAGTTATATTTTTGAAGTTTCTACTTCAGACAACGCCCAGACTCAAACACATTCACCAAGTCACAAGTGAAGAAATGAAAGGGCAATAAAAAGCCTCAAGTACCTT
>CM053622.1:654236976-654253639 GCA_028646595.1 Phalanger gymnotis | reverse complement strand
TTGTTGTGTCATGAATTCTTTTCTTTTCCATAAATCTGATAGGTAAACTATTCCTTGCTCTCCCAAATTGCTTGTAATTTCAGCCTTTTTATTCCTAAATCACGAACCCATTTTGACATTATTTTGGTATATGGTGTAAGATATTGGTCTATGCCCAGTTTCTGCCCTACCATTTTCCAATTTTCCCAGCAGTTTTTGTGAAATAATAAATTCTTAGCCCAGAAGCCGGATTCTTTGGGTTTATCAAAGAGTAGATTGCTGTGGTCGTTGACTACTGCATCTTGTGTACCTATCCTATTCCACTGATCCATGACTGTTTCTTAGCCAGTACCAGGTAGTTTTGATGACTGCTGCTTTATAAAAGTACAGTTTAATATCTGGTATAGCTAGGGTACCTCTCTTTTCACTGCACCATTCTGCCTCATGTTTATTGTAGTCCACTGTGATATAGTAGGACTTGGAATCAGATGGCATGGGTTCTTTATGGCAGAGCTAACCATTCAACCTTTGCTCTCAAGAAACACGAACAAAATAATGATAATAGGTGATATTTTAACAGCACTTTAAAGTTTACAAAGTGCTTTACATTATATCTTTTGATCTTCTTACCAACCCTAAGTACTATGTGTATCATTCCCATTTTATAGATGAAAAATGAGGATAAGAGGCAGTTTGGAAGGTGCCAGTGTGGTAGACCTGTACTGCGCGCTGACTGACACAGTACTATAGCTGTAAGCCACAGCATATCAGTCTTCTAGGCCAGTGGTGTCAAACACAAAAAGAAACGGCCCACACTAAACCCCATCTAAGGATCCCTGCATGTGCATGTTAACTTAGAAAACTGCATATTTGTATTGTCTGTGTTCTGATGTATTTTTATTTCATTAAATATTTTCCAATTTTCATATTAATCTGGTTCTGGACACACTTGGAAGTTCTGTGAGCAACATCTTTGAACACCTCTGCCATTTCTTTTAAGGCATTTCTTTTAAGACTATTAAGTTATGAATGGGTTGCTGAGGTCCACAAGTGCAGAGGCCCTGGGCTGAAATCCTCCTTCTGTTACTTCAGATTTGTGTGATTCAGTCCTAACTCAGACCCAGCATTGTTTTGCTGCTCCCATCCATCTTGATGCCAAATTACTTTCCCCTTTCCTTTCATTCCACCTCTGTCTCTGAGAATAATAATCTGCACCACAGTACCAGTACCTGGAAAGTAAGTCCATCACCTTCACTGAATCTCCACTCAACTATCCGTGTCACATCCCTGACAAATAACCTCACCACCCCCCAACCTTGGCCACCATTCTCCTGTATCGTACTGTCTTCTTCTGTTGAATGCAAGTACTTGAAGGCCAGAGACTATCATTTTGCATTTGTGTCATCCCCAGTGCTTGCCCAATAGTAAGTGCTTAATAAATGCTTTTTCATTCATTCATTCCTGTTTAGTAGAATCTAATGGCAAAGACATGAAACTATCCTAATACACTGTACTTCACAGCAACTGAAACTGTTTGTCAAATTATTTATTGTTGAATTACCTCTTTACAGAATAAACAACACTTAGGGCTTTAAGTATTACAGTATATGTAGAGTGCATCTAAGTTATTGTCCAGTGGAGGGTTTCTTTAATGTATAGTTAAATTTAATCTGTTCCAGCAGATGTCAGTGTCTACTGCTTGATTACCAGTTGTACTCTAGCTGGTATCTTGTTTGAGATTTTCTTTTGTTGTTAATATCACCACAAAGAAATTAAAAATATACCTAAAGTCTTCATTTACTTGTTTGCCTTAGCTTTGTTCAGAATTGTGAGCACTAATATTTTGGAGAATTCAAAAAAGACAAAATGCTTTTATAATTGTTATTACTAAATAATGTAAAGATTACAACAGAAAACAAAAAGGTAGCTTCAGTCATCAAAATTGCCTAAAGGCGTGTGTATGCTCTGTATTGGAATCATTTCGCGCATTTGTAGTTTTTAGCATTGTAATCTGGTCTAATTATCTGTTGTAATCTTTCTGTCAAATAGCTTTTTCTGTTTAAGAGCCATTGTAAGGATGTTAGAATATTAAATATAACCTTGGAAGTGAAAGTGTTATAGTTATATGGTGTCAAGTTCATGACAGATTCAGCTATTAATTTCTCAAGTAGAAATATGCTCAAGAAAATTGAGAGGATTTTTTTTGTTGTTGTTAAAAACGATGAACCTTATTTTCAGGCAAAATCATGTTCATAAGAAGTAAGACTAAGTTTTACTTTGCTTTTTTCATTGCTTTAAGGTAATTATTGTATCAAAGAGTCAGATTTTACTGACTTAAGATTGCATTCCTATCTGTAGAGCTCTATTTGATAATTTTTATTATCTAATAGAGAAGAAATAGCGATAGCTAGAGTATTTCTCCGGTCTTTTTACAAAAATTGTAAATCTAATCTTAATGCTTAATGTCAAAAAATAATTTCTTTTTCATGTGTGGAGAATAATCTAGAATTTTAGCTGAAAATGACTTCAGAGGTTGCCTAGTCCAGACAGTACTGACCAAGAATCCCCTCTACAGAATCTACAAATGGTCATTCTACCTCCATTTAAAAAGACTTCTAGTGATGGGCAGCTTACCTTTAAAACAGCTCATTATACCTTTGGATTTTGCTAAAGATGGCTAATGTTAATGTTAGGTATGCATTCTAGATCAGAGTTATCGAATACGTGGCCCACGACACTCTCCATTGCAGTCCAAACCAGATTAAAATGCAATTGGTAAATATTTAGCAATAAAAAATAAAATGCAAGGAAACATGAATAATATTACATTTTAAAATGTCAGTATGTGGCCTGTTGCGATCCTTGTGTCTATGGTTTAGTAGTCCCCATTTCAATTTGAGCTTGCCACCAGTATTTTAGGTAATGGGAAGTAGAAGTGATAGCATTCAGTATATCCTGAAACCTAGGTTAAGGCTTATCAAAATGGTTATCTTGCCTATATACTGGTAATTGTACAGTATTTTTAACTGCAGTGGGAATCCATGATGTGAATACAGTAGCATTGTAGCATGATTTCACTTTTTTTCCTAACATAAATTGGGAAATGCTAATGAAAACATGATGCAATGCATGAGCATCAGAGTTTGCAGTTTTTTAAAAAAGAACTTGGGATTAGCGTACTTTTACAGGATAGTGTATTTTAAGTTTTTGCAAAGTGAAATTTCAACAGTATCAAATTGAAATTTACTATAAAACTTTTTAAAATTATGCTATTTTGTTAGCGTCTTCCTCTACACCTCCCTTCATCCTTTAATTGTCTTTGTTGGTTCACCTCTGTATTTGTGTATATTTTTGTATATACTTTACTTTTTACCTAGTCATAGGGTTTAAATAGCTAAAGCTGGAAAAGACCTCAAAGGCCATCTTGTTCCAAACCCCTTTATATTAGAAAGGAGGAAACTGAGGCCACAGGAGGCTAAGTGATTTGCCCTAGTCACAAATATAGTTAGCCTCAAAGGCAAGATGTGAACCCAGGTCCTAACTTCAGAGAAAGCGCACTAGCCATTACATATACAGTATATACAGTCTGCATACTGAGCTACTCACATCAGTTGCTAAGTCTTGTTTTTACCTCCGCAACGTCTTTCACATAACCGTCACCCACTCCTAATTGAGGCTTTTAACCTTTGCAGTGACTTGCATCTGACTCTTAATTGGGCTTCCTGTTTCTCTATACAGTTGTCAGAATAATCTTCTTAAAGTATAGGTCTGACCTCACTCTCCTTCTCAAAAACTTTCAGTTTCTATTCTTGGGCATTTAAATCTGGCTCCAGCCTACCCTTCCAGATTATTTCACCTTACTTCCCTTAACAGCTAGGTGACTGAGTGGTTAAGAGTGCCCCATCTAGAGTTAAGGAGACCTGACCTCAAACACCTGACCTTAGACATTTTCCAGCTGTGTGACCCTGAGCAAGTCACTTAATCTCTGTTTGCCCCAGTTTCCTCATCTGTAAAATGGAGATAATAATAGCACCTACCTCACATGAGAGAATTATAAAGCCCTTAACATAGTGTCTGGCACATGGTAAGCATATGAATGTTTTTATTGTTGTTGTTGTCGTTGTTGTCATACTCTGTATTCCAGCCAAATTGATGAATATGCTTTTTTTTTCTTCTCAACATTTCTCACCTCCAAGCCTTTGCACAGGCTGTCTCCATACTTGGGAGTGCTTGCCCTCCTACCTCTCACCCTTACCTTTCTTCAAATTTCAACTCTGGTTCCACTTACCCTTTGCTGATTTCTCCTCCCCTAATAATTAATGCTGTCATTCCCAAATTTCAATCTAAGCCTTACTATGCTTTGTTTTATCTTCTAGGTAGAAGATAGATAGTCCTTTTGAAAAAAGAGGACTTGTTTGGTTTTTGGTTTTTGTATCCCTGGCAGCTAGCACAGTGCCCTGCAGCTAATTGCTAAGTTGATTGAATTTTGCCTACTTCTCTTAAATGCATTATCATGTTCCAATATGTTTGATATACAACAAATTATTCAGTCTTCCTCAATTGTCAGGTGTAGAGAGCTCTTTTTTTTTTTGTAATGACAAATAACATTGCTAAAAATATCTTACAAGCCTTTTTTTTCTTTTGGATAACAATGTCAAGATTTAATCCCAGTAATAGACATCACTGAGTCAAAGGGTATGATTATTATTACAATTCTCTGAATAAACTGTGAAATTGGTAAAAAAAAAAAAAAAAACTTTTTGGAAAGCCTTTTAAATACTACTAGCTGTGTATGCATGTATCTGGTTTTTCCATGAACAATTACTTTTGTCATTTTTGGCTATCTTTACCAATTGGTAGATGCTAAGTAGAACATTATAGTCATTTTAATATTGTTTTGCTTCGACGGTTAAGCAGAGTAAATACTTTCAAATGATTATTATCTGTTGTGAATCATTTGTGTCCTTTAACCATTTTTCCATTAGGGAGTGGATATTCTTTCATTGTTTGGGCAGAGGGGTGTGTGTGTGTGAGAGAGAGAGAGACACTCATCAGGTGTTCTTTTCAACATGTTATTCTTATCTTGGTTATATTTTTGTTTTTATGTAATAAAACCTATCTACCTTTACCTTGTCCTCCTATAAGTTTTTCTGTTTATAAATCTTATTTTCTTTCCACAGGCGATATACATAAATATCAATTTCTTTGTAGCTCTGTACTTTCTTATTTATTTGTCCCTAATAGTTATCTTATTAGAATTACATTTATGTATGACCATATAAAATTTTAGAAATGGACATGCATTTCACAAAGTATTTCTACAGTACCTAGAGTGCCTCAAGAGAAAAGTAGGATAGAACTCTGAAATTCTAAAAATCAAATCAACAAGTATAGACTGATTTAAAACTGTTAGGATCTCAGAATTATGGAGACTATTCCAGCACTATATTTTCTTTTCATATATGTGTGTATGTATGCATGTATGTAGGTAGATATCCTGTTTTCATATCCAGTTTATATCCAAAAGATATTATAAGCCCTTGAAGAGCTTGGACTGTCATATAGTCGATATCACAATTTTTAAACACGGTTCTTAATGAATACTTAGGGAAACAAATTTTGGGATTTTCATTCAAAGGACAGCAATTGGCCTGATGTTTTCTCTTTTAATATTTTAGTCTTTCATCTGACATTCACACCCCTACAAAGATAAGAGTAACTACAGGTCATTTGGGGGTAGGATGGGAGGAATCTGGGCAATTACCTACACAGAACTTATTTTGAATAATAGTAAAATAGGAAGTAAATTAAAATGTTACTGAATTCATTGAAGACTTTTTAAATGAAGGTTAACAAGTATGAGTCTGTAGTCAGCTTTAATGATTAAAGTAGTTGTAAAATATACAAACCATCAGTCTTTTTTCTATTTGCAAAAATATTACAGTATTATTAGAATAGTACTTAATTATCATTAATTTTAGTTTTTAGTATTGTTAGTGGTCTCAAAACAAAAGATGTTCTATTCAAGATTTTATTTTAGCATAGCAAAAACTGACACTAGAATGATGCCCTAAACATTTTATCGTTTGTGTGATTTCTTTATTTGCTTACAGTTTATAAATGGCGCTAAAGAAATTTGCTATGCTCTACGTACAGAAGGCTATTGGGCTGACTTTATTGATCCATCATCTGGATTGGCAGTAAGTAAATTTGTTATGAAAGCTAGAATATTTGAGACTGGCAAGGATTGAGATGGGTGGACTCTTTATAGTGCTAAAGAGAATAAGTGTTTTTGAAAATTCATTTAAACAGGAATATTGTTCAAAAAACATTCTTGAATTACACTTGGAGAGCCTCTCATTCCAACTTCTCATCTGCACTTTGAGAAGCCAACATAATTTTGTTTTGCAGTAAAATCAGTATATTTTTCATAAATAATGATCACTGTTATCTCACAAGGAGACCTTTCCTGGTCTTCCCAACTGCTAATGCCTTCAGTATATATCTTGTGTGTACCTAGATGGTTATACGTTGTCTCTCCCATTCAGGAATGGGGAACCTGCAGCCTGGAGACCACATGTAGCCTTCAAGATATTCGGGTGTGGCCTTTTGACTGAGTCCAAGTTTTACAGAACAAATTCTTTTATTAAGGGGATTTGTTCTGTGAAGTTTGGAATAAGTCAAAGGGTCACACTTGAGGACCTAGAGAGCTACATGTGGCCTCGAGGCTGCAGGTTCCCCACACCTGCTAGATGTGTGCTGTTTGAGAGCATGGACTGTTTTTTGCTCTTCTCAGTATCCCCGGCACTTAGCACAGTGCTTTGTACCATACTGAGCATATATTGAATACATACTGACTGTTGTATATTTAACGAAACATTAGAAATCTATACTAAGTTAAATTGTCTTCTGTAACTAAACACTCCAGATTCTTTTAAGGTAAAAAATTACTGAAAGTATGTATTGAAGACCATCTTTATTAATATTTTGGATGCCAACATTTTTAAAACTTGACCCTTAGTGAAAATTTGTGTTCAATTAAGTTACTTTATGAGTTTTAGTTTTTAAAATCTTAAATTTCTACCTGTGAATTTAAAGAACAAGTTTATGAGTTAATGAATTTATATTACATTTCAGGTATCCTAACCAAATAAAGTATTTACACATGTAAAGAATTTGTGAGAAGTATCATGATGTAATCAATATGAAACTAGCCTTTAAGCCAGGAAGACTTGAGTTCAAATCTTGTCTCTGACATATCAGCTCTGAAACTGAAGCTCTAGGCAACTCTCTTAAGACTATAAATTGCAGAAAAGGTGTCAGTCTGCTTTGGAAGCAGGAGTTTTCTCACCTGAGATTTCTCTATAAAATTAAAATCACATGTCCAATTCCTGTCTCCTTGGAAACTATTGTAGAAAAAAATCACTATATATTTTTATCTAAATACAATTGATGTGTGTGTTTAATGTGTTATGTGGCTAGCATTTTTTCTTTTGCCGATTAGGCAAAATTAAAATTAGGCAGTGTTTAAGTTTTTTTTAGAAGAGAACATAATGATGGGCTTGTACTTGATATATGCTAGATTTTGTTTTCAAACAAGAAAGACAAATCAAAGAAGGCTAAAGAGCAGTATTTTAATTTAGAGGGGCAGTCTTTCTCTTTTGTAATTAATTGCTTATTTCTTAGAAAAAGAATACTATAAGAGGCACTGTTCTGAAGTAGGTACCTTAATGGTCTCTTTATTTATGTTTTTGAGGTAAAGTTATTTAGCCATAGAATTAAGATTTGTTTGGTTTAGAAAGTTTATTCCTATTCGTTGGTTCCAAGTAATAAATATCTTCCTTGCTGATTTTTTTTTATCCTTAGTTTTTTGGACCGTATACAAGCAACACTCTTTTTGAAACAGATGAGCGTTATCGACAATTAGGGTTTTCTGTTGATGATCTTGGCTGCTGCAAAGTGATTCGCCATAGTCTTTGGGGTACCCATGTGGTTGTTGGAAGTATCTTCACAAATGCCACAGCTGACAGTCGCATTATGAAGAAATTAAGTGGAAACTAGGTGGCAGCTGCATTATTTGTACTTGACACTTTGTCTATAAACACTGTAAAAAAGTCTTCAGTTTTTTAAAATACTCATTTCTAGACTAAAAAAAACTTATTTCAGCATCTGTAAACTTAAGAGTTTGCGATTCGTGAGATTTTCAGAAAATGCAAATGTTCACTCATATTTCTGTTTAATACATGTTAACCACCTACATTGTATAAAAAGCAGTAATTCATATGGATGTAAGGCTTGATTCCATATTACATGTTTATGGAGAGTTTGGGCTATTTTTCTTTTATATTTGAAAATTTCAATTTTACTTATATCCTTCCAAAAATAAATCACAGATTAAGAAGATGAAGATGATGTTTCTTTTCCCATTGTGATGCCTTTCAAATTGATTTCTGAAAGCTTTTAAATTCAGATCCATACAAATCTTATCAAGTTGCACAATTTTGGTAATCGTAGTTGTGATATATAGATTCAAGTTAAGAATCTTTCTCCATGTTTACTGGAAAAGCTATACTTTTTACTACATTTTTAAAGTTGGTCTTCCTCAAATCTAAAACTTTTAAAGTTTTGATATTTTCCTCATTTTCACTCTGTAGATACTTTGTGTTAAGGTGCATATATCAACATCATTATATAACCTGTAGGCCTTGGGTTTAGAAATAAGTGTCAGAATGTAAACACATTTGTTTATTATAGACAATTTTTTGTTTCATTTACCAAATCTATTTTTTGTGATCCGATGATAAATTGATGCTGCATGTTACAGAATACCTCAGTCAATAACAGAACTTATTTTTTGACAATATAAACTTGAAAAGACTAATCTTGTATGATTGGCCTTTTGCCAATAACTACCTTGAAAATAATAAGAATATGTAACTTATACCAGAAAGTATTCATTGCCCCTGTATCTTGGGTTCCTCCTGTAATTGTTAAATGGGGGTATCAAATACCTATTTAAGAATTGACCCAAAGAAATGACAAAATCTACCTTCCTTAATTAACACTTACCTTGGTAGTAGGTTATGTTTATGCTTACAGAAAAAGTATTTGCTATCACTTACTGTAAAGAAAAACAATGATTCCCTTTTTTTCTGTACTGAATACTACAGTCAGTATTTTTTAATTGGGCTGCCAGATGAGAGATTGGAAAAGAATAAGTTCCCTTCCCTTTTAACATTCTCTAATTCTAGATATTAATGATTCAAGTACAGAAACCATCTCTAATAGATTCTTAATGATCTCCTGAGGGTCCATGCTGTGAGACTACCTCACTGTACGGTCCTTTTCTTCAGTAAATAGTCCTCTATAAAATAACATGTGTTTTTAAGTAGTTCATGCCACTTCATATTTTGCCTGTTTTTTAATGCAGTAGTACCCACCAAAATACTACTTTTTCACTCTTTGCTATTTTGACCTGCCTGTATCAGATGGAACAATTGATTTATTGTTTCATATGTATTTCTCTTGTCAGCTCTCAGTACTTTCAAAAAAGAAGCACCCCATTCTGCAAAAAGGTTTACTGCTGTCTTTGTGTTAGATAAACAAAGCATTGAAAAATATTTGTTTTATCTATTTTGTTTTTGATGCAATTACCAGCAGTATGGCAGAAAGCAAGGACTTCTTATACAGAGTTGTATTCTATAAGGAATAGCGCTATGACAAAGTTGTGATATTTAGATAGTCAATATGGAGACAAACTCTTCTCCAGTGAGTTCAGTGAACACTTACCCTTAACACAAGGAAACAGGGGACAGTTATTGTGCTAATAAATGCCTGGAAAACAGCTCCTATTTTTCATACGTTCCTTTGACCATGACCCTCCGAGTAAGGCTAAGAAGTGTACTTATAAAATTAGTGAGTATCCACATCAACTACTGTTCAAAAATAGGGCTTATTGGTTTAAATTAGGATTAATCCAATGACATTAACAAGTTCAACTTCAATTACCTTGAAAATATTTTTATTCTCTTTTTTTCATTTTTTTTATATGTACCAACTTTGGCAGCTTAAGTTGTACAGTCACCATTTTAATATTTTTCATAAGCTGTATCTTTGACTTGTAAGGTTTCTGCATTATGCCAATAGTATAACCATACCTTGCCATGTAACACCCAGAAGGTCCAAATTCATATTTTAAATGTTTCATTTCTGCGTCTGTTATATGATATACAGTGCCTTCACCATTAAATGGGGTACTTAATCATTTGGGGGGCTCATAGATAGAAATAAAGATCTTATTTCTACATAAAAGTAGAGCTTTTTATGTCTCTAAATACTCCTTTGTAGTAGGTCTGTTTTCCCCAAGATATAAGCCAGACACATAAAGAGTATGGAAGCAACATGTCCATTTTTCAAAAAATTGTTTCTTTTTTCAAAGTCTAGGGTCTAAACATTCAATTGTATACACATTGTATACACATTATAGCTTGTCAAGAAATATTCTTACTTTAAAGGATTCTTTCTGTTAAAAGATTGGAAACCGAACGATTTGTGGACAATTATAAATTAGGTCGTCCACAAATTTATTTTTAAATATGCAGAAAAATAAAGGAGTTTTCCATAAAAAATTCCCGTAATTAGTTGTAACTTAGCATTACTGGGTATTGATGGTTCTTCATTATGTAGGCAGTGATTATAACATGAAATCTGAGTGTTAAACATCTCTAGCTATACAGAGCAAGTAGGTCAAACAAGTTTTATGTTTATTTTGCTTTGGAAATTGAAGTGAATGGTCTATAGTTTTGGTGAAAGTACGGCATACCAATTTACTGGTTTGTACCCAAGTAAAATCTACCAAATATTATGATTAATGCAAAAATGACCCAGTTTAGATAGATCATCCTAATTGGGTCAAACATCTTTATTTTCAGTTTAACCTACTACATAATATGGAAACCTAATTTCAATACTTTTCCAGCACTTTTCCAACTTCATGTTGAACAGTTACACAGTTGGGGCTCAGTTACACAGTACCACCCACATGACAACTCCTGACCACCTTTTTTTTTTTAAGACTTTCCTATTCTTTTCCTTTTTAAATTTTGTTTTTAAACTTACTTTGAACTTAAGTACAAAATAAAGAAAAAAATTTCCATGTACACAGCAGAACATAAGAGGATCCAGTATTTCAGTAAATTTCAGTAAAGCAAATTTCCATTTTAAAAAAACCTATATAATAAATACTACACATTGTTTTCAAAGCTATCCTTATAGATTTTCTTGTGTTCTCTGCTGCGCACTTTTTGCTTTATTGTTCCCTTCTTCTCCGCCCCACCAAAGAAGGCTACAATTAAGTGCGAGGATAATGTATATACATGTACATATATACATATAAGTACATAGATATCTGTAAACATATATGTAATATCATATGTAATACCATACTATGCTTATTTCTGCTTGTCCTCTGTTCTCTTAAGGTGGACAGCATCTTCTTTCATAAGTCCAAGCTTTTCCATGTTTTTTAAATCAACCAGCTCATCATTTCATACACCACAACAATATTCCAACCCAATCCCATTCTTTCTGAGATTGTAAAAGTTTTTTCCCCAATCTTCATTCCTTCTATCTTTGGCTGTATAGGTTTTATTTATTACAAGAAAATTTTAAATTAATTATTTTATACTTCAACACCTTATGATATGGTTTAAAGTCTGATATTACTACTACTACTATTACTACTACATCTGCTTCCTTTACATCTTTTTTTCCCCTGATTTCTTTAGTTCCTGGCTTTTTGTTCTTCTAAATGAACCGTTACTATTTTTTCTAACTCAATAACATAATTTTTTAGTAATTTAATTGGAATGGCATTATATAATTTAGGTAAAAAAAATTTATTATATTGGCTTTACCCATGAATAACTATTCAATTTTTTAGATCTTTTCCCTCTGTCTAAATATTTATGATGCCTGAAAGGAGCCAGTCTGCAGTTATCACATTCTGCCAGTGGGTGTTGCCATCCTGCTGCCTAAAAATTTCTCCAGGTCAAAATGCTTTTCAACTAGAAAAGGGACTTTAGAGATCATCTGGTCTAACCCTTTTATTTCACAAATGATTAAAACACACCTAGAGAGCTTTTGATTTCCCCAAGACAATACGGGTCATTATGCAGCAGAGCTATGATTTTAACCCAAGCCTTTTGACACATCCCTTGCTCCCTTTCATTAACCCATACTACTTTTATCAAGCTATATAAAATAAGTTAGCCTTGTGCCCTAACCATTTTGTCAGGTCGAAATTAGTATAAGTGAATTTCAGCTTCTAGAGTTTTCATACGTGGTTTTATTTAGGGTCTTTTACCTTACACAAAATACTGTGTATGTGTTAAAGTCCAAGTTTAGAAAAATGCTGATTTACTGAAGAAATATATCAGCAATCATGAAAACTTCAAAATCACTAATAATGAGAGAAGTTAAAGCTACTCTAAGGATCTTCCTCATATGCATCAGTTTGACAAAGATAAAAGATGAAAATACCAATTTTTGGAGACTGTGGGAAGATAGGCACATAAATGTCCTGTTTGTGGAGCTGTGAATTGGTCCAACATTCTGGAAAATGTATACCAAAAGTCACTAAACCATATCGACCCTTTTACTGACTTCAAAGTTAAAAGGAAAGGACTAATTAAAAAATAATAACATTAAAAGTATAACTTTCTAATGTAGCAAAGAATTAGAAACAAAATGGGTACCCATCAATTGGGAAGAAGACTGAACAAATCGTGGTATATGTACGTAATGGAATATTATCATACCATAAGAAACAATATGAAGGATTCATAGGAACCTTAGAAGACATGTTTGAAGTGATGTAGAGTAAAATCAGAAGAATTAGAACAATTTACACAATGACCCAAAATAATATAAACAAAAAAAAAACCTTGAAAGGCTTAAGAACTCCAAGCAAAACAGTGACCAATCTTGATATGAAACGACTGCTGAATGTGTCTCCTGCACCTTGGCAAAGGGGTTAGAGGCACAGAATGAGGCGTTTTCAGGCCTAATGTGTTATTTTCCTTGATTATACTTATTTATTCTGGGTTTGAGGGAGTAGAAGAGTAAGTTGGTAGTGATGGAAGGAAGCAAAAGTGAGAGAGAAGGGAAAAAAGGGAGAGCAGGAAGAAGGAAGGAAAGAAATGAGGAAGGAAGACAAAGTATTAAAAATGGATTCACATACAATCAATAAGCATTTATTATGGGAATATTCT
Source organism: Phalanger gymnotis (assembly GCA_028646595.1). Taxonomy (NCBI): domain Eukaryota; kingdom Metazoa; phylum Chordata; class Mammalia; order Diprotodontia; family Phalangeridae; genus Phalanger; species Phalanger gymnotis. The sequence continues at coordinate 654,240,389 of CM053622.1, read as the reverse complement.
ATGCTGCACATATCACTAATCACTGAAGATAGGTACAAAAAATAAAACAACTCATTCCTAAAGAGTTTAAATTCTCTTTTTAGAAAATTCCTAAATTTTATCCTGAGCTTAACTAATACCTAGTAAAATAAGTATCTCCATAAAGTACAAGAAAAAGGATTGTACCACACTCACATTTTAGTCTTTTTTGTTCTTTATGTATTGAAATGTTTGTTGATTAAGTTCATGATAAAAATTAATGTAAAAAAATACTCATTTGCAAATATGCAGCAGATTGCAACTTATCCCTCTCACCTGGTCCCCTTTTGTTCATGTCTCTATGTTTAGAATGTTTCCTCTCTCCTACTCCGTCTCTTGAATCTCTACTCACCTGATAAAGCCCAACATAAAATGCCACTTTCCCCAACTCCCACCTGTCTCAGCCTCACATAGCACTTTGTATTTTTCTAATGTACTTATACATTTTGGAAGGACCAGAACTGTGATTTCATTGGTGCAAGGAACTTCCAATGAGGAAATTACCAATTCAGATCTACGTTTTCTCTGCAAGTTGTAATCTAAGAGAAATATCTGCAGCACTGAAAAGTTAAGACATTAGCTGAGCATCACACAGCTAGGATGTGTTAGAAAAGGGACCTCCACCCAGCTAACCTCACGAGATCATATCTCTATTCACTATGTCAAGCTTCTTCATCATGCATTATTGGCATGCGTTTTATTCTTTTACCAGATTAAGATAAGGACTAGGTCTTTTTAAAGCTTTGTATCTCCCCCAAGTCCTAGATTCAGTGCTTTGCACATATGTTGCATGTGCTAAAGACCTGTGATTTTGTTAGTGTGGGAGCCCCTCTACCCCCGCCAACCTAATGCATACAGATCTCAAGGACACTATAAATGTAGTCTTAAGAGTAGCACTAACAAATTCTAGTAGAATGCAGACTATTGGAAGACAAGAGCTTTCTCATTTTTGTGTCTTTCAAGTACCTAGTGCAGGGCCTCGAAAGATTTAACAAGAACTTGTAACCAACCATGGCTTCATAGGGCCAATGGTAAAGAATGTTGTGGACTTCCTGAAAGAAAGGTGAGCCATGGTAACAGGATGAAGGGGTTGCTAAGAGGCATGATGATGAGGCAAACTGGCATTTGCCTTCTGATGTGGTGGAGAGAGGAGTGGAGTAGAGAGGAGAGGAGAGGAGAAGAGAGGAGAGTCAAGTGGTTTTCTTTGTGGTGTTTTTTGGAGGAGTGGTTTTGGTGTGTTGTCCATCATCTTTAGCTGGGATCCTAGCAGCCATTTATGGCCAAGTAGGTATGTGCAGCTTTCTTTTCTGGACATTAACGTTTATCTTGTCCATCAACTAATCTAAGCCCATTGTTGTGGAATTTCTACAGGCCTTATGTCCACTGCCATGGTCACTTCTTAGGGCCTTTTAGAGCATGAGGGAGGAGAAAGGTGAGAATCTCTGAGAGGTGGGCTAACCCCCAGGCCACTGATGCTAAGAGCCTGAAATGAATTTTACAGAGTTAGGAAATAAGTTAAACTTCTGAGAAGCAAATGTATGGGATATCAATCTACCTATCTGAGGAAAGATAGCAGTCTATGTTCTAGCACATATGTTAGCACTTATCAATTGTTTGAATATCCACTCTGCTCTTTGAAAAGGTGGGTGGGGAGTAGCTTAAGGTGGAACCTCCTAAAAGATGTAGTCTTCATAGAATGCATATGTGTAAATACATGTCTCAAAGAAAGAAACCCATGGAAATGTTTGCACATTTGTCATTCACTTCTATGAGCTTTGTGGATACTGTAAACATTGTGGAAGCTAGAGAAGAGGGCCAAGCTCAGAGGTGTTTCTAACATTGTAAAAATTGTGCATGTGAATTGTGGGACTACATTACTCATCTTGATGATTTGTAATTTCTACATTATAAGGCATGGCTGTAAGCAGCAGAGGTGTAGTAGGATAGAGAAAAGACAGATCTACATTTCCAGTAAATAAATATAGACCACACATACATGTGTCTATATGTATGAATACATATATATGTGTGTGTATTAATGATAAATGGAAATGCAAATCTGTCTTCCCTTTGTCCCACTACATCCCTGCTACTTACAAGAGCTGCTTGGAACTCTGTCTACTTCCAACACAGATCTCCATTTCTATTAAATAAAAACACACACATGTACACAAAAAACATACACACACACACACACACACACACATATTGTGTGTTTACTTAATGGAAATGGAAATATGTCAATACCACATTCTTAATTCCATTCATACAGAAAGAAAAACTAAATCCCAATTACAAACATGTATTGTCAATCTAAACAAATTCCTCTTTATGCCATGACCAAAGAAAATCATGTCTCAACCTATAACAATCTCAATCTGCATCGATCAACTCTTAGCCTGAGTGTGTTTCATCATGAGACCTCTGGAATTATGGTTGATTACTGTGTTGATCCAAGTTGCTAAGTCTTTCAAAATTGTTTTGGCTTCATTCCAAATTACTTCCCAGAATGGCATACCAGTTCAAGCTCTGCCAACTGTGCTTTAAGATACATGTTTTTCTATATGTATTCCAATATTTGTCATTGTTATTTCTTGTCAGCTTTGCCAATCTGATAGATATGATATGGAACCTTAGAGTTTTTCATTTACTTTTCTCTGATTGTTAATTTAGAACATTTTTACATGTCACTTTACATGTTTTACATATATTACATATGTTCATATACATACATACATACATGTATATATATATACACATACAGAGAGAGAGAGAGAGAGAGAAAGAGAGAGACTCTCCTAAGTTTGCACTTCAGAATTTCTTTGTACCTCTGGTCTTTTCATTGAGTATGTTGGGAAGTCTTCTATTTCATTAAAGATCTATGTTTTCTCTTTTTGGGACTCAGTTATACTCAGTTTTCCTGAACAAGTTATTCTTCACTATAAGCCTAATTCTTTGCCTTCTATAATAGAGCATTCTAAGCACTTTACTCTTTTATAAAGCAAGCTGCTAAATTACATGTGAGCCTAATTGCTGTGTTTTATTTGATTTTTTCCTTTCAGGCTGTTTGCAGCAATATTTTTTTTTAACCTAGGGGCTCTGAATATTGGCTAAAAATGTTCCTAGGCACTTCCATGTTTTGGGTGATTTTTAAGGTGTTGACTAGTGAATTCTTTCTATTTCCATTTTCCCTACTGGTTCTGAGAGACCAAGGCAATTGTTTAATTGCTTGAAATAAGATGGTAAGGCTCTTTTTCTTGTTGTTCATGGCTTTATGGTGGTCCAGTGATTCTTAAATTATCTCTCCTCAATCATTTTTTCAAGTTAAGGATTTTTGTTCTAAGGAAATACATCATATTTTCTTCTAGGTCTTTAAACTTTGTTGTTTTATTGTC
>CM053622.1:654218994-654236476 GCA_028646595.1 Phalanger gymnotis | reverse complement strand
CCTGACGCTGACAAAGATATAAAAACTAGAGGTTGGCCTCCTCTTCCTTGGAGCTCATTCCCGCAGCAGTGATGGCGCACATGATTCTGGGCCAGCCCTTGTTCTGAGCTCCCGGGCTGAACCTAGATGTTGGTAACTATGAATTGTATTGGGTCTGTCTGTTGATGTTTGTAATTTGTTTGTATTTTGTTCTGATGTTCAGTGTGCTGGCTTTTTCCCCTGAACTAAGTGAATGATGCTTGTGTGCTGAATTAAAGTAAGCTTGCTGCCCCGCCTCACTTTGCTTTCCTTAGTTAAGCAGATCAAAAGAACTTGTGTTTTTGCAGCGTGCTGGCAGCTTTCTGGGTGCTGGCTGTGGGTGGATCTTACACTCCCACAGAAGCTGCTAGCTTGATTGTGGAAACACAAGGACACGTTGCTGTTGCCCTTTGCTAATGAAGAGGGTAATTTTCAGTCTTCCTCACTGAATTATTCTTATTTCTAGAGAATGGGAATGAGAACATTGCAACTTTGGAAGCATCACCAGAGACGAGGTCTGCATCATGGATTCCCAGCTGTTTTCAGTAAGACTTGTTTTGTAGACTGAGAACAAAAAAAAGAACTGAATAAAATGGTTTTCCCCACTTGGTTTTAACTGTTCAGCTACCATCTTTTCTCCTCTCTTTTTCTTAGAGCCCTTTTAGCTATGTCCAAAGATTCTCTTGTACTCCAATTATCCTCAACTAGGTCATAGAGTAGTAGAAAGAGTTCTGAGTATGGGCAGAGGACCTGGGTTCAAATCCTTGCTCTCCTACTTTTACCAGTTTGCCCATAGTCTAGAGGATCTGATCCTCTCTTGGACTCAATTTCCACATCTCAGATATCAAGGAATAGGGCTGGAATGACAGTCAACATCTTAAACTGTGGTCTTACTATCTTCTGGGAAGTCACAGAATAAGGGCAAGCTGACATAGTCCTGTGGTGGAGTTTGGATTAAATCATCAAAAACAGACTGAGACATTTTAGAGTGCCATCTAACTGTGGGATCAATATCTAAGAATTCACTATGGGAGGGAAGGAATCATTTACTAATGTCCAAAAAGTAAAAGAATTCCTTTATCAATTACACACACACACACACACACACACACACACATTTTTAATGTACACACTTCCCTATCTTGTGGGACATACAGGACTTAATAGCAGGTAAAGTTATTTGGTTCAATGATATAATCTGACTCAATTTCTACCATGCATCTTTAACTATTTATTAAAGTGGGTCCTCTTTTTCCACCTTGGATTTCAGAACCCTCAGGAATAAATTCAGAAAGGCACCAAAAGAGAGAAAAAATCAATGGAAGGTAAACTTTTATCTTTGGGAATTTGTCTTATAGCCTTAACTATGTCTGTTTTCCCATTCTAACCACTATGTGCTGAATCTCTCTGTAACCTGGATTGTAAGGAAGAAAAATAGACACACACAGCTATATGGTAGGTGGTTGGTGGGTTGACTTATGTGTCATAATTACCAGTGACTGGGGACAAGACAGCAGTCAAACAATTCAGTTACTTAAAGAGTGAAGAGGAGAATGCTAGAGAGACAACAAATTGACCAAATTTGAATTCCCATCCCTGCCTTATAAAGATCCTCGGGACACTTTCTGGATTAAAAAAATAATAATTATAAGAGACCTTTGGAAGCTTTTGGATCATGTAACTTTTCTTACGCTTTTTGAATGTTCCAAGATTGAGGCAACAGCCTAGGGATTCAAATGTACCGTTCAAAAACCCATTACATCAAGCCAATAGGCTAGCTGGATTTCAATTCCCCAAAAGGAGGGTAGAACATTGCCTGCTTTATCTATGAGGGATATTGAAATGCTACCATGATTCTTCCATGATAGCAGAAGTGTTCCTCCAACATAGGATAGAAAGGAGCAACATTTTTAGTGAGAAATAACAGGAAGTAAAGACTGTAAGGAGTGTAATGAGAAATGCCTCTGTCTTTCAAGTATTTTCAAATTCCCTTTTTGCAGCCCCCACACACATGTGTATATATATGTATATATATACACACACACACACACATATACATAAATACATACACATATATGTGTGTATATGTATGTATTATGTACGTACTCATACCTGGGGTTCACCCAGGCAAGAAGGATGACTTTTGAAGGTCAAAAGAGTATGGATTTGAAGCACACACAGTGTGCCAACAGGCCTACATTTCTCTTATCAGGCTTCAGGACCCTAACAACAATGAACAAAGGTATTGCCTCTCTCTTTTTTTTTTTTTTTTGCAATGATAATACTGCCTCAGAAACATTCATCTCTTTAGCAAATGTGCATCAGTAAATAACAAAAGGTTTCCCTCATCACAGAATGCTAATGGGGTTGGGCATTTTATCTAGTTTTCTTCTTACATTTTCAAAGGCCGTAAAGTCAAGCCCTCCATCCTAACCCCAAACCAAACTCCTTAGACCTATATAATACTCCCTAAGTGATGGTCAGTGTCATCTTGCTATCACTTCCTAAGCTAAACAGGGTTTTATCATTAAATATCTTGAAAGAAGAGCCTCTACACATCCACTCAAATAAAACCTTATCTTACTTTGTCCTATTGATGATTTCAAATATATGCAATTTGCTTTCCAAAACAAGTTGCAAACAGTTCTCTTTTAGGCAAGAAGAGATTAGATTCCTGTTCTTCACTCTATGAACCTTATGGGGACCCTTGGTTAGATCCTTATTGCCCAAGCTGCCTTGTGTCTACCTCTCAGAAATTTCACAGTTCAATTGACTTTGTTGAACATCTTTTTAAAAAAAAAGATGATTAGGTTCAGGTTTTTAGGGATTATCATAGAAGTGGAGTGGTTTAGTTACTTGAACTGAAGGGTTGTTTTTTGGGGTTTTTTTTTAGGAATATGTTATTCCTTTCCCTTCTGGGACTTCCTCTAGTACAAGGATGTTCCTTCTGTTCAAATTGCCTTTTATTTCTCATTCAGATCTCCATTGGCCACTTGCTAATTCATTTTCTAGTTTGACTTGGAAATTTCCTAATTTAACGTTGATAGGTATTGGAGTTTGAATTAGGGAAGTGTTTTTTTGTTTGTATGTTTGTTTTGTTTTTGTGGAGAGGATCATAAAATTCCCTCAGTTGAGGATTTGTGGTCTATTTTCATAAATCTAGGGAAATTTTTTTCTATTATCACCTGCCTTACCATATCCTGCATTTCTTTTTCCTTCATATCTTTTCTTTCTCCTCTTCTTTTGGGAGTCCTATATTGCCGAAGTTATCTCGGTGCCTCTTGTCTTCAAGTTTAGTCACTTTGATTTGTATCTAGATAGTTTACAAGTTCTTTGAAGATTGTTCCATTTTGCTTTCCTGTTCCCAGATTTTCCTCTACAATTTTTCTTCTAAATCAGATTCTTCATCATGTATGCCCTCCTTTTTTTCCTCATCTACTGAATGAATGTTAAATATTCTTCAAGAGCATTAGTAATTGTGAGGGCCAGTAGCTAGCTGCCCATTGAGTCGAGTCTGTGCAGGCTTGGGGCACAGAAGTTCCTAACCTAGAACTGGACCTCAGTCCCAAAGAGAATCTTCTTTTAGCCTGCTCTTCTTCTTCCCCTCGTGTTTCACATAGCCGGGCAAAGGCAGCGTCTGCCGCTTTCAGGGCAGGGATAGCCAAAGGGTTGTTTCTGCTGAAGACTGTCTCCAGTGCTGGGCTCACATAGATGACACACAAGTACCAACCTCTGAGCTTTTCATGCTCCTACCTCAGACTGGTAGAGACTTGGAGGTGAAGGCTATCGACTGATTTAAAGATTCCAGTTCCTCCAGGATGAGTTCATAAGGCTTAAAGACAGCTTCATTGTATAGTGTGGATAGAGTCCTAATCCCTCCAGTAAGGGAGACCTGAGTTCAAATTTGGCTTCAGATACTTACATTCTGTGTTATCTGGACAAATCCCTTAGCCTCTCTTTGCCTTGGTATCTTCAACTATAAAATGGGTACAATCAGTAGCAACCACCTTCCAGAGTGGTTGCAAGGATCAAATCAGATGACATGTGGAAAGAACTTAGCACAGTGCCTGACATATCACTAAGCTCTTAAACAATGTATGTTATTTATTTTTTTCCTCTTTCTTCCTTTTTCATTATGCGTATGGTGAGGCGGGTGGCTTCTTTTCTTTCTTTTATGGATTGTTATAATTCCCCTACATCTGACTAAGGATTCTTTTGGAAGGTTGTCGAGTAAAAAAGGTTTAGAGAAAGTAACTAGTCTCTCCCATCTCTTTTTCTCATCTCACGATCTGGAAGTATATATGTCCCATTTTAACATTTGTTAGGTGATATTCAAAGTTACTCTCTTTGTAGGATTCTGTATTGAATAGAATGGAAAAGGGACCAGAGTCTTGGTTAGATCAAGGCTTTTGGCCCTTACTAACAAAATGATCTGACCAAATCATTTACAGCTATTTTGCCTTAATTGCCTCCACTGTCAACTAGGGGGAAGGGGGTAGATGTGAGGAAGATGGGGTCCAAAATGGTGTTAGATCTCCTCCAACTCTAAACAGTGATTCTGTGACTTCATCACCTCTTCTTTACTGTAGACAGTTAACACTCTCAATAGAAAAGGGAGAAGCATTATAGAAACCCCTTCTAATCAGGAAGCAAGTCATGTTTATAAGGCAAATGGACCTGGTTTATAGGTCCCCAAATGGTGAAACCCTGGGACAGAAAGGGAATCAAAATACTGTACAAGTAGTATATTCTTACTTTCCAGGATCACTTAGAGGATGGCATCTTGAATGTATTCCCAAGAGAAAAGTACATCATGTATACAGCTCTTTTAGGTTTACAATGGGGTTTTCTTACAATAAGCCTGCGATGTACATAGAAAAGGAAATCTAGCACCAGAAGTTAAACATCTTTTACCTTCTTCCCCAAGTAGCTACTGAAATATGTCATCCCACTAGCATTTAGGTCAGTAAAAATTTACTCTGTGTTCATGGGATCAGGTTGTTTTAGGATTAAAGATAGTGAAAGAGAAAAGAGTTCCCTGAAGAAAAAAACACCAAGAATTTAAGGATCTAAAATCTAAGATATGAAAGAGAGGTGAATGGCCATCTTTATGATAAAAATGACCTGAGAAACCTTACACAGAATAGAAATCAGAAACCATCTGATAGAATAGAAAACTGATAACAATCATAGGATGAATTGATTTAAAGTCTTATGAACAAGGAATAATTACTTCTTTCTTCCAATTTTCTTTGCCCAAGAGAAAAGGTAAGAGGCAACAGTTGGAGACTACAGAAATCAGTTCCAATCTCTTTTAAGTAAGCCAGCCATGACACCTGTGCACTTCTAAACTGTTCTAATGCTGTTGCAAGCAGATTTTAAATGTGTATTTTCTACAACAGCATCCCTAAGTAGAGTATCAATAGTCATTATGTCTTCATTAAAATGATGCTTCTGATAGATTATCTGAGGAAATTGTGAAGCTATATCATTATTGGTCCAAGATGACACCAATATTGAATGATGTCAAGATGGATGGAATGAGAAGATGGCAGATCTAACACTTGCCAAAAAAAGGACTTCATGGTCAACCTAATCCAATTGAGTGGACTCCAACTAACTGAATCCAACTGAGTCATTTAGTCCAAATGAGTTTCCTCATTTTTGAGATGTGAAGTGGAAACTGAAGCCCAGTCAGGTTAAGGGACTTGCCCAAAGGTGCCACAAGGAATCACCATCAGAGGTGAGAATCAAACCCAGGTCTTCTGTCTGAAGCCAGGACTTTTTTCCCACTGGAGCATATTGCCTCTCTAAAATACTGTGATCTTGTCTTTCCTGGAAGTTAGAAATAGTAAGGTGTTTAGAGCAGGGAGGACTAAATCTGACCCTCCACATGTTTTTCAATGGCCAATGGACAATAGTTTCCCAAGTCCTGGATTAGAATCTCCAAAAATAAGGTTCCTTTGGAGATGTTTCAAGATAAAACAGGATAGACAATGCGATATTTCTTTGAAGTGTCACCTCTCAACAGGAACAAAACCCAAGGACAGCTTTAATTCATGGGAGTTAAGTATCGGGAAATGGATTTCATGATATAGGAATTTTTAACATTCTGGAAGAGGTCTCTAGTATACTTTGGGAAGAGAACCTATTGTTTGCTTCCAAAAGACAACCCACTGGGTACAGGTATTTCCTTCACAGACCAGGACTGAGCCAAGCTGCAGTATAAACAGGGTTGGATGCCATCACAGCAAAGTGAGCGTTTTGGAGGAATTGAATGGCTGATTTCAGTTCTTCTATTTCATCCCATTGACCCTCAAAGAAGAGGCAAAGGACACTATGGTTTTTAACTTTGGAGAAAGACTCCACGCTTTGGAGGAAACACTCCATAACTGACCTCATTTCCTACATTTTAGACATGGGGTTCTTTAAATTTGGGACCATTCCTTGGGGATAGACAATATTCCCCTCACTCTGTCTTGCTTTCCACCCAAGCACAAGTTCTGACTTGTACTATTCATGAAGTCACTTACAAAGTCAATCCTCTCTAGGGAGAAACACACAGACACAAACACACACATTAAGTATCTGCTGCTTCTAGCTTGCTAGAAAGTTTCTTTATGTTTGGGGTTTTTTTTCTTTGTCTCTCAAAGCATCCAAAAAGTCCTGTTTCCAGCACCACCAGACAATAACCTTTCTCCCTCTTAAAATTCTCTTCACTCTTCTTAATGTCACAGCAATTGCTGACCATAAGGTTAGAGCTCAGGGGGTGAAGGATGTACTGAGTGAGTGACTTATGACATAAAAATTATAAAACCCAGGTGTAATGTCAAATATGGGAGTTGCAGCAAATGACTTCCCAGGTCCTCGCCAGTTCTGACATTTTAGGCTTCTAGGACAATATGCAGCATGCCAACCTTGTTCTAAGATGGTATGACATTCAAGCTTTTGAGGTATAATTGTCTTTTTTTTTATTTTTTAATGGTTCTTGTTGCTTTTGCAACAGTGGCATTCCTCACTGGGTGAAGGAGGATGAAGAAGTGAATTTGATAAGTAACATCAGAAAATTTTGAGGGTAGTATGAGTCCCCTCCCAGCTCAGACATTCTAAAGTTTTTAATGTCCACTCCTTGCAAGTGGGGACTCCCAGTCTTTGTACTTGTACCTCCAGCACCCTACGTAGTACTTGACCCACTGCAGGTATTTCATTAATGCTTGTTCATTGATTGACTTTCCAGGCTTTTAAGTATTGTCTCTCTTTCTTGACTTTGCAGTCTCCACGTTATTACAGCTTATGGTGCTGTGGGTCTAAGGCACAAATACCAGAAGAGATGGAGGACAAAGATGATGTAAGTTGGAATAAGCAATCTTACAAAACAAAAGTTGACTGTTCAATGCAGGCCTTAGGACAACTGTCCTATAAGATCTTTTCCAAATAGATTCATAGTTCATAAATTGCATGACATTCTAGGCTTTAATTAGAATCTACCCTTCTTGACTGTTTGGCAGTTTGGGGATAATTACTGAGTAGTACTGAGAGACACCTGGGCATCTTGTCAGAAATAAGAAAGAAGTGAGATTGCCAAGCAAAACTACAGAATGAAAAGGAATACTGTGAAATGCGGGGCTTGAAGCAAAAGACCTTCATAGTCTATTCTAGCCCTGATGTTCTAGAATTTGTATGACATGCTAGGATTTTAAATTTTATTCTTACCTTCTTGTATTGGCAGGATCAAGGAAATATTCCAGCAACTCAAGAAAAAATATCATGCTGCACCATGGAGAGAGTAAGTTTGATAATTCCAATGGCAAAACAGAAGTGTGTTCTTGCAGGCTACTAGGCTGAAAAAAAATGAATAAGTGAATAAATATGCAGGAATTCATGAAAAAATTTAAGGTGCTTAATATATCCTCATAAGGATAACATCTGACTATCAGATTATGGGGTTCTCAGATTTTATACCACGATGAGCATGTAAGTACACAGTCTCACTCTCATGACTTGGCAGTTGCCAGAAACTTACCATCATAGGACCCCTACCATATCAGACTGGACAGAGGAAGATGTGAGGAATTGGCTCTGCTTCATTGGGATGGACTATCATCCTAATCAAGTAGACCTCGATGGCTGGCTCCTGATTACTCATAGCAAGAGAGTAATGAAGGTAAGCTTCTATAAGGACTTTCTAGTTCACACCATCTGAGTACAAGAGGCTTCTAACACTTTATGTTACAAAAAGTGGCAAATGGAAAATAAAAAATGTAACCCCAGTAAAGCAATGCCCAACTTCCTTGAGCCTCTTAACCTTCTCCCTCCCGAAACCCATCCAAAGTCAATGGCACTTTTCCAACAAATTAATCATGGAAAATCCTAAAATTCTATTTCTTTTGAAGTAATCAAAATTTAAGGGGTCTTTTTTGTGATCTTTAAAATGAGCTATCAATATATAATCCTAATTTTTACCTCATTGATGAGAAATGTTGGTTCATGATGCTATCTTTTTTTTTACCACACTATAACAAAACAGAAAAAAACAAAACAAAACAAAAAAAAACAGCACTCACAGCTTTCAGTGTGACCAAAACCAGCAATTTTCAGAGCTTGAGTATAGATATGCTGAATGAATGCTTCCAGAACTGTCCTTTCTTAGACTAGATAGCCTCTAAAGTCCCAGGTGGTCCTCAATCTCAGGCATATATTGATCTTACCAATTAAAGTCAAATGTTACTATTTTCATATTAAAAATTGAAATTACTTTAAGATTTTTTTCAAAAGCAATTACCATTGGGTTCCTGCTTTGAGAAAACATAATTCATAAATGAGAAATTCTATTTACACATTTAAATTACGATATAAGGAGCCCTCACCCTTGTTTTGTAATTTGGAGAGGTCTTGATTTAGCCATTTAGAGAACTGTAGAAATAGAAAACTTCATACGCCTTCCCTTTTCAGACCTGTACTTAGCTAATCCTCAGCCTGCCCTGTTCCTGACAAATGGAGCCCAGTGACACTGGTGGGTGGGAAATGATCAAAAGAGGAGTTCTCATCCATGTAAATATGGTTAGAGAGACAATCTTGAGTATTTTGTTATCCTTCTTTCAAATTGGACATATTTGGGGTGGGTATCAACAAAACTGAAAATACTGGCCTAGAAGGACAACATGGCCCTGCTTCTTTTTCCTATGATTTCCAAAGCTGCCATGGTTTAGTTCATGATATGGATTTTCTCAAAACTGTACTTAAGAAGTTCCATAGAAAATGTCATTCCTCCCTGCTACTGAAACTGCCCTTCTAAAAAGAGTTGCTTAATTGGGAAATTTTAATTTGAGCCATTGATTCATCATATGACTGAAGCTGATTGTCACATGGGACTTCATGACTGAGTCTTATGACTTTGCCACCCTTTGTATAGGGTAGGTGAACTCTTTCAACCTATTATTACTTAACTCATAGGAAAGCCAGAAGCATCCCAATTCTTTCCCCTCCATCTGGCATTTTAACAGCCCTTAGTTAACAATGAAGGCAATTAGGTCTTTTCAAAAATCTGACTTGCCTCCTTACTAACAGTTAATTGCAGAAACCAATTCTTTCAAAAAGAAACAATTAGTGCTCTCCTTAATCATTTTAATCCTGTTGCTTTAGAAATATCTCCATGTACACATTCTCTTCTCTTGGTAGTTAATCTTTCTGATAAATTATCATTATTGTTGCACATCATTTTTTTCTCATCAACAGTTCCCAAATCGGTTCCTATCTAGAATTTTTTTTCCTGATGGAAAAGTCTACTTCATCCAAAAATGATGCTATAGAAGTTTCATTTTTATATTTCATGTATGAAATTGGAAAGACTGTATCTGACTCAAGTTGAAAATAACTCTTTCAATTTTCTTTCCAAAGAAATTTTACTTCAGAAATCTAAAGGAAAAGGTTTTTCTCAAGGAGATTAAAAAACTCAAACGATACGAGGCAGAACTGGAAAGAAACAATGTAAAAAGAGTCCTGGTGAGGACGGGCCTAAAAGAGAAGCCCCTCTATTAGAACTGTTCCCTGTAGTGGATTCTTAAAATCTCACCCGCCCCAAAGGTATTTTAATAAACCTTGTCTCTGACTGAAAGAAGGCTTGGGTCAAATTCATTAGAGGCAGAACCTGTGTCATTTGCCCTTGAATTTTGGGGTCCCTGCACCCCTAGACCTCAATATTTTGGTTCCCTGACCCTGGGAAACTACCTAATCTCAAACTCTTCTCCAGTCAAGACTGGAAGAAACTCCGGAATAGACCTGTGAGCCCTCAGAGGACCTCAAACTCCTGTTTAGAAAAGCACCGCACCGCCCCCACCCCTCCAGTGAACAGGTGGATAAAAAGAGGTGAAATTCTACTCGCCCTTTTCCTTTTGAGTTTTGGCCTTGCCATCACCATCTTTAATTCCTTCCAGAGAAATTGCCTTTTCTCTCCCTCTTGAAATTATTTCCCTGAGCTGACAATGATAATACTAATCCTTTTCCTCCTCCTCCCTGATATGTCAAGCACTCTTGGCCTCTGAAAGTAGGAGGATAACCCCCAAGTTAAACTGGGAAACTCATTGGGGGGGGCAGCAGGTAGAAGTCAAGATTGTTGGGTATGCCACTCACACCCACAGGGCAACTCTCATCTCCCACCACATGCCATCTTTGCAAAAGCCCCCTCCCCAACATGACTTCTTCAGAGGTTTATGCCACCCCATTCATGCGGGCCACTCCTCTATGGGCTACTCTCTCCATCTCAACACCTTGCTCCTCCATAGGGAAATATTCCCTTATTGGGAAGACAAGCTCCACAGCCACCGGACAAGTTAATACCCCTGTTGAGCAAGAGCTTGTAAGAGTTTCTGCTGGTCTTTTGACCTGTAATACCTGTGCAGATACAACTAGTGACAAGTGTCTCTGGAACTTGACATCAGCCAGCTGTACCAAGTGTACTGAGGGAACACTTCCCATGACCATGTCCCTCCCTCTATCTCCTAGTAGGTTCCTCCTTTTAAGTTTGACTTCTAAGTTAAGCCACAATGCCACAGCACTCTTATTGCTCTCTTAAAGACACCCCTCTTGACTGGAACCTTACTGTGCAACCATCCTGAACCTTGGGGCATCCATACTCAGAGCTTCTTATGAACTTGCCTTATCTGCCCCACAAAGACTATATCTTCCTTTGTGGGATCAGCGAAGCAAGTAACAAAAATTCTGGGGAAGAGGTGAAACAAAGTGCCAACACATAGCAAGACCCCAGAACTACTGTCCTAGCCACCCAGTGCTTAACACCTTACAAGGACTTTGGGGTGTGTACCCTCAAATTTTTAGCACCCCCCTTCTCCATTTTTAATGCCACGCAGCCCAGGGTCTCTAACTTAAAAAAGGCAAAGTGTGGATTGTGGGGAAATGTCCTCTGGTTCCTCAAAAGAGGAGCAGAGTATATCATACCCTGGGAAGGTCACCTACAACATGAACGCATTCTTTCTCACCTTATAGAGACCATTGACCAGTTGGCAAATAAGACAGCTTATAGTCTCCAGGAAATGCAGCAATCTTTGGATTCCTTAGCAAAGGTGTTCTAGAAAGTAGAAGAGCCCTAGACTACCTGCTTGCCTCGGGGCGGGGGTGGGGGGGCTGGTGTATGTGCTCTAGCAAACACATCTTGTATGTACATCAACAACTCTGGGCAGGTGGAGACCCATACTGAATGTATTTTGGAAAAGGCTAGTTGGATGCAAGAAATCCTCAGTGCCCCAAAATCATCAAAGGCAAAAAACAGCCAAGGAAGGGTCATGGGAGGAGACTCTGGAAATAGATTGGCATCTAAATATACTAGGAGAAGCTAAATGAATTATGACATTTCAGGGAGGGAACAAGTAACCATCTATGCCAACAAGAGAAATGGAAACAAATACCAGTCTAACAAGCATAAATTTAAAGGCAAATGAATTCAGCAAATTGATCATTAAAAAAAAAAAGTTGCAAGATAAGAAAAAAACCTTAACAAAATGTCACATAGAAGAAATATCTGAAAAATGAAGACTTATTTCAATTGAAAACCAGAAACCTGAAAAACATATCATATATAGGAGGTGAGATTCCCCATCTACACCCCAAAAGTAGCATGAATTTAGACAAAGCACAATGGTTGACAGACGAACAAGGACACTGCAGTTTGCTTAAAAACAACATAAGCAGTGAAAAAACACCAATGCTCAACAAATATGCTCCAACATACAACACATCTAAATTTATAAGGGGAAATTGAACAGTGTTACCCCAAGGCCCAAACTCTAAAACCACCAGTGCAGTAGAATCTGAACAGCCTCTCTCAAAGCTGAGAGGAAAGTGAGAGGAAAAGGAAAAACAGAGACCTGCGTGTTGGAGAGGTTAGGTTTGAAAGACTTGTGATCATATCTTCTGAATGAGAACATCAAAGAATAGACATCAGAAGCACCTCATGGCCCCGTGATAAAAAAGCAAGGGAAAAAGGAACATGAAACACATCCTTCCCATATAGTAACAGGAAAAAAAAAAGCTATGAATCCTGGGAACACAAGCAAACCTACAGACCTAAATAGAGCCTTGATATGAGATGCTAAATTGTGACTGGTTCAGTGACATAGAGAGCATAGGAATAAATATTCAAAAGAAGATACACTAACCACATCCTTTACACACAATAATAATGACGTGATTACATGTTCAGTAACGAGAGAGAGAGTCGAGGAATAACTCACTAAAACAATGAATTCAATCTGGGAAAGAGGTTGAAAGAGTTGAGACATTTCACCCACCCTGTAGGGATGCAGTTACAAGAGTCCTCAGAGGAAACCTCTCTCAGACAATCTACAATCAGAACAGATCAAAAAGACAAGATTCAAGACGCAAATGAAAAAAGTCAGCTCCCGCTCCCTGCACGCTGGAGGGGCCCCGGACTGGAGTAGCGCCCGGCCCGCACGCAGCAAGCCAGGCTGCCCGCAGCTGCTCCTGCCCTTGCAGGCTCTCCTGCCTAAGGGGTGCCGCCTCTAGCAGCGAAGGCGGAGGCAAGGTAGCAGCGCAAGACCCTCCCGAGCCTTTGTTCCTCTCTAGGCGGGAGGCTGCGGCAGAAGCAACTCGATCTCTCCGCAGTCCTGGACCAGGAGCCTGCTCTAAGCCCAAGACCTCCCAGAGGGCTCGGTGCATTGACCCGCAGAGGGTATCTTGGTCTCAAGCAGATAGTGAGCCCAGCAAGCTGAGAGAGAACCTGAGAGCCGCAGCCGCAGACTGACGCAAATAATGGAGTTGCTTTTCTGGGGAATGCGGAATCCAACTCTAGGCTATGGATCTGGGTAGTTTGCAGGGGATTGCCTGACAAACAAAGGTCACCTAGGGCTGAGGATGAGAAACCCAAAGTATGAAGACCAGGAATAAAGCTGGAGGGGCGGGGAGAGGTGGGGCTTTAACGCTGATTGCAGGTAGACTTCCAGCTTCTGCCCATACGTTGCAATAGCCCAAAGTTTCTAAGGCTGAGTGGGGAATGCTCACAGCAGATCCGGGCAGGAAATGAGAAGCTCCAGGGAGTGAGATGTCCTAGAACCTGCCAGAGTACTGCAGGTCACTAAGGTTTCCTTTTTTTCTAGGTCATCTTCCTTCCTTGATTATACTTTCAGGCCATTAGTAGGAGAGCAGGCAGCAAAGGAAAGAGGCCCATTTGACTATGTTGGTCTGTGAGGCTATTTGTGCTTCCTGCAGGTCCTCTGATCAAAGGGAGTTTGTTTCCTCCTCTCCCCATCCCATCCCTCACTTTCTTGGGAGTATTCAACATTCCAAAAATGTGACCCTCTGCATATTAGAACTGTAAGCATTTTACACATCTATGTGGATGGAGCATGGGGCTGGAATCAGGAACACCTGAGTTCAAATCTGCCCTTAGACATTTACTAGCTGTGTCTCCCTTGGCAGCTCACTTAAACCTGTTTACCTTGATTTCCTCATCTATGAAATGAGCTGGGGAAGGAATTGGCAAAGCATTCATGAAAAGTCGCACACAACTGAAACGACTGAACAACATATACATATGTGTATATGAGTGTGTATGTAACTGTATACATACATACATACATGTACACACCTATATTCTCCAACCCTAATCTCTTGCCTAAGCTTCAGTCTCAGGTCATCAATTGCCAGTGAAGTATTTCAAACCTGATTTCCCAGAGACATCTTAAATTCGACATATCCAGGATTGAACCCCATGATGTTTCCCTTCTTGCAGATTTTCCTATTTCTGTTGAAGGCATCGCCAGTGTGTTCGATTCATAATCTCAGCATTATCTCTGACTCTCTCTCACCTCACACATCCTATCATTTGTCAAATCTTTCTGATTTACCTTCACTTCACAGTCTCTCAAGTTCAACCCCTTCTCTTCACTTTCACAACTACATCTTAGTATAGGCTTTAACCACACATGATGAAGATTATTGCAACCGCCTCTTTGTTGGTCTCTTTACTCCTTCTTGAAAGGATTTTCCTTATGCACGGATCTGCCCATGTGACTCCCCTATTCAATCAACTCTATGGCTTCTCGAATAAAATAGACGTTCTTCTGTTTCAATTTTAAAGCCCTTTATAAGCTAGTCCCAGTCCATCTTTCTGGCCTCATTGGTTGTTACTGTCCTTCCTGCACAATGGGATCCAGCAAATTGTCCTTCCCTCTGTTCCTTACACACAACAATCCAGCTCCCATTTCCGTGCTTTTGAATTGGCTTCCCACATACCTGGAATGCAATCCCTCCTTATTTCTAAGAAAATTCCTCTCTTCCTTTAAGATGCCGCTCAAGCACCATCTTCTTTATAAAGCTTCTCCTGCTTTCCTGGTCTCCCTATTCTAACCCATGAGTGTCTTCCCTCCCAAACTACCTTGTATTTAACCACTACATGTATGTATGTATGTGTGTATGTATATATATACTCATGTGTTTTGTATATATGTGCATACATAGATTTCTATTTACTTTGGACTTATACTGTATGTGTGTGTATACATATGTTTGTATGTATAAATACATATATTTGTATTTATTTTACACATGCTATATCTATTTCCATCTCTATCTATAAATATATGTTTATATACATACACACAAACTATGTCTGTATATACATGTATATGTACATACATATGGCTATAAAATATATATAAATAAAAATAAACACATATAAATATAAAAATGTCTATATACATATATATACACACATATACATATATTTATATATATATTTTTATATGTTATCTATAATTTTATATGGGTGTGTATATATATATACTTTTCTCCCTAGTTGGAGGTGGCGGTGGTAGTGGTGATCTTTCATTCTTGAAGAGGGCAGTGACATCTGGAGGGTGTTGTCTTGACTTGCAAGTGATGCACTTGATGGACATGAATTAAGATAATTGAATGAAGAAGACCTTTAACACACAGGCATACTAAGAGAAAAACCAACACAACAATGCGGATAATGTTGCAAATTTAAAGAGCAAGCCTAACCCGAAGAGAAGATGCAAGAAGAGACTCCCAACCCTCAGTCTTTTCCAGAAATGCTAACTACAAGGGGGTACAACATTATCTATAGTGGAAAACGGTTTTCTGTGTATTGATTGCTTTTGCAATTGTATTCCTTTTCTTCTTCTTCTCTTTTATTGTTTTAAAATAAAGTATGTGAGAACCTCTAAGAAAGGGGAGAACGCTAGGAGAAATTATGTCTTTAAAAAAGCAATCAATAACAACTTTAATTTCTAAAAATACAATGTTAAGTCAATAGTTCAGGCAAGAGGTGATAGGAACCTCAAGCAGGGAAAGTAGTTTTCCTATGAGTAGAGAGAAAAGAGTAAATGCAAGAGAAGTTACAGAGGCAGAAGTGACAAGAGTCAATAACTGATGTGATGATATGTAGGCCTAAGTGAGGGACTATGAAAGATGACTCTGAGCACAGCGAGCTGGATGACTGAAGAGAAGGCAGGAGCCTCCATAGAAGGAGCAACATGTAGGGAACTGTCAGGTTTTGAGGGAAGATAATTTGGATGAGTTGAGTGTGAGAGGCATGTTGCTTGATTTTTTTTTTGTAAAATCAAGCAGCTTTTATTATAAATAAGAGGTTGAAGGATATGGCTGGGGCAAGTAGAGACACCAGGATTTCCATAATCTATAATACTCTTCGGGGGCCTCGGGACAGCAACAGTCTCCTCCCCCAGTTCTCGCAAGAAGGGGATCAGTGCAAAGAGCTGAAGAGGAGGCAAGAGTATGTCTAGCTGGCTGCCATCACATGCAAGAGAGTGATCTGGGTAACATTGACCATCTTAGAGGGATGCTTCACAAGCAGGGAAAAACACTGGGGCCCACATTCTCAAGCCAGACCAGGGATTGTCCTGGTTTTGTGCAAGTCCCAGAGTCAGGGGAGGAGCAGACAAGGACTGGAACTCAAGACACAAATTATGCTTGGATGTACACATTTGGGAGTCTTCTGTAGAGAGATAATCATTCATCCAGAGGAAGCTGATGAGAGCAGGAAGAAAGAGGGAGTAGAGAGAGATTACAGGGAGGAGAAGGCCAGAGGTCACTCAGTCTTATTGAGTGGGAGGTAGAAGGTGATCCAACACAGAGAAATAAAAAGTGTACAACTGTGTAGGAGGGGTATGAGAGAGCAGTATCATGAAAGGTGGGGGAAGAGAGAATCTGTACATGGAAGGAAAACTCCACTGTGTCAAAAGTGGTAGAGAGGTAAGAAATTTCAAAGGCTGAGGAAAAAGCCATAAGATTAGATAATTAAAAGATTGTTGAGGATTTTCAGAGGAAAAAAATTTTTTTTAAATAGGGACAAGTATGGGTCACTATTAAGACATGGCAAACTCTATCCTAAAGCAGTCCTGATCTAAACTCTTTGGTCCAAGTTAAACAAGGAAAAGAAAAAAGACAGACAGATGAAGAGAACAGGCTGGATAGAAACAAGTGAACCCAGAGGCCCATCATGCAAGGAAGATTAGAACACAAAGAAGTGAGGATAGTTGTTCTAGACAAACTGCAAGAAAAACTGCAAAACTGTTAGGCACAAAGCAGGTTTCAAAATAGCATCATCTCCAGTTTGAATTGGTAAGCTTTGGAGGCATTGCTAACCTTAGCAAAAAAAAAAAAAAAAGGAATATTCAAATATCGTGTAAAATAGAAGGAAGTTCCTTCCTGTGATTTTTTTGGGGGGAAAATTCACAACCAAACAAGGAGTAGAAACCATATCATTTTGACTACATTATATGAATCAACTTTTGTGTGAACAGAATCAATATGACTTACAAGAGAAAACACTCTCAGGTGGGAAAAGTCATTGCATTCACTCTCAGTTACCAACTGCAATATTGAAAACATATAAAGAATTAATACATGCTGATAAGATTTTGCTCTTTAATATCACCCTTCTCTCAAACAG
>CM053622.1:654180574-654218494 GCA_028646595.1 Phalanger gymnotis | reverse complement strand
TAGGTTACGTTAACACCTAATAGGGCATGGCTCTGGAGTTAACACCTCCCCTTAGCCAGCCCCACCTTGGGCCCCACCTCAGTCATCAATCCACACCCACATAGGTTCCACACCTAATAGGGCTTTGGGCCTGGGGCTTAGCACCTAGTAAGGCTTAATGAAATACACTGAACCACTCAAAGAAAACAAAGGTCATTTTGCTTACCAACACAGGGGGTAAGAGGAAGAACAAAGGACATTTGGGAAACAATAGGGTATTTTTTAGGATAGGGTAGAGCTGGGCATATTATGGAAAAGCAACAAGTAATTGGGCAAAGATGATAGATATACAAGAAAAGGCTAATCGAAAGAGTAAGATCTGGGAAGAGTCAAGAGGGCATAAAAGCTCACATTTATATAGAACTTAACAGTTTAAGGGGCACTTTTCTTTAAAACAGCCCTGAAAAATAGAAATTTTACGCATTACTTTTCTCATTTTTGAGAGCTCAAAAAATCTTAAGTAATTTTAAAGTCCCCAGAAGATAGAACCAGGAAGAATGGGTAGAAATTGCAGAGAAGAAGATAAGGGCTTGATAACAGGACAAATTTATGAACAATTTATCTATCTATCCAAAAGTGAAATGCATTGTCTTGGGAAGGTCACATTTATAAAGTGCTTAAAGGCTTACAAATAACTTAATATACTTGATCTCATTTGAACTTCATAACACCTCTGAGAAAAATATTATAGGTCTTATTATTATTTATTATTGACCCTATTTTACTATTGAGGAAGCTGAGGTTCTGAAAGGTAAAATGACTTACCAATGTTACAAAACTAGTCTCAGACAGGATTTAAATGCACATCTTTTGGTCCAGGGCTTTATCTACTGTGTCACGAAGGCAAATTTTATTCTCATCAAAGGTTCTCAAGCAAGGAAGGACTGACTGGATTACACCTTTGGGGGAATATTGTAGAGCAGTGGTGTCAGACTCCAATAGAAACTGAGCTAGGCATGTTGACTTTAAAAGAACTACAAATCAGCATTATCTACGTTGTATGGTTCTTGAAATTTATTTTGTTAAACATTTTTGAATTACATTTCAATCTGGAAGTTTTGTAGGCTTCAAGTTTGACTCTTGGTAGAGGAGATGCTTTATGAACGAGTTGGGACTAGGTGATCTCTATGGACCCTTTCACTTCTAAGATTTTGTCTACGTGACGTTAAGCATGGCAATACCAGTAAATAGGTTGGAGGTGCAGCCTAAATGTATCTACAACTTTTAAAAAAATTTAGAATGTTATTTTTTTCCCAATTACATGTAAAAACAATTTTAACATTCTTTTTTCAGATTTTGAGTTTCCAATTCTTCCCCTCCCTCTCCTCCCCCCATCATTGAGAAGGCATTTGACATAGGTTCTACGTGTGTCTATCTATAGCTTTCAAGTGTAGCACTCTCTTCTTTGCCAAGAAGTGACAATGATTGTTTCATGAATTCATTTCAATCTAACTTTCCTCCCAACGCTGTATTGAAACTATTCACATATAGGACATGACGGACCTTTATACATGCGCATGTGGGGGCCTCCAATACCAGCCATTAGAGCCACACCGCCAGAGTCTCATCTGGTCAAATCACACTACACTCTTCCAGTGAGTGAGCCCCAAGCAAAATAGGTCACAGACCTATTACAAATAACTTACAAATCACACAATCTAGGTCTTCTGCTATAGTCCTAATCCAATGCCTTATGGTGTGGCAGTGACCTTGGGGTTCTTTAATTGATGCCTATGAAACTCAAGCTCTGGAAGTGTCAACTATGGTATTAGGGCTTCTTATGGGTCCAAAGATAGGAGCCTGTCTGCTTAGCTTGTTTGTACTAGTTGCTTGTACATTGTCTCCCTCATTTGATTGTAAGCTCCTTGAAGGCAAAGACTGAGTTTTTTGCTTTTCTTTTTATCAGTGCTTAGTACAGTTCCTGGCACATACTAGGTATTTAATAAATGTTTATCAGAGGAGAAAAAGGGGCAGGCCTTGGTAACATTAATACAAATTAACAATTTATCAGCCGAGCTATTTGAACTGAGAGCCTTTTAGCAGTGTTTGGGCAGATGTCTGGATAGTTGAAATCCTCATTCACTATTGTATCATACCTCTGTGTTGTATGTATTTCTCATCCATTTTCCAAACTCCTTTACCTTAATGCTCTGCAGCATTCCTCCTCATTAATTTCTTTTTCGATTAATTCTCACCCTGCTATTCTATGCCGTGCTTTGGTTCTTGGATTTTTTAATACCACTTTTTAGTATATTATTATATTGCCCTGACCCTTTTTTTTCTCTGTCCTTTTCATTTTCAATATACCATTCCAGGACTATATTAGTGGGTCTCATCCCACAAAATCGTAGTGCTGTAATGGCAAGTAAATGGGACTTTTTGTTGTCTTTTGTTTTGGAGCACTTCTCATCACTGAGGCAATCAAGTGCCTTTGAGGCTTGCCTTTATTTCAATCAAGAGTCTTTGATTGAATTGGGAGTCTTCGTTGACCTGCTTAAGTCATGGGAAGGCTTAGGTCTCATGGATTTGAGTTGCGTGGTTGTGATGTTCTCTGACCTATTTTGCTTGGGGCTCACTCACTGGAAGAGTGTAGTGTGATTTGACCAGATGAGACTCTGGCAGTGTGGCTCCAATGGCTGGTGTTGGAGGCCCCCAGCTTTGAAAAACCCAAATGTTAGTGCTTCTCTCTCTGGTAACTATGTATTTAATGTGTTGGAAGGACAGCTAGAAGCCTGTCTGCTGATTTGTGTCATTTTGTTCTGTTTGTATAATTTCTGTTTGTGTTTTCTCTGAAGTTCAGGGTGCTGACTTTTCCCCCTGAACTAAGTGAATGATATATGTATATTTAATTAAAATAAGATTGTAAACCCCTTAAAGTTGGTTTCCTTAGAAAAGCAGATCAAAGGACCTGTGCTAGCAGCCCTCTTGTGTGCTGGTGTTATTGGTCTTATACAGCAGCAAGTAGCATTGTTGTTCCAAGTGCTTAAAAGAAATGATAAATAAGAAGTTGAATTTGCCTCCTTGTTTTAGGATTTCTAGTCTATCCTGTTTTTTCCTTCTGCCTTATTCATTTTTATATAGACATCTGAGGTCTTGCATTTCTTGCTAGATAGACATCTTTTTTGAAATTGTCTTAGTAGGAGTATTCTATCCTAGGTAGTTCCTGCCATGTAAGGAATGATCTAGAAATCTAAATCCAATTTGTCTACATTTGTAGAGGGTCATAACCAAAAGGCTGGCTATTGGGGGAGGAATGTCTTCAACTACAACAACCCAAGAAGATTGTGTCAACAATAACAATACTTTTATCTATGAAATGACAGACCTTTGAGGTAGTAATGTGTTTTCGTAGTCATATTGTGTGTGTGTGTGTGTGTGTGTGTGTGTGTGTGTGTGTGTGTGTGTATACAGGGTGTCCCAAAAATGGTGTTTCAGTTTTAAGTTTAGACTATGAGAGAGAGAGACAGAGGGAGGAGGCAAGGCATATGTGTATGTGTGTACTATATGCATTTATGTATACGTTAAGTATGTATATATGCACACATATATGTATGTGTACATAAAGTATATATATATACATAAAAAGTATGCGCATGCACACATTCCCTATCTTTCATTTCTCTCTCTCATATATATAAATATATATGATTTAGATATTTTCGATTTATACTAGACCTTATACCTAAGCAATATCACTATTAAAGATATATACATATATTTGCATTGCTTATAATATATACATACACATGTATGCATATACATATAAAAATATGCATATACACATACATACATGCATATACACACATACACACCCCTTAAACCCAAATATTTCCACTGTGAAAGGTAGCCAAATCCTATTACCTTTGAGCTTTGCAAGCCCAGGTGATATATATGTGCATGTTTGTGTGGGTATGTACATACATATATGTATATATAAATGTGTGTATATATATATATATATAGATAGATAGATATAGATATATATGTGCATGCACATAGACACACACATACACACATACTCTCTTTCTCCTTCTCTCTCTCTCTGTCTCTTATCACCTGTCCTTACTCAGTTCTAAGATAGGATACAGGCAGCGTGATTTGGTTACCTTTCATACTAGGAATGCTTACGTTTAAAATCAGGATATATATTGAAAAGATCTATATCTTTTATATTCGAATCTTAAACCCAGTCACTTCCATTCAGAAACATAGCTAAATCACTCAGTCTGAATTTTTATTTTTGTACAGGGAATGGTAGATGTAAATCCTCCTTGTCTGGGAGGGTGGACAGCTTAGCCTTAAATCTTTTTTCTTACCCTACAGGGTATTGTGTAAGTGGATAAAGCACCAGATTTAGACTTAGAAAACCTGAATTTCCCCCCTCACCATCAGGGTAACCTTGGAAAAGTAATTTAACTTCTGTGAAATTCAGTTTTCTCTTCAAACGGGGGCTGCAAATTTTTGGTCTTCCTACCTTGCTGGGTTGTTGCAAGGCTCAAATGATATACTTGTAATGATAAAATATTATATAATGGAAGCTTTGAGTGTCAGCTTCTCTGACCAGATAAGCCTGGCTATGTGCCCAGAGTCTAAAAAGGGTGGTTAAGTTCACCATGAATTGAATTGTGTTTCCCGGCAGACAAGTAGGTTGGCAGCCACCCCAGTGAGATATTTGACAAAGCTAACAGCTCAGCTGTGCCCACTTACTCTTAGCCTTTTCAGTGTTGCACAGTTAAAGGAAGGTACAGGCCTGGATCGAGCAGCTAGGTGCCTTAGAGGTTATGGGGCTAAGTTCAAATCCTGCCTCAGACACTTACTAGCTGTGTGACCTTAGGTAAGTCACTTAACTCTGCCTTAGTTTCCTCATCTGTAAAATGAGCTGGAGAAGGAAATGCCAAACAACTCCAGTATCTTTGCCAAGGAAGTCCCAAATGAGATGATGAAAAGTCAGACTGAACAACAACAAAACAGGCCCAGGCAGCACTTTCCTATATTAGTCCTATGCCTCTGTGTGGGAGACAAGTCTAAAAGGAATTCTTACATTATTCCTGTCCTGGTTTAAGAATGAAGTTCATTGTGCAATAAGTAGGACCACACAAGAAGTATTTCAAAGTAGAGTCAACAGAGCAGATAATTTTTCAATTTTTAAAGCACAAATTTTAAAAGTAACTTCAGTTATTCATTCTAGTGAGTTTCAGGTGTCTTCCATATGTTTAATGTACTGTAAATACTTCATGTTGCAATTTAAGATTGTAGTCTTCTAGATAATATGCAAACTGGAGACCAAAACACTGAACCACTCAGACCTCACCTCTTGTGGCATAATTGAGATGATGACAGGTATTTCTTACCGCTTTGATGTCTACATCCATGATCTTATTTCAAACTCACAGCAACCCTATGAGGAAAACACTACAGATATTATTTTTGTTGTTTAGTCATTTTTCAGTCATGTCTGACTCCTCATGACCCCATTTGGGGTTTTCTTGGCAAAGATACTGGTTTGCCATTTCCTTGTCATTTTTTTTAACAGATGAAAAAAGTGAGGCAAATAGACTTGCCTAGGATCACACAGTTAGTGTCTGAGGTCAGATTTGAACTCCGGAAAACCACCCCCTGTACTACCTAGCTGCCCTAAGCAGCCTTAGGAAAGGTTTAATGACTTTTATGTCCTCACAAGGCTTTGAGCTGGAGCTTGAACTTAGCCCTTATTTCTGAGTCTGTCCCTCTGTCCCAGTGATCTACGTGCTTTGCTTTTGGCAGCATATTTAATACTCGCTTGTTCAAGACTAGCATTAAGGAAATGGACATAAGCGTTTTGGGGCCAGATAGCAGAGTAGGGTTGAAAAATTCTTGGGTCCTCTAGGTTTGGTCATAGTTTGTTCGCATATTCAAGAGGAGTTGTGAACAGTTTTGTAATTGTTTACAGTGGCTGGGGCAGTACTTAGGTGGAGAGAAGAAAGAAAGGAAGAAAAGGAAAGAGAGAGAAGGAAGAAAGAAGGAATAAAGGAAAGAAAGGAAGGAAAATAGGAAGGAGGGATGGTAAGAAAGGAGGAAGAAGGGAAGGACAGAAGCAAGGAAAGAGGTAAAGAAGAAAAAAAGGATGGGAGAAAGGAAAAAAGGAAAGGATGGAAGGGAGGAAGCAAGGAAAGAAGGAAGGGAGGAAGGAAGGAAGGAGGAAGGGAGAAAGAAAGGAAAGAAGGAAGGGAGGAAGAAAGGGAGGTAGAAAGGGAAGAAGAAAGTAGAAAAGGGAGGAAGGGGGAAAAGAAAGATGAGAGTAAGGAGGGAAGGAATGAAAGAAGGGAATGAGAGAAGGGAGGAAGGAGAGAAAGAAAGAATGAAGGTTAAAGAATCTAAACTAGTTTAAAATATCTTTTTCTTTATGATTTTTTCTATTTTTATTTCTTTCATTACTCTTCTCTTGGGCACCACTTTCTTTCAACCAAGGGCTATCCTGTGCCATTCTTTCTTAAAACAACACAGATAATTGTCTCCAGGCTTTCAATGTGTTCATATGGTTTAGATATGCCTGGTTAGGCAGAAAACATTACCTGTTGTCTCTGTAGGTTTTATAATCCTTCTATTGTCCTTATAGAAGAGCTGCTTGGCAATGATACAATGTCTTTCTAGACTGAAGCTGTACCCATGGTGCTATAGATCTTTTAGTCTGTTTAAGTGCGTGTCATTTGTAGATTAAAAACCTGTGTTATTGGGACTGCAAAGTTAGTCATGTGTTTATCAGTATTCCTTAAAACAGGCATTTGTGGGGAAGGATAAAAAAGAGAAGAGCAAAGACTACATTTTATACTCTGAATGCTTTCATAACCTCTAAAATGCTATCTCTGTTTTTGCCTTTGAAAGAGTCAGGAAACTATTGAGTAAGGAAAGCTGAAGGAATGTTTGAGACACAGTATTTCACATCATAGAATTAAACATTTTTAATTCCATCATTCATTCAATTTGCAAGACTTTATTCAAATATATATATATTACCAGCTTTTGGTAGGTACATTCCATCCTTTGACAAGGCAAATCATTTCTGTGTTTTAAGGTAGTGTTCAGTAATCAAAAGCCAAGTTTGTAGAGAGAATAATCTTACTAAGTTGAAGAGTTAGAACTGACATCTTGGCCAATAAAGGAAGAACATTTTCATCCAAGAAACTAGTGAAAATCTGCATCAGTAAAAGGAATGACACTCGCCATGAAATGACAGAACTTTGAAGAAGTACAGAGAAAGAACAGCAGAAAGAAAAGAAAGGTTATTATTCCCAATACAAATAAATAGGAAAAAATCTGAAGCTGACAAAGAGGAGTGAAGACGGGAAAGAAAGTGGAGAAAACATCATTTTTTTTTCATTCAACAAATATTTATCCCCCACAGTTTATAAAGAGATAATGTGGTATAGTAGATAGTAGAGTCTGCCTTGGAGTTAGTAAAATCTGAGTTTAAGTTCTGTTTCTAACACATGCTAACTTTATAACTGGGGAACTACAGCTGGTATGTGTGTAGGACGTGTGTAGAGGGGGAAGTGGAGACAGGTATCCTCACTCTTAGTGCTCCCAGACAACTCTTGCAGAGTATACATCACAGATGAATTGCTAGACAGTTTCCACACGGAGTTCCTTACCCTGTTGAAATTGCAGTTCCCCCAAAATAATAAAAACATGAATAAGGTCATATCCTACCTGAGATTCACACTCATATCTTTCACATCCAGTCTGTTGTCTGCTAAGCCCTAGTGCCTCTATTATCAGAAACAATAATAACCTGGAAGAGGAGGAAAAATAAGAATAAAGATTAAAAAACATACTTTGAAGAATTAGTTCTCTAGAGTCTTAAATAGAAAAAAATATGGCCAAAAATGTAGCATAGAGTAACTTTCTTGTAGACATTCTTTCTGATGTACTGTTTCTGTGAATCCTGTCGCCTTTCACCCAGTCACTGATGCTTGAAACCTGGAGCTGAATAGAAGAAAAAATATACCAAGACCTGTGCTTTCTATGACCACTTCAGCTGCCTCAGCTGTTACTGTTTTGCTGTCTTTTTCTCCCTGTAATTTGACTAACTTTTGCTGTAGGTATTTAGATGCTCTGCCATATGGTGCACCTTTATATTAAGCTCTGATGTTATTTCACTATTTATGATGCCTTAAAGTATAAAGTACTCTCCCTGCCTACTCCCTTTAGTCATTTGCGTTTTTACTCTTGCCTTGTCTGAGATCATTATTGTTGCCCCTGCTATTTTGAACATACCTAAAGCATAATAAATTTTATTCCAGTCCTTCCTCTTTTTTTTTGAGAAGGGGAAGGCAGGGCAGTTGGGGTTAAGTGAATTGCCCAAGGTCACACAGCTAATGTCAAGTGTCTGAGGCTGGATTTGAACTCAGGTCCTCCTGACTCCAGGGCTGGTGCTCTATTCACTGCATCACCTAGCTGCCCCAGTCCTTCCTATTTTTTTTAAATTAACATTTATATTTAAAGTTTTGAGTTCAAATTCTATCCCTCCCTTCCTCCCCCTTCCTTGAGACAGTAAGCAGATATAGGTTATACATATGCAATTATGTAAAACATTTCCATATTAGTTATTTTGTGTGAGAAGACTCAAAAGAAAAAAAAGAAAGAAAGTAAAAAATAGCATACTTCAGTCTGTATTCAATCAGTATCAATTCTTTCTCTGGAGTCGGATAGTATGCCTCATCATCAGTCGTTGGAGATTGTCTTGGATCACTGGGTTGCTGAGACTAGCTAAATCATACACAGCTCTTCACTGAACAGTGTTGCTGTTACTGTGTACAGCGTTCTCCTGGTTCTGTTCACTTTACTATGTATCAGTTCATGTGCATCTTTCCAGGTTTTTCTGAAATCATCCTGCTTGTCACTTCTTACAGCAATAATGTTCCATGCCACAGCTTGTTTAGCCACTCCCCAATTGATGCCCCCTTTGATTTCCAAATCTTAGCCATCACAAAAAGAACTGCAATAAATATTTTTGTATAAATAGGTCCTTTTCCTTTTTTTGGATGTCTTTGGGATGTAGACTTAGGAGTGGTATTGCTGGATCAAAAGGTATGCACAGTTTTATAGCTTTCAGATCCAGTGCATTGTCTGCTAAGCCCAAGTGCCTCTACTATGAGAAACAATAATAACCTGGGAGAGGAGGAAAAATAAGAATAAAGATTAAAGAACATACTTTGAAGAATTAGTTCTCTAGAGTCTAAGTAGAAACAACTATGTAGCATAGAGTAACTTTCTTGAAAACATTCTTTCTGACATACTATTTCTGTGAATCCTGTTGCCATTCGCCCATTCCAAATTGGGCATAGTTCCAAATTGCTCTCCAGAGTGGTTAGATCAGTTCACAACTCTACCAAAAGCACATTAGTGTCCCGGTTTTCACACATCCCCCCAGCATCCAACATTTTATTTCTTGTCATATTAGACACTTAGATAGGTGTGAGGTGGTACCTCAGAGGTGTTTTAATTTGCATTTCTCTAATCAATAGTGGTTTAGATTTTTTCATATGACTGTAGATAGCTTTGATTTCTTTGTCTAAAAACTGCCTGTTCATATCCTTTGACCATTTATCAATTGGAAAATAACTTGTATTTTATAAATTTGACTTAGTTCTCTATATATTTGAAAAATGATGTCTTTATTAGAGATACTTGTTGCGAAATTTCCCCCCACCCAGTTTTCTGCTTTCCTTATAATTTTGGTTGCATTAGTTTTGTTTGTGCAAAACTTTTTAATTTTGTATAGTCAAAATTATCTATTTCACATTTTGTAATGTTCTCTGTATTTTCTTTAGTACTAAATTCTTCTCTTATCCATAAACCTGACAGATAAACTATTCTGTTCTCTCTTTATTTGCTCATGGTATTACCCTTTATGTGTAAATCATGTACCCATTTTGACTGTATCTTGGTATATGGTGTTAGTTACTGATCTATACCTATTTTCTGCCATACTGTTTTCCAGTTTTCCCAGCAGTTCTGGTCACCAGCCCCTCATCTTAACGATTTCTTCTACTGGTTCTTGTGTCATGAAGTTACTGATTTCTATTTGGTCCATTCTAATTTTAAAACATTTGTTTTTTGGCTAAAGTTTTGCAATGTCCACACTAGGCTTTTTATTCACCTTCCAATTCTTTTATCTAGAGCTCTTATGCTGCTTACAGAATAAAATTTTAAACTCTTGCTTTATTTCTTCCAGGAAATCTAGTAGACCATGTGGCAAAGCTGTGTTCTTATTTAAGATAATGCTTATAGATATTATGGAATTATTCTCTTTTTCTTGATTTGTGTCTTGGACATACCTAGATCCATATTTCTTTATTATTTGTATTTTCCGCTGTTTTTATAATTTTCTGGTTTCATTAATTAGGACATTGTGTCAAGACTCTGAATTTCTGGAAAAAATGGATTTTTGGATCTTCACCTACATTATCTGGGGATTCTACTGCTCCTTTCTGCAGGTACTGAGTGCTGTATTCTTCAAGGACTCCAAGGTGGCTCAGATCATTAAGCTGTAAGCTTTCAGTGTCTAAAGTGTCTCATCTAAGGTGTGCTCTTTTTGCTGCTCTCGAGACCTGAGCTCTGTAGGTCCTTAACCCCAGTCTCAAATCAGAGACGCACAGCTTCAGTCTCCAGTTGCTGCTGGTTCATTGTTGGTCCAGGCTCTCATTTTTCTTCCCCCAGGCACATGGCTGACAGATCCCTGGAACTCCCTTGTTCCTCATTCTGGAACACTTTTGTGTGCTGTGCTTCCAAACTAGGATTTTCTGGCTAAATCCCTTCTCTAGTACACAAAATCTTCTACCTTTTTCTTCTTTTTTTTTAGTCCTGGGCTGGTAAGTGCAGTTTTTATGGTTTCTCCTTATTCTTCTTGAACATCACTTGGACTGGTGCTATATATGTGTGCATATATGTATAATATATATACATATGTGTACATATACACATACATATATACATATGTATATATATATATATATATACGTATACCTCTCTCTCTCTCTGTCTCTCGCTCTCTGTCTCTCTCTCTGTCTCTCTTTCTCTCTCTCTCTCTCTCCTTTCTGTAATAGTGAGAAACCTGACTGTTCTGCTTTTGATGATTCCATCATTTTATCCTGAAATGACCTTATGAATTCTTTTGTTAAGTTTCCATGGAATGGTGTTGCAGGGCAAAATCTAGGGGTGATTGTCCTTGGTCACCCGGATGCTCTTCTGTGTTGGTTGGGGTCATGCCAGGGCTTGTAAGCAAGACAAGGAAGAGGAAGAGGCTTTTCTGGGCCTTGGTCATTCAGCTATCAGTGACTCTGTGCTAGGCCAAGGCAAACCCCTGGAATGTTTCTTCCCCACTGGGTTCTGGTGGTGAGGGCTTCAGCTGAAACAGGAAGAGGACTCTTGCTTTAAGGCAAGGCTTTGGTGCCAACTACTCACTGGGGTCAGGTGGTGGTGAGGTGGGGGTTGGGAGAGTGGCAGCATGAAAGCAGGAGGAAAGCACTTGCTTTCAAGTGTCCCCTTGGGCTGACTCCTCACCCAGTCCATTTCTGGGTTGTTAGTCATTTAGTCATTTCACATCTACCAATTCTTTCAGTATTCTGTGATAAAGTTTATCTGAGCCTGATGACTTGATTCAACAAGGCCACTCTCTATAGTTCCCTATTTATCTTGGATATAAATTCCCTTTTGTCCATTTTTGTTCTATTTTTTCCAATTCAAAGATTATCATCCTGTGCAAAGAAAGCAAGAACAAAACAAGAATTTAGTGGCTTTCCCCTCTCTCTGTCATTGGTTATCACCATCCTATCTCCCCAGTTGGCCTATCCAGTGCATTCCTTCTGTTCATATATAGCTAAGAACCTAAGCAAACCCTTTTTATCTGTAGCTTTCCTTGCCAGCCCCAGATCATTATGAGGTTAAGTATTCTTAATATTCTTACAAGGCTGCTATGCTTTTGTATTAATTTTCTGTTACTTTCCTTCCCTTGCTTCCATCTTCTTTATATCTTTTAAACATTTAAGTTGTCTGATCAGTGCCCAGGGTATCCACAGGGGTCTCTTTAGATAATCCCCCCTTTCCTCTTCATCACAACTGCTCTTTGTGGTTTTCAAAATTTTATTCTTGAGATCTTCATTTTCCTACTGGGATGACTTCTGTTCTATAATTTTAATTCAAGTCTAGTCCTTTCTCTGATCTACTGTTCTACTTTATCTGATCTACTAAATCTAGCTTGTTTATCAGGCAATACCTGTTTTTTCCTCTCTTCTATAATAAATTTTAAGAATGAGTGGTTACTTCCTTCCAAACTTCCCATTTTTTTCACTCCAGAAACAAAGTTATGAAGAAAAGAGCCAAGACTAATTTCCTTAGCCATATCAATAACTATGTCATATTATTTGCTGTTTTACATACATACATACATACATATATTCATTTCAATAAACATTTTATTATGTGTCTACTTGGCAAGGCATTGTGCTTAGTGTTAGGGATCCAAAGATGAAAACATATACAGTTCCTGCCTTCAAGGAGCATATAATCTAATAAGAGAGATACAATTTTTAGACTTATTTTGGATCTGTGTTCTCATTTATGTGGGTTATTTTCTCATGTTGTGTAATTTTTGTCCATGTTGTTCCATAATCATCCAGAGGAGGATTGGGATCCACTCAGAGTGTTGGAGTCCTTTGAGATTTTTTGGCATTAATGTGAATATTGGTGGAACATACAATCTATCCATTTGTCATCTTTCATTTTTTTCTCTAGTTATACATCTCTTTGATGATTGTTTTTAGGGGCACTTCAAGTGCAAAATTCTTCATTAATGATATAATACAACCTATTTATCTTTAGCAGGCATCTCTCCATTGCATTTTAGGTGACCTTTCTCCATGGTTCACAAACCAATAAAGCATCAATGGGAAAATACTGTTATTAATAACTATGGGCCTTTGTTTCAGGGGGAAGTTTGTGGTTGTTAAAATAACTTTCCAGTCTATCAATTGTAATCCACATCACTCTTCCTCCTGTCAAATTCTGGTCTACTCTATTGTCTATTTGTAGTCTCTATCCAAGATATACTATTGCATTTGCTGATGGACAAATTCTATTGGCTGTCTGTATTACTGCATACTATGTTCTGGACAATCTTTTTTCTTTTTTAATCTACTTGATCTCTCCTGTGTGAATAGTTAGAACAAATCTTTGGAGTGATTATGGGTAGCATTTAGGGATATCAGAAATTCTCCAGAGCTTGACAGAAAATCCCTCTTACATTTGGACTCTGTACTAGATATCATCAATGACAGTGGCAAATGCCTTTATTAAACATCTCTCTCTGTATACACACACACAGTTGCACACATACTACATATATATGACAATAGACTGACAATTTTATATACACATTTACATGCAAAATATGTATGTATATAACCAGAGGATGGTTGAACAAAGATATTTCTGTTGTTGGACCTTTTAAGGAATCTTGTATGAAATTGACATTTGCTTGGGTGACAGCTTGTGAGAAGAGAAACTTCAGATGATACTGTGTTCTGTTGAATAAAATGCTTTTGAAAAATAGTAAAAATAATAATTAAAAGCACAGTGGGAGGGTCTGGTATTCTTTTCACCTTTCAGTCAATTGTGTGACTACAACTATATGATCTGTCATAGATTATAGTTTGTGAAAGTCTGGCTGGTTCTCACTTTTACCACCTTAATATCTGGGTTGACTATTTTCATAAATATTTTTGTAGAGATAACAAAGCAGACATGTGGGTGTATAATTATTAATATTTTTTCAGTTGTCTTTTTGAAGTAAACTTTGTTCTAACAAGTTAATGGTCTGAATGCAATTGGAGATCTAGTTTTGAAATGACTCCCGCATTTGGTCCATTTCATTTTACTGTGATGTTATTTGGTTCCTTTCAGTAGTACCTTTCAATTCTCTTGAAGAAAGTATTCTGTGGTATATAGGTGTGAAGCCTGTGGATAGTTTGCGAGTCTTAAGCCTCACTTGTTACTTAATCCTGAGTCATATTTTCCCACACATTTTTCACTGTCCTTCTGTGTACACATCTTTGCATTGAAGTCACAAAGTACTGAAGTATGTGCTTTAAGTTAAATAACCAAAGTATTTATTTGTGACAGTCTTTTCTTCTATAACAGCTGTAAGGAAATACTATGTAATTATATTCATGGCGTTCTTTTTGTACATGCTCGTAATGAACTCGGTAGTACCAAGGGACCAAGAGTCCTACGAAGTGATATTTCTTATTTGATATGCAGTAAAGCCAACTCTCCTGACTCCTTTCTTTGCCTCTCCTAGTAGAACCTGTGAGCCATCCTTCCATTTACTTACAACTTCTCTTTTGTCTTTGTGTTTCATTAAAATTGAGCATTCCAAGATTAATGTGATCCAACTCCTCCTATTGTACATTGACTCATTGATTATTGAACAAAAATGCCAAATTTATAAGACCAGCGGTTAAATTTATGTTTATTGAAGGTCTAAAAACTTTGATTATTGGGATTCTTTTTCTAAGACTCTACTACCATTCTTACAGAAGCAGAAGGGGTCACACAGGATAGACTGTTTCAACAATCCGGCTAGCAGTTGCTGTGAGGGTGTAAAGCTAACAACAGAATGCTGCAAGCCCCAGGTCCTTTTCATCTGCTTTAGTAAGGAAAGCAATGTTAAGGGGTTAACAATCTTACTTTAATCCAGCATACAAATACCTAGTTCAGGGGAAAAAGCCAGCACCCTGAATTACAGACCAAATACAATTTGTAGTTATCAACATCTAAGTCTTCAGCTGGGGAGCTCATTACAACGGCTGGCCCAGAGTCACTCGCCACTCCTGCTGTGGCTCAGAGCTCCTAGAGAGAATGCTAACCTCTGCTCTTATATATCCTGTTCAGGGCCTGGAGGGCCCTGACCTCACCCCGGCTGGGCGTGGAAAAATTCCCCACCCCCAATATCACATCAGATACAAATCAATCAATGACTCCCAATTGTCTCAGTGCTGAGAAATACAAAAACATCCCACTTTATCCCCCCCATATAAACAAAGGCCAGAATCATTAAAGGGGAACAGCCAAAAGTCCCACCCTAATTACTATTACATAGACTGAGGCACATTTTGTGTTTTTTCTTTGTTTCATGACGAAAATGTTCATTTCCCTTGGCCACAGGATATACCGGATATACACATTAAATATAACAATACAAGGCATATCATGATAAGGTTAAAGGCCAGGTTCAGACTAAATATTTTAGGAAAAGTTAAAGCAGGAGAGTTCACTTTCAGTTAAGAGATAAGGAAATTGTTGTTGTTGTGTTTGTCCTTTGTTCTTGAGGAGGACCATGACATCTGGGAAATGATGACATGACTTGCAGTTGACTTTGATTTTAGTGAGAGAAGGCTGTGCAAGGTCACGAGCTTCACTTTCTCCTCCAGAGCCATCTGGGTCCAGTGGCCTGATATTCACCAGGACCACTGGAGATGGCCCAGGATGCATTGGGAGACCCTGGCCCTTTTAGGCTAAGGTCTTTTCAAGTGCTCACTGTGAGTTAGGTAACACCCATTCAGTGAATAGACCTCTTTAAGAAGTTAATCAAGGGAGTTTAATTAACTTTAAGAAGTTAATCAAAAACTCAAAAAAAATATCAAACTGGGAGGGGAAGACTCTCAGGGTGTAGATAATGCTGCTAGTAGCTACTGTGGCTGTGTAAGACTGACAACCAGAGCACACAGAAGGGCTGCTAGCACAGTTCATTTGATCTGCTTTTCTAAGGAAAGCAACTTTAAGGGGTTAACAATCTTATTTTAATTAAGCATACATATAACATTCACTTAGTTCAGGGGGAAAAGCTAGCACCCTGAACTTCAGAGCAAATGCAAACAGATATTACAGAGACAATATAAACACATCAACAGACAGATTTCTGTCTGACAAAATCATCACATACATAGTTACCAAAAAGAGAAGCACTAACATCAAGGTTTTCAAAGCCTGGGGGGCTGCTTCAACTACTTACCCAGAGTCTTGTCACCAACACTCTTTCTTTTTTTTTTTTTAATTTATTTTTGACATGTTTGGTTTTCAGCATTGATTTTCACAGGCGTTTGAATTACAAATTTTCTCCCCATTTCCTCCCCCCCCACTCCAAGATGGCGTACATTCTGGTTGCCCTGTTCCCCAGTCTGCCCTCCCCTCTGTCACCCCATTCCCCTCCCATCCCCCTTTCCCTTCCTTTCTTGTAGGGCAAGAATCTATTTTTTTAAAAACCTTGAGTTCCAAATTCTCTCCCCTCTTCCCTTCCCATCCACCCTCCCTAAGAAGTCAAGCACCAACACTCTTTCAATGAGTGTACCCCCAAAAGTGAAATGCTAACCTTCCAGCACATGTACCCTGCTCAGGGCCCTGATGGCTCGAGACCCACCATCCAGGATGTGAGAAAGTTCCTCAGCCACCAGCACCAGGATGTGGGAAAGTTCCTCAAATTGCTAGTACCACATCATATGTAAATCAACAGCCCACAGCTGCCTTAATGCTGAGAAACACTGCAAACAAAAAGGGGTCCACTTTACCTGTCCCATTCAAACAAAGGTGAGACTCATTAAAGGCACTTGGTTGCCTTAGCACTCAAAAGAAAACAGCAATAAAGTCCTTGCCTGATTACCATTACACAGGGTTCCTGGCCAAAAGAGGAACAGTTACTGTTTAGTATTTATGTTCACTCTGTGCTAGGAGGGCAGAAACTTATTGTCCAGTCTATGAGCTAGATATAAAGGAATATTTCATGGAAGAAGTGAAGGATTTCAAAAAAAGGGAATGCATTTAGACATGAGGAATAGGTCATGTGAGTGCATGGAGATAGGAGACACC
The DNA here is from genome assembly GCA_028646595.1 of Phalanger gymnotis. NCBI lineage: Eukaryota > Metazoa > Chordata > Mammalia > Diprotodontia > Phalangeridae > Phalanger > Phalanger gymnotis. The sequence continues at coordinate 654,201,556 of CM053622.1, read as the reverse complement.
AGTAAAAGATTAGGGAATAGCTAATAATCTAGTAGTCTGTATGCGGCAGGATGGGCATAAGGAGAGATTTTCTTCCAGTCTAGTTGCTATAGTCTCAGAAAGTAAGGGGAAAATAGCAGACGTAATGAGCTATTATATTCATACCGAGTGCAAAGTGGATCTAGGCTCTATTATTCCTTTATGAAGTGTCCTGGAGTACTTCATGATTGAATTAAAAGCGCACATGGCTATTGGCTGGTGAAAGATTTAGTATAACCCTAAATGCAGGGCTCAGGGTGTGGAAGGAGCAGTGTGAGGGCTTTAAAAAAAAAGGACCTCAAAGCCCTGAAGTATTGATATCTGAGAATACTTGGCCACCACTTGTATTTTTTGTGAAAATGGGTGTTTTATCACTCCTGTTCTTGTGATCCCATTTTAATAAATTTTTTTGAGCTGATTCTTGTTTTTGTTGTTCCTCCTCCGCTTTCAAGGAGGACAAATGACATTGTGATGTGATGAATGATGTCTTGACTTGTGCATGAATTGGATTTAAATGAGGCAGAGTTGCACAAAATTATCAGCCTCACTCTCTCTTCCAGAGTCCTCACAGTGCAGTGGCAATACAAACAAGACAACTGGTGATGACCCAGGATGCAGCCAACGATCTTGGCATATTCAATGACGGACCAAGCCCGCAGCATTCCACAGTGCCGGCTTCAACTGCTTTCATGGCTATTGAAACAAATTGTTTTCATCTGCCCATTCTACTTGGGAAAGCCTTCACATGCTTGGGATAGACATCCCTCTAACTCCCTGATGGTTTTGAGGACTGCTGGTTTGGCCGGTCTGGTGAGGGTATGGCCATTGCACATACTACAGCTTCTTGGAGCCACAGGTGAGAGTTGAGTCACAGATGGACTCCAAGGGTGGATGAACAGTCCTGAAAAGGGCTCAGCAAGCCCTCACAGCAGAGATGCTAGTTCTTCCTGAGTACCCCATACACCTCTGAGCTGGTTGTATCTATTGGCTGAGTATTAAATGAACCTGTACTGGTGGTAACATATGAGTTATAGTTTTAGGAGTAAGTGCCCACAGAATACATTTCGAAGAACCTGGCAGTACCCTGAATGTATTCCTCTGGGCACTTGATCTACAAACCTGTCAGTGTTGAGTTGAGGTAGTTCAGAAGAGGTACTAGATCCATAAGATAGATTATATAACTGTTGGTTAATGTGAAACAACACTAGAAAAACAGGTGGCAGCCAGGTGGTGGAAGGCCTAAAATTCCAGACATGCCTATGCCTCCCCCATACTTAAAAACCAAAACAAAACAACTCTCACTTGATCCAACCATCTCTTATAACTCTCATCCCACATCTCTCCTCCCTTGTGTGGCTAAACTCAAGAAAGAAATCTTTAATCGATACCTCCATTTCTTCTTTTCTCTTTCTCTTTTAAACACTGCATTCTGGCTTCTTTCTAGTTCTCTTGCATCTCCGTGTCTTTTCACTAGCTTTCCCCCATGCTTGGAACGCTCTCCCTCTGGCTTTCCTGGCCTATTTAGAGCTTGACTCAAGTACTACCTTATGAAAAATGTCTCTCCCCACCACCCAAGCTAGCGCCTTCTCTCTGTGATTACCTCACATTTAAGAGATATGTGTACACTAAGTATGTGCATAGTAACTTCGCCAGAATGTGAACTCCTTGAGGTCAGAGGCTGTGTTTTTGCCTTTTTTTATGTGGCCAACGCTTACCTCACTGCTTGGCACACAGTAAGCTTGATGACTTAACTAGGATGATTGTATTTTAAGCTATAGTCCACTAGGGGGTGCTGAAGGTTTTGAACATGGCCATACTTTCTACTAATTAATATTGTATGCTCATTTCTCATATCTGTTTTAAACTTCTTTGAAGTCTCTCCACAGATTTCCACCTCCCAGGATCTGGCTTCACTTTAGATTATGATTAGAAATAGGATGTATCTGTACAGGTAAGAGAGGAAGAGGCACTAGCTCTTTAGAGTGAATCTCTTTTTTTTCTTTCTCAATTTCCAGAGTGTGTTCTCTGGGGAAAAAAACAAAAATTAGGACTAGTTGAATTTCACAGCTCAGCTTACAGTTGATTTCAATGTTAACTCACCCAGTTATGGAGCAAGTAAATCATTTCTGAAATCACAAATATTAGAAACTGGACAATTTGATATGGACCGTCCATATTTTTTAGTTGTTTTCATCACATTGTTGACCAGCTGTTCTCCAACTCCATTGAGGATAAGAGAGGAAATGCATAGCCTTATGGTCCAACATGAGGGATTTGAGGTATGTATAATTTCCTGACAGTGAAGGCTATTTGACAGTAGAATAGGTTATGGAGGAAGGTCATGAAATTTCCTTCCCTGGAAATTTTAAATAGGACAGATCCCCATCTGTGGGGGCATAATGTATATGCTTAGTTTGCACAGCTGCATTGGTATCATATGTCCTTTCATATAGAAAATCTCATCAATTTGGACTCCATTAATTTATGATAATTAAAAAGGGTTTGAGAGGAAGTTTGCTTTCATGTTACCTATTAAATAGTATTAAGGAGGTTGTAGAAGGGCTGTTTACACAAAAGCACATTTCATTTTACATAGGGGTTTGCTCTAATTAAAGTTGGAGAGCATCCTGTACTAGACTCTTCCTCCCTCCAAGTCTGTGAGCTGCTGAGGTCAGAGACTAGGTTTAATTCAACTCAATTATCGTCTTTACCAGAAAGCCTTACTTGCTCATTAACAACCTTGCCCACAGTCCTCATATAACACTTTGTTTTGGAACTCTTTAAAGTTCTTAGTGTGATATCTATGTATATCTATATATTCATCTCAACTTTGTGTCTTTCTTAGTGGGTACTCCCTTTCCACTTAATACATGTTGTTTATTATTGTGTTTCCCACCGTCCTTAGCACAAATCCTTTCATCTAATAGGAGCTCAATAAGTATTTGTTGAATCAATGTCTATGCCTCAATACCCATATCTATAAAACGGGGAGGTAGAATTTGCCTAGTGTCTATGAACTTGTTTTGAAAAAAAAAATCGATAACTGCATTTCAATACAATTTGTTTCCTTGTAATTCTATGTATTTTAAGCACTTAAAATTTTATTCTGAGCAGGGTTACCCAGAATACCAAAGAGATCCATGACATAAAAAGGCTGAGAACACTTGAACTAGATGATTTTAGGGCTTTCCAGCTCTAAGGTTCCAGGAGTCTAAAAATGGATACATTTTAATTCCTTTTTGAAGGGAGAACTGCAGTCCTCTTTATGAACACCAGATGTCACTACCATCTAAATTTTAAAATTACCTTGGTTGTTAATTGTAAAAATAGTTGTTGCAGTGCAACTTTGTTAATTTGAAAGACAGAATTTTTTTTTGAAAGGACTTTAAGTTAAGTGGAGGAGTTTAATCCGATCTTTATATTTTTAAAAGCTATATTTTAGGAAGAATAGTAATTTGGGATTATAGTTTATTTTGCTAAACCTATATCCAAAGAATGATATTTCACTAGTGGAGACGGTGAATTAAAGCAAAGATGCAAGCCATTTCAACGAACATTTAATTTAAATTGTAATATTTAAAAACTAAATTTGGCTTTCCTTTTGCCCCGAGCCTAGTACAAAAATGTAATTAGGCACCACAGTGACCTTCCTGAAGAACACCTTCACTTGACCTTTCACAGCGACTTAGTTGCCCTAACAAGATCCATAATGAGTTGCCAGTAGTTGGGGTCGTGTCTATACAGGCCAGGAATTTGAAGTGCCTAAAGTCCAGCTCTACCACCCCGCTTACTGTTGCTGACATGCTAAATTCTCCACCTCCCATCCCAGTGTTCTTGCACTAGCTATTGGCAGCGTCTAGAATGCTTTCCCTCCTCATCTCCACCTCTTAGACTGCCTGCCTCCTTTCAAGACTCAGCTCAAACACCATCTTCTGCAGGAGGCCTTTTCTAGTCCACCCAGTTGCTACCGTCTTTCCCTCTTAAAATTTTTTGGTATTTCCCTCTCTTGCCTCTACTCCCCCTCACTTCTCCCCCCCTTCTCTTCCTTCTTCTTGCTCTTCTCCCTCTATCATTATTTAGGTATGTCTCTTTGCCTCTATTAGAGTATAATTTCATTGACATTTAAAGGTTAGTTTTCGTTTATCTTTAACTTTTTCAACTCCTCATAAAGCGTTTTGCACATAGTAGGTGCTCAGGAAATATTGGTATAATAAAATAAAAAGAAAAAATAAGACATTAAAATTATTAAACTCAACAATAAACTTAAAGGTATGCATCAATGAATTATGTTTGGATTCATGATATAATGAAAATCCAAGCTTAACTCCAAGGAATTTGCTTGAGAATTTTGCCAAAAATGACTGTTGTTGGGTACAGCTGAAAATTGCACTGATTTTTTCCCCTTTATTTGAGCACTAGGTGGCAATATATGATAATAGACTATTAAAATTATCCTGTTAAGCCAGGAAAGAGTGGTCCTTAAAAGAGGTTTTGTTTCCTACTGTTAATTCATAGGCCTTCAATTTTTTAATTAATCTTTGGGCTGTGATTTCATTAAACTTTAATAAAGACAAGAATCCTGTTGTGGTAATGTCTGAAAAATCTTTTTGTTTTTGCTTTTGGTTTTTTTGTTTATTTACTGTCCTCCTTTCCCCCAGGACTTATTATTTCACACTTTTTCAAAGTATTTAATTAGTCTCATCAGACATTCACATTTGATACCTATGCTCAAATTTAGAAGCCAAAGAGATAGTGAACAGGTTTAATTGGCATCTGGGGCCATTAGAAGTAAAAAGAAGAGTAGCTTACACTGCCCTGGGGTGATTTAAACAACATACAAGGAATACAAATCACATGATAATTGAGGAATGGCTTAATAAGTTGTGGTATATAAATATGAGGGAGCACTATTGTGCTGTAAGAAATGAGGAAATAGATGATTTCAAAAAACATAGAAAGACATATAAACTTATGCAGGGGGAAGTGAGCAGAAACAACAATTTGTAACATCAGTGTCAAAAAAAGAAACACTTTTGAGGACTTCTGAAGTGAGCAGAACCAGGAGAATAATTTATTCAACACAACTCTGTAAAAAAAACAACTTTGAAAGCTATACGAACTATGATCAATACAATGACTATTCATAATTCCAGAGGACTGATGAAACATGATATATATTATAGAGAGGTGATGAATTTGGGGTGCAGAATTATATACATGTAGACGTGTGTGTGTGAACAGAGAGAGCGCACGCCAGAGAGAGCAGCCTTTGAGAGGATTTGTTTGGCTTGATTATGCACATTTATAATAAAAATTGCTTTTTTCTTTTCTTTCCCCACTTTCCACAGTGGGGTAGGGGCAAGAGAGAGAGAGAAAATAGATTTCTGTTCATTTAAAAATATAATAGAGAGGTGGTGCTGGTGGTGCTACAGATATGAAATGTTGTATGAAGTTTTGGTTGAGGTCACTATATTAACAGTTTTACCCAACTGTTTTACTTTGTTATAAGAGACCTCTCACAAAGTGGGAATAATCTGTAAATATACATGATGTAAAAAAACCCACGTCAATGAAACTGAATATTATCTGCAAAAAAATAATCATTTTAGTAAATGGGGAAAAACCTTTTGACAAAACACAACAGCATATGAAAGTAATGATATAATCTTGTTTAGTACATAGCAGATGTTAAAATTGTTTGCTAATCTGCTGACAAATTACAGTGTGGAAACAACTTGGACTTCCCAGTGGTACATGGTTCTGGTCAGTGCTTACTAGCTCTATAACCTCTGGCTAGGAACATTGTCTCTGGATCCTGGTTTCTTACCTGTAAAATTAAGGGTTGGACTAAACAGGCTTAAGGTCCCCTACAGGGATCATTTTACTTTTGTCTTTGTACCTCAAGCACCTTGCCCAGTGCATGGCCCATAGTAGGTACTTAATAAATGCTTATTATTTGATTCTATCTCTTAATTTCTGATCATGAGATCTAAGAAGAAGAAGGTTGAGTCACATTTATACTTAGAGTCCTAGAATGTTAATGCAGGAAAAGACCCTAAGGAACATCTGATTCAATCCCTTCATTTTATAAGTGAGGAAACTGGAATTCAGGGAATGAAAATGACTTGCTTAATTTCACAAAAGTAAGTGGCTAAAGCAGGGCCTAGAACCCAGGTTTCCTGGCTGGCAATAGACTACTCCTTGTGTGATAATCCCAAATTAACCACAAACCTCTCACTGTCCTTCTTAGTTATCCAGGTTTGTTTGATTCATATGAGTGGCGATATACTCTGTCACCTTTTTATTATCTTTCTGTTTACTTGAGGATTTTAATTTTTGGTCAAAGTCTGAGGTTAGTGTCAGCCATTTGAACAGCTGCTGGGTTTATTTTGGGCTTTAAAAACTCAATAAAAATCTTGGATCAGATATAGTTTCTCTCCTCATTTAGTTTCTATTGGGAATTCTGAGTTCAGAGGAAATGTTATGCCTGGCAAATGTTCATTTGAACCCTCATTTTCTATTGTTTTGGGAATTCTTCCTCTTTTTACTTCCCCCATATCTAGTCTTTCTAGGGCAGAAAGGAATCAGAATGATTTGGATAGAACACTGGGAGGTAAAACAGAAAGCCAATGTTCTAATTCTTAATTTTATCATTGACTCATTGTCTTCAAGGTTGCTTATTGTCTAAAGAATGAATTTGAAACTTCTTGTTCTTTTATTCAATTTAATTCCTTCATTCAGTAAGTGTTTATTCACTCTTTACTATAATTAAGGCAAAGAACACATATCACCTTGCCCAGGAAGTGCAAAAGGGGACTTCAAGTTTCAGCAACTGTGATAAACTATAAAAGAGTTCTGCTAATGGAGATGGGAGTTTTATTAAGCAAAAGAACTCCATGGCTGGCTCTTTAATGGGACTTAAAGAGTGTGTAAATGGTCCTCAATCGAAAAGGTTTGCTTTGTGGTTGAAGATGGAAATGGTCATATTTATGATATAAATGGATAATGATTTTTTGAGTTTATCATGCTTTGACTAATCCAACTGAACTTTAGACAAACAACTGACACACCACACTGGATCTGGCATGAGAATGGCTGATAGATGAGGCTGAGCTAATGAGTGACACATCAGCCACCTGACCCTTACTATTACTGCCTGAGCTCTTTTGTCTGGAAGAACCTATCATTAGATGTCACTCATTGGCCACCTTCCCCCAGCTAGAAAACCCTCCTTTCCTATTCACCATCCAAAATCTTACCAATCTTTCAAGGTCCAATTCAATTCTTCTTCCTCTATGAAGCCTTGCCCCAACTGCTCTAGTTTCTCCTGTTACTGTTGTCCATCTTTTGTTCTTGAAGAGGACTGATGACATCATGAGGCTGATGTTTTGACTTGCATGTGGATTAGATTTAAGTGAGGCCATCTTTTGTGTCAGTTCTTACTTAGCCCTTAGTCAATGAAGCCTGGGAAAAACCTTAATTTAGAAAGGCAAAGGTCGTCTGCTGCATCCCAGCCATCTCTAGTCTTCTTGACTTTTGTCTTGCCCCTGGTCTTCGATAACTCTGGAGGAGAGAGTGAGGCCGATGACTTTGCACAGTTCCACATTGGCTGTGTGGTACAGTAGAAAGAACTCTGGATTTGGAATTAGAATTCTTATCCTACCATCTGTGTAACCTTGGCCAAGTCAATTAACTTCTTTGGGCCTAAGTTTCGTCATTTGTAAAATGAGAGAGTTGGTTTTGATTACTTCTAGAGGTCCCTTCCAATCTTAAAGCCATGATGCGTCTCTATCATTTATTATTGAGATCATAAAATAAAGCATTTTATTGTATACTGTCTTATGTTCTTTGTTCCATTTGTGCATATTTTCACCAACCAAACCATGAACTCCTTGATGTAGGAGGCCTTATACATGTCTCACGCTTCTCCTTGCACCCAGTATGATGATAGTAGTACATGTAGGTCCTCAATACTGCTTGAGGAACTATGTGAAATTATGAAAGACTTTGCCTTAGATTCCTTATCTCTAAAATAAGGAACCTGATACTTCCACAGGACAATAGTGAGAATTAACAAGAGGATGTGAGATGGAGCTTATAACAATGCTGTTACCTGGTGAAGTCCAAGGTTGTTGGGCATTCCAGGTTAATGTAGTTTATGATTATGACTCTCTGTTGCATCACAAAATACCTTATTGGTTCCAGAGGCAATATCATACGTTGTTAATTCAATAAAGAGCTATTGAGTGCCTGTTTTGTACCAGGAACTGAAGAAATAAAGGGACAAACAAAACGGTCCTTGCCCTCAAGGAGCTTGTATTTTATTGGATTCAAACCCATTAAGTTCAAATTCACCAAACAATTTTGAGCTCCTAATATGTGCAAGATATTGTGCTGAGTGCTGAGGGAAGCCAACAAGCAGGGATACAGACCTAAAGGCATAATTCCTGTCCTTAAGTTTATAGTCTACTGGAATGGGGTGGGGGAGGTGGATAGTATATGTGCATAGGTGAGTCTAACAAAAGATAGGGAGTGATTCAGAAGAAGGAGAAATCCAAACAGGAATATTTGGAGAGGGAAATAAAACTTTGAGCATGGCTGACCAGAGAAGCTTAGCCTTGGATGGATATAAAAGTTCTGAAAAGCTGAGATAATAGAGGGAATGTATTCCAAGAATGGAGGATGGCTTGTAGGAAAGCACAGATGAAGGCGGTGGCATGTAGCATTGGGGGAACACCAGTTGGTCTTGTTTGGCTTCACTTTAGAGTGTGCAGTTGGGAGTAATACACGATAAATTTGGAAACTATAAATTGGAGACAGGTTGTGAAGGTCCTTAAATGTCAGGTTAAAGTGCTTGTATTATATCCTATAGATAATAGCCTCTTTTTTCGAGAGGGGAGTGACAACATTAGAGTTATGCTTTGGAAAGACTATTTTAGCAGTTCTATGAAAGATGAACAGGAGCGAGGAGAGACTGGAGGTAGGGATGACAATTAGCAAGGTTATTATAACCAGGTGGGAGCTAACGAGTTCCTGAACAGGGTTGTGGCATTTTGAGGGGGGAAGAGAATATAACACTCCAGATGTGCTCCAGTCAAGGTAGAATACCATGAAAACATTATTTTCCTGGTCCTGGGCACTATGCCTCTTTTAATCTAGACTAAAAAGACTTTAGCTTTTTTAGTAGTTACATTAAACAGTTGACTTATACTGAACATACAATCTACTAATATTTTCAGCTGTTTTTCAGCTGAGCCACTATCTAACCATGTCTGCTTCATCTTGTGCTTGAGAAGTTGATTTTTTTGAACCTAACCATAAGACTATGTTTTTTGGTAAGACTGTCACTGAAATTCTCATTTAACACAGATTGGGCTCACTCTCAGAGGCTTCCAAAATAATAATAATAATAATAATAATAACAATTATTATTATTTTAACTATTTGCTCATGTCATCACCTAGGCTTTCCCCTTGGAACATCAGAATGTGGCCCATGTCTAGATTTCTACATATAGTGAAAAAGGCCCTCAACTCCTATGCATGGGCTTACGATAGATAAACATTAAATAAAGGATTGATTTATCAGAACAGAAAATTCAGAGGACTCATACCAGAGGTCACTAACAATTAAAATCATTCTTATTCCCTCTCTGGTGGGCCTCAGACTCACAGAGACCTATCTAATACCCCACGCTTATAGAATTACCCTTCAGGGGGAAAGGACTAAGGGTACAGAGTCAAACATCCCCGCCCCCCTCTTCTTCTGACCTTTGACTTACACTATCTGCATTACTCAGCACCACTGAAGGGCAGTGCTCAAGTTGTTTCTCCACATCATGGCTCTAAACCTTCTGATTCTTTGGCTGAAGCTTTCATATCATTTCTACTTTTCTTTTTTTTTTTTCATTTCCACTTTTCTACATGACCTAGAAACACTGCCAATGAATCCAGAAAGGTTGGTCAAGAAACTTTGCTGCTATTTGGTCTTCTTCATTTGTTCGCAACTAGTATTTATTAAGTGCCTTCAGTGTGCTGGGTATCATACTAAGTGCTGTGGATACAAAAAAGGCAAAAAATAGTCAAATAGTTTTATAGTCCTTTCGGCATAGTTTTAAGTTGCTCTTCAGAATGGTTGGCTCAGTTCACGGCTCCACCAACAATGTATTAGTGTTTCAATTTTCCCACATCTTCTCCAACATTTATCATTTTCCTTTTTTGTCGTATTTGCTGATCTAATGGGTGTGATGTGCTACGTTAGAGTTGTTTTGATTTGCATTTCTTGAATCAATAGTGATGTAGAACATTTTTTCATATGACTATAAATAGCTTTAATTTCTTTACCCAAAAACTGCCTGTTCATATCCTTTGACCATTTATCAATTGAGGAATAACTTGTATTCTTATAAATTTGACTCAGTTCTCTCTGTATTTTAGAAATGAGGCCTTTATCAGAGATACTGGCTATAAAAATTGTTTCCTGGCTTTCTGCTTCCCTTCTAATCTTGGTTGCATTGGCTTTGTGCAAAACCTTTTAAATTTAATGTAATCAAAATAATTTATTTTGCATTTCATAATGTTCTCTATCTTTTGTTTGGCCATGAATTTTTCCCTTCTCCATAGATCTGACAGGTAAACTATTTCTTACTCGCCTAGTTTTCTTATAGTGTCAGCCTTTATATCCAAATCATGTACCCATGACTTTTTCTTGGTATCCGGTATAAGATGTTGGTCTATGCCTAGTTTCTGCCATACTATTTTCCAGTTTTTCCATCAGTTTTTGTTAAATAGTGAGTTCTTTTCCCAGAAGCTGGAGTCTTTGGGTTTATCAAACAGTAGATTACTATAGTCATTGACCACTGTCTTGTGTGCCTAATCTATTACACCACTCTATTTCTTAGCTAGTACTAAGTACAGAGTGTCCCTAAAGTCTGGGCACATAGGAAAAAATGCATATTTTGAAATATTTGGAATATTAACAGACCTTAGTCCCCTTGACTTCTTTTTTCTGGGGTATGCTAAAGGAGGTGTACTCAATGAAAATCGCAGATGCAAACACTTGATTGAATGCATAAAGAATGAATGTGCTAAAATTGACAGCAAGGTGGAGTTATTGCATAGAGTTTACGTGAATCTTGCAAAGCACATCAATCTTTACATCACATATGATGGAAATCATATTGAAGATGTTATTTGTTAATATTCCAATTAAATAAATTGTTGAAAATTTCATTCATTTAATTTCTTGAAAATATGCATTTTTGCCTATGGGTCTTGATTTAGGAATACCCTGTAGTTTTGGTGATTGCTACTGTATAATACAATTTAAGATCTGGTACAGCTAGACCACTTTCCCTTGCATTTCTTTTCATTAATTCCCTTAATATTCTGGACCTTTTGTTCTTCTAGATGAATTTTGTCATTATTTTTTCTAGCTCTATAAGATAATTTTTGGATGGTATGGTTGGTATGGCCCTGAATAAGTAAATTAATTTAGGTAGAATTGTCATTTTTATTATATTAGCTTGGCCTACCCATGTGCAACTGATGTTTTTCCAGTTATTTAGATCTGACTTTATTTGTGTGAAGTGTTTTGTAATTGTATTCATATAGTTCCTGGGTTTGTCTTGGCAGGTAGACTCCCAAATATTTATAATGTCTATAGTAACTTTAAATGGAATTTTTCTTTCTATCTATTGTTGTTGGGCTTTGTTAATAACATATAGAAATACCAATTGATTCATGTGGGTTTGTTTTATATCCTGCAACTTTGCTAAAGTTGTTTATTATTTCAAGTATTTTTACTTGATTCTCTAGGATTCTCTAAGTATATGATTTATTATCTGCAGAGTGATAGCTTTGTTTCTTCTTTGCCTATTCTAATTCCTTCAATTTTTTTTCTTATTGCTAACATTTCTAGTACCATATTGAATAACAATGGTGTTAATGGACATCCTTGTTTCACCCCCAATCTTGTTGGAAATGTTCCTAGCTTATCCCCATTATATATAATGCTTGTTGATGGTTTCAGATGGATGCTACTTATCATTTTAAGGAAGACTCCATTGATTCCTATGCTCTCTAGTGTTTTTAATAAGAATAGGTGTTGTATTTTGTAAAAAGCTTTTTCTGCATCTATTCAGACAATCATATGATTTCTGTTAATCATGTGATTTTGTTGTTGATATAGTCAGTTATGCCGATAGTTTTCCTAATACTGAACCAGCCCTGCATTCCTGGTAAAAATCTTTCTTGGTCATAGTATATTATCCTCATGATAATTTGCTGTAATCTCTTTGCTAATATTTTATTTAAAATTTTTGCATCTATATTTATCATCCTCCATCCATTTAAATTCATAACAGGTGTGTGAACTGGTCATGAATCAATCACTAGACATCAAATGAGTATCAATGGGCAATAAATAGAAGGCAAAGAATTCACACTCTGTCTAAGAAATTTCACATGTTCTTAAGGAGGTGTCATGGGATAGGAGTAGGGGTTGGAAACTTCATCAGTTGGTAAAAAGGATGTCGTATAATATAGGAACACGTCTTCTACCTTTGGCCCATCGATTGAGCCTCTCTCAGCTTTTTGCACCTTGATTAGTTCACTGTGTCAGTTCTCCTGCTTCGTGTTAGCTGCAAATGTGATAAATACCCTCTATGCTCTTACGTAAGCCATTAATAAAAGATTAAATAGCATATAGCTAAGGGAAGATCTTTGAGACGCTCCACTAGAAATCTCCCAAGTTAAAATTGAACCATTAAGTGACTATTAATGAAATTTAGATCTGGCCAATGAACCACTTGTGAATGCACTAATTCTACCATCATCTAGCCCACATTAATACATCTTTCCTGCAAGAATAGCATATATAAATTTTTCAAATGCTTTGTGGACTTCTAGGTAGACTATAATTACACCATTAACACAAAGTACATTATCTTCTCAGGAATTAAAATTTAGCCCACAGGCCTATGGTTTGCCAATTATATTAGGTTCCATTACTTTTTTCTTTCTGCAAATTGGGACATTTGTCCAGTTCCAGTCCCATGGGACCTCTTCTCTTTTCTATGATCTTTTAGTGGTTATTGTCTGTGGTTCAATAATTACATCTTTTGCCTTATGGGGCTCTCTATATCCCCACTTATTTTAGGTTTTAGCTTCCTATTAGTTATTTTTGTTCTGTCCTTTCTAATACAAGCTGGGTCATTCTATTGGGCAAAACAAAACAAAACAAAACCAGAAAAAAATGAGTTCACCAGCTCTGCTCATTATCATCATCCTGTCCACTCTGAGTAGTGGTTCTGTTCCCTTTGAGTCTCCTCTCCCCCACCTTCTCCCACTGCTGAATCTGTATAAAAATGCCCTTTTTGTTGTCTTTAGACTTTTTTGCTAACCTCAACTTATCCTGAGCTCTAACATTCTGACACTATTCTTAGGGGTTATGTCACATTTTTGTATTTATCTTGCATTCCCTGGACTTGATCCCCTCCACTTTATGTTTTTTTAAATTATGTCATGTTAGGGAATTCTGGTTCTTGTGGCAAATTATGATTTGGAGGAGGAGACAGAGACCCCAGGATATCTGTGCTCTCTTGCCATTGATACTGGGCATCTTATGATTTTCCTGGCCAAGTATCACAAAGGCAGTCTGCCCTGGACACTTACGGTTACTGTGCCATTGTAGTGAGACAAGAGAAGTTCTGGAAGAAAACCAAGTCAGTGCCACTCGGAAGAATACCATCAGAAGGAAGTAGCCTTGCCTCATTCCCCCACTGACTCCCAGTTGGCCCGAGCAAAACCTGGATTACCTTGTGAAAGTTATGAATCAACTTTCTTTCTTTTTTGTTATTTGCTACAAGGGATAGTTCACTGGTTAGGGGAGAATGAAGGGACCATCAGAAATGAAGGCATATAAAACAAAATAAAAAATATAAATTATGAGTTCCATTTCCTGCTAGGTAAAATTATTGCTTATTTTAGAATACGACTAAACTGTTTATATTCATTTTATAATTATATTTTAGAGCTAGTCAATACTTTAAAAATCTATATTCTCATGTAGTTGTCAATTTGAATTTTCTTTTTAAAATTTTTTTTCATTATGCACTAGAAAATCATCAATAAATATTAACATTTCTATATACAAAGAAGGGCAGAAAAAGTATTATGCATGTGACCCTAAATCTGTTGCTTACAGCTTGTTTTTAATAACACATATTAAATTTAACATGGTAGCACCAACATTGCTTTACTTATCTGTGTCTTATACTTCCACCTGCATTTTTAAAAAGTTTACACACTCTTCTTTTTTTGCATCATTATCACTGTACCGTATTCTATTCTCCCAATCCTTCCCCTTCAAGAAAAATCCTTCCTTGTTAAAAACAAAACAAATTTGTGTTGCATTGATAGTACTTCAGAAAGCATGTCTTACAAATGATAATAATAGTGATAGTAATAATAACTAACATTTATGTAGTGCTTACTATTTCCCAGGCACTGTGCTAAGTACTTTATAATTATGATGTCATTTGATTCTCATAACAACCCTGAAAGATATTTACTATTATTATCCCAATTTTACAGGTAAAGAAAATGAATCATACAGAAGCTAAATGATTTACCCAAGGTCATGCAGCTAGTAAATGTCTGAGGCCAAATTTGAACTTCCTGACCCCAGGCCTAGCCCTGTATCCACTGCACTACGTTTATATTTTGATTCTACCAACTGTGCAGCAAAAGGTGAAGCATACTTTGTTATTGGTGATTAGTCATTGCATTTATCAAAATTCTTAAGTATTTCAAACTTATTTTCATTTACAGTGTTATGGTTTTCAAGCTACTTGGTTTATCTCAGTTCATTCTGCAGTAGTTCATACAAGTCTGTCTAGGTTTTGCTGAGTTTATTTCTTTTGTCATTTCTTATAGCTCAATAATATTATATAACATTCTCGTGTTTGTTTAGCTGTTCTTTAATTGATGGTCACCCATTTTGCTACCATCTCTTTGCTAAAACAAAAGGTGCTGCTATAAATATTTTTCTACGTTTTTGTTCTTTCCCTATCTTTAGTCTCTTTGGGGTATGTGCCTTTTATCTTTATCACTAGAACAAAGGGTATACGTAGTTAAGCGACTTTTTGGGTATAGTTCCAAATTGCCATCCAGAATGACCGTAACACTTTACACCTCCACAAACAGTGAATTATCATTCTTGGGCTTCCATATCCCCTCCAAAAGTTGTCATTTTCATTTTTGTCCCCTTTGCCAATGTGACAGGTATGAAGTGGCTCTTAAGAGTTATTTTGATTTGCATTTCTCTTATTATTAGTGATTTAGGGCATTTTTAATGCTACTTTTTTTCCAATAGGAGCTGTCTGTTCTTTGGACATCTTTTGAACATTTATCTACTGGGGAATGCTTCTGGTTCTTATTTATTTTTATCAATTCTCATTCCTTGGATCTGAAACCATTATCAAAGAAATTTGCTGCAAAGGTTTTTTTCCCTAGTTAATCTTTTCCCTTACGATTCTAATTACATTGCATTTGTTTGTGCAAAAAAACCCTTCAATTTTATGCAATTAAAATGGTCCATTTTTCTGTGAGCATTTCTTTGGTCTTTGATGAAAAACTCTTCCCATATCCAAGCTGTGAAAGATACCTCCTCTCCCCCTCTCTCTTTCTCTCCTCTCCTTAATTTGTCTGTATTTTTATATCTAGGACATGTATCCATTGAAGCTTATTGTGGCATATGATATGAGATGTTTCTCTAAGCCTAGTTTTACCCAGACTGCATTCCAATATTCCCACTAGTTTTTATCAAATGGTGAGTCCTTACCCCAGTAGTTTATGTCCTTGAGTACTTTCAGCGTATGGTACTGTGTTCAGTTCCTGTTCAACCTTCTGTATCTAATCTGTTCCACTGATCAACTTAAATTTTTTTTAACCAGTTCCAAATAGTTTTGATTTTTACTGTTTTGTAATGGAGTCTGAAGTCTGTTACTGATAGGTCTCCTCCCCACTTTTTAAAAAAATTATTTCCCATGAGATTCTTGATCTTGTATTTCTACAGATGAATTTTATTATTATTTTGTGTAGCTCTGTAAGGTATTTCTTTGATAGGTTGACTGCTATGACATTGAATCTGTAAATTAGTTCAAGTAGTATTGCCATTTTAATTTTATTAGCATGGCCTAACCATGAACAAATAATTCCTCTCCAGTTAAATGTCTTTATTTCTGTTGAATATTTTGTGATTGTATTCATATGTCTTTTGTGTTTTGTTAAGTCGACTCCTATATGTTTTATAATGTTGTAATAATTTTGAATGGAGTTTATTCTGTGTCATTCTGGAGGGTTAATATTGTACAGAAAGGCTGAAGGTATACATAGAAGATTTTTGTGGATTCATTTTATATACTAATCTTTTACTTAAGTAAATTATTTTCTTAATTAATTTACTTAAGTAAATTATTTTCTTAATTAATTTACTTAAGTAAATTATTTCTACTAATTTTTAGTTGAAAATCTGGGGTTCTTTAATTAAAATTTTATGTCATTTACAAGTTTCTTCTCTGACTATTGTCTTTCCTCATTTGCTTTCTCTGTTTTATTGCTATACCTGATATTTCTAAACCTATATAAAATCATAGTGGTGGCAATGGACATCCTTGCTTTGCCCTTGATCTTGTTGGAAAAAGCTTCTGTTGTTTTTCCGTTACAGGTAATGCTTACTCATATATAACATGTAATAATTTAATTTAAATTTAATTTTAAGGACTCTTTTTAAGGACTTTTAAAAGGCTTTAAGCCTCGCTTTACCCAGACTGCCTTCCAAAATTCCTTCTAAAGGAATTTAATTTCATTTAATTTTAATAAGCCGGAAGGCAGAGAAGAGAAGGGTAAGAGCTCCAAGTATGGGGAGTAGTCAGTATGAAGGCATGGAGTTAGAAGATCAAGGATCTAGTGCAAAGAACATCATGGAGGCCTGTTCCACTGGATTGCCTTCCTCTTATATACTGGGGGCCATTCTCAGTGCCTGATATCTGGGGGAAATGTCTAACTTTTGGAAAGTTTTATCAGCCTGAGATCTCTACTCAGTCTTCAACGAGAGAGATCTGAGAGCCAGAACTAGCTAGGGCAGTAGCAGCAGTAGCACCACTAACAGTTGTAGTCGTAGTCGTAGTAGTGGTAGTAGTGGTAGTAGTAGTAGTAGTGGTAGTAGTAGTAGCGTTAGTAGTTGCAGTAGTACTAGCAGTAACAGCAGCAGGAGGAGGAGGAGCAGCAGCAACAGTAGCAGTATTATGTAAATGCTAGCTTTTCCTTCTATTACTTTTGCTGCTGCTATTACTACTCCTGCTGCCATTCCTTCTACTCCTGCTGCTGCTATTACTACTACACATGCTGTTGCTACTCTTGTTTGTACTACTAGCGCTGCTGCTGCTCCTTCTGCTATTACTACTATCGTTACTGCTGTTGCTACTCCTGCTGCTGCTGAATCCTCTTCATATAATATGTGATCTAGAGACCCTGGCCTTCTCACTGTTCCTCACACATGACACTGGCTATCCGCCATGCCTGGAATACTATCCTTCCTCATCTCTCCCTCTGTGGCATCCTTAAGTACTCAGCTCAAATCCTACCTTCACCAAGAGGCACCATTTCTCCCCAGCAACTGCTAATACCTTCCATCTGAGAGTACCTCTAATCTGCCCTGTGTACATCTTGTTTGTACATAGTTGTTTGCATGTATTGGAATGTGTGCGAGTGCCTTGAGAGCAGGGACTGTTTTTGCATTTCTTTGTATCCCTAGTTTAGCACAATGCCCGTCACATTGTAAGTGCTAAAAATATGCTTGTTAGTGGTAGATTTCTTTTTCTTTTCTGGTATTAGCAATTTGTTTTTTAAGTAAGACTAGTTAATTGTTTATGTTACATTAATTTAAAAAACACCTCTTAGTTATATGTATCAATTCTACTTTTTACCGTAATTTGATTAATTTTTACTTCAAGAACTTAGTTGCTAGGATTTTTGACACCTATATATTAAGTATTGATATTTAATTCTTTATCTTTTTCTTTTAGTATTTTATTTTCCCCAATTACATGTAAAATAATTTTTAACATTTAAAAATTCTAAATTCCAAATTCAGTCTCTCCCTTTCCTGCTCCATGATTGAAAAGGCAAGCAATTTGATATAGGTTATAGATGTGTAGTCATACAAAACATATTTCCACATTAGTCATATTGTGTAAGAAAACATAGACCAAAAAAGAAAAACCCCAAGAAAAATAAAGTTTTAAAAAATATGCTTTGATCTGTATTTGGACTCCATCAGTTCTTTCTCTGGGAAAGGATAGCATTTTTCATCATGTCATTCAAAGTTGTCTTGGATTATTGTGTTAATCAAAATAGTTAAGTCATTCACAGTTCTTCTTTGTCTCCTTCCCTTCCTACTTTCCTGTAAGGTAAGATAGATTTTTATACACAACTGAGTGTGTATGTTATTCCCTCTTTGAACCAATTCTGATGAGAGTAAGGTTCAAATGTTCCCTGCCACCTCCCCCATCTTCCCTTCTACTGTAAAACCTCTTTTGGGCCTCTTTTATGTGAGATAATTTACCCCATTCTACCTCTCCTTTTCCCTTTCTCCAAGTGCATTCCTCTTAATCACCTTTTAATTTTGTTTTTTAGGTATCACCCCATTATATTCAACTCATACACATGTCCTATGTGTATGTATACTCCTTCTAACTGTCCTAATAATTAGAAGGTTCTTATGAGTAACAAGTATCATCTTCCCATGTAGGAATGTAAACAGTTTAACCTTGTTGAGTCCCTTCTGATTTCCCTTTCCAGTTTACCTTTTTATGCTTCTCTTGAGTTTTATATTTGAAAGTCACATTTTCTATTCAGCTCTCATGTTTTCATCAGGAATGCTTGAAAGTCCTCTATTTCATTGAATATCCACCTTTTCCTCTGAAAGATTATATTCAGTTTTGTTGGGTAGGTGATTCTTGATTGTAATCCTAGTTCCTTTGTCTTGTGGAATATCATATTCCAAGGCCTTCAGCCCTTTAATGTAGAAACTGCTAAATCTTGTGTTATCTTTACTGTGGCTCCACAATACTTGAATTGTTTCTTTCTGCATGTTTGCGATATTTTCTCCTTGACCTGGGAACTCTGGAATTTGGCTATAATATTCCTGGGAGTTTTCATTTTGGGATCTCTTTCAGGAGGTAATCAGTGGATTCTTTCAATTTCTGTTTTACCCACTAGTTCTAGAATATCAGGTCAGTTTTCCCGATGATTTTTTGAAGGATGATGTCTAGGCTCTTTTTTGTGATCACAGCTTTCAGGTAATCCAATAATTTTTAAACTATCTCCTCGAGATCTATTTTCCATGTCAATAATATTTCCAATGAGATAATTTACATTTTTCTTATTTTTTCATTCTTTTGATTTTATTTTATTATTTCTTAATGTCTCATAAAATCATTAGCTTCCGTTTGCCCAATTCTGATTTTTAAGGAATTATTTTCTTCGGTGAGCTTTTGTACCTCCTTTTCCATTTGACCAACCAAGTGTACTTTTTAAGGAGTTTTTTTCTTTAGTGAATTTTTGAACCTCTTTTTCCATTTGGCCAATTCTGCTTTTTTTAAAGTTGCAGAGAATTTTTATTTTATTTTTTTAAAAATTTTTATTTAGAATTTTGAGTTCCAAATTCTCTTTCTGTCTCCCTTCTCTCCCCCCTCCCTGAAAAGGTAAGCAATAAAATATAGGTTATACATGTGCAATAATGTAAAACATTTCTGTATTAGTCATTTTGTATAAGACTCAAATGAAAGGAAGAAAGCGGAAAATAGTATGCTTCGGTCTGTATTCAATCAATATTAGTTCTTTCTCTGGAGGTAGATAGTGTCCTTCATCATTAGTTCTTTGGGTTTGTCTTGGATCATTGTATTGCTGAGCAGAGCTAGGTCATTCACAGTTCTTTGCTGAACAATGTTGTTGTTACTGTGTACAATGATCTGCTGATGCTGTTCACTTCACTGTGCATCAATTCATGTTAGTCTTTCCAGGTTTTTCTTAATTCATCCTCCTTGTCATATCTTATAGCACAGTAATATTCAATTGCAAGCATATGCCACAGCTTGTTTGGCTATTCCCCCATTGATGGACATCCTTTCAATGTCTAATTCTTAGCCACCACAAAAAGAGCTGCTGTAAATATTTTTGTACAAATAGGTCCTTTTTCCTTTTTTTGTATATCTTTGTGATATAGACCTAGTAGTGGTGTTGCTGGATAAAAAGGTCTGCACAGTTTTATAGCCCTTTGAACATAGTTCTGAATTGCTCTCCAGAATGGTTAGATCAGTTTACAACTCCGCCAACAGTGCAGCAGTGTTCCAGTTTTCCCACATCCCTTCCAACATCCAACATTTTGCTTTTTTTGTCATATTAGCCACTTTGATAAGTGTGAGGTGGTACATCAGTGTTGTTTTAATTTCCATTTCTCTGATCAATAGTGATTTAGAGCATTTTTCATATGACTATAAATAGCTTTGATTTCTTTGTCTATGAACTGCTTGTTCATATCCTTTGACCATTTATCAATTGGGGAATGACTTATATTTTTATAAATTTGACTCAGTTCTCTATATGTTTGAGAAATGATGCCTTTACCAGAGATACTTGTTGCAAATTCCTTCCTCCAGTTTTTTGCCTTCCTTATATTTTCCTCTTAATTTCCTTGTAAGTTTGGTTGCATTGATTTTTTCTGTTTCAAAATTATCTATTTTACATTTTGTAATGCTATCTATATCTTTTTTGGGCCTAAATTCTTCCCTTATCCATAAGCCTAACAGATAAACTATTCCATGCTCTCTTAATTTGCTTATGGTATCAGCCTTTATGTGTAAATCATGTACCCATTTTGATCTTATCTTGGTATATTATT
>CM053622.1:654130396-654180074 GCA_028646595.1 Phalanger gymnotis | reverse complement strand
TCACTGCTCTGCCACTCTATTTCATAGCCAGTAGCAGATTGTTTTGATAATTACCACTTTATCATACAGTTTGAGATCTGTATAGCTAGACCACTTTCTTTCACATTTTTTCATTTATTCCCTTGATATCCTTGAGCTTTTATTCTTCCAGATGAATCATTATTATTTTTTCTAGCTCTATAAAATAATTTTTGGTAGTTTAATTAGTGTGGCACTAAATAAATAAATTTAGGTGGAATTGTCATTTTTATTATATTGGCTTAACGTACCCATGAACAATTAATATTTTTCCAGTTGTTTAGATCTGACTTTGTGTGAAAATGTTTTCTGATTATGTTCATATAGTTCCTGGGTTTGTCTTGGCAGGTAGACTCCCAAGTATTTTATGTTGTCTACAGTTATTTTAAGTGGAATTTTTCTTTCTGCCTCTTCCTGGTGGACTTTGTTGATAATACATTGAAATGCTGACAATTTATATGAGCTTATTTTGTATCCTGTGACTTTGCTAAAGTTGTTAATAAGCTGTTTCAAGTTGTTTTTAGTTGATTTTCTAAGTATAACATCATATCATCTGCAAAGAGTAATGGTTTTGTTTCCTCATTGCCTATTCTAATTCCTTTAATTTCTTTTTCTTATCTTGTTGCTATAGCTAACATTTCTAGTACAATATTAAAAATTAGAGATAATGATCAGCATCCTTGCTTCACCCGTGATTGTATTAAAAAAAGCTTCTAGCTTATCCCTGTTACAGATAATCCTTGCTGATGGTTTCAGATAAATATTACTTATAATTCTAAGATAAGCTCCATTTATTCCTATGTTCTCTAGTGTTTTTAACAGGAATGGGTGTTGTATTGTGTCAAAGGCCTTTTCTGCATCTATTGAGATAATCATATGATTTCTGTTGTTTTTTATTATTGGTATAGTCAATTACAGTGATAGTTTTCCTAATATTGAACGAGCTTTGCATTCCTGATATAAATCCTACCTGGTCATAGTATATGATCCTTGTGATATATTGTTATAATCTCTTTGGTATTTTACTTAAAAATTTTGCATCAATATTTATTAGGGAAACTGGTCTATCATTTTCTTTTTCTGTTTTGGCTCTTCCAATTCTGCTTTTTAAGGAATTCTTTTCAGTGAATTTTTATCTTTTTCCGTTTGACTAATTCTGACTTTCAAGGTATTCTTCTACTTATTAGATTATTATGCCTCTTTACCTTTTGGCCTAGTCTGTTTTTTAAGGTGTTATTTTCTTCAGTATTTCTTTTTATACTTCCTTTATCAAGCTGTTGACTCCTTTTAAAAATGATTTTCTTGCATTGCTGTCATTTCTCTTCCCATTTTTTCCTCTACCTCTCTTACTTGATTTTAAAAATCCTTTTTGAGCTCTTCCATGGCCTGAGACCAATTCATATTTTTCTTTGAGATTTGGATGTAGGAATTTTGACTTTGTTATCTTCTTCTGAGTGTGTGTTTTGATCTTCCTTGTCACTATAGTAACTTTTTAGTCAGAATTTTTTTTCCTGTTATTTGTTCTTTTTTTCCAGTTTGTTTCTTTACTTTTTACTCATTACTGACGTGGGGCTCTGCTTATGGGGTGGAACATGCATTGTCACAAGTGTCAGGGTTTCTGTGCAGTTGTTTTCAGAGATGCTTCTAGCTACCTGTAAGTTTTCAGTTCTTCCAAGGTGGTATGATTTAAGGAGAGGTGTGTTTGCTGCTCTCCTGGCCTGTGCTCTGGTGTGTGAATATCCACAATCACTCTTTTCTGCTCTGGAACTATGACCAGCGTCCCTGCTTCCCTGCAGTTGGAAATTCTGGTGTGCCACCCAGGACTGTGACCCAGATTCAAGTATGTGAATGCAAGTGTCCTGCCCCTGGTGCCAACAAAGGGACCTCTGCTATCTCCTGATTAGTTCTCCTACCCCCTTACAGTCTGTAGGTTGACAGCTCTGGAAGCAGCCCCTGCCACTGCTGATTTAGTTGCTTCCAAGACCTGCTCCTTCTTTGTTGGGGCCTGGTCTGTGCTGGACTGTACTGCACTCTCACCTGGGTGTGACAGACCTTTACAGTGGACCTCATAAGTTGCCTTGGCCTGGAAAATTGTTTCACCCAGTCCTTTTCTGTGTTCTGCTGCCCTGGAATTTGTTTTGAGTCTTTATTTAAAGTTATTTTAAGGGGAATTTGGGAAACCTCAGATTGTCCCTGCCTTTTCTTCACCTGGTCATAGTATATGATCTTTTAATTCTTTTAATTCTTTATCTTGCTTTTAAACATAACGTACTTTCTCTGCTTATCTCTTTTACCATTTCTCTTTACTGATGCCTTGTACAGAATTGCTAGCTCTGCTTTTACAGAACTCACCTGAAGCGTAAACTGGTTCTATCTCCTTATTTTAACTTTTATATTTCACTCTTTTATCTTATAAACAATGTATTGTTGGATTCTGATTTCTAATCCATTTGTTAGTCTTCTTTCTCTTATGGATACATTCATTCCATTCACTTTCACTGTTATAATCATTTCCTCTCTTTTAATCCCCTCTTTATGACCAACCCTCTGAAGCTGGTTTGTTTAACTTGAAACTATTCCCTCCCAGACTCTTTGCTTCCTCTTTCCTCTTCTTGTCTTTACTTGTTCCTCTGTGTTTCTACACCAAACTCTGTGTATGTGAGTGAAACCATCTTTTATCTGATTAACATAACAGTGAGGTCATGAGATTATCACTTCCTTTATATTTTCCTTCCTATTAACATTCTCTTACTCTTGCATCTCCCTTTTCTGTTGAACAGTAAATTCTCCCATGCTCTTTTTGATTTCCTTCCAAGTATATTCCTTTTCCTGTCCTTTTCTTTCTCTTCTTAAAACCGGTAAGACTGAACTAACCCACATCCAGACCCTATTTTCTTATTTACCTTCTTCTGTGAATGCTGAAGACATTAAGATTCTGAATGGACATTTGTCTCTTCTCTCCTATTAGAATATAAGCAATTGATCATTGATTAGCTCTTTCAGTTGGTGAAATGAATTTCCTTCTAGGCTTCTCTTGCTTGTTGTTTTTGTATTTCAAAGTTTCTACTCAACTTTTTTTCCTCATCAGGAACACTTAAAAGTCTTTTATTAAAAATCCATTTTTTATGCATTGAATTGTATTTATTCTCTCAGGCTGTTATTTTTGGTTATGCTGCTGCAGCTTTTGTCTTTTGTATTGTATTGCAATACAATACAATATTTTATGTTGTATAATATTGAATGTTATATTGCAAGATTTTCTAGTAGGTACTACCAGGGCATGTTTGGTTATTGGTACTTTAATTCTTCAGGCTGTTTGTAGTATATTTTTCTTTGACTTTGAAGCTCTGGATTTTGACTATGACATTCTTGGATGTTTTCAGTTTGGAGGTTCTTTCCATAGGCGACTGATTCTTTCTATTTTTACTTTGTCCAACAGTTCTAATAGATTTGGCCAGTTTTCTTTTATGAAATCAACACATGGTGTCTATCTTTTTTCTTTGGTCATGTTTTTCAGAGAGTTTGTTGATTTTTCTAGAGTTATTTCCAGGTCATTTGTTTTAGATAGTAGAACCTGACATTTTCTTATATTTTTCTAATATTTTGAATATAGAAAAAATGATAATAAGCATTCAAATCCCAAACTTTTATCAAAATGTTTAAAAATTTATACAAAAGCAAACAGTTCCAAATTCAAGAACTTAACAAGGAAGGAACAGGACTAGTTCCATTTTGGCAAGACTTTTTTCTGCCATCTTATACATTGTACATATTTAAAGTTGATAGAAAAGACTATGAATGGGATGTTTGCCTTGGAAAAGTGATTTTTATTCATTTATTTTTCTCTTAAATGGAATCAGCTGGTAGGGAGAATGGAGATCAGATATGGGTGGTTGAAATTAAAGAAGCTTGTTTGGCACCTTGATTAAATCTCAAGAGCTTTGAGCCTCCGTTTTCTCATCTATAAAAGGTGAACAATAATATCTTTAGTGTTTAAACTTTAAGCTTTGTTGTAAATATCGACTGAATTAATGTGTGTAAAGCAGTTTGTGAACTTTAAAGGGATATAGATGTTTATAGAGAGTCATTCTCAAAGCCAGGAGGACCTGAGTTCAAGTTGTGCCTTTAACAACATATTGGCTGTGTGGCTTTGGGAAAGTTAACCTTTCAGCACTCTGGGCAATCATCTAAGATTATAAATTGCAGAGAAGGTGCTAAAAAGTAGAGGGAATTTCCTCATCTGGCACTTCCCTAAGCCAGTTGGATCCCAGGCCCAGCCCTATCCCTATTTTTACTATTATTATTTCTGCAGGGGATGCTCCTTTAAAAGCTTTAGTTTAAATTTTGGTTTAAATTTTTAAATTTGGTTTAATTTGATTTAATTTTTAAAATTGGTTTAAATTTTTAATAATAATTTTTGCTAAAATTAGACTGATATATGTCTCTTCCCAGTTCAACACACACACACAAAATTTTGATTAATACTGACAATGCAGTATGTGTGTGTGTGTGTGTGTGTGTGTGTGTGTGTGTTTATCAGCTAGTGACCTAGTGAATGGAACACTCGTCTTAGAATTAGGAAGACTCATCTTTCTGGGTTCAAAACTGGTCTTAGACACTTACTAGCTCTGTGACCATGGGCACGTCACTTAACCCTGTTTGCCTTAGTTTTCTCATCTGTAAAATGAACTGGTTAAGGAAATGGCAAACCACTCTAGTATCTTTGCCAGGAAATCCCCAAATAGTAAGCAAAGAGTTGGACATGAATGAATACATATATATGTATATATATATAATATGTGTGTATTATATATACACACATATGTATGTATGTGTATACACATGTATAATTTCTTTTGGGGGGCATATAAGCCATTTGGAGGTGGATGTAAAGATAGGGAAGGGTAGGAAATATGTAAATTTCCTCCACTGAAGCTGTTTGTAAAATTGGTGAGTGAGGAGATAAAGTAAGCATGCCTGCTTGCAAGTGCTCACTTAACATCTACACAGTGCCAAAACATCTGGTTAGTTCAGTTAGTCCAATAATGCATTTAGTCAAGCTGATCACTTGGTGTTAACTATGGAAAACATCTGGCTCCTCAGCTGAATTTGTACTGATGACCGAGCTGACCGGATGTTTTGGTGTCCCATAGACTGATGTTATGTCTGGCTGAAAATGGAACAGAGCCTAATGTAGTAATGAGAGAGAACTTTAAGTAAATGTATGAATTAGGTTTCTGTTTATAATTTTATTGCAAAAGATTATCATTTGTCACTAGGATTGGCTCTTGGAAAAGAATCAAAGTGGATTGAGTTTATCTTTGGTTCTGTCCATATTTCACTGTTCAGGTATCTGATGTTCTCCAGCTGCCCAGCATCTACCACTGGGGCACTCAGTTCAGCCCAAGCCTGCCCTCTTTACGAGTCTTTCCAGGCCTCGCCCACCAACCCTATGAAAACAGGTGTTGTATGTTGTATTCTCTGAGAGTTCTATTCTCTGCAAAGTGGCTAGCTAATCCAAGAAACTAATTCTCACTAATGTGTCAATGGATTATGCATTAAAAATGTAAATGTTAGCCTGTCAAGTTAACAGGTTTTCATTTTAGCATGGTCTTTTTAATGACTCTATATGGTATTCCATACAACAACAATTGTTTTTGTCCGGGTGGCCCTTTTGAGAGCTGTTCAAATCATGTCACTAGACTAACTTGTTAACATAAATAGAGCCTATTCCTTGAAGTATCAACATGAAATTATCAGCATTAAGCTGGCTAGAAAATACAGGAGGGACAAAATTCTAAAATGTGTGTTATTTAAACAGATTTAAATTTAAACAGATTACTATTCTGTGACAGCCTTTACTGTGACAGCCAAGAGTAAGATAAAGAAAGAGGACTTTAGTTCAAACAATTCATTAGAGTTAATGATAACAGAATGTACATCAGGCTCTCTAACCAGGAAGTTTTCTAATTGGTCTCCCTACATTCACCCACTTTGGTCTTTAGTAATGATGCTGGTATAGTCTGAATTACTAGTCATCTGGCCAAGCTATGCTAAGTTTACTAAATAAACGAAAAGCTCTCTGTGTGTGTCTGTATTTGTATTGTATATATTGTATATGCATGTATATGTATGTATACATATTGTTGTTCATTTGTTGTTTTCTAAGAGGACCAGTGATATCACGGGATGGTATTTTGACTCATGCATGAATCGAATTTAAGTCAGGCAGAGCTGAGCAAAGTTGTCAGCCTTGATGTTTCTTTCTGAGTCATAGCAGTCCAATAGCTACACAAAAGTCAGTACAACTGGCAATGGCCCAGGATGTGGTGGATGACCTTGCCGTCTTTGATGTTTGACCAAGCTCTAAGTACTCCACAGCACCTGCTTCAGCTGCCTTTGTGACCATTGGAGCAAGTTGTTCTAATCTATCCATCTAGCACTGGAGGTGCTAGTCCTCCTTGAATACCCAATATACCTCATATATACATATGTCTCTCTATATGCACTATATGTATTATATATACACCTATGTATATATACCATAATATATTATGTATAGGTAAATCTGTTACATATATATCTATGTAATATATAGGTATATCTGTGTATTACTTGTGCCTGATGGGATCTTCCTTAATTCTGAAATGCAAACACTAGAGATAGAGATTTCAGTTATACAAAAAAATTCCTAGTTTTGTTTAAATCACTGATATGACAGTCAGCTGCAGGGCAAAATAAAATAAAAGCTGGTGTTTAGAGGATTCAGCTTCCAAATAGGTTGGGTTAAGATTGAACTTCTCCTCAGTGAGTTGTTTGTTGAGTAAGTTTACTGAGACTGTCATTAGCCCCACTGCCCAGTCCTTCCTCTGTTTCTTTGTATTGTACCTTCATAGCTACACTTTAGATTTTGACAACCTTTATGGAATCCCCCATTTATTTGCAGCTTTCCTTTTATGTGAGCTGCCAACTCATGGAACTCGTATTTGAT
This sequence comes from Phalanger gymnotis, assembly GCA_028646595.1. Lineage (NCBI taxonomy): Eukaryota > Metazoa > Chordata > Mammalia > Diprotodontia > Phalangeridae > Phalanger > Phalanger gymnotis. Next base: position 654,173,065 of record CM053622.1, on the reverse strand, counting down.
AATGGGCTAGATTTGAATCTCCCCTTCCTTTGTTTCTCTGGGGCTCTTTCTATATCCTCCCTAGAACTGCTGCCAGCAGGCAGCTGCTATTTCCTTCCCAACCCCCATCCTCACCTCCACTGAGTTATTAAGTATATAAGTTCATAATGGACTTATTCACTCAACCCGCTGGTGTGAGACCACATTAAAATGTTTATTCTTCATAGATGCCCTGCTGTGGGTAGAGAAGTCATATGATAAATCACCACATGGTCAGCTTGGATTTTATAGGCATAGGGAAAGGGAGCTACCCTACTATATAAAAAGGGAAACAAGAATCATGCTTCCTTGGCAGAAAACGTAGTGCCTTCTTCCTTCATAGATGTGGCAGGCTCGACAGACAGGGAATCCAGCAAAGACTAGTTGTGTCAGATTCTCTAATAATCATATCTATACTGACAAGTGGGACTTAAGATTCCATTGCAAATCTCTTTAACTTGCAGTATCCTTACAATTGTGGTTTCTGATGCTAGTGTGTACTTGGACATGATCCCCATTTACTTCAAAGGAAGTAAATAAATTCAGACCTAACAGGAAGCAACTTCAAGGGATGTTCCTTTAAACCACTGAAACCATCAGCAGTTTTAAGGCTCTGACCCATAGTGTTTCTATCCTTAGTATGCCCTACCCCTTTCTTAGTCTCTGGTCATTCTATTCTTCCTTCAAAGCTGTTCCATAGCTCTTGGTGTCTTTCTTTTGTTACATTTCATGTTAGAATTAGCCTATAGTTGAGCTGGACTTGTGATTTCATTTGTGTAAGAAATGATACAGATTGGCATCTGTGTGTATTAGGGAGATACTGGGACACTAAAAGGTAAGAGACTTGTCCAAGTTTACACTGCTAATATGGGAGAGAAGTAGGATTTGAACCCAGGTCATTCTAACTCCAAGCCCAAGACATTATTCACTATTACACAACGATGCTGCTCTTTGTATAGTTTACATTTTTACCTTAGCATCATATCTCTGTACCTAAGCTAGACTGTAAGCTCCATGAGAGCAGCAACCACATGTTAATTATCCTTAGATCTTTCCTAGCACCTACCACTGTAGTTTATACGCTATTACCAGTTACTATTGCTTGTTAAGTGAGTATATGAATGAAAAAAATGAATCAACTCACTGAACTTGGATTTGTGTTTTTGCCAATTCATTGTCTTCGAAAGTAGTCAATTAATCAACAAGCATTTATCCTCACCCTCAATGAACTCTCTCTCTCTCTGTCTCTCCATATATATATCCAAAACAGGTGTAATTTCTGGGGGAAGCACTACCATGCTGAGTAGGGAAGAGCAATAGATTGGAAGTCATGGAAGGTGCTGGGATCAAGGCTTACAAGTAGAAGGGTTGATCTTTGCAAGGAGAAAGGCCATCTTTTCATCAGAGACTAGAGTGGGAAAGGAGAGAATGGGTGATGATGCCAAGGATTTTTGAGATATAGGGTAGAAGAAGAGGGAGGTTGTAACAAATGGCCACTATTTTCTCAATTAAATCTCAGTTAAATCTCAGTTTGTAGAGTCAAGTCCTCTATGAAAAGGGGTGGGGATGATGCGGGATTCTGGAAGAGAGAAGAGAAGGTTTAGATTTTACATCTGAAGGTAAATCTATTTAGAATGATTGTGTAGGTGCAGCCATATTCGTGTGCATTGGAAAACACTGTGTGTGTGCATAAAAATTGTGTATGGTGTCATACCTGCCAAGTTTGGTTGTATAGGTACAAAAAGATCATCATTCTATTAGAACTAGAAAAGAACCCTGGAATCCTTGCTCTAAATTTACGGCTTTAGCCAGAAGGTCAAAAATGATTTAACATTGTACTTCCGGCCTTTTGGTGTCATGGCAATGAAGTAACAGAAGATAAATTGTTTATTATGGTCTTGTTTCAGCAATGTCATACATTTGAGAGGTGGAGGGCATATCCATTAATTTATACTGATATGCTTATAGGTCAATTGCAAAAAGAAAAGACTTCTTTAAGGCTGAAACTTGTAATTTGATATAGTAGCTGGGGAAGTGTTTCCCTCCTCCCTGCACACCTCTCCCCCCTCCCCCACCTTGCCCCACCATTGGCCCAGTTGGAAGAAAAAAGTGCTATCGAATTATGTAGAGATGAAAAAAATCTCCAACTCTCCTTTTTTCTTGGATCTTTTCCTGGAAAAAATTCTGGGAATATTCCTTTTGCTGCTTCTTCCTGGAGACATTAATGATTAACTTTTAAAACTTCTATGATCATAAAATTTTCTATGATTCTGAGATGGAATGTGGAAAGGAGAGTGGATTTTATTTTTCCTATGCATTTTTGAGCAACCAACACAAAAATTATGGCATAATTACTTATTAGATTGTGTCTTTATAGGAGATTCAAATTCTGTTTCTGACATTCTTTATCTGGGTGACTTTGGGCAACTTAAACTCTCCTTGCTTCAGTTTCTACATTTATAAAATTGGAGGAAAGGTATTGTGCTAAGTGGCTTTCAAGGTCTCTTACATGTGCTATACAACGATCTTTGATCATGTGTTCTTCTGTATGTATGGCACAGTTACGTCATTGCCACTCTTAAGGGAAAAAATGAGCTTTTTGGGGTCAAGAGCTATCGACAACGGAAAAAATAGTTGAAAATCATTCTTAGGTAATAATGATGTGTTAGCACTTCAGAGTTCTAAGACTTTGTCAGTGTGAGACTCCCTATACTGATGTGGATTATATGCCACTCTGTACTTTAGTATGTAGTCCTTGTGAATTGGATGGGTCAAAGACTTAATCTCCTCTGGTGATAAGCCTTTTCCAAACTCACAAGAGCCTGGTCTTTGGGATACAGACTGTCATCATCAGAGGAGACAGATGTATGAGGTGCTCAAGGAGGACTAGCACCTCTGGTGTGAGGGCTTGCTGAGCCCTTTTCAGGGCTGTTCAGACACCTTTGGTGTCTACTTGGCACTCAACTCTCACCTGTGACTCCAAGAAGCTGTAGCATGCACAGTGGCCACACCCTGGTAAACCATTTCAGCAGATGGGCTAAACCAGGTTGAGGGTAACCAACTAACCAATAGGCCTCACACCCATCTCTGAGTTAAGGGCATGTCTATCCCAAGCATGTAAAGAGTTTTCTAGATGGAATGCGTGGATGAGAACAATTTGTTCCAGTGACCACGAAGGCAGCTAAAGCAAGTGCTGTGGAGTAGTCAGAAGACAAAGATGCAAAGGTCATCCATTGCATCTGAAGCCATCCCCAGTCATCCTGACTTTTGTTCTGCCACTGGATTTCAATGGCTCAGGAAGAGATAGTGAGGCTAACGACTGTGCAACTCTGCTTCACTTAAATAGAATTCATACACAAGTCAAGACCTCACCCTCTGATGTCATTGGCCCTCTTCAAAAACAAAGGACAAACAACAGCCAAGATATACAGTGCAGATTATAGAACCCAGGTTTCTGGACTGGTGTTGCTAAATTGGACCTTATTTGTAGAGGCTGACTGTTTTGTCAAGAGGGAGACAGACCAAAGAGGCAGGGGAGATCTCAGTGTGTCAGAGCAGTGAAGCTTTGGCCAATATAATTACCTGGGTGGTTTTTCCACTGGTGTGTTTGTGCGGATGTGTCTCTTATGTTGTGTTGTCTCTCTGGAATGTATTGTCTAGTGAATGCACTGTGTGAGGGCTGCTGGAGATTTAAGACACAACATACACCAAAGACCTTGGATCCTTTGATGCTATTTCATTAGATCAGTGATGGAGATATTCCTGATGATTTCTACTGAGCTCTTTGACATTTTTCGGAGCATGCATTTGTATTGAGACTTTGACATGCACCTTCTAAAGCCTGTGTGTTTCTGGTAAAGCCCTTGAGACTCCCTTTTATGCCCTGCAGAGGCATCAGGTCAGATCTTAGTAGAGCACATAATCCTTTGCTTTGATAAAAGTTTTCTAGGAACTCTTATATACATGATCCTACTTTATATTCTTAAAACCCTACTAAGATAGATAGGGTGGGTGTTCTTATGCCTATTTCAAAGATGGAGAAGCTGAGGCCTAGAGAGGTTAAGTGAATTGCCCACAATAATACAGCAAAGTGGCACCTGATCCAGGGCTAGACTCCAAGTGTCCTGCTTGGGTTGGCAGTCTCCTTATGTGCCAAGTGGGTAGGATTCCATCTTCTGATTTTAGGTTGGCTTTAGAACGCCCATTGGATAAGGTTTATTAATACCATCTTCTCTCATTTCTATAGCTATTCCTTTTTTTTCCTCTTTTTTCCTGCAGTCCTTGTCTTTAGGCAGACATTAATGATACAATGTCAAGGCCAAGCTGATGTTAAGGAGTGCTGCTTCTGGCAGTAGTATTGCCTACACTCAATCCTCTCTGCCCTCTCTTGTCATGTTATAACAATGTCAAAACATAATCAGCAGTTATCTAAAGGTTGAGGACAACAAAATCAGAGACAAGGATGCTAGAGTCAGTGTGGTCTTTTGGTAAAAGCTTGGACAAGGAAAAGGAAGAGAGGGGAAAGGAACAAGCACTTACTATGTGCCAGGCATTGCACTTAAGTGCTTTACAGATATTACCTGTTAGGCAACTAGGATTTCATGGGTTATTTCTGTCACCTGACTTACTGTGTGATCCTGTGGAATTCCATTAATCTTACTGGGCCTTGATTTATTCATCTATGAGATGGAGATAATTGGCAAATGTTTTCCACTCAAGCTTTTTACTCTGCTTTGAGGGCATTCTTGGAGAGCAAGGACACTGTCTTTTTTACTTATGTTTTTGCAGCTTAGCATATTATGAACAGTTACTGAGCCAGATCATTTCAGTGTGCCATCAACCCCTGAGAGAGAGGATGTCAGGCACTTTTGGACGCTGACTCTCTAAGGCCACCAGGGTACCCTTTAATCAATTACTGCTTCTATGCACCATTAAACTCAAATTGTCTCTCATTCTCCAGAGGTGCAGTTGGCGATACCTCTACCCTCCCTGCAAAAAGTCTTCTCCTTTATAATATTTTCTTTTTGGAGTAATTCTTCCTTCCAACCGTATGTCTTTGAAACACGTCAAGCCGGCAGGAGGGCTTCTTTTATTTGAGATCTTCTGGGAGTTATTAGCATCTGCTTAAGAGGGTGGGCAGCTGCCAATACATTTAGTCTGTAGGGGCCTCTGGGATGCCAGGGAATCACTATATCCATCATATTTCTCAACTTTTTCTGAGTGTGATGACTGTTGTGTTTAAAATAAAAAAAACCAATAACAACCCTCCTCCAACCCCTCACCCTGCGAAATCCTCAGACCTCAGAAAGAAGGAAAAACTGGACAATTATCCCCCTTCCCTCTCATCTGACTGTACATCATTTACACCTTTATAAACTCAACATACATTTATTGGCTCAAAGCCTTAAGCTATCCATCATCCAGTGGCAGTTTGCTGAAGCTCTCTCTCTCTCTCTCTCTCTCTCTCTCTCTCTCTCTCTCTCTCTCTCTCTCTCTCTTTCCCTCCCTCCCTCCCTCCCTCATATCCAGTGTTTCTTTTGGTCTAAAACCCAGGTATGTGGGATCTAGGTCAAAAAAGCCTGCTTGTAATTTGCAAAGGAAGTTGCTGGCATGAATGAATCCAGGAAAATGTCTGCCAAACTGGCACCATTTAGCTGCTCTGTGCTATTGGCTTAGACAGCTATTTCTGGAAAAAAAACAATTGAGAGATTCATGATTCTAAAGTAAGAGAATTTCATAAACTTTATCAATTTGTGGGTATCCTTATTTTATACCCCAAGAGGTGGCCTGACCCCAGAGGGTATAACCTAAATTATCATAGCACCCAGGCATATAAGGGTAGTTAATACAGGTTGGAAAAGAGTGAGCCTGGGGAGGCTCTGTCAAAACTTCTGTTTCCTTTGAGACTTCTGTATAAGGAAGACAGGGAAGGCACATAGCTCATAAAATACAATCAAGACTCTTCAGCAGCCTTTGTTTGTACCTTACATAAGGTAGTCCCCAACTTGCCAAAAGGTTTGTGTTCCCAAAGACTGTCTGTAAATTAGATATTCAGAACCCAAAATGTTATCGTAATGGCCTGTAAACTTTCAGGCTAGTCCTTTATGTTCAACAGCTCAATTCAATTATCATTTATTAAGTTTCTACTATATAAGTACGTGGCACTGTGCTAAGTGATGGTAATGGGTTTTTTTTTTCAAAGACCAAAACAAAATTGACCTAGTCCTCACGGGTTCAAGTCATGTACTTCTACTAATGAGTGATTGTAATACATACATGAATAAGTAAATGCAAGGTGATTCTAGGACAATCTGGGAAGTGGCACTTTATTTAAGTCTTTGAGGAAAGACAAAATTCCGAGAGAGAGAGAAGAGAGGAAGGAATTCATTCTTAGTATGGGGGTCAGGATGTACAGATACACAGGCAAAGGAGATGGAGTATTGAATTCGAGGAACAGTTAGTAAGCCAGTTTGGATGGAAAATAGAATGTGTGAAAGGGAATAGGGTAAGATAATTGTGGAAAGGTGGGTTGCAGTCAGATGGTAAAGGACTTTAATGCTAAGCTGAGGCATTTGTATTCCATCCTAGAGTCATCCTAGGAAGTCACTGAATTTTTTTGAGCATTAGAGTGACAGGATAGTCTATTTAAATCATAATGTAGCTGACTTACTGCATACTTTCAGTGAAAGCTAGCAAAAAAGTGATATTGTGGCAATACTAGTAAATAAACATCACAGAAAAATAATAACATTAAATAAGAAATAATTTAATAGTTGTCTTGAATGTTGGAAATCCAAGTTCACTTTAAGGAAAATTAAGAGTTAAAAATAATAACTTTCATGGAGATTATGAAGTAGTTCTGGTCATTTCCAAAGGCTTTAGAGATTCATGGTACTAGCTTATTATGTCTAATTTTTGAAGTGAAATTAGGCATTGCACACTTAGTTTGTCATTAGGACTACTCTTAAGCTTATTAGCTATTATCGAGGTTTCTTTTTGGTTCACAAATAGGAGATATAGGAAGAATAGAATTGACAGAGAGGGAGATTTGAAGAAAATTATCAATGGATCATTGAGCAAGAGTTGGAAGAGAGAGAGGAATATGCGTAAAGAAGAATTCCTATGATGGAATTCACTGAGCCGTGGGTAGTGTAAGACAGAGGAAGACAGGGCGGTATGATATATGCCTGATCCTTCTCAGGGGAAAGAAAGGAGGTGGTGGAAAAAATTGGTCATACAACTACACTGATGGGCTAATAGGTTGGTGCTATTATCTCAGAGCAGCTTGGTCGCTATCTAGAATAGCCTCAGTGCGCGCATGGGCATGTGTGTGTGTGTGTGTGTAATTCAGATGTTTAGAACTCAACCATTGTAAATGGACTTTAAACTTACGGGCTTCTCCATTAAATTCAACACCTTAATTTAATCATCATTTAAGTGATTACCATGTTTCTGGTACTGTGCTAGGTGGTAGGGATTCAAAGGCAAAAAACAAAACTGACCCTTCTTTGAAGGGTATATGGCTTAAGGTAAGGGAGAGATGGTATATCTGGGACTTTCTAAGTCAGACATTCATAATTCTTGTGGTCCAGGTTCTTGTGGCATCCCTGCTACCACCCCATGTGCTCGTCATACTCTAAGGTTTCTTTTAAGTTTACTCAGCATTTTTTGGATGTCTTTTATATGTAAGACATGGTGTTGGGTGCTGTGAGAGAAGCAAAGAAATATAAGTGTCAGAGGCTACCTGTTGACATCAAGGGCATCAGGAGCTTTTTATTTCTCTTTTTGCACCCACCCAGATGATCTGGGAATTTCCGTATTCGATATTTCTGTAAGGCTTAGTTACACACCAGCTCCTCTTACAAGGACATGCGTTCACAAGGCTTAAAACATAAACTTTTTTTTGCAAGTTAATAGAAATGAATAGGAGTCACATCTGAGCTCACAGATAGTAATAATAACCCTTAGTGAGCAATCCTCCCCTTAGAGACTTACATAATCTGCGACTTACAGGGCTACTTGGTGCTAAATCTGTGGAAAGTTACACCTTATTCCCCAGCATCAGTGCTGCCTGTGGCATGGGCTCCTCCTACTGTTGGTGATCATGAACTGAAAAGATTTTTAGAATCAACCAATCAACTAAGATTTATTAAGCACCTATTAGGTGTCAGACACCATATAAAGAAAGGGAAAAACAGAAGATGTGGAACTTATAATCAAGTTGGGGAGACAAGCTATAAAAATTTAAATAGAATTCTAGGTGTTTCAGAACTAGAAAAAGGAGCTTGGATTAGGTGATGTGTGATGTCAAATGTCCTTTAAATTCTAAGATTTCATGATTATAATATTGTTATATTTAAAAACAAGAAAAGCCAAGAAAAGAAAGGGTAGTAATCTTTTATTGTCTATTGAGGTTAAATGCTTAATTAGCTTCTTAATGTCTCAGAAGACTCCTGTAAGGTGGATGGTACATATTAACCTCATATAATTGTTAAATTTTAGTATTGAAAAGGATCTTAGAAAGTGTCTATTACAATCTTACTCTTCCATAATAACCAAGACTCCCATTTTTACAGATAAGGAAGTAAGCTTAGAATGGCTAAATAATTTACCTAACATTTCATGGCTATTTAGTGGAACAATTGAAACTAGAGCCCAGACACAGTTATTCTTAATTTACTTATAGAGAAATTAAGTCACAGTAAAGTTACTTGACAGACTCACAATTTCTCAGTGAAACAGAGTACTGTAATTGTTTTGCTGTTTTTAAAAAGAATCAAATAATGTATAAAAAAGGGGCATAGGTGTCTGGATGCGCTTATGGTTTTCTTCCATTCTGGAAGGAACCAGTTCTTGTGAGGACTGAGGAATGCTGAAAAAAGGTCAAAGTTTAAAAAATGTTTTTGGGAAGGAGACTTTAATTTACAAGAATCAAAATGCTATTAACCACAAAGATTATAGCTGATCAATATCTCCAAATTGTGCTGCAAAGTTGAGCCCATATTTGGAGCTCCTAGAAAGCTTAGCTACGTTGCTTCACTCTTTTCTGAGATTAGACCACAGCTGCAAGCATTTGCAGGAAACTGACATCATGACAGATTTCAAGGGAGAAAAAAACCCAGAAATTGGATGGCTCTATCAGTCTCCTCCAATATTCAGAAATCTTTCCAAATTCAATATGAGCTAGAGAGAGAGAGAGAGAGAAAGAGAGAGAGAGACAGAGAAGGGGACTAGCCACAAAAGGGGAGGCAGTCAGCAAATTGAATTTCATAGTGACACTGTAAATTTTGTAGAAGAGGGTTGTTTTTTTAACTGAGCTCTTTCCCACCTGATAACTATTCAGTTGGTTAAACACTACAATTATATATTGTGGTGAGCACCATCCAACTTATCTCAGTGTTGTTGTTCATCCTAAAGCCTTTTTCTTTGTTGTACTTGGTCCCACTGGCCATCTTCACCATCCAGGAGTCACTAAGTCCCAAATATAGCTGTCTGGGGTGTATCCCAGGGAAGTATTGGTATGGACAGCTTGCATCACTGGCTTACTCATCCTAATGGATTACAGGCCTGTTCCCTTCACTTTATGCCTATTGGGGCAGCAGAGATATAACCCTGACCTACCAGCTGAATAGTAGAGTGGATAGTTTCTTAATACATGGGCATGATCAATGTTGACCATCAGCTTGTGTGAAGCTGAATTTACATTAGATTAGGAGCAGGGCTGGAGGAGGGGGGAAAAAAGTTTTTTTTAAGTATATTGAATGGAAGCCTCACTATCTGGTCCTCTGTCATTTGGCTGGAACTCAGAATAAAGATGCTAAGGAGAACATTCTAATGTGTTTCTAGTTTAGAACGATAACATTCTAAAAGAGGCTTCTGCACCAATCCCGAGAGAGTAATTACAAGGCTTAGGTTCCTAAAGATGAATAATCCTTAAATATGTGACTAGATAATTGACACATATTACGCAAATACTTTCAATGACATCCCCAAAAAAGAATTCTCAGAGGTGCACCACCTCCTTTTTCCTTGTCTCTTACTTCCCTTACATTAAGAGGTGGATCAGTGTAATACCAAAAGGGACTCTTGTTCCAGAGATTCCGGGTTTGTCTGGCTCTAAAGCTGGTTCACAATTAGAAATTCCCTATAATGGAACAAAGGAGATGTTTCATTTTGATTTGAAAAATAATTTCAGTGTAATTTTATTATGCATCCTAAGTATGAATGTCTTTTAAAGCCTAAATATATTGAATTAATATGGAAGGGGACTCCTTCCAGCTGTGTTGCTCCAGGGCCCCACCTGTTCTTAATCCTATGTATCCGTGAACTCCCTACTCCAGCCAAATCAGTTTATGTATTGTTTCCTGGAACATGCCTTGTGTTTTCCCATCTCAGTACTCTTTGATGATATTTATTCCATGAGACACTGTGACACAGAAGATAAAGGACCCAAGAATACCAGGACCTGCCTCTGGTCACATCCTTTTAGTGTGACCATGGGCAGTCACCTTAACTTCCTTGACCTTCTTAACCTTTCAATAGTACCTCAGGTAACTCTAAGACTGTTGAGTTACAGACTAGCTCCTGACTTGCATTTGTGGAGGGAATCTCCACTCTAGGAGTACCTCACACTAATAAGATCATGGAGAATCATAGAAAATAAACAAGATACTTTATTGATATTATTAGAATGCTCTATTCTATCCCTTTCTCTTCAGATCCAAATCCTGTTCATTCTTCAAGATTCAGTTTAAATGACATTTTCTTGGTTAAAACTTTCTTGATGACATACCAGTTGAGGTGGATTGACCTTTTTACACCTGGGACAAGACCCATGTACCACATTCTGGGCAAATAGCATGAGAGGAACCCTCATTTGGAATTAGAACTCCTAAGAATACTACAAAGGTTTTTTTCACATGGGGGAAGAGAGATCTTAGTAACTTCCTATTTAAACTGATTTTAACGTCTAATTATCTGGAATAATTAGTTTTTTCTTCACACTTAACATTCAAAAAGCCTGATTTTGGGGGTTATGAGTGGAATGGGAAGGGAATAGAAGGGAATAAGCATTTATATAACACCTACCAGATGGTTTATAGTTAATTCGGATATTTATAATAGTCAAAATAATTTATTTGTTCAAAGTTGTTCTTAAAACAATATTACTGTTATTGTATGCAGTGTTTTCTTGATTCTGCTCATTTTGCTCTTCGTTATTTTGTGCAAGTCTTTCCATGTTTTTCTAAGACCACTGACCTTATTATCTTTTCTTATAGCATAGTAGTATTCCATCACAATCATATACCACAACTTGTTCAGCCATTCTCCAATTGATGGGCATTCCTACAATTTCCACTCCTTTTGTAGTGAAGATCTGTTGTCAGTGTGGTCACATCATAGTGGCCAAATAGCAATTGCTCATCTCCAGAGTGACCATGGGAAGCAACTTGCCCCAGAGTAGGCTGAATTGGTGATGCTAGACATAGTCTAACACTATGCTGCAGTTTTTCCTATCTGTTTTCCAAACTCTGACCAGATAGCCTATTGTTAACAAAGTTATCATGTATCAAGGATTTGGGTAATGAGGAAATGATGAATTCAGAGTTCTAGTTTTGCATTTTACTACAATCTGAATTTTTCCCCCTCTGTCCTTCATGTCCATTGTTTTAAGTCTGTTTTGCTTGTATTTTAGCATTACTATCCAACAGGAGAATATCTAGATGGGCAAACTAGTATATACAATCCAGGGGTAGGGTGGTGAGGGGAAGGAATATCTTTTTTCTCCAAATGTGTTCCTTTATTAAAAGAACCTGACATCTTAGAAAAGCTGGCAGAGTTGATTGCCCAAAGGAAATTTGATTTTCATGCAGCGATTTTTAACTTGATGCACTTTAAGGCTTCAAAGGCTCTGCTAAGAGTTTTATACGCTATCACCAAGTGCCACAACAATAATGCCAATTTCCATGGTGGGCCCAGTGTCCTTATTTTTCCCCTCAGAAAGTATCTAAACTTGTGGATGAAATTCTCCCTGTGTTTTTGTTAAAGATTGAAATTATTTCAAGACAGCCTCGAATAGATATTGAACTGGAGCACTGAATTGGGTTCATATTGCACATTTTTAATTAGAGCCCAACAATGGGCTAAATTAAGTTTTCCTTATCCTTTGTGTTTGCAAGAAAACAAGAAGCTGATCTTAGCTGTTCATCAAGAAACTGAAAAGGTTAGCAAAAATGCTGGGATATAAGAGTTCCGAAAGTCTTTGTGCAGTTTTAAGCCATTAAAGCTTATTTTAACCTATTATAACTTAACAATTCACAATGATTTTTGGGACACCTTCTCATTAGGGAGCGTGTCATTAGGGAGACTAGTATGTGGGATTGGATGAATGCTCTAATGCTCTATAAACCTTAAGAAAGAGAATATATATATACATACACATATCTATATCTATATCTATCTGTCTATCTATCTATCTATCTATCTATCTATCTATCTATCTATCTATCTATCTATCTATCTATCTATCTTTCTACCTGTCAATACTCTCTGCCATATAGCTAGCATCAGGAAAGACCAATTAAATAAAAGGGTGGAGCAAAAAAACAAAACCAACCAAGGATGGCCTGTATGCAACCGTAAATTTCACAGAGGTAATGAGGGAGTAGAGGAGTGGGTGACTCCCATGAGGTAATTTTTAAAAAGACATTCAGATGGAACTATAGAGGTCAAAGATGAACATTTGTCTTCTAAAAGAGGAAATGGGGGTACAATCAGGGACCAAAGCTAGAATATGGAAGGAAAAGGCCAGTCTGGGGAATGAGACATTTTAGTAGGTTCTGGTCTGAGGCCTGGGCCAGGATTTGTTTGAAATCTTGAGCTTAACTTCATTGCTTCCTTTTCTTCTTTGAAAAATGAGATAAGGTAACAAATAACAAAATCATAATGCTTCTGTATGTGTTAAACAGATCTTCCTTTTACTTATTTTTCTCTTTATTGTTATTTTTGTCATTAGACCTGTCTGACTCTTCATGACCCCATTTGAGGTTTTCTTGGCAAAGATACTGGAGTAGTTTGCCATTTCCTTCTCCAGCTCATTTTACAGATGAGGAAACTGAGGCAAACATAGTGAAGCGTCTTGACCAGGGTCATACAGCTAGTAAGTGTCCGATGTCAACTCAGGTCCTTTTGACTCCAGGGCTGGCGCTCTATCCACTGCACCACCTAGCTGCCAGTCATTTTCCTCTTAGCTATTTTCTTTTAATGCTGGTTTCCTTAACATTCACTTGAGTGATTTCTTGTTCTTAGAAGCCTACTTGGGATGAAAGAACATTAACTTGCTCCCGTTATGAACATGCAATCAATGAGAATTTTATTGAATGGGCAGAGGGTGAACTCCCTTAGAGAAGGGCAGGAATAAAATCGTATTAATAATAGCTAGTATTTATTTATATTGCACTTTAAGGTACACAAAGAACTTTACAAATATCTCATTTTATCCCCGCAACAACTCTGGGAGGCAGGTGCTATTTTTAACCCCTATTTTACAGATGAGGAAACTAAGAGAGAGAGGTTAAGTGATTGCAGAGAGAGGTTAAGTCACACATTGAGGTAGTATCCAAGGATGGATTTATACTCCAGTCTCCCTGATTTTAGCACTATTGAACCAGGTGCTATGGGTCCAGAAGTCTCTCCACTGAGCCACCTGGCTGCCTCTAAGAAATGGGGAATGATACAGAGCAGCTTTTCCAATGAGAACCATTTTCTTCTTGAGTCCTTATTAAACTTTTTCCACCCAAGTTTTGACTTGTTTGCATTTTCCTTGTACAAACAGTACCACTGACTATTCCAATTTCTTTATAGTTCATGATAATTTAATATTGAAGTTGGATTATATATAAAAATCAAATGAAGAAATACAGTGCAATACATAAAAATAAAAATGTGAGAGCCGATGATGTTACTAAAGTTGTTGCATTATTTTTTTCTGGGCTCTTGATCTTGATTTTGACAGATAAAATGCAATTCTTACTAGTAGGAGACTCTTATACCAAGCATAACCTTTTAACCTCATCATTTCCTCATCCCTCTTTTCTATAGATAGAAATCATTTGCTTCTTTTTGTAGTATTAAGAAATGGTGGTCACAAATTCTCCCAGGACCTATGACATGATTACAACTATCCGAGGAGCTAATGCTGAATTTAAGGTTAACCAATTTATGAGAGAAGCAAGTTTGATTGAAACTTCAATTTTTAATTTTTATCTCCTATTCTGTGATGCCCACACTGTTCTGAAAAATCTGCCACAATGTTTTATTTAACACACAAACAGAAATGTGTGAATCATTGCAATTTCTCTTAGATAGATGACATCCAATATTGCTATATTCCAACTGGACCTCTGTGGTCAAGAAAACTATTAATGTAATTCAATTCTAGCAGTCAATAACAATTGACATGCTGCCAAAGCCACTAATGCAAATACCTCATAGGTCTTAAAAAGCATTTGAGAGGTCAAGGCAAGTGCTGTTTGAAACATGATTAATGATAACTAATAAGGTTTATTTCACTTAGATTTTTATGCTCTCGTCATCTCTAAATATAAAGATTTCAAAGAAAATATAAAAAAAGATGTAGTTATTATCATTGGTGGTGGTGGTGTTGAGAACTCCTGTAAGACTTCATTAAATTAGCAAAAAAGGTATTTAGAGTCGTTAAGAGCCAACATCTCTAAAGAGATTGGTTTTGGTAACAAAATTTGCTAAAGAGTGGTTGGAATAGAAGCTAAATTTTCCATTGCAATCATCTCATCCTGGAAAAGGGCATGGAATGAATATCAGATCATATAGTTTGGGATGATTATAGTAATTAATGATATTAAAAATGAGTTCCTATATCTAAAGGATGCTCAGAAAAAATCATCAACTCTTTAAAAAATTGATTAGATTTCTGATCCAGGAAAAAGTGAAAAAGATAAACACATGTTTCTAGTATCCAACAAATAAAACTCTTACCCAAAAATCCAAAGGGAAAAGCAAAAGCTTTGATTAGAAGGAGGCCACAGGCAGGACTAGCATGACCACACAAGTTGCTTGGAGAGACATGATCTGAAGGGCAACCATGCTATGTAGGCAGGCAAGTAGAGGCCTAAAGCTTCTTGCTGTCAGTTGTTCCAGTGGCCAAGTGGCCAAGTGTTCGTTATATCTTTGTTCTGTTGTTGGGTGGTTTTGCTCTGTGGTTAAGTCTAGTATTATCATAGCCATGAAACACTTTGCTTTTGTGAGTCACTCATTTCTTCAAAGAATTGCTACATTTTTTATTCCCTTTCATTTCCTTTTCACTTCAGAGCAATCCTATGGGTGTGACAGGGTAGGAATTATTGTAATTTGATAGATGAAGAAACTGAGGCCAAAGAAGGATTGAATGAATTCCCTAAAATTACATAAGTGTTTGGTGGTGATGACTACAATGATGATGACCACCTGTAAGGCCAATCAGTAAGTGAAAGACCTTCCCCCACCTCCCCACCCTGCTATTGAATTTGCCTCAGGTGGGGCCAATAAAGGGAGGCCTGATTAGAGGCAGGCCCACACCCTTTCACTAACTGGATGTGAGGGCCAAGGTCCATACCCTTTTGCTAGTTAAGCCATGTGGGAGTGAAGCCCTCAGGGCCCTGAGGGGAGCTGCTAAGGCCAGAGACAATGGTATGTGCACTGAGTTCTAGTCAATCACATGCTGGCTAGGACTGTGTAAAAAGAGAGCCCAGAACTGAAAGCAGCAGAACTGAGAACAGCAGAAGGGAGAGAAGCAGGATTCAGGAGCAGACATCAAGAAGACATTGAGGCAGAAGACACAGAGAGAGCCAGCATCAAGAGAGACTACAGAGTGGAAAGTGCAGAACAAGAGAGAATTGTGGGAGATCAAGGAACTTAGAGTCAGCAGAGCTGCAGGAGGGAGTGCTGAAGCAAGAGTTAGGATTGGTGAGTGGGGGTGGTGGGAGAGGGAGGTTCCAGGATGGCTACACTCCTTGCTATAATACTTTGTTATAATTTCCTTGTTGCTACATTGAGGTGGGCTTACTGGTTTTGGAATATGATTGCTATGGTATGGAATTGGAATTACTGTTCCTGGGATTGGATTCTCTTGTGTCTAAATAAATGTTATACTTCCTCTGACTTCTACCTAGAGAATTTCTTATACTTTACAATTCTGAACCATTAAAGCATATTCATGGTCATCTTCAAGGTCATGAATCTTGCCTTACTGATATACCACCACCACTACCACCTCTCAATGTATCGAACATTATATAGTACTTTAAAGTTTGAGAAGAATTTTAAAAATGTTATCTCATTTGATTCTCACAACAGTCTTGGGAGGTGGATGCTATTATTATCTACATTTTGCAGATGAGGAAACTGGTACATGGTGGTTAGGTGACTTGCCCAGGGACAAACAGCTAGAAAGTGTCTAAGGCCACATTCGAATTCAGGTGTTCCTGACTCCAGGTCTAGCATCACACCTTCTAGCTATCTCTAGAATAAAAATCTCCTGATTTCCATCCTTGCTGTACTTTTCTCATTCTAGCCTTCCAAAAGTGGGAGGAAGGATACTATCCAGTAACATCTTCTATAGAACTGTATATTAGTGTTCATAAATTTCACCAAATAACCAAACCTTACAGTTAGAGGTTGTCCAGTCCAACCTGCACCTTGACAAAAATGTTCACTCTCCCCAATATTCTCAGCAAATGATTATCCATCCATCTTTTGCTTAAAGATCTTTGTAAAAGGGATCCCCCTTTTATCTCATTGTTTCTAAGTAGATCTTGTCTACTTTTGTATAATTCCAATTTTCACTATATTTTTCTTTATACAAAGTCAAAAATTTCGATTTTGTGACTACCACCCATTGCTAGTAGTTCTACCCTTTGGGGTCAAGCAGAGAAAGTTTCACTCTTCATACATGTAATAGTCTTCCATATATTGAAGACAGCTATCCCCTCTCCCTCCCTCTGCAGATTTCAAAGGGCAGCTGCTGATGCAATGGATAGAGCACTGAGTCCAGAGGCAGAAAATACTGACTTCAAATCTAGCCTCATACAATGGCCAGGTATATGACCCTTGACAAATTACTTAGCCTCTATTTGCCTCAGTTTCCTCCGCTGTAAAATGGGGACAATAACAGCACCAACCTTGTAATTTTTGAAAAAAAAAGAGCTTAGTGTATATAATTAGTAGGTGGCATACAGAAGGTACTGTATAAATGCTTATTCCCTCTTTGTTCCTTTTCTCCAAGATAAAATCTTAACCCTGTTTGCCTTAGCTTCCTCACCTGTAAAATGAGCTAGAGAAGAAAATGGCAAATCACTTCAGTATATTTGCCAAGAAAACCCCAAACAGGGTCACAAAGAGTTGGATAAGACTGAACAACAACAAATTTTCCTTTGTGCTAGTCCTCTTGGCACATTGTTGTTAAATTAATGTCCCTGAAAATATAAATTTTATCATATCCCTTTCTCTTCTTAAAAAAATTGAGATTTTATAGCTTTATATCATCTACGTCTCCCAATATATCACTTTCCCTTTCTGGAAAATACATCACTTTTCCCCTTGTAAAACAAAGAATAACAAAGAAAAAAATAGCTCAGGAAAAATCTTACATGATACATGGCATTTCACAGCCATAGTATCCTACCTCTGCAATCCAGTATCACTTCTTTCCCCAACAAAAACCAAAAAAAACCCGAAAAAACCCATTTATGGCTACTCATTACTTGCGGACAGCTAGATGGCTCATTGGATAGAGTGCTGGACCTGGAGTCAGGAAGAGTCATCTTCCTGCATTGAAATCTGGCCTCAGAAACTAGTTGTGTGACCCTGGGCAAGTCATTTAAACCTGTTTACCTCAGTTTCCTTATCTGTAAAATGAGGTGGAGAAGGAATGGTAAACCACTCCAGTATCTTTGCCAAGAAAACCCCAAGTGGCACAAAGAGTTGGACACAATTGAAATGATTGAATAACAATAACTCATTCCTTATAGGATAAAATCATCTCCTTAGCCCATAGGTTCCCAAAGTAGGTGATACTACCCTTGGGGGGTGATGGAATGATAGGTGAGGCCTGGGAGGGCAGTAGTAGCCTTGGGTGCAGTTGGGGGGCATTGAATAAAAATAAGGGAGCAGTGGAAGCATAAGCAAAGAAGAGAAAAAAATTTTGAAAAACTGTACATGTTTCATCTGTTGTATAACAGAGTTAAAGTCGCAGTGATTACATTATTTTCCAAATGAACACACAAAATACAAGTTATAACTGATCAGTGGTCAAGTCTGCCAATAGGTCTTAACAAGCAAGTGTTGGCAGGCCAGTGTGTCATGTATTGTCGAGAAGTCCAACATGCATCGGCAGGGTTATGTATGTGTAATGACTTGTTTAAAATACGATACTATATAGTTACATGATGCAATATTGCATCATCAAAATTTCAATGCAGGAAAAACCCAAGTGATGCAAATTGAAAAAGAAACCATTGAAGGGTTAAGGAAAGTAGATTTCCAGGGCAGCGCTGAGTAATTTTTTTTTTGGAAAGGGGTAGTAGGCCAAAAAAGTTTGGGAACCTCTGCCTTAGCCTAACTTTCAACACTATAACTTGGTCCCAATTTACCTCTCCCTCTATTCCCCTTACATGAACTCTCTGTACTAGTCAGACTTGTCTTTGCATTATTGACTCTACATACCTTATGAATCCGCACTTGAGCTAAGGCTGTTCTCCATATTTGGCATGTCCTTCCTGTTACTGGCACCCGAATTCCTACTGCTTCTCCAAGGGCCAATTCAAGTCCAGCCCTTCTCTAGGAAGCCTTCCATGACTCATCCAGCCCATAGTGACCTCCTCTTCCTCTGAACTTCTGTAGTCCTTACTTTTTGCAATTCCCTTGGCAGTTATTGTATACTACCTCCTACTGTAAGTCACATTTCTCTGTATATGCTGTTTCTCTCTCCACCTGGATTTTTTAGCTCCTGGGGGGCATGGACTATGACTTAATACTTCGTTATATCCTCTTAACCTCCTGCTAAACTATATACATAGTAGGCATTGAATAAATACTTATTGAATTGGACTGAATCAGGAAAAGAAAGAAAGATGTCAAGGTGGAATGAAGGTTAAGAGAAGGCAGCTAGATAGCTCAGTGGATGGAGCATTGAGCCTGGAGTCAGGAAGATCTGAGTTCAAATCCAGCCTCAGACACTCACTAGCTCTATGATCCTGGGCAAGTCCCTTAATCTCTGTTTGCCTTAATCAACTGGAGAACGAAATGGCAAACCATTCCAATATCTTTTCTAAGAAAACTCCATTGACAGTATGGCCTATGGGGTCATGAAGAGTCAGACACAACTGAATAACAAGGAGGGATAGGGATAGCTTTTGGCATGCCTTTCCAGAGTTGTTCTTACTTGCTTAGAAGTGGCATATGAAGCTAATGCCTTCCAAAAACGGTCATCCTGTTTCCTCCTCTCCCATTCCAAGTATCATCACTTAATAAATAATCAGCCTTCCACATCTGAACTGACTTTCCAATCCCTGAAGGTGTAGAATGCCACATTTCTGTCTCAAAAACCTTATTCTTTAGCCATTGCTCTCCTTTTCACATGGAACCTGTGAGCTCACATTATTTGGTTCTTTGTTCTTTAGAGCTTTCTGGAAACTACTTATCTACATCCTAAATCCCACTTACCTTTCAAGGCCCCACACAAAACCCACATCTTCTTATAGTCTTCTACTTCCTCAGCATACATTCAGAATCAATCTAAGAGATCATTAAGGCTAAAATAGAACCTTCAAAGTTACCTAAAGCCTGGCTAAGTTACCTTGGTGCCTTTTTATGTCATGGACCCCTTTGGCCCTCTGATGATGCCAATGGACTCCTTCTCAGGAGAATATTTTTTATTGAAGAAAATGCTAAATTTCTATAAAAGGTTGAAAATCAACCTTTTAAGTCAACTCCACCTCCCATCCAATTTTACAAGCCCTTTGGAGTCTATTCAACCTGGAGTCCATGGACATCAGGTTAAGAACTCTTGGCTAAGCACACTGTTATGTTAGAAATTAGGATGTGTCTCTGAACCAGTAATCCAGATCATCTCTCTTATTTCATAGATTAGTATCCCTCTGGTGGGCAGCTAAGTGGAGCAGTGGATAGAGCACTGGGCTTAGAATCAGGAAGACATCTTTGTGAGTTCAAATCTGGCCTTAGACCCTTTCTAGCTGTGTTAAACATTTGCCTCAGTTTCCTCATCTGAAAAATGAGCTGGAGAAGGAAATGGAGAACTACTCCAGTATCTTTGCCAAGAAAACTCCAAATAGGTCATGAAGAGTTGGAGACGACTAGAATAACAACATCCCTCTGGTAGAAGCATCTAACCTTTCTGTACTTACACTGTTTCCTTATCTGTGAAATGGGGATGACACTAGCACCTACCTCCCAGGGTTGTTGTAAGGATCAAATGAGATAGCATGTCTGGCACTTTGCAAACTATAGAGCACTGTGTAAATGCTAGTTACTGTCAGTAACTCATAGTGCAATTTTAATTAGCACCACAACTTAGCTTTGAATTGTCTTCTGATTTCCACATGTATTAGATCCCTTACTTTTAAAGTTAAGAAAATATCTCTATTTCTACTGCATTTTCCACAATGCCTAGCCGTGGTTCTGGTTATAGCATCAGTACCCGATAAATACTTCCTGATTGGTTAGTTAACCCTGACAGCTTATCATTCCTTTCAAAATGAAATACAATTATAGATTTTATTTTGACTTCATTTTATATTTTTTGTTGTAGCCGTTTCTACATTAGCAATCAATAAGGAAAGTATCAGGGTGGGAGAAGGTTCTATGATAATTACTGTTATTTTTCAGTCAGGCTGGTTTCCTTCTCTCTGGCAGCTTTCAAGCTAGAAGCACCGTGAGCTTTATGAAGTGCTGGCAGTTCTGACAAGGCTATTGTCAAAGTTTCTACCAAAATTAGTGGGTAGATGGCCGCCTAATCTTCTCCATTACTTCTTGGCCTTTATTTGCTTTTCTTCTGGCTTTCTGCCCTTCTAAAGTGAGGGTGACTGATGCCCTGGCTGGGGTAGTTATTTCACCAAAGCATTGCTTGACATGTAGGTTGTTATTTTATGATTCAACATGTTTTTTTATGATATGAGCTTTATCTGGTGATGTTACATTCATCCATGATAAAACTGCCTTTTTGTCATTGTTTTGGTTTATTTGGTATCCTAGATAATGTCTATTAACCAATTGGAAACACTTAATTGTTTATTTAGAAGTTTAAAAACCTAAGATATATCATTTAACTTTTAGGAAAAAAATAACCTTTACCGTATCATTTTCCAGTGTCACCTTGGAAGTTTTGTGTATATTATTTTCCATGCATGAAGTATTACTTGGGTTTCTTATGACCTTGTCATTGTGGGTGATATTCAGTAAGTTTTGCACAGTTCTTTCACAATGCATTTCTCACTAAAAATAAACATGGATGGTTTCATATAAGTAGCTTCCCTATTAGTGCTAGATCACACAATGCCTTATGCCACATGGCTCCTCTCTATGAACCACACCCTTCCATAGATGAGATATTCTATGCTGGACAGAATCTGACCTTATACTTATCCATTGTTGCTCACTCTCTGTTGTGACACAGTGTATGGGATACCAGCAGCCAGGTCATGGTCCTAACCCTCATGCACAGTCTATATTTGCAGGCCAACGTCTAACTCAACCCATTCCTCAAACATACTAGAGTGGGGCCTCAGTACTCAGCTGCATTAACACCCACTCCATCTGTTCTCAGTCCAGACCCCAAATTCATTGACATAGCTTCCAAGCACTACACTACATTCATTCTGCTCTGACTCTTCTAACTCCTTCTCTCAGGCAAATGCATTTTTAGTACATACTCTCACCGTAACTCTTTCCATGATACCATGTTCATAGCTCCTGGTCTTCCAAGTCTCCAATTGACATAAACTGCTACTTCCTTTTAAAATATTTTAAATCTGAAATTAACAATGAGAAAAATGAGTAGAATAGAAGAAGAGGATCGCACATGAAATCATGAATCTCTGCTATATGCAAGCTTTCTTTTCCTCTCAAATAGGTGATAAATTCAACATGGAACTTTCAAAACTGTCCTGCTTGCTTGTGTTTCCTTCTCTTTTCTTAGGTGCATTAAAGTATTCTGATCACTCTCTTTTCTCTCTTTTTTTCTTTTTGATACTCTATTGCTAACTCTCCCTAATTCTTCTTTCCCTCAAATTGAAAAACAAAACAAAGTAAAATCATTATAAACAAATATGCCTAGTCAAGCAAAACAATTTTTACATTATTCATGTATTCATATCTCATTGTGTACCCGGAGTCCATCACCTCTCTTTTAGGAGGTGGGCAGCACGCTTCTCGATTTCATCTTCTGTAATCATAATTGATCATTTCACTGAACACAGTTCTTAAGTCTTTTGAAATTGTTTTTTACAAAGCTGTTATTCTATAAATTGCTCCTTGAGTTCCCATTTCACTCTGTGAAGTTACATAATTTTTTCTCCAGGTTCCTTTTACTTTAATGTGTATACGCTTCAATTCATCCAACATACTGTAACTTCTTGCCTCTCCTAAATATCAATCTGGAGTTGTAATTATCTCTGAAATGATGGAAGATAATGAAGAAATCTTTCTTTGTGGGATATAGCTATGTCTTTTTCTTCTACTTTCCACTTAAAAGCATCCTAAGATCCTGACTATTATTTTTACAAGATTCTGATAAAACCTCCTAATTATACTAACAACCAATATTTTTCATAAACTAGAAATTTTTCTGAAGAAATATAAATGATTAAAATGAGTTTGGTGAGTTGCCAGTAGTTTGTTGGAAAAAGAGATTAATTCTATTGGCTTAAATGACATTGACGAATTGATTATCTGTGGATTTTATGTAGCTACATCCCTCATTACTATGAATAATTGCCTAGCTGTATTTTAGCCCGATGAAAAGGCTTTCATGTTTCTTTACACTTCTTAGTCAAGAAAGAAAAATAGTTACTTACATAGCTGTACAGAAGAATCATTATTCAAGGACTTCTGTCACAAAGATTTGTGCAACTTCTCTGATTTCCTGTAATTCTTTTAATTTTTATTCTTAGATAAGTTTTCACTAGACCCTGGACTCTGATCTTTAAAGACTTGATGTTCCTTTAAAGTAGAGAGTAAAGAGCAAATCTTGACACTTTTTTCGTGGGGTGGGAGTGGGGGGAAATGTACAACAGATCTGAATTGTCTAACCACTCTTAATTCCACCTCAAATTACATAGAATGGTAATGAACTAGGATTGCGCCAGTACAAAAAAGGGCTATTGCATATTGATGTTAGTACATGTGGGAAGATTAGCCATAGCATTTTATGTTTCTTTGTGCTTCACTTTCAATAAGACAGATGTCTAATGATGGAAAGAGTCTCAGTCTACCCTTTGTTTGCTTGGAAGTTTGAAAAATAAAGGCTGTAGAAAATTCATCCCCTTTCAACACTTTTCTTTCCTGGGTCTGAGATTACATATAGACTACTTAAGTTAAACTTCTGCTCTCTTTGTGTGCATACGTAGACACTGAAACATAGACCATTTATTCTTATGGGTCAAGACCCTGTAAAAGTTAATGAGATGTGGCAGAATAGTGCTCTTGGGAATGATGAACTTGGTGGTTACTGGGTTTGGTTCGAGACAATAGCCCATGCTGCTGGTAGGGGGAGTCATTGGTCTGATCCAAGGAAAGAAGGCACTAAATCTTGGAGGCGCTTTAATTATGGCAGATCCATAAGAACACTATCTAGCATACATTGCGCATTTTTCCATACCTTGAGTTTGGAAAAGATTGAGGGAGGAAGGTAAGAAATAGACCATTCTGAAACCCTTTTATTTCATTGTTAAAAGAAAAAAGCCCTTTCTATATAGCCTTTTGCAAGTATGGTCTGCTTTTAACGTGTCTAACATAGGAAAAAATGGATTCACAGAACTTAAGCAGTGGGGTGATTTGTCTTACAAAAGGATTCTTTTCTTTATCAAAGGATTAACAGTAGAAGTCTGTAAATAGCAAGGCCTTAAAATAGAATTCAATTTGTAAAAAATATATTTATCTGCAATTCTTTAAGGATATATTTATTGTATGAAGATAAGGATATATTTATTGCAGGAATATCTATAAGCAATATTCATCCTTCAATTAGATCTTTCATTATCATTATAGTTATTAATATTTTCATCGGATTTATTGACTCTATTGATAAAGTATTGACTTGGAGATCAGTAATGCAGCACATCTGTGTCATGGTCTGTCACAAAGATGACTACTGCTAACTATTCTTCCCATGTGATGAAGGATTGAGATCAATCATTAAGGATCAAATAGACATCTCTGATGGATCTCTGGGTCTGCAGGATACATTATCACTATCAAAATCTCTTCCTATTATAGATGTATTCTATGTCTCAGCTCCCAAGCAGTATGGAACCTGTCCTTGGGCCACATCAGAACCTCAGGGAACTGCAAATGCCACACATGCCTGAGAGTAATTTCTCCCTCAAAGGAATATTAGGGCCAAGCATAAAAACACCAGAAAAGACAAGAAGAGGAAAACCACACTATTGCAGCTGAGTCAGTGCAAGCTTCTCAAATCTTTGTTTGATGATTCCTTCCCCATCTACTTAAAACTATACTGTAATCTCAGAAGGGTTGGGCCTGCCTGAACAGGGCACACCAGCACTGAAGGCAGTACAGAATGCATTCAGTATCTATTAGATGTTTGTGGGATCTCTGATGCTAGTATCTGGGGCATAGCTTCAGCTGACCTCTTATACCCCATCCATGTTTTTTTAAAATACCCATCTCCCTAAGCACTTGCATATTTGCCACCCCCTATCCCCACCCAACACAAAAGAGTACCAACCAATATATACCGTTTGTCTTTCTTGCCTGTTTCTTGGGAAGCTTATTTGAAAAATTGTTTAGAGAAATTGTTCTCACTGGAATAAGGGAGTAGATCTGTAATTTCTTTAACATACGAATTCCTGGATGAGGAAATGCTCTCTACTCTGATACTTATAATAATAGGTAGTAGTAGCTGGAAAGAAGATTCTGCTCAGGGTAATTTGAGTTCTGATAGGTTAGGTTTCACCATATTGTCTTATCTAGAAACAAGCTAACATGCTACTTTGCCACCGTTTTCAAATTCTCTTGTTCAACCTTGACCTCCCTTTCCAACATGTGCCTTTATTAGAATGTAACTTTCCTGAGGGCAAGGACAGCCATGTTTGCTTATATTTATGTATCCCCAGTACTTAGCACAGTAGCTAGACCATAGTGTTTAGTAAATGCTTTTATTTTTTTTGGAAGGCTAGGTGACCAAAGAGCCTTTATTAACTTCCTGACTCCGCCTAGGTCTTCAGTTTATGGCCCTAATGCCGCAGGACTTTGGTATCATTGGTCTCTGCCACCACTTTGCCCTCTGTAGTCCTCTGAATGCTGGTCTTATGTAAGGAACTGCTGCTGCTGTCCAAGGCATGCACGAGATTGAAGTCCTCCCCATTCTCCAGCAGATTTCTATAGGTGTTGATCTCTGCTTCCAGTGTGACCTTAATGTTGAGCAGGGCATCATATTCCTGGACCTGGCTCTGTCCCCCTGTTCATGTCTGCCCCAGCTCTGCCTCCAGGTATAGCAGGGCTGTATTGATCTGCTCCATCTAGATAGTATAGTGGGTTTCCACCTCCCTTACCTCCAAGCTGGTTTTCAGATTTCGAAGGGAATTCAGGTCCATCTCTAGGGACTGGACTGTACATTTCAGCTCAGTGACAATGTTTCAGGCTGCTTCCACCTGCTCAGATCTTGTGTTGATCTCCTCGATCTGCTGGGACCAGTATTTATCACGCTCCTCTCTGTTCTTCTGAGCCAGAGCATCATACTGGGCTCAGATATCAGCCATGACCTTGCTCAAGTCATGAGATTTGGGAGGGTCCACCTCCATGGTTGGTCCAGAGCCTGTGATTTGGGCTTGTAGGGAATTCACCCCCTCATGGTTCTTCTTCATGAAGAGCAGCTCTTCCTTCAGGATTTCAATCTCTGTCTCCAGTTGCAGCCTGGTCACATTGATGTCATCAATGACCTTCCAGTGGCTGTTAATGTTGTTTTCTACAGACTTGTCTCATGGCCAGTTCTGCTTTATACTTGACTCTGAAGTCATCAGCCTCCAGATAGGCATTATCAATCTGTAGGATGACTCTGGCATTGTCCACTGAGCTTGTATAGATGTGTGCCTGCAGATCCTCAGTCATTTTGAAATAGTGCCCCCATACTTTGGTCTGAGGTCCCTTCTTGTCCATATGCTCTCTGATTTTCCCTTCCAGTTTTCGATTCTCTGTCTCTAGGCTCTGCTTGCGCTCCAGATAGGAGGTGAGACAGTCGTTGAGGTCCTGCATGGTTTCCTTCTCCTCCTGGATCCCTCCCAATCCCTTCCAGCTTCTCCCCCCCCATTAGGCCCCTGGCCCCTTAGCCTCCACAGAAGCTGGTGGTGTGTGCCGTGGAGATTCGGGAGCCAGAGCTGCTGGAGCCTGTGTAGATGCTGGTGGTGCTGCTGGCCGGCTGGACCCAGTGACTGGGTGCCTGGACAGAACGCAAGGAGCGGTAGTTGGTGGAGAAGGTGGGGAGTGGGTAGTGAAACTCATGATGTCGGTGGAGGAGCGCTGGATGCAGTCGGAATAGTCCAGTAAATGCTTTTTTCATGAATTCATGCATTCAGAATTTCCTAAAACACTGAAAATTAAGTGACTTTCCCAAAGTCACAAAGCCAATATTTGTCATAGGCAGGACTGAAATCCAGATCTTCAGGCTCTAGGGCTGGTTCTATATCCACTATGCCTCTATTTCCTCATCATTAGCTAAAAACTGCATCTTTCAAAGGAATTCAATTCCGTGAAGAAATAGGATTCGGTCTGGGCTAGCTGAGACAAAAGAGGGACCAGCGGAGAGAAAAAGAACGACAAAGTGTCTGCATGTGCTTGATGGTAGTATTGAATGTTCTTAGGTCTCTGAAAAAATGAACATAGTTGAGTTGGGTTTTGGTGTGTGTAAAGACTCTCTCCCTTTATGGGTTGCACACTGTATGGTGAATAAAATTGTACCAAATGCTTACATTATGAAATGTTCATGTTGACCTGTATAACCAGATGTCATAGCAATAGGAGCGAGGCATGGCAAAAAACTAACATAAGTCTAGAATTTGCCAGTTGCCCTGTTCATGGCAGAAAACTCTATCAAATGTACAGATGCCATGTATCAATGTTATATCATGTCTCTGTGCCAAGTTTGTGATCTATTTCTTGAATTCATTATCCATTTCTTCTTTCTAGCCTGGAGGTTTATGCAAGTGGTGTCAAACTCAAATAGAAACAGAAAGTCACTAAACAGTTGATAAAGATACTTGTGGGCCACATATTAACTTAAAAACCAAATAGTAACATCATCTATATTTTATCGTATTTTGTTAAATATTTCCCAATTACATTTTAATTTGGTTCAGGTTGCACTGGAGTGTTGCAAGCAGTATGGGGCCCACTGTGTTTGATACCTCTGGTATGTAGTATAGCCTTGCTTTCACTTCTGTTTCTTCTTCCAGTGATCTTCATCCATCCAGTTATTTTTGAGAAAAGTATGCACTTTCATAGTCATGAGTCACATCTCGCCAAGTCAACAACTCCAGTGATCTTGAATTTACCTCTTTGTGTTAAGATCTTTAGTTCATTTAGCTTATTAATCACATTTTGTTCATTATTGTATAGACATCTGAAGCTCTGGATTCAATTGTTTGCCCTCAGATCTTTTCTTTTGTGATATACAAGTCAAATTCACCATTATCCTTCCTGTGTTGTGTCTGCTATTCTCCTTGCTACCTGGTTTGGTTAGATGTATGTTGGAAGTTTTTTCATTGTCCCTCCCTATATTTTCAGTTTAGAGCTCATTAGATGATTGACTTTGATTTAAATTCCTGGTAAAATTCTTGTGCTGTTTAAGCTGTATTATCAAAGGAATGATTAGAGAATATCTGGAAAAGGAATAGATATTTACAACAAAACCCAACATGTGTCCAAATCAAGAATAGGTCACCTTTTGCCGGGATTACTAGGTTACTTGATTTATGGAACTGAATTGATTGATTTTACCTGTATTTTAGTAAAATTTTGACAAAGTCTTTGAGGTTATTTGTCTTGACAAATTCAAGAAATTTTGACTAAATGGTACTACAGTTATGTAGATTGTGAGCTGATTGAATGAGTGGATCCCACATTATACATGAATGGTTTAGTATCACATTGTACAGAGTTTCCAGTAGAATTCCTTGGGGATTTGTGTTTCACCCTGTGCTATCTAGTTAGTATTTTTATTGATTACTCGGTAAATTACAGAGATGCACATAACTAGGAAGGGTAAAGGATATGTGAGATAACCAAGTCAGGGTCCAACATGATTTGGAACATTGGACCACATCTAGGAAGATGAAATTTGGTTAGAATAAATGCAAAACCTTATTTAAGTCAACTTTATAAATACAAATAGCAAAGTTACAGTTGAAAAGCAATTCGACTGAAAATGATCATAGGTTTTGGTAGACTACACATTCAACATAGAGCAGTTGTGTAATATGCCATCCAGAAAAGCTCACGTAACCTTAGGCTGAATTGAGAGATGAAGTCTAAAGGCTGAGAATTTTGTCTTGTAAAGGACTGGGGAGGTGATGGTGTAACCACTTTGCCCTGGTTATATTATAACTGGAGTATTGCGGTCAGGTCTGGGTCCCACATTTGAGAAGGCCTTGATAAGCTCGAGAATATTCAGGAGGGTAAATGATGAAGGGTGTTGAGTTCATGTCCAAAGGTTTGGCTGAAGATGTCCTAGCTACTCTGCAACAGAGAAATCTTATACCAACAAAATGTATGCAAAATTATTTTGAGAGGAATAGAGCACTTAGAATGAGCAGGAAGAAACAAAAGGTCTTGTGTAAGAAGTGGAGCCTGAGCTGTGATTTGAACAAAACTAGGAATTCTATGAGTTTTAGGTGAATAGAGAGTACATTCCAGACTTGGGTGGGGGGTCTATCTGTGCAGAGCCAAGGAGGGAAAGATGGTCTGTTTTTTATAGGAAACATTTGGGTGGAAAACATGTCACATTCTGGGTACATGTTCCAAGAAAGCAGAGTATTTGCATATTTGCAGGAAGTCTTCCTGATCAGAGGAGAATTACTATAAAAAGATATTTGAACTAGATTTTGAAAGAAATAATTCACTTCAACAAACATGTATTCACTTTCTACTGCATGTAGAGCACTATGGTAGCCACTGGATAAAGATATTGATTTTAGAAAAGACAGGATCACTTCCCTCATACAAATTGGAATATAATAATGGGACATCACTATGGACCCACCCATCCTTACACTGATCTTAATCATATCCTGAACTGAGAGCCACTTGAAAGTTCTACCCCCTGCCTTTTACTTTTCATAGGAAGAGATTATAGGAGCTTTGAAATGCACCATTTTTGTGGGCAACCTCTGATTGGTCTGTCTTGTCATTGCTCTTAATATATTGCTGTTATTACCTAGAATACATATAGTTTTAGGGCTTAAGTATAAGTGAAATATTCTAGAATGCCACTCACCCCACTAACTACTCTCCTGACTTTCAATCAAGGCTTAACTAGGGGAAGGCCCGACTCTCTGACACACTCCAGAAGTGTTGTGGCATAGTTCACAGAATGCTAAACTTGGACTATATCAACAGCTAAAGTCAATTAAATCTAGGAGACAATCTAGTAATCTTTTTTTTTCTTTTGGACTTTTATTTTTCAATTAACAAGCTTTTTTTTGTCCCTCCTACCTTTCTCACCTGGGGTTGAAAAAAAGAAGAAAAACAAAACCCTTGTAGCAAATATGCATAAGGAAAAACTAGACTAACCTATCTGAGGCAGCATCTCTGGATGTTGTTCTTACTACAGATGTGGCATTAGCTCTTATTATGTATGTTATTGTGTTAGTGTAGCTCAAGTAAAATACCTTTTATTCTAATAGGGGAAAAATGAGAGGAAACAATGAAAAACTTTGGTAGGTATATTTGCCCTCTAGAATACAACAGTCTGTTAAACACATATTTCTTTAAAAAGACAACCCATCTTTGGATCCCTATTTCTAAAATGCATTCTCTAGTCATCTAAAACTCATGGAATTCCTAGTTTTATTCAAAGCACAGATCAAATGCCACCTTTACACAAAGCCTCTGCTGATTTCCACTAATTCTTAATGCAGTAGTCCACTTGAAATAACCTTGTATGTACTTTATATGCATTTATCTGTGTAAGATCTGATTCAGATTTGGAAGCACGGAAGGGTAAGGAATGACATAGGTGAAATAGCTTACAGGATCTCTTGTTTCAGTTGATTTGGCATTCTGGGTTGACTCCCATTACTGACCATTATCTTGAATTGGGCAAGAATGCCTTGCTCAATAAATTCCTTGACACACAGCTAGCTAACGTTAGATAGGGCCCCAGCATCCCATAAACCTAAGAGGGAAAGCTAAGGTGTTAATGACTATATTTATTTTAGCTGAACTAGCCACCAGGGCCTAGTAAATGCCTTTCAAAAATCATTACGTCTACAGTATTTAAATCAACTTCTCTTTTGGAATCCTTATTTTCCATGCTAGTTCTTTTCTTTGTCTCCATGTTACTAAATCTATGCAAGAGATTAAGTAACACAAACATTCTAAGATTTCCCATAGTGAAGGCGGCTTTTATAGGTACTGAAAGGAGGCCAGGTTATACTAAATGAGGAAGTAGTAGAAATGATGCCATGCTGGTAATCAACAGTCCTGGGTTCTAGTCCCCATTCTACCAGTAACTAACTTGAAGTTCTATTTAATAAAAATAAGGTACCAACTATAGTCAAACAGTATTCTAGGCACTCTGAAAATAGAGACAGAAACAAAGCTTTCCTTGCTCTGACGGAGCCTTCGTAAGGAGTGCTGGATCCAGAGTCAGTGCACCGAACTTCAGATTCTTTCTTTGCCACTTCCTTTGTACCTGTTTGACTTTGGACAAATCTCTTAACCTCTCTGGGCCTCAACTTTCTCATCTGTAAAATGAGGGGGTTGCACTAGCTGACCTCTGTATATCGTCCTATGAACATTCTCTTGGAGGGAGGAGATGAAACATGTATCTGGGGGGGATATATATATATATAAGAGAGATAGAGGAGGAAGAAATCATTAATAATTGGGGAATCTGAGAAGGCTTCACAGAGGAGTTGGGCTCCTGGACTGAACCTTGAAGGAAGAGAAGGATTCTGAGACACAGGGCTGAAGAAGGAGGGATCCCAGGCATGGGGGTTAACTTAGGCAAATGGATGTAGGCAAGGAGATCAAATGGTAGGTAGTGGATAGAATCCTGATCTTGGAGTCAGAAGACCTAAATTTGAATCCTGCCTTAGACACTCTCTGTGACCCTGCACGAGTCACTTAACCTTTTTTAGCCACAGTTTCTTTACTTGTCAAATGAGGAAAGTAATAGCACCTACCTCATAGTATTGTTATAAGGATAAAATGAAGTAGGATATGCGTAATCATACTTTGGACTTACTCTTCCAGAGGGAGACTGATTACATCTGCCCCTTAGGATCCTAGGGGAAACACTGAAGGTATTAGTGTGGCTGAGCACAGTGCTTGGCATACAGTAGGTGCATAAAACATTTTAATAGTTTGTTATTTATTGACTTTCTCTAATTCTATTAGCCTGAACATCCATTTTAGTGTTTTCCCATCACTTTTAGCTTCTAGTAATTAGTATCAGTGGATAGAGCTATGGGCCTGGTGTCAGGAGGACTTGATTTCAAATGCAGCCTCAGATGCTTATTAGCTCTGTGACCCTGGGAAAGTCATATAACCTCTATTTGCCTTAATCCACTGGAGAAGGAAATGGCACAGCATTCCAGTATCTTTGCCAAGAAAACCCCATGGACAATACAGCCCATAGGGTCATGAAGAGTCAGACACAACTGAACAGCAATTAGTATCACAGTTCCTTATAACCAGTTGACATCGATTAGCTTTTACAAAGGGATACTTAACTTGAAGATATAGTAAGGACAGAAATAAAAATATTCTCTTTCCCTCCCCCAAGGTAAAGAGATTGTAGATATGGAGGTTTTGAGAAGGAGCACGAATGCTCGAAAGATCACTAATCAGGTAGTTTATTATTCACAAGCATGTAAGTGTGTAGGTCTCCCTCAGCTTACAGTCTCACAGTACCTTGATTAAAACTCAGACCTCCTGGGTCTCTGCCCTTCTTTGTTTTTGATTGTTGTTGCTGGGCAGATTAATAGGGACAATGTGTGAGGGGGATCTTAGGGGCAGTCAATCAGCGTGTGGGCTAGACTGTGACATTCCTCCCCTCTATCAATCACAAGGACAATGTGATTAGTAAAGTTTTCTAACATTATATGCCTAGATTAGATGAAGTTTGCTAAGCAGATTTTTTTTTGGCTAACCTTGCATTCCTAACCTTGAATGTAACTGACCAAGCCACCCATTGGGTACTTCTCAGTATATACGTGGTTCTCAGGTAGGGCCTTGACATAGGTCAGTCCTCACGCTCTCTTTTTCCTCGTCCCCCCCAACACTTTGTGGGCATATCTTCCCCTGTGAGCCCTATGGATAGTCATCTGAGACAACACAGTTTTTACATAGCATTTACCCCACCAAGTTCACTTCCAGATTTGACATGATTTTTTTTTTGGAGGGGGGAAGGCAAAGTAATTGGGTTTAAGTGACTTGTCTGAGGTCACACAGCGAGTTAGTGTGTCAAGTGTCTGAGGCTAGATTTTAACTCAGGTCCTCTTGTCTCCAGGGCTGGTGCTTTACTCACTGCACCACCTAGCTGCCCCTAAATTTGACACAATTGATGGAGGGATATCTGCATCTCTTCTATTGCAAGGCTGGGTCAGGAAGATCACTTGGGACTTTGGTCCCCAAACAACTCATTGTGTGGATTCTAGCAAATCCTTGAGTGGACTCATTTCCTGAGTGGTTTTCTTTCCTGACCTTTTGAAGCTCACAAGGTCATAACCATCTCAAATCTCCTTTACCTCAAACAGTAAAGAATAAATGCTGAGGAAAAAACAAAGATCTGTATTCACTGGCCTCGGATGGGGAGGGCCTGAGTCCTCTCTCTTTGCAGAATCATCACTCACCTGAACATCATCTAGGCCAAAAAAGAACAAACCAAACAGAGGCCAGGTGTCATTTCTGTTCTAGATACACAATCAATCAATCATGTGGTTACCAGACTGGAGCCAGGTACATCATACCCTGACTTGGGAGTGAGGACTTTCCATTAGATATCGTGATGCCTTTCTAGAAGGAGGCTTTTAGCTTCTTCCATGTGGGAGATTAACTCATTCCCTCTATTCCAAATGCAAATTACTTTGCAAATCTTAAAATACTATATAAATCATAGCTATTATTATCGTGCTGAATTTGGGAAACAGTTTTTGAGTTGGCATAAAAGGAGTTCAGGAACTGAAGTAAAAATAAGTCAAGGCTGGAAATATAGGTTGGAAACAGATTGTGGAGGGTCTTAAATGCTACACTGAGGAGTTTGTATTGATTACAAATGGTAGGAAGCCATCGAAGGTTTTTGAGCAAGAGTGACATGGTCAGATCTATGCCTTTAAAAGATTGTTTCACACATAGTTTAAGGATTTAAAGTATAAGTGAAGTGTTCTAGAATGCAACTCACCCTGCCATATAGAGCTGAGGTGTCAAGCCAGTGGTTTGTAGTCTTGAGTATAGCCCAAACAAGATTAAAATGTAATTAGAAGGTATTTAATAACATAAACCCATAGATATTTCATAATAAAGTTTAACAAAAAATAACAAAACATAAAAAATAGTACATTTTTAAACTAAGTCTATATGTGATCCACAGGGATCTTTATGTATGATTTTCTGTTGTTGTTCAATTATTTCTCACTTGTATTTGACTCTTCATGACTCCATTTGGGATTTTCTTGGCAAGGATACTGGAATGGTCTACCACTTCTTTCTCTAGCTCATTTTACAGATGAGGAAACTGAGACAAACAGGCTTAAATGACTTCCCCAGGGTCACACAGCTAGTAAGTGTCTGAGGCCATATTTGAACTCAGAAAGATGAGTCTTCCTGACACCAGGCCTGGCTCTCTATCCACCGTACCACCTCACTGCCCCTGTGTATGGTTTAGGGGCTCTTGTTTGAGTTTGACATCGCCAGTATAAAGGATGGATTGAGGGGGAAAGAGTCAGGGAGCACAATTTTAGAAGAGTAGAACAATGTAGATGAAGAGGAGGCAAAATCAACAAGGCAATATGGCAAGTACTTTGATATGGGGGAGGGGAAAGGAAAAGAGAAGACTCAAGCTCAACTCCAAAGTAATCAATCTGTATGAATGGGAGGATACTGAATAGAAACAGGAGATCTTTTTGAGGATTGGGTTTAGGAGTGAAGATGATTAATTTTATTTTATGAATGTTGAATTTTAGATGCCAATGGGAAGAGACACCCATGTGGATATATATATATATATATATGGATATATACATATACATATACATATATATATATATATGTGGTAGGCAATTGTAAAACTGAGGTTCAAGAGAAATTAAGACTGGGTATATAGATTTAGAAGCTAACTGTTGATATGTGAATATGATAATTGATAATATGATAATATGATAATTGAATCATTGGGAGCAAATGAAATCACTGAGAAGGGGTATAGAGAACAGAAGGCCCAGGTCAGAGCCTAGAAGGACACTGGTGTTTAGTAGGCCAGAGATGGATGAAGATCCAGCAGAGAAGACTAAGAAAGTACAATCAGGTAGGAGGAGAATTAGCACAGAAGCCAAGGGAGGAGGGAGTACTGAGGAGGAGAGGGTGGTTGATGGTGTAAAGGAGATGTCAAGGAGATGTCACTGTAGAGAGGTCAGGGAGAATGAAGACAGAAAAGGCTGTACTATTTAGCAGCTAAAAGAAATCATGTATAACCTTTGAGATAATCATTCCAATTGAGTGGTTGCATCTCAGAAGTCAAAAGATGATGGGGAAAAGGGGGCAAGAAGTATAAATAGTTTCATGACATTATCAGTGAAATGGAGAAGAGATAGAATGAGAGCTTGAGGAGATGCCAGGGTAAAGTGAAAGTTTTTTTAAGTATGGGAGAAACCTGAGCATGTTTGTAGGCACTGGGGAAGAAGTCGATAGATAGGGACAAGTTGGAGAAAACAGAGGGAGAAGAGATTAGAGATAATCAATAGGGCTTTCCCTTGGAGGAAACAGTGATGATCCTTTGCAAAGAAGATTAGACAGACTAGAGAAAAGGAATTAAGGATGTATGAAGAGATCAAAAGGAAGCTTTAAGTGTGGAGTAGGGAACCTGGACCAGATGGTCTTGATTTTTCTCAGTAAAGTAGTAGCCAAGGTCATCTTCAGGAAAAGAGGAATATGGAGTTCTCATTGAGGGCTGAGGAGAGAGGAGAAAGTTTGGAACAGTTTCTGTGAAGAGTGTAATGGAAAACAAGTCGTCTGGGGATCAGTTTCCTCATCTGTAAAGGGAGAGGATTGGATATCTTTAAGGAGGTCTTTTCAAGATCAAATATTCTACTGTATCATGTACACTCTGGCTTACTTTTCCAGAGCCAGATGGCCACATTTTGCCTCAAGATTTCAGGGGGTAAACCTGAGAAGTTGGAGTTGGAAGAGACCACATTGGTACCTAGCTCTTTCTTCAGAGCAAGTCATTTGACTTTACCCATGTAGTATTTGTTTTCACAACAATTTTTATTGTTTTTTAAATATTTTGCTAACAATGTCTTTAGTTTTTACATCACCTTCATTTCTAAATATATCATTGAACTTTTCTTACAGAGTGCTATATCCATCCTTATAACAAAGAATAATGAGAGGGGTAAAGCAGTTAAGCAAAACTAATTGATACATAGACTGTCTGATACTATATGCAAAATTCTATACCTCTGAGAAGGATGCTGTATACATTTTCATATCTCTTTTTGGGGGTCAATCTTGGTCATTATAATTGTACAATAGTTTCATTTTATAGATTCTCTCCATGTATCTCCATGATATAGTAAATAGAGAGGTGGTCTTAATGCCAGGAAAGCCTAGGTTCAAGCTGTACTTCTGACACCTACTGACTATGTGTACATGGGCATCGCTTACTCTCTTAGTAACCTAGGCAGTTTTCTAAGATGATCAAGTTGCAGAGAAACTGCTGACTTTCATTGGCAGAGAGAGTATCTGTACTCAGCAGCTTCCTATTAGAATGAATTCACAGCATCAGTCCTGATTATTCCTTTCATGTATGGTGCTGAAATCAAAGTGGATGTTGTTTTCCTTGTCCTTTGTACTTTACTCTGCATCAGTTCACGTAAATCTAATTGGGCTTCTCTGAATTCTCCATATTTATCTTTATTACAGGGCAATAATGTTGCTTTATGTTCATGTATCACAATTTGTTTAAACATTACCCATTCAATGGGCTATATTGTTTCTAGTTTTCTTGCTATCACAAAAAAGGATGGTTTCGAATGTTTTGCTCTTACAACATCCACTTAAGTCTGAGATTCTTATTTCTGTTTTACAAAAAGAGAAACTGAATCAAAAGAATTATTAATTTTTTAATGGTAAACTTATAATAAAGTCAAGAGAGGTCCTTTGCTCTTTCAGCCAGCCTTTCTATTACTTAAAGCAGCTTTGTTAACTCCCCCAAATATTCTATACAACTCTATAGGAAACAATAGTCAAGTATCCCTGGCTCTCTAGGATCCTGATACCATTGTCTTCCAACATAATTATCCCTAATATTATTGAATATGAATTTACTTTTCTTCCAGGCATTTTTTTATGTAAAAATGTTCACATATACCATCTTGGCATACAAAGAAACGCAGCTTGTTGAAGTGGCTAACCAAATTCCTGTTTCTCCATATTTAAAAAAGCTTCTAAAATTTAAACTAAATAATCATTGGTAAAAATTGCTTTAAACTTCTGAAATAGTGCTAAAATGTTTTGGAGACAGAAAAATTAACTAGTCTATTCCAGTGTTCTCATTTCCTTAAAAAATATTTTAAAGTGTCATCTGTAGAGCATTTTACTCCCTGGTAGATTACAACTCTAATGACAAGGAAAAAAACACAAAGTGGTTTAAAAAAAAGAAATCTCTGTCTGAATAGTACTATTTTTCTTCTAGGTGGAATTGTCAGAGAAGACCATGAACCATAATGAGATGTCACAGCCTGAAGTGACATGTCAAGTAGCTTCAAAAACATTCTTCCTGATACGTTAACATTAAAGTAGGTAAATACATTTGATCCTTTTATGGTCATATTTGCACCACGGAAATCTTCCCTGGTACCATTTGGCTCAAATGGGTGGAAATATATTATTCAAACTCCAATGGATTCTCCTACTGGAATTCAAGTTCTTTAAAACAGAAATAACAATAGGCAAAAACATGAACAAATAAACAAAAAGTCCCACTTGACCCACCAAAATCTAAGAAGTCATAAGGACCCCTTTAGAAAGGTATGATTGAATTCATCTTATTTTACCATACAATTAGATCTCCTCATTCCTCAGACTTCTTTGCTAACAGTGGTAGGAATGACTGGGCTGGCTACTTCCTTGGTATTCTAGATGGATGTGGTCTAAAGTTTCAATAGATTAGAAAGAGATTTAATTCAACATAGAATTTCCTGCCTTACCAAATTTAGGTGATTGTTATTATATGTAGTTTCTTTCCATTCCTATTTGTTTGATAGTTAAAATAATGTGAAATAAGGTGGAGAAAAGGCTGCTACAGATCAGAACTTAGAGTAAATGTGTCTGATTAAAGACATAATCCAGTTTTTAGAGTGACACAAGGGACTCAAAGAACACACACATACACATGAACTCACACTTGTTAAAATTTACCAGGCCTCTTTTGTTCATTAGCTTCCTTCTTTTTTTCTCATGTGGAAAAGAGTAGATAAAACATATACTGAGGAAAGAAGACATTACATTTCAGAGGTGACCATGATATGACAAGGCCTCCTTTTAATAATAAACATTGTTCGCTCTCCGGGAGGTAGACAGTGTGCAGTGCTATAAAAACTGTAATTATGCTCTCAACAGGAAGCCTGCATTTAGAGTGACAGGAAGTATCTCTAAAAACCTGTTCGGTTCAGACTACTAGTCTTAATTATATGTATTAGGAGTTTGTGTCTTCACTTTTTTCTCTTTTAAAATTCAAAGAAAAAACCTAATTATAACTTGGACCCTACTAAATTGGACCATATTTAGACAAGGAGCATTTGGCAATCTCTCTGCTCACCATGATGCTCCTGACTGATGCAGCTGCTACTGTAGCCAAACTGGCTACCCCCAAATAATTTGTTGTTGTTGCTCCAGGACAGAACTAAAACAAACAAAAGCCAAACTAAAGGGAAATGACAAAATGGAGTTTTCTTCAGTGAACAGGCTCCCAATTTTGAAAGAGGTGGAGTTGATTCCACAAGTGGGTCCCTATGTCTAGAATATGTGATTTGAAGTTGCTAGATGGCATGGTGAATGGAGCACTGGACTCAGAGTCAGGAAGATTTGAGTTCAAATTCTACCTTAGACATTTAGGAGTTGTATGAATCTGGGCAAGTCACTTTTTTTATCTGTAAAATAGGGATGATGATAATAATAATAAGAATAAGAATTATGATAATGGGATTAATATGACAATGAAAGAGATAATATGTGTAAAGTAGACCTGAAAGCACTATAAAAGCATTGACTATCATTATTTAAGACCCACCTTTCTATATTTCACTTAGAAAATGGTAAACAAGAAATTACATTTTATGGGTAGGATTACCTTTGCATTAAAATTGGGAATGAATTAAGCCTTCCGGTGATGATTACTTATGGTCATCTTTCCTAGTTCTAAAATTCTGGGATACTATGATATCTTTTTATGACTGAAGCATAATTGGATGGAAATGAAATTTGGCTCCGATTCTCTTGGTAGAGAGACTGCTTTACTTGAAGATCTTCACTGTAGTCTAGATTTAGCCATTCACCTGTTGTACAATCATGGACTAAACACTTCACTTTTCGTCTCGTTTCTCCCATCTTTAAACCACATAGGTATCAAAACAATCTACTTAAAAACACACATGTGCCCGTATCGTTCCTTTTCTCAAGACTCTTTAGTGACTCCCTATTGCCTCTGGGATATAATATGAATTGTTCAGTTTGTCATCATTCAAAACCCTCCACAGTTTGGCTACAGCATGTGACCTATTTCTTATGTAACTGTGACCAAATCCTACCTTCTCTCCACCGTGCCCCCACAAAGTTCTAGGTTCTTACGGACCAGTTCTGGTCCTTAGGACTGACCCAAAGATGGTAATTTTCTTCCTCCCCCTTTATCTAATTCTTTACCTCTTCCTCTCCTCTCTTTTCTCTTTCACTCCCTCCTCCCCTTCCTGTACGGTATTATTCCAGGAAACCTCTGAAATAAAGCTTGGGTGAATGTAGCTTATGTCCATGTTTCCAAAATTATGAGGGAAAAGGTGTCCGTAGTTCCCACATAAACACTTAAGGTAGCGTGTGGAAATTAGGTATGGAATAGACTTTATTTGTCTCCATAGAAACTGCAGAAGACACGGAGGTACAAAAAAACACAAGTAGTCAAATAGTCTTTCAGCTGCTTCCTTACCTTCCCCCAGAAAGGAGCTGAATTTGGGCTTGCTATTGAGGGAACCCTTTGTGGTCCCAGTGAATGCTTTGTTCTCATGGAATCTACATAGTTTCTTCCTAAGACTTGTAGTATGATGTGGTTTAGAGTCAGTCTAGAAGGAAAACATGCTCTGGGAGCTGTGGAACATGTGTTTAACTTCCCTGGCTTTGTACTTTAAGTAGGATAATGCTAGGGAACTAGGTGGAGAGTCCTCTTCTTTCACCAAGAAAGGGCAAGAAAGGCGCTTCCCTGAACTCTTGAACTTGGGAAGTCTTGAATTGTAACTGCTTAGGAAATCTCCTTATTTAGACTAGAAGAACCAATTCTAAATTCCTATAATTTAGGGAATTAAAAAGCCTCTCCTCCTCCATTTGTCAGAATTCCAAAATGTGTCTGATCCCCAAGGTAGCCATTTTCAGTACCTAGAAGAACAGACTGTATGTGGGCACAATTGCCCTACTCTCTTAGAACTCATATTTACTCAGCTGTGCCTGCTCTGTCTTCTTAAGACAAAAATGAAGTCCAGAAGAGAGTGTGAACAGGATTGTCAGGGTGTTTTTATAGATCGTGGAGAAGGGCAGCACCTACTTCATTTTGGGGATCTTCCTTTCCCCTGCCCCAATGGCAGGACTAGGATAGGTTACTTCCACCAGCCCTGTGGTGCAGAACCTGAGACCTTCCTCTATTTTGCCTCAACCCGCCAATGGGCAGCAGAAAGACTGGCATCATCTGAAGGGAACCACAGATTTTTCTCATCCCTAATTAATCCTAATTGTCTAACTGTCCAGTTCCTTACAGGCACAGATCACACACAGCCAGCTGAGTGCTAACTATTAGATGTCTTCCCCTCTCCCTTCCCATTGCCCGTGCTCTTCCCTTTCTTTTTCTCCTAACCCTTCTGTGATGAAGTATCCTTTGGAAGCTTTAAACAATGCTCTACGTTCCATAATTGCATCAAATTGATTGGGCGACTCATCAATTTGATTGGGTCTCACTTTATATACATTATTCTCTTGACCTCTAAATACTCTCATTCCAGCCAAATCACCCCACTTGTTCCTTCCCTCATATGGCATTCCATCTCAGACCTCTGTTCATAGACCATATCCCATGCCTGTAATTTGCTACCTTATCTCCCCTGCCTCTTACAATCCTTAGCCTTACTTAAGGCTGAGGCTAGGTGCTTCTTCCTATGTAAAGCTTTTCCTGAATTCTCCTTTTGCTTTGTTTTGTCTCTCTGTAATTCATATTATATTTACTTGTCTCCTTATATGTTGAATCCCAGAGTGCAATGTAAATTCCTTCGAGGTAGGGATTATGAATTTATGTTTTATAGAAGATTGTCTGGAACTGTAGGGTTTAGCCCTAGAACCCATTGCCACAGTACTTATATTGTTGGGATGGCCCTGGGAAAATGGGACTGACTCAGTTTTACTGTTCTCCAGCTGATGTTTCATGTCACATTGCCATGTTCCTCAGAGATGGTGATCAGGCTAAATTTCCCTGCATGGACTTTTCCCTCATACCACTGTGGTGGTCTGAGAGATCTAGAGGAAACATAACTTAATTAATATCTAGTCAATCTTGGGTCTCAGATTTTAATCACATGGGAAAATTTCATAACATTGGGCCTAAAACTCCCACATAGACATGTATATTTCTTATTTTTCATAGCAACTCTAAGGAAAATTTAAACATTGAGAAGCTTAGGAACTGACTAGGTTAACTTGTTCCAGTGGTGGTCCAATAGATCCAATAGATGATGCCAAATCAAATTAGAGTAAAAAAATTAATTCAGTCATCTATTATTAAATTCTGCTCTATAGTTTCACACCTGGAAACACTGGTCTCATAGCTTATGCCAGAGGTGTCAAACATGCCCTTGTGAGCACAATCCCAGTGTAGCTGAACCAGATTAAAATATAATTGGGAAATATTTAATAAAACAATTAGAAATACAATAAAACATAAATAACATTACATTTTAAAACTAAGTCAATATGCTGCTGCCAAAAATCTTTGCATGCGACTTAGTGGACACCTATTTCTATTTGAGTTTGACAGCATTGGCTTACATAGTATTAAGGTAGTTGGCAAATTGAGACGGCTCTGTTTTATAGCCTTGAAACCAGATGTTGCTATTCTATATGGACTCAACTAGAATCATATTTTATAGCTTTTAAAATTTCTTGTTAGTTGAATTTTTCTCAACATTGATTGGAAATCATCATCTCCTATCATTAAATTACCGTCTAGGCAACCCTAGTTTCATCTTGTAATGATTTAAGTGGACAGTGAAGGAGTTAGGAACAGGGGTGTACTGTTAAATGTTTAATGACCCAAGACACATTTTAAAGTTTGATTTGCATTATTAGCATTTCCTCCTTCACCTTGTCAGATCTAGAAAATCAACAAAATAATAAATCAAGCCCTGATTTGTAGTGGTTATTTATTTCTGAGGTGTAAGTACTCACAATGAAAATTTAATAGTTGGCTTTTTGGAGCTGCTATGAGTTGTTGCCAGCACATACTGTAGTAGGAAGGCCGAATTTATGATCTCAAATATAATCATGTATATGTTTGAATGGTCCGAAATCGCAAGGTATGAGAGATTCTCTAAGGAGAAAACAACAAGAAATTTATTTAGGCCCCACCGCAGCAAAAACTTGAACCAGCCTCCCCATTCCAGCATCTTGACAAAAAGACTCCAGGCCCAGAAAGCCCATTTC
>CM053622.1:654114830-654129896 GCA_028646595.1 Phalanger gymnotis | reverse complement strand
TTCCGCCGCCGCCGCTGCTGAAGTTGTCTCCCGTCTCACCCCTCCTCGCAGCCGAGCTTCCGGCATTCTCAAGCCCCGCCTCAATGACCAGAGACCATTGGTTCCCGAGCTGGCCCCTCCTAAGTCACCAATCCACACCCACACAGGTTTCACACCTGACAGGGCCCTGGGCCTGGGCTTAGCACTTAATAGTTGAAAGTACTTCCACTCAAAAGAAACAAAAGCCATGCTAATGAGACAATTTTGCTTAACAACACACATACTTAGTTGTAAACCACTTATCTTTGACATGAACTAGCCAGTTCTCAGTGGATTTTATATCTTCAACTACAAAACTGTATCAGGTATTGATTTTCTTTGTAACAAGAGTCACTAGAAAAAAAAGCAACTAAAGGAAAATATTATGCTTAAAACAATAAAATGTTTTGTAGCAGAATCTTATTGATTCTCCTTGATGATAGGGACCTTGTATCAATAAGGCAAGATTCATGACCTCAAGGATGACAATGAACATGACGGTATGGTTTAGAATCGCAAAGTATGAAACACCCTCTAGGTAGAAGGCAGAGGAACTATAACATTCATTTAGACATCAGAAGATCAAAATCCCAAGACCGATAACTCCAATTCGATATAGCAGTAATTAAATTCCAAAACCAATGAACCCACCTCAAAGTAGCAACAAGGAAATTGTAACACAGTATTATAGCAAGGAACCAAGTCATCTTGTAACCTTCCTCCATGCTAGGGCTTCCCTGTAAACACTAATGAATCCTAACTATCTGCTTGCATGCGTTTCTCCCTCCTCAGTTCTCTGGTCTCCAAAGTTCCCTGGTTTCCGCTCTACTCTCCACTCCACACTCTTTCTGCAGCTCTGTTGTCTCAAAGTTCTTACTTTTCCTCCTTGCACTGGAGCTGGATTCTGAATTCTCGCTTCTAACTTCTGACTTCTGAATTCTTTGCAGATTCTGAGTTCTATAGCTACCTTCTGGGTATATATGTATATATATATATATATACTCTTTTTAGAGCTTGAGGGCTTCATGCCCAGTCATCAAAATAGTGTAAGCCTAGGGCTTAGGACCTACTAAGTAAAGGGTGTAGGCCTGCATACAAACCAACCTCTTTTAACTGGCCCCACCTGAGGCCTATTAAATGGGTGGGAAAGATCTTTAATCACATTGTCACCACAGACCTATAGTTTGAAATATAGGACTTTTAAAAAAATTAATGCTTATGTGAATGAACACAATAAAAGTCAAGCAATGTTTCTATCAATAATGAATGATTCATTTATTTTGATAAATTTAGTTCAATTTGGATTATACTTCAGAACGTGTTTGTTATTGTTTTGTTTTATAATTTATGAAAGTAATGAGCAACATGAATCATCAAGATAGTTTTTTGTATTTTACCAAAATAAATTATTTGATAAGAAGCCAAGTGAAAATTATCAAATTCAAGGGGGGCTTGGGAGACTTGACCGACTGTTCAAAACAGCACATGCTGGAGAATGATCCAGTTTTTCATTTACTTTATCACTAGAGAGATGTCTTACACAAGTAAGTCCCTAATATAAATGTAACTAAAGATCTCACTCAATTCTTTCATCCCTTGCTACCTAGCCACAGTGTGGGGTGTTTAACCACAATTATGCAAATGCAGCCCAATTCTACATATACAGTGCTTTTACTACCAATGTAAACCACAAATTCTGTAGCAAAACAGTAAATAACAAAGGAAACCAAGTGGTAAAATTATTGTCCATTCCACCCTCATGTATGGAAAGGTATCATCGACTATGTCCAAAGCAGAAGCAATACTACCTGGAGAGCCATCCTTGGGTAAGGAAGGGTTACACATAGCAGCCAAATGTACCAACTGATGTTGCCTTACTTCTGTCCTACTCTTTCTCCACAATGGCCACTCTGCTCTGCCTTTAATGGTGTCATTTACTGCTTACCTGCTGCTCTTATTTCATTCGCTATATCTATCTTGCTGCAACAACTTGTTCTTCCTCAGAAGGAATATCTTTACTGTTTTGCAGGACTGCCTGGGCCAACATTTTTGGGATTTATTAAATTTTCCGCACTCCTGTTGGGTCTCACTACACCCAGCTGATGCTTAGGTAACTGTCAAGAT
This sequence comes from Phalanger gymnotis, assembly GCA_028646595.1. Lineage (NCBI taxonomy): Eukaryota > Metazoa > Chordata > Mammalia > Diprotodontia > Phalangeridae > Phalanger > Phalanger gymnotis. Next base: position 654,127,754 of record CM053622.1, on the reverse strand, counting down.
CTTTTTGACTGGATTCATCACTACACCAAAAGAATTTTGCTTAGACCTTCCTTCTAGTGGGGTCCATGGGTTCATAGATTTGGAATTGGAAGGAACTTTATAGGTCATCTAGTTTAATTTTCTTAGTCTTCAGATGGGGAAGCTGAGCCTCCCCACCAACTGCTGGTCTAGTCATTCTCCTTGTGTTCAAGGGGGCTATATCTTTGTCAGACCAACGAGACCTTATCTTATTTCAAAAGGGTCCCAAGGATCTTCTCTCAATCATCCATTCCAGTGTACTTAACAATTTAATTGGGATAATTTTCCTTATTTATTTTTGTTTTTATATTTTATTTTTTCTTAGTTACATGTAAAAACAAATTTTAGCCTTTTTTAAAACAATTTTGAGTTCCAAATTCTCTCCCATCTTTCATTCCCTCCCTACTCATTGAGAAGGCAAGCTATTTGATAAATGTTATACATGTGCAGTCATGCAAAACATATTTCCATGTCAGTCATGTTGTGAAAGAAAACACAGGCAAAAAGATAAATAAATAAAGTTTAAAAAAGCAACAACATGCTTTGATCTGCATTCAGACTCCATCAGTTTTTCCTCTGGACGTGGATAACATTTTTCATTATAGGTCCTTCGCAATTGTCTTGGATCTTTGTATTGCTGAGAATAACTAAGTCTTTCACAGTTGATCATTGTACAACATTGCTATTACTATGTAAAACGTTTTCCTGGTTCTACTCACTTCATTTTGCATCAGTTAATGCAAATCTTTCCAGATTTTTCTGAGAGCATCCTGCTCATTATTTTCTATAAGACAATAGTATTCCATTACAATTGTTTATTGCAACTTGTTCAGCTATTCCCCAATTGATTAATATCCCCTCAATTTCCAATTCTTTGCCACCACAAAAAGAGCCACTATAAATATTTTTATGCATATACATCCTTTTCCAATTTAAAAAAAATCTTTTTAGCATACACACTTAGTAGTGGTATTGCTGGGTCAAAGGGTAGGCACAGTTTTATAGTCCTTTGGACATCATCTTCCTTATTTCTAACTCAAATTCCTCCCATTGCAAATAAATCAATGCCCTTGTTACATCTTCAATAGAAATGGAGAGTAGGAGGGCACCCATCTATCAGCTCATCTTCAGATGGAGGTGGAATGGCCTTTTATCTGGGCCTTAATGTAAGGGCAATTCTGCCTCCTCTTTATCTGGTGTCTAAAGTAGTTGTTTACAAGCTGTGAGCTATGGATGCCTAGGGGATCATAAATTTATTGTTGAGAGGCTCTTGAAGCCATATGTTTCCCACGCACTGGTATATCTGTTTGTTGCTGTTGTTCAGTTGTTTTCAGTTGTGACCAACTCTTTGTGACCCCATATGGGGTTTTCTTGACAAAGATACTGGAGTGGTTTTCCATTTCTTTCTTCAGCTCATTTCACAGATAAATAAACTGAGGCAAACAGAGTTAAATGACTTGACCAGGGTCACATAGCTGGTAAGTGTTTAAGGCCAGACTGGAATTCAGTAAGATGAGTCTTCTTGGTAGTGGGCCCAGTACTCTCTCCACTGCCTCAAAAAATATGCCTCATGAATAGTGGATTTTCTGTCAATGATTTTTATTATCTCTGCTTTGTTTGTGTCTAATGAGAAAAAATTTTCAGCCTTTTGGGAATAAAATATGACCTTTTCTTTTAAAAGCATCACTGCATTCATCATAGCTTTTTGTCATGTATTTTTCAATCAACAAATACTACTATAACCCACTATCATAATGGGAGGAGTCCCTGACATTTTTGAGGTTAAAAGAGATCTCTTTAAAACGTGTTTGAGAGCCACCGCACATGGATTGATGTTTCTTCAATTAACAGTTTATTTCAATTAACAATTCATGCACCGCTAAGATCTTAAAAGATCTCAAGCCATTCATCCATAAATGGACGTGATCCAGTCCTTGAAAAGAGCCTGATTAAGACACCTGATATTTCAGAGAGACTGCCTAATGGACAATTTGGCTATTTATCCCTAGAGGTTGTCTAAACTCTATCCCTGTATTACATTAGGTCATCAGAAAACTATGCTCTGGGACCATATTATCTTAGGTCCCTGTGAAAAAGCTTTCTCTATGTTAAGATGGAATCTTAGGTCCTCAGCTTTTATAGAAGGTCAATATCAGTAATGTCTACTTGAAAAATGTGTCCATGTATTTTGTAAGAATGTTGCCGAACACATCGTCCATTACGTTACTCATTGCCTCTCACATAAAGATTAGTGTAATAAATTCCTGTTGATAGAGGTCAGTACTATGACAAAGTATGTCTTTCCCCTACCCCTAGCATATCTGATTCCTTGTATTAGACAATGAGAACTATAAAATTAAGTGTATCTTCCTCTTAACCTCAGCTCTGAGTATGCTCAGAGTTAACTCAGAGCTAAGTTCAGGGTGCCATTGTAGTAATTCATTCAAGCCAAGAGTCTGTTTAATCTATTTTTCTGCTCTTTTTTTAACTATTCTCTTGATTCTGATTATTATTTTTTTTTAAATTTTGAATTGCTCTGTTTCAGATGTGATTTTTAACTTTGCAACCTGTATCAAATCCTTTTCTTTTCTGGAACACAGAGTATGAATTGTTAATAAATCTTATCAGAGATTCCTGACTTTTTTTTGGGAGGGTGGGTTTTTGCTTTATTTTGAACTACCTTCTTCTTTTTCCTCCTGTGTTCCTGGGCCACTCACCTAAGAATGCCAGGTGAGTGGCATACTGAAAGAGAACAATGTATATTTGAGATTATAAAATTGAAAATTATAAGATTCTGGGAAAAGATGCACATGGTAGAGCATTTGAGTGAGGAATCATCAAAGAGGTCTTGGACAATTGAATGGAGGTAGTAATATGAGGTAGGCATGATCAGTCATGAAGCCAAATATCTATTAGAGGTCTTAGCTGTGCAGTGATCTCAGAGCTAGAGGATGGCTTCAACTGCAGTTGGGAACATAGCTGTCTTTCCCATGTAAAATACAGACTGGATTAGTCAGATAAGGCATCCTGTTCCTGGAGACTGTTGGGAGCTGTTATAGAAATCCAGGGTAATGGTATCTGTTAACAAGTCCACATGGACACTAATGAAATGAAGCCCAGATGCCAGAATAGATTACTATATTGGTAATTAAGATGGGACTTTTTTTTTTACTGTTTTCTTTTTTGGGGCACTTATTTAATCAAGTGCCCTTGATGAGTCCGGCCTTTGTTTCTTGGTTAAATCAGGAATCTTTGATGACCTGCTTATCTCTATGGAAAGCCTAGTTTACATGGGTTTGAGTCACATGTGATGCCCTTTGACCCTGAACAGGGTATATATAAACTCAGAGTTTGGCATTCCTTCTTTGGGGCTCTCACTCACTGGAAGAGTGTTGGTGTAGAGACTCTGGGTAGCCACTGGAGACCCCCGGCTTTGAAGACACTCAGATGTTGATGCTTCCCTGGTAACTGTGTATTGCTACGGATAGACTGGTTTGTGTTGTTTGCTCTGTTTATAATGTCTCTGTTTGTAATTTTTATTTGTATTTGCTCTGAAGTTCGGGGTGCTGGCATGTCCCACTGAGCTAAGTAAACGATACATGTATGTTTGATTAAAGTGAGACTGTTAACCCCTGAAAGTTGCTTTCCTTAGAAAAGCAGATCAAAGAACCTGTTCTGACAGCTCTTGTTGCTGGCCTTGTTGGGTCTTACACCCCTACAGCAGCTGCTTGATACATGTTGTTACAATTATCATACAGAGTGAACATTTGCCTTGGAAGTATAGAACAAGTCTGATCACCTAGCAAAATTTGATTCGGGTAAATCAATTAGGACAGAGAGAAATTGGTCAAAGCATAGTAGGACTTCATATGCAAGACCACTGAGACATCCAGGGAGCTGACAGAAGGGAATATGAGGTTATCGAGGGATTGTCTAGCAGAGGTTCTCAAAGTGGGTGATACTACTCTCTGGGGTGTTGGACAGTCCAGGGAGGTACAATTGGGAGGGTGTCGAATAAAAATAAGGGAGCAGTGGAAACATAAGGAAAGAGGAGAAGATAAGAAAATTTTGAAAAACCATTCATGCATCTGTTATGTAACAGAGTTAAAGTTATAATGATTACATTATTTCCCAAATAAACACACAAAATGCAAGTTATAACCAATCAGTGGTCAGGTCTGCCGACAGGTCTTTAAGAGCAAGTGTTGGCAGGCAAGTGTGTTGTGCATTGTCTAGAAGCCTAGCATGCATTCACAGGAATATGTACATGTAATGACTTGTTTATATTATGATACTATATGATTACATGATGCAATATTGCATCATCAAAATTTCAATGCAGGAAAAATCCACAAATTTACAGTAAATTATTAAATTTAAGATGCGTCATTTTAAAAAAATATTTTATTTTTTGAAATGATGTGAATTAAAAAAAAAAATTAAAGGGTTAAAGAAAGTAGATTCCCAAGGGTGGTGCTAAGTAATTTTTTTTTTTGAAAAGGGGGCATTGACCAAATAAATTTGAGAACTTCTGGTCTAAAGCCTAGGTGAGAAGTATTTGGGACCAGATTCCTGTTCTAGGGAGCCAAGAGTGAAATTTCTGAGGGCCAAAAACTACAGCAAACTCTAGGAAGGGGTATAAGAGATACTTGCAAAGTCAGTACAGTTTAGCCTGAAATTGTAGGAATAATATTTAGGTCCAGGTAGGAAAGTTTCTTTCACAATTGAGGAAGAGGTAAGCTTGTAAATGCTCTCCAGGGAAAAAAAAGTACACATGATACATTTTTAAGTTTAATCTGCAGTATTAACATTTCCCCTACTGCTTTCTTAAGTCTAGAAATCATTAAATCGGGCCCTGATCTGTAGCATTTGCCAATTTCCAAAGTGTGAACACTAACACTGAAAACTGAACAATTGTTTCCTGAGCCAGTAGGAATGGGTTCCAGCACACGTAGAGAGAAAGCTTGAGATGCTGACTCAGAGCAAACAGCTGTCAGGTGCAAAAGCTAGCTCAGCAGTTTCCTCTTTCCCCTTGGTAGAGCTGGCTTTTATGGAAGAGTTGAACCACGCTGCAGCAGCTGCACACAGAAATGTACTGGTGGTAGAAGGGAGAAAGGCAGTGTCCTCCCTCTCACATGGCAGCAGGTACCCTATGAAGCTGCAGATATCTTTCACTAGTCAATTAGCAATTTATAAAGTAAGTTATTTGTTGTCATCGTTCAATTTTCAGTTGTATCTGACCCTTCATGTACCCATTTGGGATTTTCTTAGAGATACTAGAGTGGTTTGCCATTTCCTTCTCTAGCTCATTTTACAGATGAGGAAACTGAGGCAAATAAGGTTAAGTGACTTGCCCAGGGTCACATAGCTAGTAAGAGTCTGAGGCCAAATTGGAACTCAAGAAGATGAGTCTTCTCTGCTCCTGGCCTGGCACTCTATCCACTGTGCCACCTAGTTGCTTAAGGTGAGCATTTACCATGTGTCAGTTTCTGGGAATACAAATAGAAGTAGAAAGAAAGATAGTTTCTTCCCTAAGGGAGCTTACATTCTAATGCAGGAAAGCAACACATAAAAAGAAGATGAAAATCAGGATGAAGGGCATGGTAGAAGAAGTCTGGAGTGCAGTCTGGAGAGGAATGAGACATAGCTTGTCTGAATGCACTCCTTAAATAGAGATTCTAAGGGGAGCCATTTGATTTGAGCAAGAGACTACAAGGGTAGAGAGAAGTCCTAATGTGTGAATTCCAAGTCTAGAATGAAGTTTCAGGATAAAAAGCTAGAGTACGGGGGTTCTTTGGGATGGTAGGGACAGGTTGGAGTGTAGACTGGAGCACATCAGTCCTTGATGGTTACTATCCCCACCTTTCCTGGTGTTTCTATTCATAGAGGTTTTTCATTGTATTAATGCTGCCTGGTCAGCTTCCTTAGAGTACCATGACAGCAAAACCAGGGAATGAAAATGACTCTACCTTATAATTGTGAGTAACTCATCCCCTTTCCTTCTTTAGTGGGAGATTTTTGTGCCATGGCCAATGATTGGTCAGAACTTTGATTGCCGACTTGAGCCAGAGCTCCTCTCTTTCTCCAGCAGAGCAGTGTCATTGCCCCTATCATCATAATTGTTTTGACCAGGCTTGTGACTTCACTAGACCAGCCATGATCAGTACCAACTTCTGCAGCTAATAGAGTTGCTTGGGAATGTTGAGAGATCAAATGACTTGCTCATGGGCAAACAGCCAGTATGTATCAGAGACTGAGCTTGAACTCAAATCTTTCTGATTATGAGACCAGATCTCTATTCACTATATCAGTCTATCTTTGATCATCGCTGTCACATTAACTACCATTAAAGCCAACTAGGTGGCACAGGGGATAGAACTTTGGGCCTGGAGTTAGGAAGTCCTGAGTTCAAATCTGGCGTCAGACACTTAATCCCTGTATGAACCTGGACAACGCATCTAACCTCAGTTTGTTTCCTCATTGTAGAATAGGAATGAAATAGCACCAGCCCCCTGGAGTTATTATGAGAATCAAATGAGATGGTATTTATAACAATGCCTGCCACATAGTGGGTGCTTAATAAATGTTTATTTCCTCCCTTCCCACTTAGGATAATGTCTATGGTTACAAAGTGTTCGATGTACGCTATCCTATTTGGTCCTCACAACCACCCTGTGAGGTAGATAGCACACAATACTCAATACTTTGATGGGTTTATGATTCCATCTGTGCAGGTACACCTTCCAGCAGCACAGATCACAATGCATCTGAACCTTCTCGTCCGGTCCCACTCCAGTCCGCATGTTCCTGTTTACAGAGAGTCCAGCCATTCTCTTGATATGGTTACTTAATAGAGCAGACAAGGGGTTCATTTGTTGTTCCTCATTCTTGCTACGAGATCACCTCACCTCTTTTCTATTCATATACATATTCAATAATATGGTCCGTTTTTCAGCTGAGGAAACTGAAGCTCGGGAAAATGGGGTCTTTTGCCAAAGGTCACCCCAATTTTAAGTGGTGGGTCCAGGGCTCAAACCTTGGGTCCAGTGTTCTCTCTACTACTACATGCTGTGGGGCCCCAGTGCTCTCGGGGTGGGTAGTCATGGGAAGGAGTAGCCTTGTATCAGCAGCGCCATCCTACACAAGACACTAGCTGGTGGTCTATGATAAGGTTTGGCTCACAGACCATCACCTGAGGCAATTATGTGCCTCCGGCAACACCTCTACGCATCATTCATTACAGACAGGAATAGAGTGGGGAAGTGTAGGGAAAACTGACTTTTGGTCTAGCATCCAACCCAGACTGAACTGGGGCAGGGCTGACTCTGGGGGAAAGAATTAAAAGGATGAGTCAGTGCAATAAAAAGAGAGAAGTAAGAGCAGACCTAACCCCATTTTAATCTTCATTGAGGATTAGGTCTAGCTTTTAGATTTTATGACTTTGTAACTTGTCTCCTTTACTTATTATTTTAAAACATCCTTTTCCTCCTGTCCCACTTTTTTTTTACTAGAAAGTAAAGAAAATTCTTAGGATATTTAAAGGAAGATTATTTAGGAAAAAACAAGTTGGGAGAGAAATGGAATCCTCCCACTTCACGTTGGAGGAACTCAATTGAGAAAAGGGGTGGGGGTACAATGAGTTAAAAAAAGGGAGGGGGGTGAAAAAATGAAGGAACTAGTGAGTCAAGCCCTGGAATTCATGGATGAAAAAAGGAGAGCTGATAGGCCAAGAAGAACTTCTAGGGGTGTAATGTTAGAAACAGCTCTGCCAACCACATCCACAGAGATTTTAAAATATTAACATGAATTTGGTCTGAAGAATTTCACACCTCTTGAGATAGAGACAACTTGGATAAATAGCTTGACCAGGTTTAGGAATTGTAATTGATTCATTTTAGTTCAATTCACATTTATGTAAGATGCAAGGTGAGGTTCTAGGGATGTGAAAGACAAGTCCCAAACCAGCCCGAACCTTTTACATTTTAAAGTAATGCTTCCTGTGACTTTCAGAGTTTTAATCTGAACTGACAGCCTTTTCTTTTCTAAGCTAAGTAAGTTTTGGGCCCTTAAACCTTTTGTCACTCTGTCCGTATAAGAATTAAATGTATCAATATTTGTGGAGATAAAATGGAATGCATGGTTACATTTGAGGTCCAAGTGCATCAATTCAGTTCATTTGTACGTGAGAGAATAGATTGTGTTTGAAGGCAGCAGACATAAGGAATTTGTGTTTTTGACTTGTTACTGCTCCAGCAGTTTGTTGTTGGGTATCAAACTAGAAAGCAAGTGTCAAGGAATCTAAACCTCATACTAGGCTGAATATTTGAAATTCATCAAGCCTAGGAAAGATACACACATTTTTGAAATGCCATGTAAGATAACCTCTTATATGGCATTTAAAAAATGTGTTTATCATATATATGTATATATGTGTATATGTATTTATATATGCATATGTACCTATATACACACATGTGTATATATGTGTGTATATGTATATACATACATGTGTATGTGTGTGTATGTGTGTGTATGTGTGTATATGTATATATATATATATATATACACACACACGTATGTATGTATGTACCACTGTGGTATCTTTGCTAAGGGAACCCCATGGACAATATGGTCCATAGGGTTATGAAGAATTGGACAACTACATGACCCCACCCCTTTTTGGGGGTTGAATTATTCCTTTAGCTCACTTGTAGAAATTACAGAAGTATCTTGTTACCTCAAGGATTGAGTTATATTGCACTTGAGCACTATATTAGGGATTTCTCTTACATTAATAAGAAAAGCCCACCGTGCAACTGTTATCTCTCTTCTGGGACAGCAGCATTTAGGTGAAGCTTTATTGCATCCTTTCTGCTAACATATGTAAAAACAGAAGTGACATCTTGGCTATAGTCCACTCATCTGAGTATTAAGTATGGTGGAAACCATCTTGGAGAGGGGGCAGCTAGGTGGCACAGTGAGAAGAGCACCAGCCCTGGAGTCAGGAGGACCTGAGTTCAGATCTGGCCTCAGATACTTGACACAGTTATTAGCTGTGTCACCTTAGGCAAGTCACTTAACCCCAATTTTCTTGCCTTCCCCCCTCCAAAAAACCGAAAAAAAACCCCAAAACAGTCTTGGAGACAGAAGACCATCTCTGACTCCCACTAGCTGTTTGATTTTGGACAAGTCATTTAGGCCTCTATTTGTAGAATGGGTCTAATAATAACTGTGCTGCGGACCTCACAAATTGGTTGTGAGGGAATGGATCACCAATTCTAAAGCTGAGGGGGAGAAAGACTAGACCTAAGATTGCAGCGATATAGGGTCCTTCTGGATGTGGAAGTTCTCTCTACCAGGGCAAGCTGGCACTTTCTTCAAAACTTATTGTCTTAGAGAGTTGCCTAGAGCATGGAGAATTTGCGTGACTTGTATAGGGTCATATAGCTAGTATGTGTCAGAGACTTTGAGGCTAAAGACCCCTAAAGTACAATAGAAATATGGGCCATCCTTTTTTTTTTATCATGATGCCTTCACTTAATTTGCATGAGGAAAAAACAGGAAGAGGACAGCTGGGACTGTCTGTAGTTCAGCAAAGATTGTGGGAGGCTAATCTGAGCCATTTGCCTGTCCTGGTTTTGCTCCAGCTTTTATCATTCTTGGGGCATTCCCCTAACACAGTCCTGTCTTCTCTCCCCGACCCAACCTCCTTTCACCCATACCCACACACGCATACAAAAAAAGATCATATTTTTTGCATAACTATAAATCGAGACTTCGGATGATTTCTTTGGTTGTAAATAACAGGTCTGCATTTTCCATCTCAGACATCATGTTTATTAGAAACCTGGGGCAGTATAACTTGAATTGAGTAATTTCTTAGCTCCTAAATTTACGAGGCTTCTGTCTATTAGAAGGGGTGGGGGAATGGAGTTCTACCTCTTTAAAACACGTTTTTATTGGGACAGCCTGTTTGCCATTGCTGCTCAAAAAGGACCTGAAGGGGAAAAGACCATGAATCACTGGACTGTTTGCCTTGGAGTCATGCCAAGAGGCAGTAAGTTTTCAAGATAAACAGTGTGGAGGCTAAAAGAATGGCACCGAAGGTGGAAGATTCTTCCCTTTAGGCATGTGCTGTACTTTGCAGATGTTGGCAGAGAAGGGGCACAGAGACTCATTGTAGAATACTGTGGAAAAGGCAACTGCCCAGTGGTATTTACTTCTTGGGCACATTTTCCAAACTCATCTTGAATAGAGGAAAAAATTCCTTTTCTTGAGCCTTGAAGTACATATTCACTGGTGAAAAACTATATAGATCCATGTTCCCATTGATTTCCATTTGAGTGTGAATCAAAGGCTTGATTTACTGGAGTGTGGACAGATTGGACAGGCCTGTGATATTCGGTGGGTCTCATTTGTCACAACTCTTCCTGTGCGTACTGTGCAGTATGATGGGGACATCAGAGTATTGAGCTCGTTCATTCATTCAACAAATAGTTATTGAGCACATTCTCTGATGAAGCAGGTACTTTGGCAGGGTACCCTAATGTATAAGACATAGTTCTTCTTCTCCAGGATCTTTCAGTCTAAAAAGAAGGGTAAGGCATGTACACACATAACTAGAAAATATGGCAAAAAATAAATAAAGTATGTCTATGAATGGTATTACAATTCAATTCAACAACTCAGTAAGCATTATTAAGTGTTTACTATGTGCCAGGCACTGTGCTACATGTTGGGGTTACAGAAACAGCAATCAAATTGACTGAATCATCAAGGAATTTACATTTTTTAGGGGGAAATTGTATATACATTAAAAATTAAATACATATTATAAAAAGTGATTTCTAGGAAGAGGGCATAGGTTTAATATGAAAGGCCATTTATAAAGTAAGAAGATGATATGAATGAGCATAAGAGAGCAAAAAGTGTTGACCAGTTCATGGGAACCAGGTAGCCCATGATTCTGAGTGGAACCACAGGGCAATCTAGACTCTTATGCCCTTCGCAGCAGCAATGATAATGTTGATTTGATTATGAGTCCCTGCGTAACTGGTAGAAAGTGGGCTTCACTAATTCATAGGATGGAAAAATCAGTTCTAGCTAGGGAAATCAGGGAAGACCTTAGGAGGAGGTGAGGCTTAAGCTGGGATTTAAAAATGGGTAGGATTTTGATAGGAGGTCAGGAATAATAATGGACAGCATTCATATAGTGATTTAAGTTTTGCAAAAAACTTTACATATTTTATCTCATTTGGTCCCTCTAACAACCCTGTGAGGTAGGTCAATAAGCCAACAAACATTTATTAAGCACTTACAATATGCCGAGAATGTGACAATCATTGGGAATACAAATACAAGCAAAAAGAACAGTTCCTCCTCTCAAGGAACTTACATTCTAATGGAGGAAGACAACACGTAAAAGATGAGGATGAGGAGAAGGTACCTAAAGTGAGGCATGGTAGAGAAAGTCCAGAGAGTCAAGAGTACAGCTGGGAGACGGATGAAGACATGGCCGGTCTGGGAACTTCCCTTGAAATGGAGATCTTGGCAGCAGATGACCATTCAGAGGAAGGGGCCACATCTCACCCTAACGTTCAGGGCCAGAAGGCCAGTGGTGGCATCAACTTCAAGGGTTAAAAGGCTGCTGTGGCAAGGTGGCAGAGTCCAGAGAGGAAAGCAGAGCGATAGGTGCTATTATTATCCACATTTTATGGATGAGGAAACTGAGGTTCAGAGATTAAGTGACTTGCCCAGAGTGGCAAAGCTGTCACATGCGTGAGGCATGATTTGAACTGAGTGCTTTTTGAGGCCAAGTGTAGTACTGTAACCACTGTATCATGTGACTTCAGAGAGCTAGAGGAGCAGCCTACGTCTTCGATGCTATTACCATGGTTTTGTGCATGTAGATAAAATGTTTTTTGTAATTTAATTCAACACCCATTTATTTACTTGATATTTACTTTGTAGCATGGTGCACTTAAAAGAGCTCCTTAACTGGAATCGAATGACCTGGCTTCAGATTTCAGCTGCGTCTCTATCTGCATGACCTCAGTCAAATCATTTAAGTTCTCTGGGACTCGATTTCTTCAGCTTCTGCATCCAGAGAAAGAACCAATAAATAGAAGTATGTATAGAATGCTAGGGCAGGGGTGGGGGGAGAGAAGAAAAAAGGAAAAAAAGTTACATAATAAATTTTATTATATATTTAAAAGGAATAGCAAATTGTACGTAATAGTTTCATATACAATCATTTTTTCCTTATTCTACCATGTAATGGAAATGCTTGTTTTTTTCTTAATTTCAGAATAAAATAAATATTTAAAAATATTCTATATGTACATATACATATATGTGGATATAGATACATAAGATAGATAGTTAGACAGATAGATAGGCATGGGGTGATTCTGAGTAGATGATCTCTAATACCTTTTCTAGTTCTAAATCCATGAGCCTATGATCCTAAGACACTGTGCTAAGTAAGCACTATGGATATAAATCCATTAACCAAACAGTTCTTCCCCTCCAGAAAAGTAGTCTAATTTAACCTGAAATGGCGTTCTCTTATTCAGAAATAGAGTTCTTTGGCTGTTCATTGTTAATAGGTTTACTTTAGACCTTGGTTCAGAAGGAATGAAGTTTTGTAGGTATGGGTGTTGTGCAGGCAGATGTGCATGCCTTTGTGTTCTGTCCAAGAGAGAACGAGGAACTGAGAAGAAATGAAAGAAATGTCTCCTCAGAGACTTCAAGCAAAGGTTCTGACCACCGCTTACCATTTTTGTGGCTATGCTTTCACTTCTACTGACTCATCTAGAGATATCTGGTTCATGGGTCCTTCGCACTCTATGTTGCCTTTTTACACGTGACCTTTAGTGAAATGATTGAAATCTCCAGTTGAGAGAT
>CM053622.1:654079894-654114330 GCA_028646595.1 Phalanger gymnotis | reverse complement strand
TAATTCCTCCCACCAGGTGGGCCTGGGGCCAGAAGCAACTGCAGCCGAATTTCTAAAGCCACCCCCGCCTCTGTTGCCTCAGGGGTGGTAGTCGAACCGCAAACTCCGATCCAGTCCCGCCGCTTTTCCCACTCACCTTCTTTGCTGTTTGTAGGTTGTGAGGTCTGGTACATGCCACAGCTCAGTAATTCAGCATGCTAGGGCACTCTCCGCTCCACTCCAGGTCTCGTTGGTCCGTGGTCTGCCGGGCCGCGCCGCACCTCACGCGCTGGGCTCTGCTTGGCTCAGCTCCGCTCCCCTCCGCTGGGGGCTGGGAATTCTTTTCGGGACAGACCTTACCCCGAGACCATCCAGGCTGTCCTGGGCTGTAGCCCTGCTTCCCTCTGCCACTTTGTGGGTTCTGCAGTTCTAGAATTGGTTCAGAGCTATTTTTTCATAGGTTTTTGGAGGGACTTGGTGGGGAGCTCATGCCAGTTACTGCTTTCCAGTCGCCATCTTGGCTCCGCCCCAATATTTTGTTTTTTGTCTTGGAGGAAGAGAATTTTCTGTATTTTGCCAATCAACCCTGGAAATGCCTGTGCATACTCATTACAGCTGCTATGGGTATCACCTTGGCATTACAATCTCTTCCTAGCCTTCCTAGTTCCACATCTAGCTTTGGAGGTGTCTGTCCTGGCCCCAGTGTGCAGGTCAGCAGGCTGCCTTGTACCATTGTTATCCCTGCCCGCCCCTCTGTGCTCTGTTGAATGTCTCCAGTTGGGCCAAATGATATATAAAAAGGCTTTTGCCCTCAGTATGGACTGGCTCATCTAATTCTCTGTGAAGCCCCTTTAGTTCCAGAAGTGCATAGTATCATAGACCCACAGGCTTAGAGAGGGGACAGAGCTTAGATTTCATCTAGTTCAGTCCCTTCATTTTGCAGATGAGGACACTGAGAACCAAGTGAATCATGGTGCCCACAGTCACTCAGGTGCTAAGAAGCAGAACCAAGCCTCAAACCTAGGTTCTCTAACTCCAAATTCAAGGTGCTTTCTGGTCATCCACACACGCTTTCATGAAACAGAAAGATTGCAAGTAGTTGAAATTAAGATGTCCTTCCATACATTCCAGACTGATTTATTCAATGATCATTTATCCCATGAAGTCTGGAGTTGACTTTTCAGCACTCTCTCCCCACTCTCCCATTGGTGCTGCCAGAACTAATTTTAGTGATAGGGAAAAGTTTAGAAAATTGAAAAGATGGATGAACCTGACTTCCTTCAGGGTTCCTTAATTCTTTGAACAATTTTCCTAAATTTGGAGCCTGACCAAGCCTAAAATTTGCTTGGCTTCACATGATTTTCCACTTAATTTTACACATACACCCTTTCCTCCCCAGTGTTATTTGAACCAACGGTAAAATAATGCATTGTAAATAAAATACCTTTCTGTTTGAATCCTCACACATTATCCATTAAGTGCTGCAATAATGCATTTGAAGTCTTTCTTATAGAGTGCCAATTACAGTTTTAAATAAAGTTAAAGGAAGCTGAATAGTCAAAAAGTTTGAAAGCCAAACCTGTGATTAAAGATTGGGTTCAATATGATCAGGGCTTTTCTCTTTCCCTAAGTGAGGTGAGTGTTCATCATTTGCCAAACAGCATTGAAGAGAAATTTCTTCCTCTGTTTTTGAAAGCAAATTGAATGACTGAGTTTCCATTGGGAATGTGAGAGTGCAGAATAAGATTCACTTTGTACACTGGTTTTGGTATTTAGTGATATTTCTCATCTTTTAAGGATTGAAGGAAATATGAAATACAGTTCACTATCACCAGAATGAGAGTATGAGAATAATAGAAACCATCCCTTAGAAAATGTTTAAGAAATCAAATTAGAATGTGAATGAGAAAAGATAGCTATTTACAATTTGGATTGGTTACTTTTTATGTTTGTAAAACACAAACACCCAATAGTCCACTGAGCAATGCCCAGGAGTCTCTAGGTGAATGTGAAATCTTGTCTGTAGCAATGAATCTTAGTAGGGCCAAGATTTGTAAAAATCAGGCAGTCGGCATTGGACTTGGAGTCAGAGTTGGATTTGAATCTTGCTTTGCATGCTTAACTCTATGACTTTTGGTCAATGACTTAGTCTCTTTGGCCTCCTTTTTCTCATTTGTAAAATGAAGAGAGTGGGCTTGATGACCTCTTTCCCCCCTTCTAGCCCTAAATTTATGATCCTGTGATAGAGTAATATTCTGCAAAGCCAAAGACTAGATTTACTGAAGACCATGAGAGGAATGGAAAGAGAGATTTTTCAGTTTTGACAGAGAGGGTGCATATGACTGCCAAGTAAAGAATATATCAAGGGTGGACTTGGAGACAGATCAAAATGTCTCTTGAGTTCTGATTGTTAAATTTTCAAGGTATACATTCCACATCTTTGAAATCAGCAAATACTACAAATCAGGAATTGATTTATTATTTTATTGGTTGTCTAGACTTAAGAAAGCAATAGAGAAAATGTTAATAATGCAGACTAAACTTAAAAGTGTGCCATGTATAAATTCATTTATTTTTTAAAGAGCTGATTGTTAAACATTTACCAATACTGTTGAGTATCGTAGACCTTAAGTTCTTGGCTGCTTCTTCTGATTTCCTGTTTTCCTTCATGAGCATGCCATCACCTGGTGATTCTTAGTAATGTACATCAGTGGTGCCAAACTGAAACTAAAACAAAACACTGTGGACTGCATATTGACTTAGAAAGCTACAAATGAACATTATTTATGTTGTATTGCATTTTTATTTGGTTAAACTTTTCCCAATTACATTTTAATCTCTTTAGGACCTCAGTGAGGAGTTTTGCTTAGTGGCCAACATGGTTTGACAGCTCCAGTGTACATTTTTGGGACATAGCCCAGAATCAACAGTAGGAGATTGTTGGGAAGTGTGGTTGTCTCAGATGTAAGCAGAGAGTGAAGGATCAAGAGAGAGGGAGTCCCCATGTGAAACAGGGAAGCCTAAAAATGATGGAGCTCCATACGGAGGAGCCCGTCTTATGGACATGTACCAGGAGTGGAAGCATTTGAAAGTGAATGGCATTGCTATATTGAGTTGACTATAATTGTGAACAGTAGGTGCCCTGTCTGCCTCATTGATCCATTCAAGGAGTGATCTTCCTGGATAGAAAGAACTTCTTGTTTGTGTGAAAGTGTCTTCCTCCTGGCAATTCAGAATGAATTTATCAGATCTCTATTCTCTCTCCTTTCTTCCCCTCCCCTCCTCTTTCCTCTCCTTCCCAATTCTGTCACTGTCATTCCTTACTCTCTTACATTTTGGAGCTTTCTACTCTTTTAAAAAGGTAGCTAGGTGGTACAGTGGATAGAGTACCAGGCCTGGAGTCAGGAAGACAAGAGTTCAAATTCAGCCTTAGACCCTTACTAGCTGTGTGACCTTGGGCAAATCACTTAACCTTATTAGCCTCAGTTTCCTTAAATAAACTGGAGAAAGAAATGGCAAATCACCCCAGTATTTTTGTCAAGAAAACTCTTAACAGAGTCATGGACTGAACAGCAATTCTTTTAAAACTTTGTTTATTTGCTGTTTGTACACTTATGATGAGTTTTGTCTGCAGATAAAGATAAGCTGACTTTGTGTTCTGGTGAAGGGATAACAGAAGAAACACAGCGGCTAGCAGAGATTTTTTTCAGGGTGAACGAATGAAAAGGCATTTAATAAGTACTTACTATTTGCCAAGCACTCTCCAAAGTCCTAGAGATACAAGTAGGAAAAGCAAGACAGCCCTTGTTTTTAATGAGCTCACAGTCTGTTTGGGGAGACAACACATAAAAGAAAATTCAGCAGGAAGGAGGTCCTGAGGTTATTTCAGTAGGTCATAATGGGAAGAGAAATTTACATAGGGAAGAGAAAAGATTTCTCTAGGCTGGAGGTTCTGTCTTACTGAATTTCATAAATATATGGTGTGACCAGTTCCCTGAAATAGCAGAAAGGTAAGGACAAAAGCAAAACCATGAAATCAGTTACCCTGGACTTAAAAAAGAACAATAAGAGTATATGTTAAGGTCTCTGGCAATTCAGAGGGTGATGGCTACCTTGTGGATCAAGAATTCCAGAGTTCTGAATAGGGACTTTTGCTGACCAGAAGAGGAAAGCCTCTCAGAGAAGAGAGAAACCCTGACAGAAGGATCCTGTACCTGAGGATTAGGAAAAGCCTTGATCAGCAGGCCTGAAGAGCTGGACCAGTTACTTGGACAGTGGGCCTCCAAAGTGAATGTCCTACAAAGAGGCCTCCTTTACTCTGCCTCTGAGTGTGGTGAATGTCATGGGTTGCTTGAATGTTTCATGTTTCTTGTATTTGTTCTTAAAATCATTTTTTGTCTTAAATATTTTCTGTAGAGAAAAAACAAACCTCTTTTGCATATCAGAAAAAAAGAGACCAGAATCTTTCTCATTTAGAGGCCACAAGCTAAGGAAATGTATGACCTAGTGAAGTGGTAGATGTGTCAACATGTCAGACAACTCCCTTAATAAATCTAGTTAGTTGTGCCTTTCTCCACAGCTGTGTCTTTCCTTATTTGATGCCTCATTGTGCTATGAAGTTGATCCTGGATTCTTGAAAAAAGCTACTCTTGCAGAACACAAGGTCTAGCATGGTCTACCACAATAGAAAAGCTAAAAGAAGGGCTCTGGTAACTGACTGGCTCTGTTGCTTAGAGGCACATCACCAGGAGGCTGGCCACCTTCTGATGAGAAACTTTTTTTAAGCTATGACAGCCTATGAAACAAAAAAATGTGGTGAACTCTTGGGACAACTTACATATCACACAAGATTGACAGGTACAAATGAGTGGTAATGTGTATTATTAAAGAGATTTTCTGGATTGATGAGATCTGTGGTCATTTAAATAATTAAATATCAGCTATCTACAATCCTCAATGGCCTATTGGGCCAACCCTATTGCCAAATTCAGACTCCTTTCTCTGGCATTCAAAGCTCTCCACAATGTTCTGGTGCCATCCTAATTTTCCAAAGTTAATAATCTATTCCTTTCTATATATGCTATGCTCCAGCTAACCTGGAGTAGTTGCTACCCATCCCCATACATGAATTATTCTTTCCTGCACCTGTGTCTTTGCTCAAACTCTACCCTATGTGAGAAATCTCTTCTCTCACCCTTTTCCTCAATTCCAATACATTTTCTAATGTACTACTCAAATATCTCTGCCTCTAATTCAACAACAACCATTTATGAAGTCTAGTGCAAACAGTGCATTGTGCTAAGTTCTGGGGAAAGGAAGACAAAAAGAAAAAATAACTAGTCCCTACCCTGTGGGGATTTATATTCTACTGTGGGATACATATACATAGATGATTGTACCAGACAGTTTATGGAGGGAGAGAACATTGACAATTTGAGATTATGAAATCTACTTTGAACAAGATAGTAGTTTCCAGATTTTATCTTGTGATTCTCACTTAAAATTTTTTTTCACCCCTTATTCTTTTCATGAAGTGATCTATGCAAATAATTGTACAGATTTATTTTTATAAATCTATGCAAATAATTCTCTGATCTTATACTTAATTCAAATAAAATTAAGAATTTATTATAATTCTATAACAATACAATATAATAAAATTACATATAAAACAACAAATAATTTTGTGATGCATTCACTTTCATAGGATCGTAGATTTGGAAGGCACTTTGAACATGATCTAATAAAATGACTTCATTTGACAGTTGAATAAATTGAGTGACTTCTTCAAGGTCCCAAAAGTAGTAAGTTGCCGATTTGAACATAGGTCTTTTGAATCAAAAGCCAGCATCCTTTCCATTATATTATGCTGCTTCTCAAAGATGTAAGGGAAAGCATGATGACAGTGGGCTACCACTGGATCCTTTAAACCATCATCAGAGACCTGAGTTCAGAGTTTAGTGTAAGACATTGGGTTGATGCCATGTCTATGAATCACAGTTCAAGCAAACTATGAGTCACTGGCATTCTAATTCAGCAGGTCCTGTAAGCTTCCTTTACCTCCAGGGGCATGGGAAGTCCATGACTGGGGAGGTAGGTAAGACAGTGTCAGAGGGACCTACAGAGCAGGACAGTCCTGGCTCTTTGCCCTTCCATCTGGGGATTCTACTGAGGGTGGGAAGAGTAGTCAGTGCACAAGCACATGAATGGAATCAATTGGGGTGCTACTCCCATGAGAGACTATCCCACAGTTTGGAAAACTGTTTTCCTACCTCCTCTCTCTCCCAAAAGAAAGCCAGTTTAGAGGACCTGCTTCTCTTTGGACTCAGGAAATGTTTGCCTTTGTTCTAATTGGAACTGTTATTTCTAAGCTTTTGACATATGATAAAATCCAGTTGCATAGTACTTAACCATGGGTCAATCTGTTAACAAGCATTTTTAAAGCGCTTACTATGTGCCAGGCACTCTGTTAAGTGATAGGGATACAATAAAAGACCTCCCAAAATGCTCCTGTGTCTATTTTTTTAGTGGCTAGATACAAAATATAGGGCGGGGCGGGCGGGAAGAGACACAGAGACAGACAGACACACACACAGATATCTTGTGGGTCTGATAGCAAATTTAGTATCTTTGGGGATCAAATGGAAAGACTGGTGTTGCATTGCATACCTGACAAAGAATTAGAGACTAAGTTATTTCTAGTAAAATCAGAGCCAGTAAAAGTCACAAGAGCGAGTACAGTCAGGGCTGTTATTTTGGTGCTCTGGGTTCAAAAACAGAATCTCAATTCTGGGAAGGGTAGAGGGTGTTTGGCTGCCTGAGAAACTGTGCATTCAAGAAGGGAAAAGAAAATAAATTCCCTTTGTATTCTCAGTCTAGTCCTGAGACCTGTGGATGACCAATACCGCATCGTGCTGATATCACTAGTGCCCCTTGGTGGTCCTAGAAGTATAGAAAAAAGCTAAAGATTCTCAGGCAGAGGAAAGGAAGGGTTACACCCCAGACATTGGGGAAACCTTGCAAAGATATGGACATGGCAGATGGAATATTGAGTTAAGGGTATAGTAAATAAAATTATTCTAGATTGTAGAATGTATGAGGTAGAATAATGTGAAATAAGTTTGGAAAAGTAGAGTCAGATTATAATGGGCTTTAAATGCCAGCTTGATGACTTTCAGCTTTATCCTAGAGTCAACTGGGAGCTAGTAAAGAATATTGAGCCCTGGGATTGATAGGGCTGGACCTGCCCTTTAGGAAGATTATTTTTGCAGCTGTATAGATAAGAGGCAGGGTGGGTAGGGACCTGAAGCAGGGAGATCAATTATGAAACTCTCTCTGTAGAAGTGATGGGAGCTTGAACTAGGGAGTACATATAAATGGAGTATAGGGGGCAGAGGATGTCTCTTTCCCTCCAGTTACTGATGGCCTTCCCTCATAAATGATTAATGAAGGATTATGTCTGTACTGCTTTTATGCACTTAGTATGAATTATTTTGTCCAATCATTTTTGGTGAATGTGTCCTATTTTCCAAAAGATTAGTCAGTCAACAAAAATTTATTAAGTGCCTGCTATATGCCAGACACTGTGCTAAGAACTAGGGATAAAAATAAAGTAAAAAACAGTCCCTGCCCTCAAGGAGCTCATAGTTGAATGGTGGAGACAAACATCTATTTATAAACAAACTCTATGCAGGATAAATTGGAAATAATCAACAAAGAGAAGGTGATTGAATTAAGAGGAATCCTGTGGAAGATGGAATTTAAGCTGGGACTTGAAGGAAGTCAGGGAAGACAGGAGGGAGAGCATTCTAGACATGAGGAAGTCAGAAAAAAATGCCTAGATTTAAAAGATAAAGTATCTTGTGTACTGTTTGAGGAACAACAATGAGGCCAGTGTCACTGGTTTGAACAACATGTGTGTTTCTGTATCTCTTTGTGTGGTGTGTAAAATGTAAGAAGACTAGGAAGATGGGAGAAGGGACATGGAGCAGTGGGAAGAGAGCTTGCAATGCCAAACAGAGGATTTTACACTTGATCCTAGAAGTGATAGGGAACAGTGAAGTTCATTGAGGCAGGGGTCAGGCACTCCATGATGGCAAAAGCTATTTCTTTGTTTTTAAGAAATTTTAAAAATTAATTTCATTAAATATTTTACACTTATATATATATATATGTTTTAAAAAATTAACATTCATCAAAAAATTTTTTTTGGTTTCCAGATTCCCTCTTTGAGAAGGCAAGCAATGATGTTGATTATGCATATGAAATCATTCAAAATATTTCCTTATTAGTCATGTTGTAAAAGAAAACACAGACCAAAAACAAACCAGAAAAACAGAGTTTAGAAAAGTAGGTTTTGATCTTCATTCAGACGCCATCAGTTCTTTCTCTGGAGGTGGACAGCATTTTTCATCATAAATCCTTCTGAATTGTCTTGGATCATTGTGTTGCTGAGAATAGCTGAGTCATTCACAGTTGATCATCATACAGTATTGCTGTTACTGTATACAATGTTCTCTTGGCTCTGCTCACTTCACTTTGCATCAGTTCATGTAAGTCTTCCAAGGTTTTTTGGAGAGTATACTGCTTGTAATGTCTTATAGCACAATAATATTCCATCACAATCATATTGTTAAGCTGTACTAGCTAAGCCATTCCCAATTGATAGACGTCACCTCAATTTCCGATTCATTAAGGCTATGTCTTTCTAAAAGAAATTTTTTTATCTCCCTTAGGGACTAGCACAACGCTCATAGCAGGAGCTTATAAATGTTTGCTTAACTGAATTAAATGTCTTCCTACTAACTAATGACATTGTCATACAGTGAAGAGAGCCCAGGGTTAGCCCTGTACCCTTCTCTGTTTCTATCTCTAACCAATATAGTCTTAAATTACTAAATCTCTTTGAGTCCCAGGCTCTCCCTTTATAAAATAAGGGGGTTAGACTATATGATTTTTAGAGTCCTTTCCAGATTTAATTTTCCATAGTCCTAGACAACCGCTCACTCAATCCATAAGGGAGTTGAGGCTGTCCATAATGGCAATGAAATCCATAGAAATCTATGATCTCTCCATTTGCTGAGGTTGAGGTATTTTGCAATTGCTATGAATCTAAATATATCCAGTCCTTTATAGTACATGTCCTTGCAGTGTTCTTAGTATTTCTTGGTTCTTTTTTCCATATGAAGCAAGCTGGAGCAGATAAAAAGGTAGTGATGGAAGTTTGAGGAAAAAAGTTGACACTTTTCCTGCAGTGATGACTTTCATTATCAGGGATTACAAACATGCAACATGGCCACATTCACACAGGACAGGTTTTTAGAAGCTCAAGCATTCAGAAAAAAGTATTTAATATTGACCTAGCCCATAGTACCAAAGAAGCAACGTTGCCAACAAGGAAGCTGGATCTAGAGACTGATGAAGCTTACTTCATTCATAGCTCAATTGGCTTGTCCTCCGGTATATAGTTCAAGTTAACAAATCAATTCTAGCCTAAGATAATCAGTGCCTTTTTTTCTCTGCATAGATTGCTGTGTCCTCTGATACTTTATCAAAGCCCCTAGATAGAGGGATGTCCTTATTGCTGTGTAAATGAGGACCACACCACAAATCGTGCTTTATGAATTCACTCTGAAAGCACTAAAGTTCAAAGGTAAAACTGCCAGAATAGCCCACATTGATTAATTGATGCAAGAAAGGGCAGGCTAATCTTTATCTAGCTTAAAAGACTTCAGTTGTAAGCAGCAGGGTGGTTCAAATGATTCCTGGGTAAAGAGATAAATAGTTGGAGCCCCAATGGAAAGAAAGAAGAGCACCCTCGTCAAAATGTCACTCAGGAAAAGGTTAATGGAAGCTAAAGCACTGAAAATGGGAGGGCTGAAAAGTGGGGGTTATTTAGATTTTTCTTTTTCTTTATCTTTATCTTTATCTAGGAGAAGTTGTTAGGAGCAAAGGGGATGAGCTAACGTTTTTCCTCTAAGTCAAGTAAGGATAAACAGTAGAGAAGAGCCTCCCCAGCTTCTTTCCAATGGAGAGAGCTTAGTTTTCCCAGCCATATATCCCACATTTTCAGGCTGCACTGATAAGAATTAATGTGACCACTTCAATGTGATTAGAATATTTCTCCTAAATAGCATTGGACCGATAGCTATGGATGGGCTGAATGTCTTGTAGTGCATTGCTTCCATTTCTTCCCTGGACCATTTTCTCTCTCTAGGGGTGGCAGTGGGATCACCTAACTAAGACAATATGCAGGCATGGCAGTGACCCATAACATTGTTTCAACGGGGCACTCGGGGGAAAGTGAATCCCCTATCTATACATGAAGGTACTTTGAGCATCCAGGAGTACCTTTCAAAAAGACCATTTCCTTTGAGCCAAGAGACAAAAACAAACACTGAGCAGTCCATCCAGAAAGGAAAAATGCATGGCACCAATACAAAATGAAGAAGGATTAAGGACTTGCTATGCTCCAGTGTGGTTGAACATGATCTAGGGGTCATAGAAAATAACAAGCAGAATGTGAAACTTCAGTATCACACTATTGAAAAAGAAGTAAGCATGCCATAAGGATTCAGAAATGGAAATGCAACCAGGAGGATATGATCCTATTATGCACATTGATCAAACATAGACTATAAGTTTCTTAAGTCTAGGGACTGTTTCATTTTTGCCATTGTATCCCTAGCACCCAGCATAATGCCCGGCATTTGGTATGTGTGTAATAAATGCTTGTTGAATTGAATTGTAAAGGCCTTCCTAGTTAGTTGTGCCCAGGCTTACCCTAGTATATATGGGGTTTAAGTTAGATTCAAAGATGACTTCTTTCATTATGAGAGCTGAGTTTGTGAAAGGCTACTTACTGCTGCCAGACTTCCCTGGAAGTGAAAGGCTAGCCTTCTTAACTTCTCAGTACTCTTTCTCATTTGTTGTATCTGTTGTTGCATTGGCTTTTCAAAAATATAGATGCAAACAACAGAAGCAATACATCCACTGTCACTAATTCTTAAATGATTTGAATTCAGTTACGTTGGCTGTCTGTGTACATGTAGATTCACACAATGCAGTCTCAATGTATCTCAATCCCCTGGCATATATCCAGTCTATGCCCAAAATATTCTGACTATTTGCAACGATCATCACTTAGCATCAATGCATACGTAAAATGTTAGAGAGAGAACCTTGACACCATAATCACTGAACCTGAGATAGATTTCTAAGCGTATTTTTTGCATGTTTGTACTACCCACTTCAATGTATGTTAAATAGATGGTAATTGTATGCCTTTCATTTGGATAGTCTCTCTCCAAGAATGATTTAACCTACCCATGTCTAATGGGTCACATGCAGCCATTGATCATGTGGATCCGAGTTCAATTTGCGGGGCTGCTAGTTAGATTGGAAATTGTAATCATGGGGAAAGATAAATTACAAGGTCTCTGCAGATCAGTCCTGTCTTCAGATTAGTTGCCCTCTTTAGACACAGAACACTAAATAGAGAAGGTCAGAGAAAATCTATGGCGGTGTTATTATTGTACGAGTTTTCTGAGAAATATATTCAATGCCTCCCTTCCCCCCAAACCCAGTAAGGACAGGAATGTTCAGAAAAATTATGTAGTACAGATCTCACTAAATATTACTTTGACTGACAATGTTTTATTAAAGAATAATGAATGAGCATGCATGAGTTATTAGTGAATTATTTTTGTAGAATTGAAAAACAAATTAAAATCTTAATCAGCAAACATTAATGTTGATAGTAATAAACAAAATTAAATATTGCATGTAATTAGTCCTTAAGACCTGGAGCTTTG
The DNA here is from genome assembly GCA_028646595.1 of Phalanger gymnotis. Lineage (NCBI taxonomy): Eukaryota > Metazoa > Chordata > Mammalia > Diprotodontia > Phalangeridae > Phalanger > Phalanger gymnotis. The sequence goes on along the minus strand of CM053622.1, from coordinate 654,102,538 downwards.
CTTTCATTTGTAGGATAACTCAAAAGAAGACAGACTTGAGCCAAGGAAGTTTCTGGTGGTCTCACTGTTATACTTGATGTAATAGGTGCATAAGTTTCCTATTTTTATTTTTAAGATATTTCTTATTAGGTGGGACTTAGTGGGATTGCCGTTAGGAAAGTACAGAAATATAAATGAAGAATTAATTGTTCTAACCAGGGAAAAAAGATGTAAAGGAAGGAGATTCAGCAGTATCAGACCTTAAGGTATATTATAAGGTGAGATCACTGTTGAAGTACAAAATGGATAAATTTGATTATTTTAAATTAAAATTTTCTTGTATAAATAAAACCAATGAAGCCAACAGTAGAAGGAATTCAGAAAATTGGGGAAAAACTTTCATGAACAATCTTTCATATAGTATTGATTGTGTTGGAATACTATTGTGATGTAGGAAATGATGAGCTGAATGATATAGAAAATTATGGAAAGACTTGGACCTGTGAAGGAAGATACTATTTACCTCCAGAGAAGGAGCTGACTGGTCTTACATATATGTGTATTTAGTGGGGGGATGAGAAGGAAAAAAATAAAAAGTACACAGCAGAAAGCACAAAAGAAAACTTGCAAGGAAGCAAAGAAAATCTAGATAGCTTTGAAAATAACGTGTAGTATTTATTATACAGGTTTTCTTGAAATGGAAATTTATTGTTTTATATTAAAACCACTCATGTTCTGTTGTGTACATGGAAATGTTCTTTTTAAAATTTTCTTTTCTGTTTTTGTATTTAAGTTTAAAATGAATAAAAACATCTACGAAAAAGAATTAATTGTTCTGAAGCTACATTGCTGCAGCAGTCCAGAAACATTTTGAAGAAAGAGAAAAGGCATAGAACCAGTAATTTGGTGTTTGTAATATGCCCCAAATATTTTCACTAAAGATATCATGCCAGATCAGTCCAGCGATTTTTCCCTCTGCCTGATTTATGATTTAGGCCACCATGCTTGTTACCTGATTGGCTGATGGTTAGGACTGAATAAGAGGTGTGAATAATTTTCATCTGATAAATATTGGTAAATGGAATTTACAATGGAATATCTGTCTAAGAATAGTGGAGCAGAAGTCATAGAACACAAGTTCAAATCTCGGCTTTGCCATTTATTACCTTTAGTGAATCACACAACCTCTATGGCCCTCAAAAATCCTGACACTATTTACATCACAGGATTATTGTGAATATAAAATGAGCCTCTCCTCTTGGATTCCCCTTCGTTTCTGGGTTTTTATGACACTACTCTCTCCTGGCTTGCTTTTAGCTATCTAATGGTCCTTCTCAATCCTCTTTGTAGGGCCATTGTTCAGGTTACAACATTTAACATGAATTTCCCCTAGTTTCTGTCCTAAACCTTCCTCTTTCCATTCTCTATATTCCTTTAACTTCGTACCCTGATGAGCTCCCAGTTGAACAATCCTTTCTACGTAGGTGACTTTTTGTATTTATCTAGCCTCAGTCTCTTCCCCAAGCTTTAGTTCCATATCACCAATTACCTACTAGACACTTTCACACTGGAAGTCCTGGAGATATCTTAAAGTTGGCATATGTAAAACTGAACTCATTATCTCTCATCCCCTCCCAAACTTTCCTCTCTTCCTGACATTCCTGTTTCTCTCATAGGCATTTCATTCCAGAAAACAACCTCAGGTTTATGGCTAGATCATAATCTCCACTTCCCCATCTTCATGTTTTTGCCACTCCTCCAGAATGACTACTAGTTCCACACAGATAACATTTAATCAGAGTATAGTAAATGAAGTGACAAGAAAAAATATTACCATATACACATGAGGTATGCTCTCCCAAAGGTATACTTTTTTTATCCACAAATAGTGGAATCCGAGATAACTCATTTGACTACTGAACAAACATGGAAGATCTATATGTAGGAACACGTGTGGTTATAACACATGTATAACTAGGACATTTTATACCCACAATGTAGCAGGGCTGCCAGTATTTTCTGGTGATGCTATCTTATTGTTCTATACTGGATATGTGTTTCCAGCCTGACACTGTCTTTTCTGGAAGTCTTTGTTGGGGGTGGGTCTGGTGGTTGCCAAGCTACTGTCTTGTCTGTGTGGCTGAGCTTTTGTTCTTTAAGGCCATTTAATGGCTTTATTCTCCTATCTCCATCTATTGAAATGTCGTTGCTAGAAAGTGTCTTCCCGACGAGGGGAAAGGCTGATGCTCTTTTAGTGCATAGCTAAATCTATGATTTACTATACCAACAGAAAGCAGAAGAAAGACCCTAGACTAAGGTTTTCTTTTTTTTTTTCAGCTGCATTGTCTATTGCTGCTTCAAAGTCCTTGGTTCCAGACAACTATATGATTTGGGGACAGGAAATTCACTCTCAGTACCAATCACTACATCCTTGCTTGCAAACCTCTGTCCCCCAAACTCCACAGACGCTGTATGGACAATGGTTAACAAATCAAACCTCATTCCTGTGGAGTGGGATCCACACTGCCACCTAGTTGCCCATATACGCATGTTAACTGTTATTATAACTGAATGTAATCATAATAGTGTCAATTTAATCTATTCAAAGAATCTATCAATGCTGAAAAATTGAAAATGGAAAAATGCAAATTTATTGACCTTAATTATCACCATTTCCTATAGGTAAAGTAAAGCCACTGATCAAGTGAAGAAACAAAAAGAGCCCAAAACTTGCCTTAGCCACTGCTTGATCTCTTTGCCAAGTGGAAAGTCATGGCAGCCAAGGGCAACACTGGTTTAGAATACAGATTTATTTTTAAAAGACTGTGGGGCAGAATAGTAGTTTACCATCAATATGGCCTCATAAAATAAAGCAATATAACTAAAAATAAGTTTCAGAACACTAGACGCGAAATCCAACTAAGCTATACTATCCCAATAAAACTGGCAGAAGAAAAAAAAATAGGAAAAGGAATAGATTTATCAATGTTTCTATAATGGTCTGTTTTCTTCATTAATGGCAAACAGAAGCACAGCATTTGGACACAACCCCTCAAGTCCTGATGTGCTCCATGCAAAGGCAGAAGTAGACAAAGGTGAGAAGAGGCTAGATCATACCAAGAACAGAGAGAAGAAATGCTTACTGGAAGTGACACAAAACTGAAAAAACTGAGAGATCATTTTACAAGACCTATGAGAGAGGGGAAGATATAAAAGAATGAAAAACACTTGGATGATATTACTATTAAAAAAGGATATCAGGAGAACATCAACTCCTTTATGAAAATGATCTACACATGTGTCAAAGGCATCGTTGATGAAAATAAGAGATGATAGGCAGGCTTATGACAGAATACATCCTTAGAATTGTTTGCCTAGAAGCAGCCACATGACACAGTGGATAAGGGTGCTGAGTATGGAGCCAGGAGTTCAAATATGACTTCACACATGGGCAAGTCACTTAACCTCTGTTTCCATCAGCTGTAAAATGAGGATAACAATAGCAACTACCTCCCTGGATCATTGTGAGGATCAAATGAAATAATATAGGTTCAATGCTTAGCACAGTGTCTGTCATATAGTAGGCTTTAATTAGTGCTTATTTCCTCCCTCTCTCCCTCCATTCCTTCCTTTCTTGTGCAAAGACCCAGTAGTGTGTACTGTTTCTTGATTTTGAAAAAAATGGCATTTGGCTCAGTGGAGAAAAATTCAGTCTTTAAGGCTCTCCTCCAACAAAGAGGCCATAAAAATTATTTAATAAATGCTATCTGGTAACCAATATGAAGGAAAGCATAAAACAGAATGTTAACTTCTTACAGATGTTCACCATTGCCTTGAAGAATATTCAGACTATAATCCATATAGAATAGGGGTTTCCTATAGATATTGAGGTCCTTCAGACGCTTGTTTGCAAATGGCATTATGGAAAGGAGGGAGGTTGAAAGAGTGTATAAGTTAGTAGTCCAAAAAATATTTTCTGATAAGTTAGTAGTCCAAAAAATATTTTCTTTGTAAGATTGTTTTAGGTGCCCTAGACTCCATATTAACTGTCCTTCTCCCTCATTCATACCAATATCTCCCTGATCAATCCTCCAATTTTACTTCTTGGTGGAAGGAAACAACCTTTGCTACCTCTCTTGATAAAAGGATTATGAGACCATCAGGAAAAAATAATAAAGGATTTAATAAGATAATAGGTGGATAACTTTATTTTAGAAGAGAGAGTTTTTTAGGACGGCAAAGCAATTCTATTTCTAAGCATGGCCTGTTTAAACATTGCCAATATCCTTCCCTGGGTAATGGAGAGAAGAGATTTAGGATCTTTGATTCCATTTCATATGCACAGGTAAACTGCATTAATTTTATAAGGGTAAAGGAGAACACAGGCTGGTCACCCTCATTCACTTTACTAAAAAGCCCTTGTCCCTACTCAGTTTTTGTACAATTCAAAGTCAGCCATATATGTATGAGTATGCAGCCAGAGGAGTTACCCCGGGGAAGCATATTCGGCAGCCTTAGCCACATCCTGTCCTCTCCTACTCACTTTGAATCTCAGCAGGAGGGGAACATTGTACAGGTTTCCATGCTCTGGCTTAGGGAAAGAAATGGTTCTATTAATGTGTTTATACACCACTTCCTCCCCTGGCTCCGTGGGCCGTGGAGAATTGGATTAAATAATTGGCACTCAGCTCATCACATCCCTTGTCTTTCTCTCAGGAAGGCTTGGAGAAATAATTCCTTTAGTGAGTGGGTCAGGGAATTAAAATGAAGTGGATACCAATGTGGTTGAATCCCCAGTTCTGCATCACCACCATCACCATCACCACCACCACCACCACCATCATCACCACCACCATCATTATCATCACCACCACCATCATCATCATCACTACCACCATCATCATCATCACCACCGCCACTGTCCTAACCACAGAAAGGAATCTGGCCTTTGCATTCTTAAATGGCCTTATATTTATAGTGAGATCAGTGCTTTGCTAGTCACCTTTGCCAAGAAAACTTTAAAGAATAAAATACCCCTCTGGTAGTGAATCTTAAGCAGATCTTTCTAATGTCTCTCATGGCTGTGGGGACAATTGCATTGAAATAAGTCCTTTAGAACCAAGTAGTCTCACTTTGCAGCACACAGGGTGGGTTCACATCAATGATAGCTTTCTTCAGCAGTGTAGATTTAATGGAGGCTATATCTGGCCTAAGGAATTTAAGGATTCAATTTGCTTTTTAAAGACATTAACCCAGTTAGAAGAATTAATTTCATTTTTGCATGGATCATTTACAGGACTTATCCCTGAGTTTGGCACATGTTGGCTAGTCTTATTTCTAAAAAAATTTATTTGCATCACTCTGGCTATGAAGTGAATTAACATATTTTGCCACTTAATTGTCGTTGTATTTTTTTTTGAGGGGGAGAAAAAAGCTGGTGCAGTTTCTGGTTTTTGTCATCACTTGCTGACCTGAATCTATGTCCCTCTTCTCTGACTTTTAAAGTACCTTTCAGCATACAGCTGCTTTGGCAAGTCAGGAATCAAACTGACAGCCTGTCTGAGGAGGCAGACTCAGATACCAGCCTAAAGAGACACCGAGTGACATTTCACAGGCTGAAGTGCGAGGCCCTCCTTTCAATCTTCTGCAGCTGGCACAGATTTCTACTGCCGCAGGGCTCCAGTACCAGACAGCAGAGGGCCTGAAGTAGCAAGCATGAGGGTCTGCAAGGTAATTGGGACTGACAGAATGTTTGCCTGCCCCACAGATTCCTCTTCGACAAGCAGCCAAGTTTAATATATCTCGTGGGAGTCTAGGCGCATGTATTTTTTCTTTCTAATTTTTTTTTTTACTCTCTCCCTGTTGAGTCTCTTCAACCTACCCTCCCTCCATTCCCCCTGCTTTATGGCATGATTCTCTCATTCGACTATACCACTTGGTCTGTGATCAGCAGGGGGCATGAAAATCATCTTGTTTTCCTTTTTCTTGGATTATGGTTTAGCATGAAAGGACACTCCTGCTGCATCAAGGCAGGAAAGACCCCAGAGCTGAAAAGTGCTCCATTTAAATGAGTGAATCCATTCTGAATGACTGAGCATATTTAAGGTGTTATTCATAATCTGCTATTATATGGTGAAGGTGGTGGGGGTATGGGGAGGACAGACAGGTAATAAGGCCAGACTCACTGCCAGGTTTTCAATTTTGGCATTTGTCAAGTACAGATAAACTGTCCATAATATGGGGAAACTCAGATATCAAAAAAAAGGGGCTAAGAAAGATTCTTAAATGAGGTAAAGTTACACAACTTCTTATTGGGGAAGAATTAATAATGACTGACATTTATACAGTGTTTTAAAGTTTATGAGGCATTTTTCATCTGTGATATCATTTAAGCTTCAACAACCTTATGAGCAAAGTACTACAGCTATTATTAATGGTCCCCTTAGTCAAATGCAGAAATGAGGTTCATAGGTCAAGTGATTTGCCCATGGCCACAGAGCTAGGAAATGTCAGCAGAGAGCCGGACCCTAACTTTGAGTCTAGCAATCTGTCCACTATGACACACTACTTCCATCCTTCTATGAACTTGATTTTATGATTATGGTTGTTCCTAGGGCTGATCAGCACAGAAGAGGCTGACCAGGACAAAGCGCGTAGCTGTGAAGTCATTCTCTCCTACAGACAATCATAGAATCTGGACTGCTTGTAGCCTCCGGAGCATTTTTCTATTAGCCTGACTGACAGGATAAAGATACTCTGGGTCTGAGGGGTGGGAAGAGACAGGGAATGCATTCAGAGGCTTGTCATTCTTCTGTTTTCAAGTGGGTTTTTAGAAAGATTCATCCATCCAAAAATATTTATCATACATGTCTATGTTCTCAATACTTGCTCTAGGCAGTATGGAGAACACAAAGTTGATGCAAGTAATTATAACGGTTGGTCCCAAGCCTTCAGGAGGTTATGATCAAGTTAGGAAATAAGAGATAAATTCCTATCTGCCTCAAAATATTTCATTATCCACAATATTATTGCCACTCAGAAATATAACTTGATAGTTTCACCCATTTTCTCTTTCTCTCCTTCCATTTTAGAGGAAGATATCTTCCTTTCTAAGGCTACTATTCATCTTTCACACATACTATTGATTTCAAGCCTTCACATTTCCTCTAAGATCTTTAATCTCTCACTCTTTTGGCTCCTTTCTCTCTGCCTAAAATGTCTCTGAGCCTCTCTTATGATAATGTAGTGCCATGGGTCCCTTTCTCACACATGCCATCTCTGCATCTCTGAAAAAAACTCTCTCAGGTTTAAGGCACTCTGTGGATCACCCATCTCCACCTAAAATCATGACCCACAATAACCAGTCAGAAAACGTGTTAGTTCAAACAAAAGACATTTACTTAAACAACTTTGCAGATAAACGACAAGAAGTTTTCCCTATGCGTACATGGGGTACACTCTTTCACAGATTGCTTGCAGTTCAATTGTTTCAGTTGTGTCCAACTCTTTGAAATGCTATTTGGGGTTATCTTGGCAAAGACACTAGAGTGGTTTGCCATTTCCTTTTCCAGCTCATTTGACAGATGAAGAAACTGAGGCAAATGGGGTTAAGTAACTTGCCCAGGGTCACACAGCCAGTAAGTGTCTGAGGCTGGATTTGAACTCAGAAAGATGAGTCTTCCTGATGCCAGGCCCAGCACTCTAACCACTGCGCCACCTAGATGCCCCTTTCACAGGTTACCATACTACAAGTGGAAGCTGCTTCATGTGCAGAGATCATATATTAATAATAATAAATATCTAGCATTTACGTAGCATTATAAAAGTTGCAAATTACATATATTATCTCACTTTATTCTCGCAACAGCCTATGTGCTATTAGCACATAGCTAGATGCTATTATCATTATTCTCATTTTACAGGCGAAGAAACTGAGGTTTCGAGAGGTTAAGTGGCTTGCCCTGTTGGTAAGTGGCTGAAGCAGCATTTGAACTCAGGTCTTCCTTATTTCAAGTCCAGTGCTCTATCCACTATGCCACCTAGCTGCTCAACACAAGTAGTCAAGGAACATACGTGGATGATACACACATAGGTAACACTTTCAGTCAGGCAATGTTAGGGAGGAGCATACATCAGGAGCCTTTGTAGCCAGAGCTTGAACACAAAACATGTGTGATCAGTAAATTGAGAGGGTTGCTGGCATTTTCTGCTAATGTCACGACATTATTCTTTGTGGCTCTCAGCTGAGTATTGGGTCTCTGTTAACTACTGTTATCTCTGTTATTATGTTATATAGTATATTATCTATTATCTATTAGCTACTGTGTTATCTCTGCTGTCTGTGTATTCCTACTGAATAATAATTCTTTCCCCAATATTTTATAGATGTAGGTTGAGCTTATATATTTTAATTCCTTAGTTTGAATTCTGGATTTTCTGTTCTGTCATATTGATTTATTTTCCTATATTTAATCTAGTGCCTGATAATTTTGGCAATTTCAATTTATAGTGTAATTTGAAATGTTTCCCCTTCCATGATTTTTCTCCCATAATATTATTGCTCATTGCTTTTTAATACACATTTTATTGCCTTTTTTATCTAATTCTATGATTGAGTTATTTTAGTTGGTGTAGCTTTAAATCTGTAGATTATTTTAGGTAGTACTGAGCTGGCCATATTCATAGGCTATTCCTCTATTTATGAAGTTCTTTCTTTATTTCTTTTAACATTGTTTTATAGTTGTCTTTATGGCTGTTGTCTTTTATTCTTGAAGAGGACCAAAATGACATCACTACATTGGGGTCAAGGTCAAGACAGACTATAGTCTGTCTGACTCTAGCTGATCAGACCAATATGAGCTCAGAGGGCTCTCCCACAAGTCAGGCACAAATAGTCCAAATAGTTGTCTTTATATAACTATGGTGAATATCTTAACAATCTGAAATCCAAATATTTAATCCATTTTGTTATCGTAATTTCTGTGTGTTATATACCAAATTGCACCTCATCTTCGCGAGTTTATCTCATAGCTTGCTGCCTTGCTGAAGTCATTTATTACCTCAGTCTTTTTGTGGAGTCTCTTGGGTTTTGTAAATAGTCTATGATGTCATTTGTCAATAGAAATATTTTAGCTTGATCTTTGCCAGTGCTTATTCCCTTCATATCTTTTTCTTACCTTATTGCTAAGTTAGCACTTCCGGGACTATGCTGAATACTAGTGACGATAATACTCAGCCCTTCTTTATATGTTTATTTTTAGTGATAATGACTCTAATACTTCAAGATTGCAAATGGTCTTGGTTTCAAATACATTTTTATTGTGTTAAGGAAAACCTTTTATTTATATACTTTTTAGTGTCTTTTTAAAACACAAATATCTATTATATTTTATCAGGCCCTTGCTGCATCTGTTGATATAGTATTATGATTTTATAGCTTTTTCTTATAGATTTATTATACCAATTATTATTTTATAGTATAATCATATGTTATTATAATATGTAAGTATCAATTTTATTATACCAGTTATTTTCCTGTTGCCAAACTCTATGCTTCCTGTCTAAATTCTATGTGATTGTAGTGATAGTTTTCACACATTGCTAAATTCCATTTACTGGTATTTTGCTTGATATTTTTGCATTTCTATTCCTTGGTAATATTATTCTGTAGTTTTAATTTTCTACTTTAACATTGCCAGGTTTGGAAATTAAAAACCATATTTACTCAATAGAATTAAGTCAAATAACATATTTTTCTATATTTGAAAAGTTTGTGTGATAGAGATTTCTTCCTATTCTTTAAATGTTTGAGAGAATTCATTTGGAAATTTATTTGGTCATAGAGTTTTAAGATTTGGGATAGAAAGTATCCTTTAGAATTATTTAATTCAACTTCCTCATTTTAAAGATGAAGAAACTGAGGCTAAAGAGGTTAAGTGACTTTTTCAAGGTCATATGGAAAGCAACTCACAACGAGTCTTTACATTATACCATGCTGGGCTTTTATGTGGTAGTTAATTAAGTGTCTGCTTAATTTCTTTTCCTGAGATTGATTTCCTTAATTATCTGTTGAGTTGTTCATTATTTTCTCTAATAGTTTTTATTTTATTTTTTAAAAATCTACTTTTTCTCAATTATACACAAAACAGTGTTTAGCATTTGCTTTTAGAATTTTGGGTTTCAATTTCTTCCCTCTCCTCTTCCTCTTCCTGAGAAGGCAAGCAATTTGGTATAGGTTTATATATGTGCAATAATGCAAAACATATTTCCATATTAGCCATGTTACAAAAGAAAATGTAGACGAAACCTAAACAAGAAAAATAAAGTTTAAAAAAGAGTGCTTGAATCTGCATTCAGACTCCAGTAGTTCTTTCTCTGGACGTAGATAGTATTTTTCATTGAAAGTCCTGAATTTTCTTGGATCATTGTATTGCTGAGAATAGCTAAGTCATTTACAATTGATCTTTGTACAGTATTGCTATTACTGTGTACAAAGTTCTTCTGATTTTGCTCCATTCACTTTTTATCAATTCTTATAAATCTTCTCAGGTTTTTCTGAAAACATCCTGCTCGTCATTTCTTAAAGCACAATAATATTCCATCACAAGCATATACCACAGTTTTGTTCAGCCATTCTCTACTGATGGTCATCGCCTCAATTTCCAATTCTTTTCCACCTGAAAAAGAGCTGCTATAAATATTTTTGTACATATAGGTCCTTTTCCTTTTTCTTTGCTCTCTTTGGGATACAGACTTAGTAGTGGTATTACTGGGTCAAAGGGTATTTTAAAGCCCTTTGGACATAGCTCCGAATTGCTCTCCAGATCTAATAATTTTAAAATTGTATTTTCATTACAATTGCTCAGCATTTATTAAGTGTTTACCACATGCCAGTCACTGTGGACACAAATACAAAAACAGTAGCTGGCCTGAGCATGTTTCATCATCTGTATGATTGGAAAGTAATAATAGCTGCGGTATCAACTTTATAGGATTATTGTAAAGATTAAATGAGTTTTATAAGACTTAAAATATAATAGTCAGCTACTATTATTTTGATTTCTCTCCTGCCCTGGTCTTCTTCTCCCATTCCCATTAAGGCGCTCAGAACTCATACACTGTCTTGTGTCTATATCTGGTAGGGTTTGCTATTGTGATGTTCCTTTTGAGTCTGTCATCTTTTTAGATTTCTATTTATTCTTTTTTTCTATCCATTCCTGAAACCTACCTATTTTTTTACTTCTTGAACTGCTAAAAAATCCATAAATGCTAATTTAACAATTGTTCTAACTAGTTTCTTGGGTGTTTTAAAGGAAATCAGCACATTTAACAGACCTCCCCATTCCTCCATCAGCGAAGGTGCTTCATTATTGTGATCATCTTCTCTGGGTGAATGGGAAGTGGGGATTTGGTATGAGCTTCTGACTAAATACAGATTAAACAGTTTACAAAGCGGTTTGTTATTCTACCCTCCTGCCTTTAACTCGAGTTTCCTATAGCCTTAAATATTCCTTTCACCCCTGAAGTGAGGAGGTTGCTGGATTGACCCTTCTGCTACCACATCCTCATCTACAATGAATAAGTCTAGTGTATGGAAGGCTGCTTTGGAGGCTACCTTGGATATAGCCAACAATGGTGTAAATAGATTGTTATTCCTCTTCGGTAAGGTCTATTTTAACAAGTGTCTTCCAGAGATGAAGCCTTCATTTAGAGTTTCCCAAACTGTTCAAGGTATCCTGCCCGAGGTGAGGAGCGGTTCCTGTAATAAAATTATGTTAGGTGTGTTTTTTGTATAAAATGTTTTATATGAGATCATCTACATATATGCAGCCGTAGTTTGCAAAGTCAGACAGGAAGGAGAAAAATACAGAGGGACTAGTGTCATAGAAGCCAAGGGGAGAGAGAGTATATAGTAGTAAAGGAGTGTTGACAGTGTCTGCAGAGAAGTCAATTAGGATGAGGACAGAGAAAAGGACACTAGGTTTAGCAGATCATTGATAAACTTGGAAGGAGAAAATCTGGGTGAGTGGTGGTATCAGAAGACAGATCCCAAGGGACTAAAAAAGTCAATGGGAGGTAGGGAAATGGATGCAACAAAGGGATTGGACCTTTTCTAGCAAATATTAGTAACTTAAAGAACAGTTTCTAAGGTGAAAATTTTCACCACTCTAATGGGAAAAAGATATTTTTTTGGTCATATGGGACCTCGTGGCATTACTTAAATTACAACACATAAGGAACTACTTCTGCCCAGCTCTGATTGTCTGTATTTTAGTTAGAGTCTGCAAGATTATAGAGTTTGAATCCTGAGATAAAATATAAGTGTCTGACAAAGGGGCAGGCATGGTTGGATTGCAATTTGCATTATCAGAGGGTGGGCTGACAGAAAACCCAGTAATATACTCTGAAGTTTAAACCAGAGAAGAAGGAAAAAGAGTGAGGAGAAATTGAAGTGTACATCCAGTTTATGAGAAGTAACATGACTGCCAGTATGTTCAACCTGTTCATGAAAGATGAGTGCTGAAATCCATTTGGGAAACTGAAGGACAAAATCAAGGAGAAACAGCAATGATGATCTTTCTGATACTGTGTAGGCCATTGTCTCTAACATCAGTAGAGAGTGGTGACTCCTACAAAAGGCAAGAAAGAGAAATCAAAGACCAAAACCTTATTTTCTAGGTCTTGTTTGTGGAAAACACTCCTTCTATAGTCTATGTATGTCTCTGTTTCCTATAGCTAAGCTGCTATATCCAGAAGACTTTCAATTCCAGTGAGAAGAGGATGATAAAAAGGATAAATTTTCTTTTCCATCAAAGAGCATGTCTCACAGGAGAACATAAAATGTAGATCCTAAGCAGCTAAGACAAACCAACTTCTTCTTTCCAAAGAAAGAAAGAAGGAATGTCCTTTTTTGGGTAGCCTTCAATTTAAGATTGATCATCTCTCTTATCTAATATATATATAAATGGGAATCACATTTTTAGAGCAAACAGAGCCCCCAAATGAGGTTGTGCTAAAGGGCAGTGTCCCATTTTATTTCCTATCCCCTCAACCACTTGTTTTCATCTAGAGAAAAGCATTTGCTTTCACACACAGTGATGATGAGATCACAAGTCCACTGAAATATTGGAGTATGGTTCTGAAGTCAGGACACATGTGATTTTGTACTCTCAAGAAAAGCAAGGGACCCTGGGTAGAATTTCTATTAATGCCTCTTTCAACTCTTCTCGAATTTTGAATTTCTGAATTGTCTGGGCAGGATAAAATGGAACGTGGTTCTTGCAACATTTTTCGTGTCTCCTAGGTTTAGCATTCAAAATGTTTTCAAAGTTCATGTGGTCAACTTACATGCCAGGGATTCTCCACATATTCCTGTGATTTTGTGAGTGATTTATCTATTAAATGTAACAGTGATAGAAAACTATGCAGATACTGCTTCCTTTTAAGGTCACTGAATCAAGCTGGATTACAGTGTGTTGTGTTTTAAATAGGAAAGTTTATTTATGGAAAATGCATTATGCCTGTGCTGTTAGCCAATAAGGTGATATTTTGCATGGCAACAAATGGTGAGGATTTGGTACTATTGAATTCCCAGGAAAATGTAAGCTATATAAAAACATTCTAAAGTTTCCAAAAATTCTTCTTTTGATTGACTATTTAATTACCATGATATTTATACCTGCTTCTTCTACAACCTTAGCCATTTAGACATAGATTTATTTTTATGATCCACATATATAGTACTTCAAGTCCAAGTGTTCCTTTGGGCCTTAATTATAGTACCTTTAGAATTTAATGTACCTACCACCTGTTGACTTACTACTAAGGTTAAGTGATGTCTCCTTAGCAATTCCTGCTTCTTTGGAATTTTCATCCCCAATGGATAGAAGCAGCTGTGAAAATATGTATTTGTCACACACATTTATGTCCTATAAGAAATTGTGGAGTGGGTCTAATAAAGGTCAAGCTAAAAGAAAGTATATATATGTACATATATATATATTTAAATCGAATTATCCTTTCTATTTCTTTCTGGCTTGGTTTACATGGGAATTTCTGCCCATGGGGAAATTTAGTAAATGGAGATGGTAAGGAAGGGTATGATTACCCTTAAAAACTTCACCACCATAATCACAGAATGTCAGAATTGAGAAGGGATCTCAGTGCATACCTAGTTCAGCCTCAACATGTAAAAACAATCAACATCTTTGGCGTCTTCTACAGACCTGAAACATGGTCATCTTTCCTTTACTTAACAGTCTCTGATGACATAGAATACAGAGCCTCTTGATGTAGCCCATTTTGTTTGTGTATAGCTTTAATTATTAGGAAACTTTCCCTCTATATCAAAATGAAATTTACCTCTTTGCAATTTCTACCCATTGCTCTGAGTTATGTCGTTCTGGGTCAAGCAGACCAAGTCTAATGCTTCTTTCTCATGTCAGTCTTCATATCCTATCTGTAATGCCTCCTCTCTATGTGATAATTGGCAGATCACTTAACTTCCTTGGGCTTCATCTGTAAAATGAGGACATCGGATTATTTGGCATTTGAGGTTCCTTCCAGTTCTAGATTTTTGAAATGAAATATACTCAATTTCTTCAACCAGTCCTTCCATGACAAGAATATGTGGCTCTTTCCAAGTCTGTTGGCTTTCCTCTGAAAAATTCCCAGCTATTTATTATCCTTTCACACCAGACATATATATAGCACTTAAAATTTTACAAATCCATTCCCTGCTTTACCTGACAAGAGTAAACTGTGCATGTTAGCTAGAAAGTGCAAGTAAAATCATGATTATTTTACAGATAACCCGTTGTTTGGAGACTTGTGCAGGGTAATAAAAAATGAGCACCAGAGTCAGGATTCCAACCCAAGACCCTTAACTCCATATCTTATACTTTTTACTACAACATGATGCCATGTCAGGCTGGTGAGGGAAAGACAGCCTGAAGACTATGAGGGAAGCAATTGGGAGTTTTCTCAGCATGAAGGTTTTGGAGAACAATATACAAGGCTAGTCTTATTTTTAGTTTTCTTTTCACATCATTAATCTGCTTAGGAGGAGAGATCGTTGCTTGATATACATTTTGAAACCCAGATTATTAACCTACAGAATAGGGGTTATAGAATATGATGCTTTCTGCATGGGCAATAATTATATTCTTACAGAGACATGTTATTCTATTGGCATGGAGAATTCTTAGGTGAGGAAGCTTGAGAGGCAGTGAATAGAACGCTGGGCCTTGAATCATGAAGTCCTGAGTTCAGATCTGGCCTTAGACACTTACTACCTGTGTGACCCTGGGCAATTTACTTAATCTCTGTTTGCCTCAGTTTCATCAACTATAAAATGCAATAATAACAGCATCTACCTTGCAAGATTATTGTGAGATCAAAGGAGATAATATTTGTTAAAAAAAAGTGCTTTGCACAGTGCCTGCCACATAGTGGGTGCTATAGAAATGTTCATTCTCTTCCTCTTCTATCAATGCAGATGAGAAGCTTTTCTGCAACCTGTACTCTTAATTGCTTGGGCACTGAGCGGCAAGACTTGAAACCAGGTCTTTTGACTCCAAGGTTGCCTCTCTTTTCTAAATACACATAGAGCCATAACCCAGAAAAAATGTCCATACTATAGTATCTATCATTTTAGAAGGTTGCTGAAATTCATGAAAAGTTTTGTGACACACTGGATTGCAACAAATTTAGAGAGGAGAAAATCCAATACTTCTGGGGGTGTTCATACCCAGATAAATATATAGAAGACTCTCTTCCATATAGGATGCCTGACTTCTAACCCAATGGTAGGAATTTGGGTTGAAACACCAGTTGCTCAAGTTGCTACAACAAGAAAACTATTTAAAGCACAGAGCTTTACTTATGCCAAAGTCATGACTTTAATCCCCGTCTGGTTAGTTAGCTTTAATCTGCAGCTAGATTCCATCTCCAATTCTGGCTATGTATGTTGTAAATGGATATTATCCTTTTAAAAAAGGGTAAGGAGAATGTGAATGCTATGGTGCCAGTCATTACCCCTCCTGGAAAACAATTCAGCACTGAGCACTCTGATGATGTCATTAGTTTGATCATATATGAATGAGAGAATTTTTATTCAGTAATAACATAGAAATGGGACAGCTAGGTGGCATAGTGTATAGAGAGTCTGGCCTTGCGTCAGGAAGACTTGAGCTCAATTTCAGCCTCAGACACCTGGTCAAGTCACTATAATGTTAATGGGATATAAGATCTTCCCCACTCATTAGTAGGCCTCACGTGGAGCCCATTAAGGGAAGCTTGCTTAGGGGAGACTTGCTTATAGGAAGGCTTTCATACCTTTTTCTAATTTCTAATTAGGCACTGAGGTTGTGATACCTTCTGACTCTGAGAAGTGTATATATACTCTGAGTTAGTATTTCACTTTGGGGCTTCACCTATGAGAAGGACCTTGTGATTCCCTGGTTGAGACTCTGAGTAGCCACATATTCAGACCCTCCCTAACTGCTCAGATGTGAAGGCTCTCTCCATCCCGGGGTGTATGTAAAGTATATAGCAATACTGCTTTGATTCAGGCAGTTAGGAGCCCTGTCTATTGGTCTAATTTCTCTGCTTGTATTTTCTCTGTTTATATTTTCTCTGTTGTTCCAGGTGCTGACTTTTCCCCTGAACTAATGAATGTAATTAAAGAAGATTGTTGGCCCCTAAAAAGCTATCTTTTCTAGTAAAGCAGTTTAAAGAACCTGTGCTAGCAGGCCATCCTGGGTGTGTCAGGGTGCTTGCTGTTACAGTCACTTAACCCTGTTTGTCTCAGTTTCTTCATCTGTAAAATGAGCTGAAGAAGGAAATGACAAAACCGCTTCAGTATTTTTGCCAAGAAAACCCCAAATGCGGTCCTGAAGAGTTGGACAGGACTGAAGTGTTTCAACAACAACAAAAACATACAAATATTTATCATACTTTTTTAATGGATGACATTCTTTTTCCTACCAGACCTTGGACCTTGGCATCCTGAGTTCTGATAGGTGAGCTTTTTCCTTATCTTTCTTAGAACCAGGACTCCATGCTACTTCCCAGCTTCTCTTAAACCATGTTGCCTGCTCTGGTCATCTTCCTCATCCTCTTCCCTCCCCCTGAGAACTTGGACTCTGTTCCTGGGCTCCTATAAATGAGCATTTGCCTTACATTGCATGGAATCAATCTTCCACATCACTTTCCTCTCACTTCCAAAACAAGTAGGCATCCTGCTTCCCCTTTTCTAGTTCCCCTTTAGGTACTGATTTCCCTTGTTATAATGTAAACTTCTTGAGGGCAGACACTGAATACCTTAACACAGTGCTGACATATGGGACCATTGATCAATCTCATTCAAAAGTTTAAAACATGAATACTAAATAATGATATAGAGTAACAGTTAAGTCTGTTAAGTTATACGTTGTTCAATATTGTGGAAAAAGGCGATCATAACCTGTTTGGGACTTAAAAGTTTTCACCAAACAAAACTTCTTTCTAGCAGAGTTGAAAATAAAGTAGAAACTTGACGTTTATTTAGTGAATGATTATTCATGCTCACTCCAGGGCCCCCAATGAGACACATTGTTTGTCTACGTTGATCAAATTAACTGTGTTAATGCCATTTCTTTACATTATCTTGTGTTCTAGCAAGAGCCCAGCAGCTACTAACACACTGTTACAGTATTGTCATTCAATAGTGTCAGATATGTCTGACTCCTTGTGACCCTGTGGACCTCTGTCCATGGGGTTTTCTTGGCAAAGATACTGCAGTGGTTTGCCATTTTCTTTTCCAATGGCAAACAGAAGTTAAATGACTTGCTCATATTTGCTCAGGTAGAAAGTTTCCGAGGTTGGATTTGAACTCAGGTCCTCCTGACTCCAAGCCTAGTGCTCTATCCAGTGTGCTACCTAGCTCCTGTTACATACCATACTTGAATTGTTCGTGTGGTGGCCTAAATCAGTTCTTAAGATGGCAATAAGCAAATCATTGCAAAAGAGTCTGGATTGAAGTAGAACAAGGCTCTACATGCTGGCATGTTTGGAGTGGAATGGAGAGTTGGAGGAATTAGTTATATAATTTGAATAAAACAAGGAAGAGATTTTTAACATGCTTTAAATTTGGTTTAAATTGGATATTCAGTGTTGCTGAATCCACACTAACTTTATTAACTATATATATTCTATTTCTCTGCCTGTGGAAATACTGCTGAACAGATAACTATTAGGAAAACTGACACAGAGTCATTTTTTTAGAAATAATAATTTTAAGTAAATAGATGAACTATTTTGGATGGTTTTGTGGAACAACATATAAAAAACACAGGAATCCCATTTGAACAATGAATAAAACTATGAAGTAATTTCGCATTATGGAATAATTTTTTTTAAAAAAAGCTGCTTTTCCAGAGCGAAAGATGGCTAAGAAAACAGATGTTTGAAAAGATTGATATGAAAGAAATTTTCTTTGGGAAGAGTGTTATGGTATTTAACTTGAAACAGAGCCTCCAAGGCTAAAGAGAAGGCTCATTATAGTAAAAATTTGTAACTAGTAAGCTCAAGCATGTCAAATAATACCTTGGGCTCCTGTGTTCTAGGCATATTTTATTCCTTTTGTCTAATCTGTAAAATAAGATGTTTGTACTAGTTGATCTCTGAGATTCCTTCCACCTCTAACATTCTATGATACCTAATTCACGTTGAATACATTAGACTTTCTGTTATCCTGAACAGTTAGAGAATGAAGTGTTACATATAAACTGACTGTTCTGGTTAATACTATACTTTGCATAAATTACCAGCTTTCAAAGAATGAGAGTATAATCAAAATGTGAAAACTGCAACTAATGTAATTTAGTTCTTATTGATGATCTCAAAGATCCTTCATCATTTGGCAATGCCTCAACATCCCTCATTTCAAAGGTCATTTATCATTGTATGCCTCCATAGGGTGCATGTAAATACATTTATTAAGTATTTGCAATGGGCCAGGCACTGTGTAAAGCTCTGGGGATAGGAAGATAAAAAATAAGACAGTTCCTGCCCTCAAGTCTACTCTGATCCATGATCAAGGCATAAAGTAGCCCTAGTTTATTGAAAGCTTTGTCAACAAAGTGCAGACTTTGACAGGTTCTCCAAAGCTGAAAAAGCTCAAAATGTCATCCCATTGAGAGACAATCCCAGTATGCAAGGATCAGGCTATCTAAGGACTGAAGGTTTATCACTAGAAGGCTGGTCACTAGATAATGAAATTTTTGGTCATAGACAACCCATGAAAGAGATACAAAATAAAATAGAAGTAGGTACTTCACTGACCTTTTCTACATCTGTGGGGTTTTCTTGGCAAAGATACTGGAGTGGTTTGCCATTTCCTTCTCCAGCTCATTTTACAGATGAAGAAACTGAGACAAAAAAGTTAAGTGAGTTGCCTATGGTCACACAGCTACTTAGTATCTG
Source organism: Phalanger gymnotis (assembly GCA_028646595.1). NCBI lineage: Eukaryota > Metazoa > Chordata > Mammalia > Diprotodontia > Phalangeridae > Phalanger > Phalanger gymnotis. Next base: position 654,083,095 of record CM053622.1, on the reverse strand, counting down.
AGGTTGAATTTGAACTGAAGATGAATCTTCTGACTTTTAGGCCTAGCACTCTATCCACTGTGCCACCTAACTGCTGGTTGAGTGATTGTTTGAATTGGAATTCTACAGAACTTTTAATGACTGAAAGCCGTGTTCTACAGTAAAACCCCATTTCTTTCAGGTTGACATTCTGCTGGTGATGCCATATGTGACTCACTGAAAGCCGTGGTATCAAAAAACCTCAAAAGTCAGGTGACTCAAAGTGCAGTGAAAGACACATGATGGTTACAAGAGCACATTACCAATTTTAGAAGAGAAATGGAACAAAAGAGACCATTGTGAGTATATATGACCAGAAAAGGATTTGGCTATATAATGGAGTGAGAGTGAAGAATAACAGAAACTATACTAGTATCCACAAAATATTAAATAAATCATAAAAAGGTCTCCAACTCAAGACCACACAAAGTAGACCTTCTCTGGAGGCTCTATGGATAGACGTGGAAAAGAATCTTACATAATGCCCAGTGGAAGGGGCAATGAGATAGATCATGGAGCTTCTGAAGTACAGGAACAAGCATCAGTATAAAGTAGATAGGTAGACATATCAGGGAATACAGAGTTCTGGTAAAAGAGATCTAGGAAAATGTGCTCTAGCACCCCCAGAGACGTTATTCGGTATAGAGCTTGGCCATTTCTTTCCTAGTAGGTGAATTGGATTAATTTACTTCATTGCCCAATAAGGTGCCTCCAGAGGGAATATTGTTCTACCTCATGGGAACACCTCGAGCAGAGGATGAATGGCCACTTGTCTGTAATGCTTTGGAGGAATTTCTTGGTCAGTTATAGGTTGGACCAAATGGGCTCTGAGGACTGTCCCTTCCAATTTGGCCATTCTTCTTCTGGAAGAAGAAAATAGCACTGCTCACCTAACAGTGAATATAACAAAATGTCAGTCTGGGAATGAACTAGTTGGCTGCAAACTACATGGCAGACCCTCTGAAGTAACACATTTGCTGGCTCCACTAGCCATTCTGTCCTTTATTGATATATTGCCTAAGGAATGCACTGGCTTGTCGCCTGCCTGAGAAGTGAGCATGCTCCTCCTTTCCTGTGTAGAGCAATGGAGGGATGCCAAGGGCATTTTTTCCTCCACAGTATAATGGCAGCCCATTTCTACCTTATGGCTGATTATTCTGTCAGACCAAGGAACAATATGTCAAATTCATTATGCACTCAGGCTTTCCTGGGAGGAATCCCACAATATCTGATATGCCATTTTTTTCAGAGGCAAAAAAGTGTCCCTATGGCCTTTGTCACACAGGGGTATGTTGTCTTGTCTAAGGGTGAGCATAGAGTGGAAAGTAGGGAGAGGGCAGTGAAGCTGCTGAACTATAGTAACTATATTCACATAAAAACACTTTATCTCATTTGATGTCACACAAGTCTAAACTTTTTGCAGCTGCCTTAGGAGAGAATCTTAGGTAAGTATAAGGGCAATCTTTAAGTGAAAGATCTTTCCTGGCCATTGAATAGGTCTCAGGTGGGGTCAACAAAGGAAGGTCTCATTAGAGGTGGGTCCACATCTTTGCATCTTTGTGATTTGTGATTAGGGATTAAAGACTCTTCCTACCTCCTCAGTAGACCTCAGGTGGGGCCAACAAAGGGAGGCCTGATCCATACCCTTTCATTAACTAGGTGGGAGGCCCTAGGCCCTACACCTTTTTGCTGCGCTTTCAGGGCCCTGAACAAGGTATACAAGCTCTAAGGTTGGTATTTTGCCTTTGGGGGCAAACTCATTGAAAGCGTGTTGTTGGTGAAGCTCTGGGTAAGTTGTTGAGGTAGTCCCCATGCCTGCTTTGAAAACCCAGATGCTGCTGCTTCTCTGGTAACTATGTATTGTGATTTGGTTATACAGAAATGTTGATCTGTTTATATTGTTTCTGTTTGTAATTTCTGTTTATATTTGCTCTGAGGTTCAGAGTGCTGGCTCTTCCCCCTGAACTAAGTGAATGGTATATGTGTGTTTAATTAAAGTAAAATTGTTAACCCCTTAAAGTTGCTTTCCTTAGAAAAGCAGATCAAAGAACCTATGCTGGCAGTCCTCCTGTGTGCTGGTGTTATTGGTCTTACACCCTGACAGCAGCTGCTAGCAACAGTGTTGTTACAGTAAGTTACATTTTGTTCTATTTTATTTTTTAAAAAATTGTAATTATATATGACATTTATACGATGCATTATTATTTTTGAAATACTTTATATATTTTATTTCGTTTGTGAAGTACATTATTCCCATTTTATAGATGACAAAAGTAAGGTCTAGAAGGTTCAAGTGATTGGCCAAAGACATACTTAAAAGGTGGCAGAATAGGAATAATCCATACCTCCTATGACATTCCAGTTGACTTCAACCTCATTGAAAGCAGGGATTGTTTTCATAACAGAAAGAAAGGCTACTAGGTCTGAGGAGTTGGGTCCCTGCTCTTCATCCACTAAGGATATCCACCCTTTATCTCTTTATTCTGGATCAATGAACTCAGCCATGGTGAGTTTAGTATCTAATGGGAAGAATTTTAGATTTCTTTTTCTCATACTCTTTTCCTCATTAGTCTTTATACTGCAACCCCAAGGAGAACTTGCTTAAAGCTTTGAGGGCCATCTCCAGTTGTCCTGAACTATATCTGGCCACTGGACCTAGATGGCTCCAGAGGAGAAAGTGAGCCTGGTGACTTTGTACAGCCCTGCCTCACTTAAATCGAATTCACTTGTAAGTTGTGGCATCATCTTTCTGACGTCATGGTCCTCTTTGAGAAGGAAGGATAAACAAGAACAACAGCTTAAAGTTTCGTTTTGGTTCATATCTAGGATATTCCAAAAGGGTTAAGTTGAAAGATACTCAAAGTTCAATATGAATCAAATGTGGGACAGTCTTTTCTTTCCTGTACACCAAAGAAATAATAAAAGACACACAATTTATAGCTACTGTTACAATCTGCCCAGAGGTTAGCAATAAACTTTGGAATATGAAGTAGTTAGTTAGACTCTTGAATAGGCATTCTAGGTTTTTTTTTTCATTCTTTTTTTAATTTAATATATTTAGTTTTTAGCATTGATTTTCACAGGAGTTTGAATTACAACTTTTCTCCCCATTTCTACCCACCCCCACTCCAAGATGGCATATATTCTGGTTGTCCTGTTCCCCAGTCAGCCCTCCCTTCTGTC
>CM053622.1:654061759-654079394 GCA_028646595.1 Phalanger gymnotis | reverse complement strand
GGGTTGAGAGGTCTGGTAGATGCCAAAGCTCAGTAATTCAGCATGTTAAGGCACTCTCCGCTCATCTCCTGGTCTGGTAGGTCTGCATCTGGTCTGTTCGCTCCGTGCGCGCTGGGCTCAGCTCCGCTCCCCTCAGCTGGGGCCTGGGAGCTCCGTGTGGGATCGACCTTACCCAGAGACCATCCAGCCTGTCCTGGGTTGGAGCCCTGCTTCCCTCTGCCACTTTGTGGGTTCTGCAACTCTAGAATTGGTTCAGAGCCATTGTTTTATAGGTTTTTGGAGAGACTTGGTGGGGAGCTCACGCCAGTCACTGCTTCCCAGCCACCATCTTGGCTCCACCCCCCAATCTTTTTGAATTCTTACTGTTTATATTTTTAATAATGGCACAGGGCCAAGCACAGATCCCTGGGACCTACCACTGGAGACCTTCTTCTAAGATGACATTGAACCACCAATAACTACTGTAGCCATTTGTCTAGCCATTTAACCAGTTATGAATCCGTATGATTTACTGCTGTCTTCCATATATCTCTTCATCTTTTGACAAGAATAGAATAAAAGACTTTATCAAGTGCTTGACTTGCCTTGTCTTTCAGCTTAGCGACCCTTTCAAAAAAGGAGATGTGAAGATTCACCAACAATATTAAAGCCCTACAATGTTTTTGCTAATATCGTTCCCTCTTCCTAAAATGGAATCACCTTAAAATCAATGTCTAATATTAATTTTTCATGACCCAGCTCACATCTCTGTTCCATTTAAAACCCATCCCTGAAGAAGCCCAGATGACTGATCCATTCATTACTATATGCTCCCAAAGCATTTATTATTCAAATGACTACATTATTCCACATTGGGTTTCTAATTGTTTTACATATACATGTTTCATCTTCTTATTAAACTGCAGGGTCTTTAAGGTCAGGAACCTAACCTTTACTCTACCTTTTTAATATTTTTATCAATAACTAGGATGAAAGTGGAGATCAATCAACCAATCAACCCATCAACAAATGTTTATTGACTATTCTGTATCAGGCACTGTGCTAGGCACCGTAGATTCAAAGACAAAAAATGAAACAGTCTCTCCCCTGAAGGAACATACACTTTTGCAACGGACACAGTCAATATATTTACATGTTTCTGCAAAACATTCACAGAATATCCAATAGTGGATAATGAAGAGTTCCAAGGAGTGGCCCTGCTGGTGGGCAGCTGAAGTATTGGGAAAGCAAGGTTTTTGGAACTGAGAACCTTAAAGAATTGTGAAGCCAAGGTGTTGTAAAGACCATCTATCTCTCTGTCTGTACGTGTAGATATATATGTATATATGTATAGGTGTGTGTATACATACACATATATGTATATATACACATACATACATACGTGTGTGTGTGTGTGTGTGTGTATTGAAGTCACCAAGGATGTTGGCAAGGTACAGGGAGAAAAGGATTGCTAGTCAGACGCTGAACTCTCAACTGAAAAAAAAGTGGGGATGAGCTCTCAACTGAAAAAAGAGAGAGGAAGGCATGAGACATTTTTTGTTTCCCCTGGGAACAAGCCTGAACAGAATAGGGGTGGGGATGTGGAGGGAAGTTCTTTCCAACCAAGAGGAAATTATGAATAGAATTTTGATTCAAATTGACTTTCTCAGACACAAAAGAAAAAATCAAGCACAACTAATATTCTCTGCCTGAACTAACCTAGATTTCATGTAGTTGAGTGACATACAAATTATAACACCATTTTAGTATTCGCAGATGTTTCTGAATACAGTGCTTGTACATTGGAGATTTTCCCCCCATTTTTAAAGCCCAGTTCTTATAGATAGTTGACAACTGTTTCAAATATATTAAAGCAACATGCAAACATGCTTTTCCAAGTTTGTTCTCCAAATAAACACATAGGCAAAAATCATTGTGGAAATGGTAGTCCAAGACTCGGGGAAAGAAATATTGTGCCTTTTTGTAAACTCCTCCAATGAACATTGGAAACATCTAAGTAAATAGTTCTTGGATTCCAGCCATTACCCGAAAGTCAATGTTTACCAGCTGACACCAATTGCTGAGATTAAAGAGAATTCTTGAGTGATAGAATCAATGCAAAATTGTTTTAACTAGATTTTGCCACCCATGGAATGAGAAACCACAGGAAATAAGCTTAAGAAATATTTATTTACTCTTACTTTTTCAAATGTTGATGAGAGAGGGCACTTAGGTTATCAGACTGTGATACAAAAAGAAATGTAGTGGTGAGTGAAAAAGAAAAAGTGAGGAAGTGAGGTAGTCTAGGTGGTGTTATTCATTATTTTATTTAATGAAGCATTTTTATGAAGTCAGACAAAGCTCTCTTAGTAATCCTGGTAATCCAGGATTGAGCACATATAACATAATCAGTAAATAAGTCTTGGCATTGTTAGTGATTTTAGTGATCACCTAAATCAATAACTTCTATGATGCAAAAACCTCTGCATTATATCCTAAGCAGGTGATCATCAGTTGTGTGAACTCACTGTTTTAAAAAGTAGCCTATTCTCATGTTAGACCACTCAGCATGGGAGGATGTTCTTTATACTGAGCCAAAATCTGTCTCCTGGTAATTTCTACTCATGTAGACATCTGTAACAACAGAAAACAAATCAACACCCTTTTCCACATAACAACTCTTTAAGTCGTTGAAAGCAGATAGTATCTCTCTTTCTTTGTCTCTGTGCCTCTGTCTATCTATCTATATCTGTCTGTCTCTGTCTCTCTTTTCTAGGCTGAACATCTTTGGCCCCTTCATCTGTTCCTGATACAACATGAATGAGTGGCACCTCAACGACCTGCTGGCCATGATCTGTCTGTATGTAGTCTCTTTGTCAATATACCTCCTAAAGTGGGTTTTCTGAAACTAGAAAGAGTCTTCTTTATGTGTACTGATCAGTGAAGAATACAGTGAAATTATAGCCTCCCTCATTCTGGACACTGTATTTATATTAATTCAGCCAACAATTGCATTTTTTTTTAAAAAAAAACTGCCAAGTCACACTGTTGACTCATATTGCACTTGTAATGAATTAAAATTTTTAGGTCATTTTCACATGAATTGCTAGGAGGCCTATTCTCCCTAATTCCATCCTTTCATGATTAATGTTTTGAACCTAAATGCTAATTTTACATTTATTACTAAACATTTATCATCCCAGCCCTGAATTGTCTCTTGCAATCCTCTCCTCTTTCCATCAAGTTTCAGTGGAAGAGTTGACCTTTCTCCTTGCTAAAATTAATGTCTTCCATCTACGCCTTTAATTCCACTCACTGGAGCATCCTGTTCCCCCTTCCATCTTGTTTCTTTAATCTCTTCCTCTAAATTCATTCCTTCCTTTAGGCTAGGAATGTGCTTGGGGATCCCCTATCCTAAAAAGAAAAGGAAGCTAAGCCTCCCCTTGACTTTGTTACCTCCTTAGGTTATTGTCATATCTTTCTCTTCCCTTCCAGCTAAACTTCTAGAAAGAGTAAATTTAATACTTACTATTTATACCTTCCTCACCACCCACACATTCCTCATGTCCTTGTGATTAGACTTCTGTTTATATCTCTGCTAAAACTTGTCCTTTAAAGTTCATTATCTTATCACCACACCCCATTTTCTATCTCTTTCTGTGTTAAAATGAAATTCTATTTGTGTCCAAAACTGCTTTACTAAGCTAACTACTGTTAAGCATCTTTGTCTTTATTAATACTACTTTTTTTTTTTATAAAATTATAGTCAGAGTACATGCCATCATTCTGGTTTTGTTTTCTTTACATTAATTCATATATTTTTTCTAAATTTCTTTATATTTCTCGTATTAATCATTTAATGGTATTGTACTTTCTACTATATTAATACACCTTGTTCTTCATTCTCTGACTATTGAATATTTAGTTTTGTTTTTACAGTTGCAAAAATTAGATAGGTAGATAGATGATAGATTTTTTCCCATTATCATAATACTTTTAGAGCATAATCCCAATATTAGGATAAAAGGTTTATTATTTTTGTGACTCTTTTTTGTATACTGCCAGATTGCCTTCCAAAAATCTTCCATCAATTTCCAGTTTCCCCAGCAGTATATGAGTGTGTTTGTTTCTACATAATCCTTTCATTACTGAGTTTTACCACTTTCAGTTGTTTTATTTTCTTCAAAATTTAGGTATTAGAAGTGATACCTTAAAGTTGGTTTACTATTTGTTTTCTGACTTTTAGTGAGATTGAACTTTTTTCAAGTGATTATTTACAATATATGTATTTTCTTTTGTAAATAGTCTATTCATATTCTCTAAACATTTTCCCAATGCTGCTGAGAGAATATTTCTTATAAATTTTTATCTGTCCACTTCTTTTACTCTTTGTACTGACTCTTTTAAATATGAATGTCTCTCATGGTTATCTATATAGTCTTTATCTTTTACACTATTCTTTCTACCATGCTGATCTCATTTCTCCTACAGTTTAAATGGTTATTTCCATGGAAATGACTCCCAAATCTACATCTTTACCTCCAATCTCTTCCCAGATCGATAGCATTACATTTCCAACTGTCTTTAAGATGCCTTCACCTGGATGCTACATCATTATTTCACATTCACTCATCTCCCAAACTCATTTCTTTCCTTCTTGTTAGTAACATCACTAAAGGTAAAACTGAATGTTCATTCTTGTGAATCTATGATGTATTAAGTGATTAATTATTTTGTTTGTTAATACTTTCAAACAATCTATTTAATAATCCTTTCTAGAATTTTGCCAGATTGATATTGAACTTATTTGTCTGTAGTTTTTAGAAATGTTTTTTTTTCTGTTTTACAAATTGGTATACTATTTCCCTATCTATAATTCTCCTACACTCCATTATTTCTCAGATTATCCATAAATTTTTGTTATTATATCTACAAGTGTTTTTTAAACACTAGGGGATATTTTTCATCTACATTTGGGAAATTTAAATTCTTTTAATAGTTGTATACTTTCTTCTCTTATTTTGGATTCCAATTTCTTTTTTATAATTTTTTTTCTCCTTGTTCCATTTGGAAAATCATCCTTTTTGGTGAAGAAAACAAAAGCACCATAGAAACTGAATTGGTCTACTTTCTCTGTCATCTATTAACATCAATATTACCTCTCTCAAGCACTGATACTATCCCTTATTCATCTTATTCTGGAGATAATATAAAAGGCCCTTTAAGTTAAAAAAAAGAATTTCAGCATAATATAAAATCTGAAAAAGCTATTTTCCAAAAAAAATGGGTAGTATAGCTTAGTGTACTATCATACTTAAAATTTATCCTTCCCATTTTGAAAACATTTTTCAAATAATTGAAACTTAAGGATTCCTACCTCTACTTTTCATCCCCCTCACCCCTATTTATGCCTGCGTGAATTTTCTTCTATATTTTCTATATATAAAAGGATTTGATCAGGAACTTTGCTCATCAATATTGTCAGTTTACCAAGAGGAAAGAGTTACTTTGGAACATTTGATTATCCATACCTCCCATTGTTAACGAGACTAAAGATGACTTCTGAATAAAGCTCAGCTTTATTTATTTATTTAAAGCTGAATAAAGACTGGGCCTTTTTCAAGATGAAGTTGTTTTGGAGCCACTTCTTGCTGTCTCTTTTGGGATAGCTTTCAGTGATTGGGGTGTTCCCTCAGGATAATTTGGTTGCCTAGAACTTTTGCGAATTGAGACATTTGTTGGAGGAGCCACTGCTCTTTGCATTGCTATATAATATATGCAACTGTATCCTTTTCCCTTATTTCTTTCTAAGAATTACTGGATTCTTCTTCCACTATGCTATTCTTCCTATGACATACCTATTGCCATCTATAGTATGTGTTTTCACATTTTTATCTGAGTACTTTCCTTCTTCCTCTTTCTTGCATTTCAGCTGAAAGTATTCAGGTCAATTCATACATTATATTTATTTATGTGATTTCACTTTATCTATTTTCGAATGTCAAAATCTATTTCATAAAGGAAATCAAATAGCTGAAATTCCAATGGATATTTATAGAGGGAAGACTCTTGGCTAATTTAAATGTGTAAATACAGATTACTGCTGGAATGTTTAAAAGGATAAATCTTTGTTAAAACATTCTCATGAAAACTGTGAATGTAAATGTAGAAATATTTGATCCATGTATAAAAGAAATTTCTGAAAAGTGGATATGGCAGACAACTTACTACAGCTTTGGACTTACTTGATGAATATGAATTGTCTAAATAACTTCTTCTGAAGTATTATTAGAAACTATTTCTAATGAAGCAGAGAAAAACACAATTATTGTTTTTTTTTGTTTATTAAAGAAAAATAAGGGAGCTAAGCAATGTTTAAGGTGTCCCAAAAGGCTTAGTAAATGTTTAGCCTTGCTGTAAACTACACTAAGACTTTTGGGACACCGTATATTTCCTTTGTGGCTATTTGAGGTTTGAGATTTTAAGCAACAGAGACAAAGTTTTGTAAGGAGGCGGCGTAATCATCAAGTCTATTGAGTAACATGCAAAACAAGAAAGATACAAGAAAAGGCTTTTGGCTTCACTGACTTTCCCATCTTTGTCTGGCATAAAGAAATGAAGCTTCACACCTGAGTCCTCCTGGGAAGGCAGCTTTATACTGACATATCCTGACCATAGAATGGTCTGTGGATGTTAGAAGTTGAATGGTTTTATGCTGAGGCAGGCAAAGTGCTGCTTCTTGAACAACATACCCATATAGAATTAGAGTTAAGGCTAATCCCAGCAATCGTTAGAATTCCTTTGGTGTCCCACAGAATGTAAACTGTTAAATTTTACGGCTGATTGTCTGCCTGGATCAAGATTTGGAGGATGAAGTGGCTCAAAAGACCATTGATGATTAAATGAACTTGTTCAAATTTCCCCCTGAATGTAGCTATGTGGTTCACTTTCTAAAAGAGGCTCTAGGTCAGGGGTTCTTAAACTTGGGTCTGTGAACTTGTTTTTTTTTAAATATTTTTACAACTGTATTTCAAGGTAATTTATAATCCTGTGAGTTTTATTTTATGCATTTAAAAACGTTGTTCTGAGAAGGGGATTTTACCAGACCACTAAAGGGGTGAGTAACACACATATATAAAGGTTAATCCTGGCTCTGATGTTATTCCACATTTTTTTTTGTCTATGCATCACCACACAAAAATGTTAACAGTGTACAGCAGGTTTTCTTTACCTAGGGCCTGTGAATAAAAAAATTCAGTAACTGTGTTTGAATATATTTGGTTTGCTTGGTAGTCCTATGAATTTTATTTTATGTATTTAAATCATTATTCTGAGAGGAGTCCATATGCTTCGACAGATAAAAAATATGTTCGTTAAAAAAAAAGGTGAAGAACTTTGGCTCTAAAATGATTCTACATTCTTTTTTTCCATACATAATCAGATAAAAATGTTAACAGTGTAGAGAATGGCAGTTACCCAAATGTTTCTGAAATGTGAGAAAAAGGCCATAGAATCCAAGGAATTATAAGCATCCAGTCATCATTAATGCCTGGCAGTAAACCCAGGCTCTCAGGAAGGCAGTTACCTGGAGAGAGTCTGAGTCAAGGCCAGCATGGTAGATGCCCCAACCCGCCAACCCCTTTGTGTCTCCTAAGACTTGTGATCAAGATTCTTGAATCATTTGAAGCCTGCTAACACTGATGTCTGAAAATCTTATGCAAGCAGGCTGTAACCGTGCTCTGATAAACCAAGAGGAGAGTGTATGTCAGAGTGATTTTTTTTCTTTAGGGGAGGGTAACAGAGGGTCAGGTTGCTACACAAAGTGTGAAGTACTGGAAGCCTGAATGTCTAAAATGGTGATGTAAATAGCAGAAGGAACATGGACTCTAGGACTCTGAACTTTTCTCAGACATCATAATCTAATTTTAGAACATATAATCTTTAACATGGACAGCTAGGTGGTGCAGTGGATAGAGTGCCAGCCTTGGAATCAGGAGGATCTGAGTTCAAATCCAGCCTCAGGTACTTACTAGCTGTGTGACCCTGGTCAAGACACTTAACCCTGTTTGCCTCAGTTTCCTCTGAAGAAGGAAATGGCAAACCATTCCAGTATCTTTGCCAAGAAAACCCCAAATGGGGTCATGGAGTTAGACATGACTGAAAAACAACTGAATGACAATCTTTAACCCACGGCACAGGACGCTATGCTTAGTATCATGTTTAGATGGCAGAGGTGGTGGCCCTTTCAAGATGAAACACTGGCTATGACATGAAGAGTGTAGTCCAAGGAGTGCTACATGATAGCCATCTCTGGCTTCCCGGGCCTTTCATAGCGGGTCTTCCCCAAGAGTATCTTCTTAAGGAGAAAGAGATTAATGATGCTCTGAATTAACTTTGAGCTTCCTAGTGGATGCTGAAGTAACAAGTACACAATTTATTTAACTCTCTTGAGAGGATTCTTTTAAAAATATGATCCACGGCCTAGGGAAGCCCCCAAAAGGAGGGACTTTTAGATTCACACAGAACCAGGTTCATGGGGTTGGGGTAGTAGACCTGACCTCAAAGAAGGGAGGTGAGGTTTTTTCTCCCTGGCTAACAATGGCTCTCATTCTAGACTAGAATTCCAGGGAAATCTTTTCAACAAAGCTAGATGTGATTCATGTTTAGGATTTCCCCATCATGCAAGCAACAAGGACCCTTTTAGGAAAAAAAAGGACTTTGTATACAATCTGAATATCAGGTATCTTATTTTCTCCACCACAGAGAATATTTAAGATACAAAATAACTTAAAAATATTTCAGTATTAACTTAAAGAATTTTAAGATACAAAAGAACTTACTTTCTCCACCAAAGAGATTAAGATTCAAAAGAATTTAGAGGTGTTTAAATATTAGCCTAAGGAATTTTAGGATACAAAACAACTTTTCTCTACCACAGAATGGCTTAAATACAAAATAAAGTACACACAACTCCAAAATAAAACAAAACGAAACAAAAACATTTGAAGTATACTTCTCCAGGTTAAAAGCCCTACTAGCCTATGGGGTGGGTAGGGAAGGGAAAAAAGGAGAGGTACATCTGGTGGAATCCTTTCTCCAAAATTATTCCCTCAATTAGATAAGCATGTGACTTGTGTGTAGAATCCCTTGCGGCTATAGGAGAGTGCAGTACACTGTGGTGTAATTGAGTGGATTGAACTTGGCTATCTTTTGAAGGCTACTGGCTGTTCAAGGATCAGAACTGCAAGCAAGGAGAATGGATTTTACACTGACTTGACATCTATATTTGCTTGTATTGCTTCAGCTTCTGTAAATTCTGGGTTATGTAGTAGTAACCTAATATAATCTACTAGGGATAAGACAGCAATCCTTTTACTACTATTATTACTACTACCACCACCACCACCACTACGAATACTACTATTACTACTACCATCATTACCTCTATTACCACTACCACACTACCTTTACCACCATCACCACCACCGCCGCCAATACTACCGCTATTCCAGGTTATTGTCGTTAGTGCCTGAAGAGGACTGAAATGACATCACTGGTGATATCTTTTGACTCATGCATAAATTGGATTTAAGTGAGGCAAAGTTGTGTGAAGTTGTCAGCCTCACTCTGTCTTCCAGTGGCAGGACAAAAGTCAAGATGACTGGTGATGGCTCAGGATGAAGTGAATGACCTTGGTGTCTTTGATGTCTAACCAAGGTGCTCCACAGTGCCTGCTTCTGCCTCCTCTGTGGTCCATTGGAAGAAATTGTTCACATCTCCCTATTCCTTCAGGGAAATCTTCACATGCTTGTGGGTAGACATCCCTCTAACTCACCAACAGGTTTGAGGCCCCTCAGCCCATCTACCACAATGGCTTACCACTGTGTGGCTGCTGCTTATACTACAGCTTTTTGGAGCCATAAGTGAGAGCTGGGTGGCAGATGGACACCAAAGGTGGAAAGCAGCCCAGAAATAGGCTCAACATCCCTCACACCAGAGGTACTAATCTTCTGTGACTACTACTGCTACTACTACTACTACCACCACCACTACCACTACTACTACTACTACTATGTCATAATTATGTGGGCTTTAAGGTTTGTGAAACTTTTAAAAAATTTTAGTAGGTGGTATTACAATCTATATTTTATGAATGAGAAAATTGAAGCTGAGAAATTAAGTACCTTGGGACACATCTAGTAAACATCTGAGTTATGATTTGAAGGAAGTCATGTCTTCCTTTGTCAGGGAACACAGGAACTAGAAGTGATCTTCAAGTACCCTATTCTGTATGTGTAGAATTGGGCTCATTAAATCATATAAGAAAGCATTTTAATTTTTTCTTCTTTACATATAAATTGTTTCTAGGAAATAGTTTTATTTGAAAAAGCTCCTCTCTTTGGTCGTACAACTGGGTAAATTAGGTTAAAAAAGACTTTGAGGTTTTACACGATGTACTAGAATATTTTATCTGATTTTGTGTGTATAATTATATAGATATGGTAGGGTCCACTTGTAAGAGGTAGATTTCCAGTTTCTCTTCAGAACAAATGTGTTTTTGAATGAATTAATTAATCTTAATTTCATTTATTTGTTCAATGTATAATATTTGTTTAATACATGTGTATATATATATGTTCATGTATATGTGCATACATGTAAGATACATGTGTTTTCCCTTAAGATTATTGCACATGTACTAGTGTGTTAGAATATTGTCATAGGACTATAGATATAGAACTAGAAGGGATCATAGAGACAATTGAGGGCAAGTCCTTAATTTAACAAAGGGGGAAACTGAGCCCAAAGGAATTTAAATGACTTGACCAAGGAAACATAGCTCTTGAGGGGGCGGAGTTAAGATTTGAACCCAGACCCTTTGATTCAAGAGCGAGGATATGTTTCACTGGACCTCACAATTACGTCTCTCTTCTACTGAAAAAACCAATCACTGCTGACAAAATACATATTTTCCCTCTATATTCATTTAGTTAAATTCTGTTCCCGTAAAGTGTTGTTTCCTTGTTTATTGGAACCTTCATGAACGGGAATGTACTTTTTAGTTGTTTTGTTTGTTTGTTTCTTACTTAGGAAGATGTGGACAAATGTAACTAAGATGTATGTGTGGACCATAGCTATAGATGCCCTAATTTTTTTCAGTCTTTAGTTATTTTTTACTCTCTGTCTCTCTCTCTCTCTGTCTGTCTCTCTCTCTCTCTTGTTTTCTCTCTCAATGCTTTTGCTTGATAGTCTCCAGCTATGATGTTTATTTGAATTAACAATCTCAACCTCTACTCAATGTATTTCTTTTGTCAGTTCTGTTCATGATGCCTTCATAAGCAGTCATTGAAAAAATTAATATCCTGTCAACCGACAAATGTCTAGCCCTCTTGAGCTAGGTTAGTATGTGGGTGGGTTCACAGAGTGTGAACTGGAGGCCTTTTAGCACAAAGGTCTAGACTACCTCAAAGGGACCTTGATTACCTATAATCTGGACTATTTGTGCTTTTCTAGGAATGAAGCAACAGTGACTCAGCCAGGCCTTACCTAACAAAACCATTTCACAAATAATGCTTAGAAGTCTGCGGGGTTTTTGCCAGGACCTCATTGTTAGTGATTCTGCCTCCCCATTTGTAATATGGGAATTCATCTGTGACCTCTCTGGGTAAGCCAAGGTCCAGATCCATGAAGAAAATGGAATACTTCCACATTCTATGGAACTTTTTATCTTAGTTTGGAGTTAAAGGCCACATCTGCTATCCAGTTTTCTGAAACCTGTGCTGGTCTTCTTGATTTATTTTTCAGCTTTGTATATTGTCATAAATACATGATTTGACAGAAAGAGATGCTGGTTTTCAAGTCTGTCTCTGACACTTATTAGTTGTGTTGACCATGGAAAACCCACATATCTCTTCTAGGACTTAGTTTCTTCATCTGTAGAATGGAGGCAATAATGATTGTATCACCTATTTCGCAGAGTCCTTTGGAGGGCAGCTTTTTGGGAATTGTAAAATGACCTTAGAGTCAGGAAGACCTGGGTTCAAGTCCTGGCTCTGACACATATTCGCTATATAAAAATATTTGGGGGAAAGTCACTTAACTTTTTAGGAAATTTTTAAAGATAATATCAATTTCAAAGCAGATGCTAATCTGAATTGGCAGGGGATGTTTCCTTATGGGGTTCTTTATACCAATAAAATCACAGTTTTGGGGAAAAAAAAGGTCTTGGATCATTGACTTGATCAGAGTAGCTAAGTCTGCCATAGTTGATCATCCTTACAACTATTGCTGTGTGCAGTGTTCTCCTGGTTCTATTTACTTCATTTTGCATCAGTTCATATATGCCTTCCCACATTTTTCTGAAACCATTGTACTCATCATAGTATTCCATTACAACTACATTATATATGCGTATGTATAGATATAGATATAGATATAGCTAGCTAGCTAGATAGATAGATATAGATATATACCACAACTTGTTTAGCCATGTCCCAATTGATGGGCATCCCCTCAATTTCCAAAGCTTTGCTACCACAAAAAACACTGCTATAAATATTTTTGCACAAATAGGTGTCTTTCTTTTTTCTTTGATCAATTTGGGATACAGATCTGATAGTGGTATTGCTGGATCAAAGACTATAGTTTTACAACTCTTTGGGCATAGTTCCAAATTGTTCTCTAGTATGGCTGGACTAGTTCACAAATCCACTAACAGTGCATTAATGACCCAGTTTTTCCACATTCCCTTCTGCATTTGTCATTTTCCTTTTCTGTCATGTCCCTCTTTGACTTTGAACTATGACCCAGAAATAAGTATAGGTAATGGAGTTGCCAAACAGTTGCCCTTCATGGCTCCCACTCCATCTTGACCAAAAGTGATCCTCTCTGCCCTTGAATTATGACCCAGAATTGGGTACAGGTCATGGAGTTTCTAAACAGCTTCTCATCCTGTGTCCAGTGCTAGTGCAAGGGTACCCTGTAATTTCTTTCTGATCAGTTGCCAGGTCCCCTTATCATCCCTGATTTGAGAGCTCCCCAAAGTGCTACTACTTCTGTCTCTACCACCTAGTCTCACCACTGAGGTTTCATTCGTGTGAGCTCTAGGCTAGCCTTTACCTCTGTGTCAATGATGCTCTTTATGACCACCTAGGTTGTCTTGGGCTGGAAGAATGTCCCACTCTGACCTTTTGTTGGCTCTGCCACGCCAGAATTAAATTTGAGGTATGATTTTAAAGTTGTTTAGAGGGGTATGTTGGGAGAGCTCAGTTGAATGTTTTTCTACTGTGCCATCTTGGTTCCACCCACCTCCTAGCTTTCTTAGCCTCCACAGCTAGGGAACTTCAATATGTGTACATATACCTAACCTCCTAATTTCCCAATCTTCTTAAATTTTATGAATCAATCTACTTCCTAATAATCAGAAACTGGTATGTATCTATGTGACCATACCCTATTGTTCTATCTCTCCACTTCACTGTGTCATTGCTCCTCAACCTTTCTTTGCCTTACCACAACCTTCAAACCATACACCCCTTAGAACTCTCACAGGATATTACTCCTGCTCTTTCTTCACTCTCTTCCCTTCCCAATCTTAACCCCATATTTAACCATTTCATCCCAAAACTGTCTTCAGCTCTTGAATCCCTTGCTGCTCTTCTGTTGCCAAATTCTACCCTAGATGACTCTTAGTATCCCCTCCTGGGTTCTGTGTCTTCATTTTCTATTAGCAGCTGCCTGGGTTTGACTCCCAGAACATTATGCTTTTTGCCAGGATGAGCTGATAACCTGAAATCTCATCACTCTGCTGATACACTCAGTTTTTGATACTCAACACCTTCACCCCCTCAGTTGCCTCTTTCTAACTTCTGATTGGAGGGCTGGAGGGTGGAAAAATAAACTCCTCTTAAAGTCTTCTTTTATAGAGGGCTCAGATCAAGACTTTCCCGGTAACTCTCCATTTTCCATTACCAGCTCTGTTTCATTTCAACTCCAGGGAATATCATATGCCCCTGGTTGGTAACAAAACCGGGATTGACACAGATTTCCTGATTCCAAGTCCAGTCCTTCTTATCATCCTGCCTTTATAGCAGGTTTTTTTTTTAAATTGATACTTTACTTTTTCATTCCTTATCATTTTCTAAATGCCATAATCATTAATTGTCTTAATGAACCACTTTCATCATATCTATTTAACTCTATTTTCCTTTACTGGAGCACGTTCACTTTCTTCTAGTCAAGCAGAGCTAGGCTGGAAGCTATTTTTATTGACTCTCCAGATCATTAAATCTTCAGTGTGAGTATTTATATCTCAGAAATCTTTAAACTATAAATTGTCCTCATTTATTTTGTTGATTGTCAAGACTTAAGAAAGTGATGAGGAAAATGTTAATAATGAAGTTTAAACTTATCTTGCATACATATATGTACATACATACATATTCTGAGAGAACTAGTTGATAAACATTTAATAGCAACACCCCTGCTCTCAGGCCAGTTTGCATACCTACTTGACCTTGATTTCATTGTTATTCAGTCGTTTCTTAGTTGTCTCTGTGACCCCATTTGGGGTTTTCTTGGCAAAGATACTGGAGTGGCTCTTCCCTTGAGCTGTCCTAGATAATCATTTAAAATGGTGAGATACTCTCTTGACCCAGAAAACCTCACAAAATCATGCAAGTCAAGGGGTTCAAACCTCTGGGTCCACTGCAAGAACATCTGTGAAACAGCCCAAGCTAGCAAGGGCATGCATATCCAAAAAGCTACCAAGTATTTGAAAGATGGTACATTGAAGAAACAATGTGCTTCCTTCCATCAATATAATGGTGGAGTTGGCAGGTGTGCCCAGGCTAAGCAGTGGGGCTGGACACAGGGTCAGTGGCCTAAAAGCAGTGCTGAATTCTTGCTGCATGTGCTTAAAAATGCAGAGTGCCACAGAACTGATGGGTTTGGATGTGGATTCTCTTGTCATTGAACATATCCAGGTTAATAGGGCTTCCAAAATGTGATGGCATAGTTACAGGGCTCATGGTTGAATCAACCCATGCATGAGTTCTCCTTGCCATATTGAGATGATACTTACTGAAAAGGAACAAGTTGTTCCTAAACCGGAAGAAGAGGTTGCTGAAAAGAAAAAGATATCCCAGAAGAAACTGAAGAAACAAAAGCTTATAATAAGGGAGTAAATATAACATCAGAGTGCAAATAAAAGTGAAATGAAAACATTTGTTACAGTAAAAAAAAGATACTAGAGTGATTTGCTTTTTCCTTCTCCAGCTCATTTTATAGATGAGGAACTGAGGCAAATAGGGTTAAGGGACTTGCCCAGGATCACACAGCTAGTAAATGTCTTAAGCTGGATTTGAACTCATGAAGATGAGTCTTCCAAAGCTGTACCTCTCCTGCTCCTTGCCACTGCCTCCGCTCTATCTCTCCCACCACTAAAAAGTCTCATCTCTTGTTCAGGGTGCTGCAAAAGTTCTGTCTCCTCCATACGAAACCCAGGTTATTATCTGAGTTAAGTTTATTTCCCTGTTCAGCTCCATAGGATTAATTTTCCCCTTCTGTAACTCTTGTGCAATTACTGCTCATATGACAAGCAATTAACATCTTATAATATCACAGGATTAGCAGATAATTATTTAGCTCTAAAATGGAGCTTTGAAATTGGCGAATTTAGCTCCTAGATTACACACATGAGTAAACTGGTGCCCGGAGAGTTAATATCACTTGCCCAAAATCATACAGATAATATGTGACAAAGGCAGGATTCAAAATCAGATCCGGGCCTTCAAGCCAACATTCTACCATAACCTGCTAGCTTTCAGCATTTCATCTTGTACATTATTTGCCTCAGCTATCTATGTCCTCGTTTCCTAAATAGATTTTTTAAACTCCTTATGGGTAGACATTGGCTTTTTAAAATTTCTATTACAAGGCAAATTATAGGTATTCCATAAGTTATTGTTAGACATGTGCCTTTTTATCTTGTACAAAAGTATGTTACAGCTCAATAAAGCTAATTATTTCAGGGCTCCAGTGAGTTGAACTCAAGTAGATGATGGTTTGGCAGTAAATGAATGTTGTTCTATATATGCTGCCATGAAGCACAAACCAGATTAGATCTATTTCCTGGGAGCACATGACAAGTATTCCACATAAGAGCCTATACAAGCCTATTTATGTGCCCTAGATCAGCGTTGAAAGTAATCAGTACTGTCCACTCGCCTTTTACCAGACGACATATAACTTGAATTACTACGGAATAAATAACAAAAGCCATAGAGTATTGAATTTTCTAGAATTAAAAATATGTTCATTTATAAAAATAATGTTAAAAATGTTCCTTTTTGTGTTCTTTCCCTGCTGCACCCTAGGCAGGTGTCTGTCTTGCCTATCCCCAGGACCACCTTTGTCCTAGGTGGTATACATTTAGTGACCGTTCGATAAATATTTGTTAGTAGTTAGAATGAGCAAAATATAAATATTTGAAAGTTTTCCTGAACTCTGCAATTGATGCCCTGAACTGTAAGACCTGAATATTATTCCCCTTTGAATGCAAATTAAATCCAATCATTGAACACAAAATTAAATATTACATTTACATTTTTGGTGACATGAATTTGTAACTATATTTATTATTATTATTATAAATTGCCATGATTTAAGTCATCCCTAGGCTATGAGCTAGGTAGAAGGGCTGGAATTTAAGATACCTAGAAGGATTGAGTTACATCAATTGCCATTGTGCATTTTTTTTAAGTCTATAAGGCAAAGAAAATAGATATAGTAAAATCAAAATTCCTGTTTCAAAGTCAAATGATAATATCTATTTAATTTTGGTATTTAAATTTTATCTGCATAGCTATGATAAATTAAAATATGCTAAAATGATTAAAAATTATTTTTAAAATTTTTGCACCAGGTCTGGTGCCTGGTCCTTCCGGTGTTAAAAATGACATTTACTCTTCTAAGTCACGAGTTGATCACACTATACAAAGACAAAGGAGAATTTTATCATTATTTTTATTATTTCTCTAGCACAGGGTCATAATTTGAATTCAGTTTACATCTTTACTTTGAGGAACTATGGGAAACAAGAGTGATACCTGGGATTTGATTTTCATACATGGCCCAGTATCCTATTGAGAGACTTTAAGGTTTATATAAAGAGAAATTGGTGGCTTATATAAAGGCCCTAAGTACCTGGATTAAGACACAACCAGTAGCCATGTTGTGCTCTATATGTACAGTCTCCTAGGAAGGCACCCTTGAAGAATATGGGAGTTCTCCCTGAGCAAAGCAGGAGTCAGTCAGACTGTGTTCTGCCCTGAGTTATTTTTGGAAAGACTTCTGTTTCCACAATCTGGCTAGCAGCTTCTGTGTGGGGTCCAGATCCACCCACAGCCAGCACCCAGAAAGCTGCCGGACATCCAGAAAGCCCAGGTTCTTTTAATCTACCTTAATAAGGAGAGCAAGGTTAAGGGGTTGGCAAGTTTACTTTAATTCAGCACACAAATATCATTCACTTAGTTCAGAGGAAAAAGCCAGCACCCTGAACTTCAGAGCAAAATACAAACAAATTACAAACATCAACAGACAGATCTTGTCTGATTCAAATCCCAATACATAGTTACCAGAGTTCAACAAAGTCTCA
>CM053622.1:653974854-654061259 GCA_028646595.1 Phalanger gymnotis | reverse complement strand
GCTCTCCCCAGTTATATCCAGTTTTTGGAGCCCTGAAGGCTCTGACCTCACCCAGGCTGAGTCTGGGAAAGTTCTCCATCCCCAGGATCACATCATATACAAATCAATGACTCCTACTTGTCTCAGTGCTGAGAAATACTCCAAGACAAAAAGATCCCACTTTATCTGCCCTAGAATCATTAAAGGCACTTAAGAGAAGAAAAGCAAAATGTCCCACCTTAATTACTATTACATAATAATGTTAATGTTACACCTAATAGGGGTTTGAGCCTGGGGCTTAGCACTTAGCAAGATTCAATGAAATAGCTAAATTACTCAACGCAAACAAAAGCCAAACTCTTCAAGGGCACTTGTTGAACAAAGTGCTAAGGAGCCCATTTTGCCTTACTGACACAACTTCTGAGTAGGCAAATAGGAATATGATTCTATCTGAAGTTTTATGGACTCATTTTCCTAAAGCAGATTCAGAGGCCTTTGAACAAGTTTCCTGGAAATAGCTTTATTTTTATCTACCTAAGATAGCTATTTCCTATCTTCCTAAGAAGAGTTATGAAGTATCAATCAATCAAGAAACATCAATCAAGTGCCTACTATGTGCTTGGCACTATGCTGAACACCAGAGATACAAAAAGACACAAAAGACTTTTCCTGCCATCAAGGAGCTTACATATAATGGGGAAGATTCCATTCAAACAAATATATTATATATAATATAACATATATTATATATTATAATTTGCTCATCATATTATATATTTGATATATATATAATATATAATATATGTATTATGTATTATAATTTGCTCATCATGTCACTAGGGGATTCAAATGGGACCCTGCTTTCTAGAAGCACGCTTAGGTAATGAAATGCCCCTTGCTCTGAGGCATGCGGACCTCTTGCTCAAAGGGCGTGCTGTAACACTCCACTTACTGGAGCTCTGTGACCCCAGCTCCAACTTAGCTACCTGCAACAAATACTTGGCATAAAACCCCGAGTCTTGAAATCAGACCTAGCTACCTGCAACAAATACCCTGTGTGGCCCCTGATGGGCAAGCCTAGACATGCTTACAATACTCTGCCTAGACATGCTCACAATACTCTGCTTCTGTAATGGCTTGCTTGCACCTGCTCAAGGCTCATGTATAAGAAGCCCTAGATTCTTGAGCTCGGGGCTGCTCCCCTCTATGGGACAGCCGCTGGCTAATAAATGATGCTCAATATATTCTAATTTGGCTTGGTCTGTGATTCTCGGTCCGTCCATTTCAGTAAAAACACTGAACCATTCATCCTTCCTTTTAGAGACACCTAAAGGTTGTCAGTAGGGGATGAGATCCCAGGATCTCATTTGATTAGTCACCAATTAGTCAACTTGTAGTTGAGTTAACTGGGAGATATTGTTGCCACTGGACTGCCACTGGAAACTTTGTTCCGGATCTGCCAAGACAAGCCACTTAAGTGATGTGCTACCCCTGATGCCAGCAGCTATATTTACAGCGTTTACTACTTTAGCTCAGAGTTACTACCAGTATGTGTAGTTGAGTAGATCCATCTATTAGGAGCAGTGAGGCTAGAGAGACGTTATTACTCTGAGGCCTCCGGTGTTATTTATCAACCTACTCTTTGTTATACCTGAGAAAAAGGAAGAGCCATATCTATTGTTCATTTAACACCCAGGGAAAGGATAGAGAGTGTTAGTGCTTCCAACAGAAGAGTAAAAATTTCCCACCGAGGGTTCATGTGAACAGAGATTTAGAGCAGAAATGGACTTTAAAGATAATTGACTCTAGCCTTCTTATTTTACATGAGGAAATTGGCTCCTCAAGGAGACAAAATAAAAACAGAACTAGAATTCTGTTCTAGTCAATGTGATTTTCTCTACCCCATGGTCTTTTTAAAACTGGAACCAATTTTAGACACCATAAAGAATGAGAAAGTGCTACTCTAAAATCACCATCATAGAATGGAAGTGATCCCATGATCCCAGGTGATTTCCTGGGCTCTTGAAAGGTATACTGTTAGAGCATAAGCTCTAGCAGGTTCTTCCATGATAAAAAGACTTTGAATGCAATCTCAGTAAGAAGATATGTCTTGTCCAAGAAACATCCTAGTAGTATCAGTCATGGCAGCCTATGAATTAAAGATAAATATAAAGTGTCCCTCATTCCTGTATATCCTCCTTCTGTTTCCACAGTGATTGAAGAGAGTAATAGGAAGGGGGCAAGGATACTAAGAATCGCAGTTTTAGAACTTCTAAAACATTAACTTAATTAGTGACACTCTAAATGCAAGATATTTTCCAACAACCAAGAAACTGATATACTATTGGGAGAACTGAACTGCATCAGGATTGCTATTCTTATGAGAAACAAAGGCAGAAGCCAAATGGGAGTGTCAGCTAAATAAAAGAATGACTCAAAGGTTCTTCTTTCAAAGGTAAATAAGGAAGTGGGTGAAGTTGCTTTTATCAGGTGCCCAAAGGCAACAAGACACATCATTTCAGGGAACACTAGGTCAGCTCTTCTTGTAATAATCCTGACAAAGAAAAAGAATAAAATGGAGATCATTGCATCAATATCTGTTATAGAAGATGCTGATATAGAGAAATCCTATTAAGCAGTTGGCCAAACCTGGAAAATGTATACTTTGCTATATTATGTCACATCAATGTGAAGGTAAAGAATGTGAACATAAAGAAGGATGGAAAAAATATTAAAAGATATTGCTCAGCTATGAGAAACTGAAGAGACTGAAAGTTTGCATAATATTTCGTAACCACACACCTATATATTGTGAATAGTTCTCCTGGAAGACAGAAAGCACTGGATATGGTGAATACTGGATAATATTAAAAAAATGAAACTAAAGATTTCATAACAGACTAGAAAATAATTGGTTACTGAAATGAAAGTCCTATCAGAACCAGTTGTCTTTGTACAGTAAGATGATTGGCAGATTCTCACTAAATGAAAAAAAAAATCATGAATGGGTTGCAATCTCTACTAATGGAGGGAGAACTCACACTGATGAGATCACAATTGTTTTTAAATATATCGTGGTGTTGAAGAATTGGAATTCTGGGCTCCATTTCTGATTCTCTGGACTTTTTCTTTTCTCTGCTCTATCCCAGTAGCCTTTTCATCCCAGAAAATCACTCTGCTAAAGCAGCCTTTTCACCCTAGAAGATCATGCTGCTCCTTCAGTCCTTTCGACGGCTTGGTCAGCTCCTCCCAACACCTCCATTTTAAGCAAAGTGTACACGTCAGTCATGTTTGCTTCTTCATTCTTCTCTAATCTCTACTTTCAATCTTCTAGATTTTTCTTTACCATGACTCCTTACTACAACTTTCTCCCCTACCCCTGCTTCTCAGCTTCATTTTATTTATTGTCTTCTCCTGTTAGAATGTAAGCTCCTTGAGGAAGACTGTCTTTCTCTTCTCGTATTCAGATTCTATTCCTATTCCCAAAACTTAGCACAGTGCTTGGTGTGCATTAAACTTTCAGTAAATACTTATTTTTGACTTGTTGACCAGTGAGATCACAGGTATAATTTTAAAAAATGTATTGAAGCAAACATCATGAGAGACATTATGCTCCCCTGAGCTTTGAAATCAGAGGACATAGGATAAATACTAGTTCTGCTGTCATGATCAAATCACTTAATCTCTTTGGGCTTTCCTTTTTTTGTTTTGTTTTGTTATGTTTGTTTTTTGTAGAGGAGACTGAACAGGACCATTGAGTGAAAGTAGAAAAGAGATAAATTTGGGCTTGATTTGAGGAAAAAAAACCATAACAATGAGGGCTATCTAAAATACAATAGACTGCCTTGGAAAATGATGGGTTCTCTCTCTTTGGAGATCTCCATAAAAAGCCTAGCTTTTGGTTGTGGTGTATTGGAAATTAGTTTTACTTTTATGTCAGACTAGATGATTTGCTGAGCCTCCTAACTCTGAAATTTGGTGACTGTGAATAAATATGATGCTGATGTTCCTTTCTATGTTTCTAAACTTCAGAATTTTTCAGTCATGTCTGACTCTTTGGGATGCCTTTTGGGGTTTTCTTGGCAAAGATACTAGAATGATTTGTCATTTCTTTCTTCAGCTCATTTTACAGATGAGGAAACTGAGGCAAACAGGATTAAGCGACTTGCCCAGGGTTACACAGCTAGTAAGTATCTGAGGCCGGATTTGAACTTAAATCTTCCCGATTCCAGGCCTGGTACTTTATCCGCTGTGCCACCTAGTTACTCCCAAGAATTTGGGAGAGTAGTTAGTTAAAAGTAAAATCAGTGAGAATATGAGTAAACCCAAATACTAAAGCAGCACTGGAATTTCTGGGGAGTAATACTAAAAGACAGATGGGCTCCCTGGTGATCAGAACTATTCTTTATGTCTTCACCTTGATGTTGGGTGTTAAATTTATTCAACTTCTTGATATCTGTTTCAGATGAATAAATTAGTAGTCTAGGAGATAAGAGAACATACCTCCTATGCCATGAATGATTCACCACATTAGAAGTTTGTAGTGACAAAGAGTTGATGTAATGGAATAATTATTACCCTAAAGCAGTGTAGTGCATTAACACCAGCTTACCTATCTATACTGCTCCGAAGTCACCAATTAAGTTTGTCACAAAATAGTTCCAGATTTAGTTAGATCTTATCATTATTAATTATTTTCTAAAATATGCTTTCTGTTATTTTATTTAAGATTGCAGAGACTTTCACAGCATGATGTAAAAAGCACCAAGCTTTGGGAGGTAGTTCCCATTCTTCCATTAAGTAATTATTAAAACTAACAAATCATTTCACCTTTGTGGACCTTGATTAACTCATATGTAATATGGAGGAATGGATCTAGGCTCTATCTCTGGTCTTCTAGCATTTTAATTGATGTGTTGTAATAATGAATTCGTCTAATAAAGGCAAATTGGAGAGCTGGAAAATTTTCCAAGGGGACAATTTTGGTGCAACTCATCTGGTTAATTCATGCCTGGGCCCATCCTACCAATAATCGATTTTGCTTTGGAGGTATAGGCTTAGTCATTGTGGCACAACATATTTTGTTTTTCATACTTCATTGTCTTTTAGATAATTTTCAAAGATCATGTCAGCTGCCAACATCAACCAGATGCCCTCAGTGTGAACTTGACAGTGGCTCATGAGTTCACAAAGGTCTCATTCCAGAAATATGATTCTCATTATTATGATGTGAGAGAGAAACTACTTAAAGATATTTGGCAAACATTCCATTCACATTTGCAACAGATAAGTATTCCTTTATCTTCACTAATTCATATCTCTTTGGCATAGTAAGCATGCATTGTCCTTTCACTTGTCACTGGTCTACAAGAACCCTGAAAAGGTTGTGTGAAGAACTTAGGCCTTTTCCTATGGGTGCCTGAGGTTACCAGCTGGTATCTGTGACTCTAGCTGTGCCATTCACACAGTTTTGCTTTCTGGATGTAAATTAAGCTGCAAGTTAAAATGGGAAAAGCATTATACAGTGCCCTAGAGATGTATTTGGGATCAGCTCTAATTTTCATTTGCCTGAACTAGCAGATGTATATTCCCAAGCTTTCTTTAAGAGTTGTTGAACTAGACTTTCATGATAAAAAACAGGAAAGTTTGTGTCACAAGATAGTATGTTCTATATGAAATGTGAAGTTGGAATATTTTTTCTTTTTTGAAATCAACCAAAAGTTATCCCAAGTTCTATCTCTTATTACGGAGTATTCCTCCATTCCTGCGTGCATTCATTTGTTCAGTGGATGTTTCTGGAATGCCAGCTACATGTCTAACACTCTGCTAGGTGATATATTGAATGTAAAGCTTATATTACAATAGTTCCCATCTAGCTTACACTCTTTTGGGAAGATAAAAGTACACATGTAAAAAGTTAAACAGTAATACTAGACAAAAGTAAAGTAATAAGCCGGCATGAAAAATCTACCCTGTAGTATTTTCCCCCTATTGACAGATGTGATAGGGTTATAAGTGGAAGGTAAACTTCTCAAGACAGGAATTGATTTTCTTGTTTTGACTTTGTAATGCTAGTAGTAGTAGTAGTAGTAGTGATGGTAGTAGTGGTAGTGGTAGTAATGGTAGTAGTGGTAGTTGTAGTAGTAGTGGTAGTAGTAGTAGTAGTAGTAGTAGTAGTAGTGGTAGCAGTTGTTGTTGAGTCATTTCAGTCATACGTGACCCTTCGTGATCCAATTTGGAGTTTTCTTGGCAAAGATACTGGGGTGATTTGTCATTTCTTTCCCCAGCTCATTTTATAGTTGAGAAAACTAAGGCAAACAGGCTTAAGCGATTTGCCCAGGGTCATTCAGCTACTAAGTGTCTCAGCTGAATTTTAATTCAGGTCTTCCTGACTCCAAATACATTGCTCTATATATCATACCACCCCGCTATCTCCCCACAACCAATCATAATGCAGTATACTTAGTAGAGGCTTACTAAATGCTTGTTGGATTGGAATGGGATCCCTTCTTGATGTTCAAGTAGCCTGTTCTAGGAGCCAACGCAGGGCTTAAATACTTCCTTCTAAGTTCCAACTAAAATCCCATCTTCTATAGGAAGCCTTTCCCAACCTCTCTTATTTCTACTGCCTTCCTCTATTAATTACGTCCTATTCATCCTGCATATACCTTTTTTGTGTCTACCTGGCTGCGTGTTGTCTCTTCCATTAAATTGTGAGTTCCTCCAGGGAAAGGACTATCTTTTGCCTCTTTTTGTATCCCCAGAATTTAGCACTGCCTGGCACATAGTAGGCAATTAAGTTGATTGAGATACTAAATGCTGACCCTGAAATACTTAAAGGGAAAGTTCATTATACTGTACTCATTAAGCTTGGAAACTGGATTGGTATTGAAAACTATATGTGAGAAAAATTTCCAATAAGGGAAAGAAAAATATCTGTGAGTTAATCTGTAGCAGGAACAGCAATAGAGATACTTCCAATACAAACATAGGAGTCACTCATAGAATATTAGAGCTGGATGGGAACTTTGAGATCATCTTAGTCCAACTTTCTTATTTTAAGGATGAATAATGGGAGTTTCAGATATGTAATCCAAGGTGACTGAGCTGATGGCAAAGCTTTGACTAGAACTCATGTTTCCTAACTCCAAGTCCGAAAATCTTCAGCTGTACCATACTGTTCCCTTAAAAATAAAATGAAGTCAAGCCCCCACACTTCATGATTCCACTATTTTTTCTTCCTCTGTGATGATGAGCTATTCTGTGAGATATTAACCTTCAACTTCCTTGCAGGAGAGAGAAAAGACCACTGGGGAAACCTAAGGAGTGAGATTTTATAATGATCACTGTGTGATACAATAGCATTTGCTGTTGATTTGAGCTCTGCAAAAAATAGCAAAGGCTGTGTGCCAGCAAATTGGTTCAAAGAAACACCATTTTGCCCTGAGAAACTGGGGACTGGCAGGTTTACATTAATGACACACATGCCTATCATCTCTGGTCTCCTGCCACAGCTTAGCCCTGGAGGTAGGAATATGTAATGATACCTTGTCTCACAAAGATCTGATCGAGTTTTCTTCATTATGCCATTCTCTGACAATTTAGTTTTTAATGTCATTATGTCCTGTGTATCTGGCCTGACAACTTTGAATGCCTGATGGGGGCATTTGTACATTATGCATGAATTGGGGAATTCCACATTCAATCATGATGCAAATGATGAGTAGATCAGATTTAAGGCCTTGGAAGGAGAGATTTGGAATTTCAGGCCATCAGTTCTTTAACAAACTAAACAGACATTTAGTAAGTTTCTGCTACTAGAAATAACATAGCATAGTGCAAAGAATACTGGAGTTGAAGTCAGAGGACATGGGTTCAAACTCTCAACTCTGTTTTTTACTACTTGTGGGTTCTTAGGCAAGTCAACTCAACTTAGCTGAGCCTCAGTTTTGTGACTTATAAAAATGAGGATTTTGGATGACAGAGTTAAATTCTCAATAAGACCTTGAATGGCTAAAACACAAGTCTGAGCTAAATAAGATGAAATTGAATCTATATACAATAATAGAAAGAAACACAACATAAATAACAGTGACTATAAATAGGGAATAGGGGTGGTGGCATATAGAGTCTTACATGGGTTTGAGAAATCAACTTCACATGTACAAGACGGGGGCATGGCTAGAAAGCAGCTCATTTGAAAAAGATGTCGGTATTAAATGGACTGCTAGCTCAGTATGAGTTAGCAGTGTGATATGATAATAAAAAAAACTAATGTGATCTTGGGCTGCATTAAAAAAGACATAACTCTCAGGAAAAAGGAGATAATAGCCCATTTACAGTTTAATGTGGTTAGACAACATCTGGATTATTATTCTAGGCACCACATTTTAGAAAGTACATTGAAAACTGAAGAATTTCTAGTGGAGAGCAACAAGAATTGTGATGGCTCTTGAGTTTCTACCATAGTAGGATTAGTTGAAAGAACTGGAGATGTTAGCCTAGAGAACAAAAGACTCATGACAGGGAAGGAAAGGATTTGATACCTATCTTCAAGTCCTCGAAAGCTTAACATATGGAAGAAGGTTTATACTCTTTCTTTTTGATCCTATAGGGCTATCTATACTATGGCAAATTGGTAGAAGTTGCAAAGAGATAAATTTAGG
This sequence comes from Phalanger gymnotis, assembly GCA_028646595.1. NCBI lineage: Eukaryota > Metazoa > Chordata > Mammalia > Diprotodontia > Phalangeridae > Phalanger > Phalanger gymnotis. The sequence goes on along the minus strand of CM053622.1, from coordinate 654,052,614 downwards.
TTTAATATAATAAAACCCTAATAATCAGAAGTATGCAAGAATGGAAGCAGTGGCTTCCTCTTAGCAAAAATCTTCAAGTGAAGGCTAAATGTCCACTTGTCAGGTATATAGTAATTCTAATAATATGGGGGTTCTTTTTGCATCTGAATTAGACTAGATATCCACTGGGGTCCCTTTCTACTTTGAAATTCTACAACTAAAGTACTTTAGATTCCACTCTCTCAACCTTTTTGTAAAACTGGCATATCTGCCCCTTCTGTGACTAAAGCACTAAGGGCAGGTGTCCTAGTTTTACCAAAAGTTTAAGATGGTAGAGTCTAAAAACTATTGGCCAATTAACTTGACTTTTATTCCTGATAATTCAACAGTTTCATTTCAATTCAACAACTATTTCTCATGTATCCATTAAATTCAAGGCATTATGCTTAGTGTTGGTGACACACAGACAGAAATAAAGTCCTTTTGCTCAAGAACTTAAATTCTAGGACATAGAATTGATTGACAGTTTATAACCAAAGATCACACAAACCAGAATAGTTTTGAGTATCAAACTAGTTTCATTGTCTTTTTTGATCAGGTTAACTATAACTGGTTTGCTAGATAAGGTCATGCTGTGGATTAGAGCCAGAATGGGGCAGCATGAATAGAACTTGACCCTAGTACTTTGAAATTTAGAGGTTTTAGAGATGTAACATAAAGATTTTAAGGACTGTGCAATTTAAAAGTTTGCTGCATTTACATTTTGATGACACTTTCACTTGTTCAGAAGCACAGAAACCAGATAGCAAAATTGCTTTGTTAAACTAGAAATCTAACAGACATCCATTCTGCTTCCTCCCCCAGGTCAAGAGAGCTTCTCCACAGCGTGACTCTGCTCTATTCCTCCCTAGGCAATTACCTCTCCAGTAGTGGCTTCTTAGTGTCTTAGGACCTCTCTCTAACCAGGAGACATCAGGGTTTCTATATCTGTTTCTGTTACATCATGTAATGGTATCCTGGAGTTTCTGTCTACACACAGAAGTATCCTAGTGTCCACCTCACAGGGTCAGCACCAATGTCAGTAACTGTGCCTTTCACTCTAGGCCTAATATGAGTCTTCTTCCCTTGTGGTAGCCAGTGTCCAGGGGCTTTCCACAGAGCTAGAGTCTGTTACTGCTGTCCTAAGTGCCTAGTTTCCTAGTTATGTTTCTGTTATAGACTTTCTGTACTAATATTTCAACAAGCAATGTTTGTTGAGGCCCATCTTACTTACAGACAAGATGAAGAAATACTGCCTAAATGCTAATGTTGTTAGGCACATTTGGAACTCGTTGAATGACTAAAACTAAGGAATAGTCATTAATGGGCTGGTGTCAACTACAGGACAATCTCTCCTGGAGTTCCTCAAGCACTTGCTGTTGTTCCTGTTCTGTTCAGCATTTTTTATCATTGAGTCTGATGAAGGTGTAGATAGATAGACTGTAGGTAAATTTGCAAATAACATGAAGCTTGGAGTCCAGGGTCAACAACAAAATCTCAACAGGCTATAGTGATATCTTAAACCAAATCAAATAGGGAAAAATATAAAGTTCTTCATTTGACTTTAATCAGCTTCATGAAAGCAGTATGGAAGTTGTGTTGTTAGAATGAAAATGATTATGATAATAAACTTATATAGCATTTACTATGTGTCAGGCATTGTGCTGGTTGGTTGGTTGTCAAGGTACAGTCTGTCCAACTGTGGCTGACACCATCAATATGAGTTTGGAAGGCTCTACCACAGGTTGGGCGCAAATAGTACATATAAACATTTGGAGTGGAGATGTCTCTAAATTTGTATCTCATGAGTCATTTACAATAATATCTCATTTGATCCTTACAACAAACCTATGAAGCAAGTCCTATTATTTATCTCCATTTTGTAGATGAGGAAATTGAGGCCAATAGAGGTTAAACGACTTGCCCAGATCACACACCTAGTAAGTGTCTGAAATCAGGTTTGAACTCAAGTCTTCCTAACTTTAGGACCAGCGCTCTATCCACTGAGTCACCCAGCTCCTCCCGCACCCAATAGTATCAGATACCAGATTTTTAGTGGATTTTAAACTCAATGTGAGTAAACTACATGACATAGCAGCCAAACAAACAAACAAAACCAAGCCTAAAAACCCTTCCTAATTGTATTCAGGTCAGTATTGAGAGGCATAATGTCCCAAAAGGGGAAAACAATAATTCTACTATACCTTTCCTGTATGGGCCACATTTGGAGTACTGTGCTTCATTCTGGACATCACATTTTAAGAAAGACATTATTGACAAGCTAAAGCATCACCAAGAAGGTGATGGGAAATGTGAGAAGACACTATGGCTAATAATAAATGCTTGTTGGATTGGATGACTAATGAGGATCAGCTGAAGGAAGGGAGAATGTTTAGCTTAGAAAAGAGGATTTATAGGACAACAACACCTGTCTTCAAAAACTTGAAGGGCTGTCATGTGAAGAGGGATTAGATCTGTTTTACTTGGCCTCAGTGGATAGAACTAAGAACAAGGAGTGAAAGTTGGAGGGGCATAAATGTTGACAATGTCAGGATAAACTTCCCAACTTCCCAACAGGATAAATTCCCCAAAGTGCAATAGATTTCTTCAGGAAGTAGTGAATCCCCTCTCCTTCACATTGGAAGTCTTTAAACTAAACAGCAAATTTTGGGGGAATGTTATGGAAGGGATTTTTGTTCTGTTATGGATTGGATTATATAATTGACTTCTGAGGTCTCTCCCAGTTGTTAGATTCTCTGAGTCCTTCCCTCTGAGCAGGAATCTTTTCTGTAGAACTAGAATTCCATTATATTTAACAAATTTTAATATGTTAAGGTCAGATTTGACCCCTCAACTCCTAGTTTCTCACCCTAATTTTTTAATATTATGTAACAACAAAATGGCTAGTGATTTGTTCTTATGAATTTTATCCCTGTCTTTTTTATGGAATCTACTCCAATAGCATATATGTGGCTAGGACAGAGGTAATATCCTGGAATGCAATACTGAATAATTCTCATATTTCTGTTGAAGTACTTGGAGATTTTTGGCTTTAAATTGTGGGTTTATCTGAAACTGTATTGCCTTAAAAATAATTGTGACTATTTATAAACAGGGAGTAGGGATGGTGGCATGTTTATTTACCTCCATTTTGGGTAAAGGAATTCTCTTGGGAATTTGGGTACACCTAAAAGATTCAACTAGAGTAGTAACTTGACTCTATAAAACTTAATAGACTTTAAAATAAAAAAATGAAGCAGGGATTTAAATAGGATAAGGATCTGGAGACAAATATTATAGAAAATTTGAAGCCTGTAAGTTTATTAAATGAGGAAGGTGGTTACATGGTCTTACAGGTAACTATTATATATGCTATAGGTTAGTGGACCTGTGAAGTCTGTCTGTCTGTCTCTTTCTCGTAAAAAAAGTAGTGGGAAACCCCATTGGAAAAGCTTCTGAGGACCTTAAATTTGAGGTTAAGAAACTTTGACTATATCCTGTAAACAATAGGATACCTTAAAGGATTTTGAACAAGGTAGAGATGTGAGAAAAGCAGTTAATAGCAAACAAGGATATTTTGAAAAAAGTTAGGATTTTCAATCACAGATTTCCGGTAAAGTCAAATTCTATTCTGAACATATGTAAGTCTTCATCATAACTCAACACTGGAAACATGAGTAGAAAAAAATAGCTTTCAGGCTGATGAGAGAGGTATAGAAGTTAGAAAACAGGAGGAGGAGAGTGCAGAGACAAGAAGATGGCTGTGAGGGCATGATGCAAGTGGGCAGCAGGAGCAAACAAGAGAGGGGACTATGGGTCATGGTATGGGGCAGTATCAAAGATAAGTATTGCAGAAAAAGAAATCATAGTTAGTGGGACCTGGAGATTTATAGAAGAGGACTAAAGACTGATGATGTCACAATTTTGTTATTAGGCTCCTAGTACTGATTAGGCCCCCTTGCATTGCTGTGGCCACCCCAGAGATTCCACACCCAGCACATACCAGTAACATGTACTTGCTAGAAAACTGGATTGTAACCAGATAGAGGAAGAAAATATTTCTTCCTTTAGACATTGGCTGGGAAACTGATGTTTTATCTCAAGCTGTTCTTTTTGAGGCAGGAGAAAATGTTCCTGAACATTTCACATCGTCTCATGGAAAGGTCAGCAGGCAGATTTGGGCACCAAGTTAGAACTTGCCTTTGAATGTGACTGGATACAATGATTTATTGGTAGGATTCCTGGGGAGGGAGAGGGAGAGGGAGAGAGAGAGAGAGACAGAGAGAGAGAGACGGAGACACAGAGACAGACAGAGAGAAACAGAGAGGGAGAGAGACAGATAAGAATAGAGGAATGGGAGGGAGGGAAGCAGGGGGAGAAAGAGAGAGAGAGAGAAAGAGAGAGAGAGAGAGAGAGAGAGAGAGAGAGAGAGAGAGAGAGAGAGAGAGAGAGAGAGAGAGAGAAAAGAATTTCAAAATTGCAAACCAAAGGAACAGTTCTTTATAATTTACTTAACAAATGATAAGTTAAAACCATAGGAAATAGAGAGGCAAAGGAAAACCCATTCTCCAGGGTTAGAATATTATTGACCATATATAACCAGGAAATTTCCTTGGAGTATCTTCCTATCTCTTTTTGTTTGTCTCTGTGTTGGTCTCTCATTTTGTCTCCATGTTCACCTCATCTTTCTTGAATCTATTTTCTTTTTTCTAAATCAATTCCTATAAAGAAAAGGTAGTTTATAGTTCTTTCTTATACACCACGATTGCGTGAAAAATCTCCTTGAAGAGTGATGTGGATTTGTATTTATTCAGTTCTTTCTTTCTGAACCCTTTAACAACCCAAAGATTGAAACCTCATTTTGATTCATTTCAATAAACATTTATCAACTGTTTGAAATGTGCAAGCACTGGGGAAATAATGATGAAATCAGACAAACATCATGTCTTCATGGCCCTTACAGTCTAGGACTGTTTGCAGGATAAGGGGCATAAGTAAATGTGGCATAAAGCTGAATGTGAGAATTGAAAAGATGTCTAATCAAAATGCTGTGAAGACTTTGATGAGGGAGAGCTACTTCAGCAGTAGGGAGAGAGCTCAAGGAAGGCTCCATTGAGGATAGGAACCTAGAGAAGGAAGGGAAGGATTTCAATAGGTGCAAATAGGGTAAGAGAATAATTCATTCCAGGAATGGGGTACAACATGAGCAAAGATCCAGAACAGCAGGGCAATGTGAGCTTTGACACAGACATACCTAAAAGAATAGAGGAGAGCTTCAAAGTTGTTATGAAGACTGTATTTGTCTCTGACTCGAGACACAAAGTCATTCTCACCCAGATGCTTGATATTCTGTGCCTAAGATTTCAGGCAATTCACTGCACCTAGAAAAGTGCCTGGCGAGCGAGGAATAAATACTTGTTGATTGATTGAACAGCTGAATACATAATGCCTTCTCGGGAATATACACAACACAGGGAAACAAAACACACACACTAGGAATACCATCAGTGTAACCAGAGTCTCCCGAGCTGTGTGGTCAACAACCATGGTGCACCTTCAGTTGTCTTTCTTGTTCTTTCTCTTAGGAACACTTTGAGCACAAATCACAGTATAATGACCACTTTTGTCGTTGTTTGGTTCTGTCTAACTCTTCATGACCCCATTTGGGGTTTTCTTGGCAAAGATATTGGAGTGGTTTGCCATTTCCTTCTCCGGCTCATTTTACAAGTGAGGAAACTGAGGCAGACAGAATTAAGTACTTTCCCAGGGTCACACAGCTACCAAATATGGGAGCCTGGATTTAAACTCAGGTCCTCCTGACTCCAGGGCCAGTACTTCTCCCAATGATCACTAGGTTAAAGCCCAAAGGCCTAGTTCTCCCTAGTGATTTGTGTTGCCTACAAAAAGCCTTGAGAGAGAGAAAGGCTAATACTTTTGTCAGGATTGTTAGTAGCAGGTGCCCACTCCCTCTTCCTTCAGATTTTTTATCCTGTTCTACTGATAGTGATAACCTTGGCAGGAAAGCACAGGTTGAGAATGAGTAGAGAAGTGGTCTAAATTGGTTGGAACGCAAAATACATGAAGAAGAATGGTGTCAGATAAGATTGAAAAGGTATATGAGCCACATCGTTGAGGCCCTTGAATACCGAAATAAAGACCTTAATACTTGATTCATTAGGCAGTTGGAACCAGTGAATATTTTGGGATAAAAGAGTGATCAGAGTAGTGCATGAAGAAGATTATATGAGACAGATTGCAGAGCTAATCAAATGGAGGCAGAGAGACTATTTGGGTTTATTAGCTGGAATGCTGAACGAATGAGGTGTGGGACTAATTTTATGTTCTGATATAATATCACACGGTAGGGAAAAGAAGCGCTTGAATTTAGAATCAAAGGACTTGAATTCAAATTCTGATTTCTCTACTAGTATTTGTGTGATATTGAGAAAATCACTTAAACTTTCTTGAGTTTTGTTTCCTTGTCTATAAAATGGGGGAGAGAAGTTAGAAGTATGGGATTACATGGCCAGAATTCTTTCTTATTCTAAATCAGTAATTCTTGCAGTTAACCAGAAAACGCTTTTTGTTTAACTCCTATCGTTGGAATCCTCCTAAAGCACACTCATTGATTTGAATGCCTCAGTAAAGTCCAGTAGAGTGAACATAATAGAATCTTGGATGATTGAATATTTGCCTGTGGCAATGAATTCTCATTGTGAAATGCAGTAAGTGTAGAATTTGTGGACATTAGGCCAACTATATTCTAACCTTAGGATTTACCTTGAAAGTTGTAGTGTGTGTGTGTGTGTGTGTGTGTGTGTGTGTGTGTGTGTGTGTGTGCGCACAGGCATTTTTTATGAAGATTTTGGTATGAAGGTGTTTTCTTATAATTTGCTTCTTTCTCTGGAAATTAAAGTGCTGAAAAATTCTGGATAATTAAGGGCTCTGGTTAGTTACAAATCCACTTAAGTTTTTGTTATATTATTATTTCATAGAATGTCAGAGCTTGAAGGGAGCTTAAAATCACCTCATCTAATGCCTTCCCCTCAACAGGTCTAGAATCTACTGCTCCCTAGATCTTGGACAAGCCATATAACTACTGTACTTAAATTTCCTTGTTGGTAAAATGAGGGGGTTGGACTAGATAAAGCTTGTCTGATTTCTTTTTCAGTATGACTATATGGGATGCCCCACAAATCTTAGTATAATTTTAAGCTTTAATATCTTCATAAGTATAAATATTTAAACTTACAGAAAATTATCTGAAAGTTTATTAAATGTTTTATATTTATTTTGTTTTGTAAACTTTGAATAATACGTTTTAAGTTTTGATTTTAACAAGACGAGGTACTTTGTCATTATGTATTGTGTGTGTGAGACATTCTCTGGATGATACTTTCTCAGGCCAGTTGATTGATAGAGGAGGTCCTTTTCTTGGGTCACTTTGGACACCCGATCTTTCTCCATTAGGCTTTTTTCTGGTGGGGTCATATCACAACTGTCATGTATGCATCAAGTCTTGTTCTTTCAGTGATCTTAAGGCCAGGATTACAAATTCAAGCCTTTCAATCACTGAGCAGTAGACAGTAAAAGTTTTTACAAAGTTTGAAAAATTGACTAGAGTGATGTGTTGCGCAAGACAGTGGTTATATTGAGTTTTAACAAAAGCAAACTTGTTTTTAGAATGTAAATAATTATCTTTTAAAATGTAATTTTTACAAGTTTGTAGAATTTATATGTCTGAAGTTACTAATGCTTAGGCTTTTGGGATATCTGGTATGTTTAATTATTTGACAACCCAAATATAATTGGCTCTGTATCATTTGTATGTAGATAGGAGATACTCTGTTCTTTGTCCTCAAGTAAAAAAACAGCTTGGTATTTGTTTTTCAGACTGACTCAGCAAATATAACTATTGATCGGGCTCATTTTATTTCAGAATTCATTTACTAATGCTTGCTATGTGCCAGGTACTGTATTAGGTCCTGAGTACAAAAACAAGATAAAACAAAACAAAAACAACCCAAGACCAAAGCAATTTCTGACCTCAAGGAGTTTCTTGTCAAAAATCAGTGTTATCTGCCAGTTGGAATGAATATTTATTTCACTGCTTAAATCTACCATATTAGATTAATCAACTGGGTATTGCTCAGCATTAACCCTCAGGAACAATGAAAAAATTGACTAAACCCCAAAGTCAACTAGTCAATAGCACCTTGGAAATACTGAATTTCTATTTTAACTGAACATTTCTTTCTTTTTCAGAAATCAATTTCACAGATAAAGAGAATAAATGACAAGTCTAGTCTTTGGTTATTTGTATTGCTTCCCATTGAACCACACAATATATATGTGAAAATTGCACCTCTAGAAAATCTCAAATGTAACAATCTGGGGGAAGTATATTTTTTATGAAAATAAAGATTGTGTAAAATAAGACAAGTGGCCATCAAAGAGAGTACTCCTAAGAGCCCTAACAAAAGACAGCAAATATACATACAACAAATGTTGGTTATTTCTGGATATGATATTAAGTTAGGTAAACTACAACTCCTTCTGTCAAGAAGTTTATAATCTAATAGAGGAGAAGGCTCCACAACTCAGCAATGATAGACATAATTATATAACAGGTATAAAAGAATTACAGAATGAAGAATTTTGTGAGGTCTCAGGGGAAGGATATTGTCAACAGGGGAAGAATATTATCAACTGGGGGAAGCCAGGGAGGCTTCATAGAGGAAGTTGTATTTTGAGTTGAACTTTAAAAAGTTCAATGGATAAAGAGAAGGAGAGATGACCTTCTAAGCCTAAGAAATGGCCTGAACAAAGAACAGAGCCATGATGGGGCGGGATACATATGTCATTTTATGGGATCAGGTTTTTAGTTTGTATTTTGAGGATAGCTTTAATAAAACAGATAGTACAGAAAGATGTCCAGTTTGGCAGATTTGTTGAATGTGTGGATGGGAAATGGCATGAGATAACAATTGAAAGGTAGATTGGTGTTAGGCCATAGAAGACCTTTAACTTTAGGCAGAGACACTTGGTATGCAGTAAGGAGACACCAAAAGTTTTTGAGCAAAAGAGATAAAATAAAACCTAAGTGCAAGGAAACTCAGTTTGGAAGATGTATGAGGAATAGATTAGAGCAAGAAGAAAAATGGAGGCAAGTTGACCTGCAAGGAAGCTAAGGAAATATCATTTAAAAAAGAAATTTATATGATAACTTTATTATATATTTAAAAGGAATAACAAGTTGTACATAAAGATTTGCAATGTCATGTTCATCTTTTCAAAAAAATCTATGTTATGGAAATGCTTATTCTATTTCATAAATTTAAAATAAAATAAATAGAAAATAAGAAAAGAAAGAAATATAATCTGTTGGTAGTGAAGGTCTGTATTAAGGTGGTTGCAGTGGGAATAGATCCAAGGGCTGTTCAGGGATGGAATGACTAGTTCCTAGAATCAGATTGTCTATGAGAGATGACAGAGAGAGAAGAGTAAAAGAAAATTGTAGGGTTACAAACAAGAGAGATGGGGTGAATGGTGTTGCCACAGAGACAGTGAAGTCAGAAGGAGGAATAGAAGGATCATTGAACAAAGACCTAGCTAGCTAGCTAGGAATTATCGACTACCTAATAAATAGCACTGTGCTAAGTGATAGGGAGACATAGGGAGAGCAAGATAGTCCCTACTCTCAGAAGGCTTACATTCTAATGAAGGAAATGAAGGTAAATAAAGAGGAGCTGGAGAAGCATGGGAGGGAGGCAGCATGGTGTGGACATGTCTGAGAAGTGACTTGGAAGCCAGATTCTGGGTAAGACAAAGTGAAGGCTCGTCCATCAGAGCCCAGGCTGGCCCCCGAAACAGAGTTTACTCTAAAGGAATGGAATATAATGATCCAAGTGGAGTACAGGTGGCATGACTGGCAATGTCCATGAAGTACAAGTTGAGGCCTGGAACCAAGCAAGATAAGGCCAAAGGAGCCACCCATACCATGGATTTATAGTGGGCTGTTAGGGTCAGTCGATGCTCAGGACAGCATCAGAACAGCTTCCCTTCTCCATGCCTCCTTCCCCAGGTGAGTTCTTGCGCTGTATTTTCATGGAAGTGATCACAATGAAAAGTCATAGGTAGTGGTATATAACAACATAGGAGAACACAGATTTCTAGAGAGAATAAGGTGCAGGTATGCAGCCCTAGGAAAAAAGACTTGTCACTTTATGTGATCAGGTTCTTACTTTGTATATCGAAAACAGCTTTAATAAAACAGGTTATAGAAAATATTGTCATTCCCTGGTACTGTCCATCTGGGCATGGAGCCTAGGCGAATTCAGCCTTGAAGAAATACACCCTCAACCATCACTTCCCTTAATGAAACATAGCTTCCTCTCCTCCCCCACTTTTACTAAATGTCATTCGTTCCTTGTTTGATTCCCAGCAATTTTCAGGACATTGGAGCTCATGCTGCCCTTTCCAAGGCCTTTAAAATCCCAAGTAATAAAATTTCATTTCAATAAACATTTGTCAAGTATTTACTTGCCTTGTGAAAGGCACTAGGGATATAGTGATAAAGTCAAATATGAATTGAGAGCTCAAGCACCTTTCAATCTAATGGGGGTAGGGAGTGATGAGAAATGTACATAAACAAGATGGGAGACACAAGGGTGGAACACAGAGAATGAGAAACATTTCTAGTTGGACCGCAAAAACACACAAAAAAAGAAAGATATCTTGCTCTCAGGGAGCTTATATTCTATTGGAGGGAGGTGGGGAAGTCAACCTACAAAAGGGAGCCACGTTGGGGAAGGATGATGAAGGTACCTGCACCACAAATGTAGAGTTGGAAGGGGCCCTGGAGGTCCAGCTCCTTCACGAAGCTGACTCCAAATTCAGCAATCTTTTCATTGCGTCACATTATGCAATGTTGGTTTTTTTTTTTCATTTTCTGGAGTTAATGAATCATTTGCCATCATGCCTCTCCCTTCCTTCCCCTCTCCTCCCAACAGAAGCAAAACCAAAACAAGGAGCAACCTTAGAACTTTAGTTTGAAATCCAGATTATCCCCAATAGGAGCCTAAAATAAGATTTTTAGGAAAATATTTAAAGTGGTAGGAAACGGTATTTTAAATATAGAGAAGTTGCATGTTACCCAACTAATTTCACTGCTACAGTAAATCAAACTTACTTAGTGTCCGTTTTGGTTACTTCAGGTAGAGTCATATGCCTAGAGAGTTTTTATATTTTAATGTTCAGAGAAATCAGAAAAGGATGCATGGAGGAGGCAACAACAGCGCTGGGTCCGGAAGGAACTGAATGATTCCAACAGGTGTTGATGGTAGAGCCCAGAGCTCTTCCAGACAGAGCTTGGCTGACTTGAGAAGAACAGAGGGGAGAGAGAGCAGGATGAGAGTGGTTGACTTTGTTTGGAATGTGAAGTATGTGTGCATTCCTTAACTCTAATTTGGAGGGGAGAGAATTCTTTAACTTAAAAAAATATCCTTTGATTAATGTAGCATAACTTCTCCCCTTGCAAAATATAAAGGGTTGTTAACCCCAAACCTTTGGGGGCTTTTTGTTTTTGTTTTTGTAAAAGAGGGTGAGAATGTGGAGCCAAATGTAAAGGCTTTCTGATCTTTCCTTTTTGGCAAAGTGATATTTTATTGGTGACTTTTTTGAATCAAAACTGTCTTAGAATTAAAGAATTTCTGAATCAGAATTAGTCTGAGAATTCATCTGTTCCAACCCATTGCCCAATAGAAAAATGCCTCGTATGACATTCCCGACAGAATGTTCAGCTTGACTGAACATGTAAGAATGATAAAAAATTCACTGTCTCGTGTGGCAACTCATTCCATCATAATAGCAAATGAAACAAAATAAAAAGAAAAAGGCCACTTTTTACTAACACATTAAGGTTAAGGTCATGGCATTTAGACCTAGATTTCCCAAAGGTTATTAAGTTCACCATCCTATTTTACAGATGAAGAAACTGAGAACCAGGGCAGTTAAATCATATGCCCAAGATCTAACAGGTAATTCAAAGAGCCTTCCTCACAACATCCCTGAGAGGTGGTAGCAACAGCAGCAGCAGCAGTTGCTTACATTTACAGAGGCTTTTGAGGTTTGTAGAGCAATGTGTAATACTGACAAAGTTCAAAGATTATATTATTCCTGTTTTACAGATGAGAAAACTGAGGCTCAGAGAGGTTGCAATTAGGCTGTGATGACCCAGTATTACAGCAGAGATTTCAGTAGCCCTAGGGATTAGAAAGGTATTGATTGAGTCAAAGTCTTCTCCTAGTTTTTTTTTCTTTTTTTTTTTTACATTAACAAAGATTCTCATTACATTTTGTTTCAATTTCAAGAGTACAGACAAGAAGCGAGTTTCACAGTTATACATAGTAATAGGCATCGGTACAGTTACTGGGTTGGATGGACGTAGTTAGGTTGTGGATGTGTTCCAGAGTGCCAGGAGCTAGCTAGTTTGCTGGTCTTCTCCACTCAGCGTTTAAATGTTCTTTATCTTTTATATTCCACCTACTTGGGACATTACTGCATTTACATGATATTTAAATCTTAAAATGCTAGAGAAATCAGGTAGGACAGCACAAAGCCTTTCTGACATATTTAAAGACTGCCAAGTAAGGATCAGTCAAAAAATGACTGCTCTGAGGTTTCCTGCCAATATTTATTTACCTGTAGGTAAAATTAACTTTTAAAGGAGCTTTGGTGTCTGGCAGCTTAAAAATAAAAACAAAAAACCAAACCAAAACAAAACTCCTACTTCTTTCTTTAAGAACAAGTCTAATAATCCTCCCACATGAAGGCTCTTCAGATATCTGAATAATAATCAAATGTCTTGGCTATTAGTCCAGAAGACAATAAGCATTTTTTAAGCACCTACTACGTATCACGCTCAGCTTTGTGCTAAGCCCTGGCTATATAAAGACAAAAGACATTCACTATTCTCAAGGAGCCTACAGTCTAGCCAAGTATTTTCTTCTCCCACCTAAAAATGTCTCATTCTCCACCTTTGTGGTGGTGTCCAGATGATGGGGTGGAAAAGGCCTTTCTTACAAACCAAAACACCTGAAGGATCTACCTATCTGTTCATGCAAGTCTTCATGCCACAAAAATACCAAGGAAGTACACAGCTGCATGTAATCCACAGAATTTCTGACTGATGTAGTTCCATTTAATTAATGCATTGGACAAAGTGTTAGCACAGAAGGCAGCTCCCCACACTGTTAAATGAGAGTTTAATTGTTAACACACTTTTTTCCCTTCTAAATCGTGATTTGTCTGACAAGCCAGCTTTGGCTGGCTTGGTACTGTATCTTCATGTGTGCATGTGTCTGCTCGTCATCATATTGAGGGCAGAAGGGAGTGTATGATGACAACAGCATATCTGGAGGATTCAGGTGTTCTCCTTACAGCCAAAAAAGTCCAATATCTGCATCATCACCCCAGTGCCTGTGGGCACATCACTAGTCCTAACAGCATAACTCTACATGAATAAAAAGAGCTGGGCCAGATTCAACCTTCTTCCAGTAAGCTGATGAAAATGTAACCTCCCTGGACTGTGTAGGATAAAGCCTATTGTTCAGTCTTTAATCATAGTGCGATTCCCCTCAACTCCCATCATCTCAATTTTTTTTCCAGGCAGTACAGCTGTTTCACAAATATTGTATAGATTTGTACACAGAATGACACAAAACAATGCCCAAATCTCAATTGTTTATACTGCCTTATCTTGTCTCCCAGGCTCTTAGCAGATGCTGCTAGAAACATCCCTAGATATCACTCATTCATTGAGTTTATCCTTAAAGGAAACCTTCTGAACAAATGGTAGCAAAGTAAGAGGATGAAAACACAAACCAGTAGCATCTTGCAACTCAGGTTGAAATGATTCAGGAGGCTGATAAAGGCACTACCCTTGGTTTGCTAAGTTCAGAAGCCACTTATAAGCACAATGCTGAAGAAGTGACATTCTTCCTCAATGTTAAAAGAGAGCCCCTGTATGTCTCACTTATCCTGCAGGGTTCTAGAGGCAGCTTAGGTGGTGCTGTCAATAGAGCACTTGACCTGGAATCATGAAGATCTGAGTTCGGATCCAGTCTCAGACACTTCCTAGCTGTGCGACCCTGGGCAAGTCACTTAACCCCTATTTGCCTCAGTTCCTCGTCTGTAAAATTAAGACACACTGAAAAAGGAAACAGCAAGCCCCTCCAGTATTTTTGCTGAGAAAACACCATGAGGCTTAACCTTGGGGTTACGGATATGATTGAACAACAACAAAACTCCCAGAGTTGTTGCAATGATCAAATAAGATTTGGCAAGTGCTTAGCATAGTGCCTGGCACGTAATAAGTGGTTAATAAAATGCTTGGTACCCTCTTCTCCCTTTTGAAATAGATTCAGGATGTTTCTCTGTTCTCTCCATATATGTGCATCTGATTTCATCAGCAGTAACTGCAAAGCAAAGTAACTATTTTGCATTACAATTCAGGTTTATTAATTATTGCTCCTGTTCAAATACTTACTTCTCATCAGCAAGATGATGAGGGTTAAACAAAACATTGTCTTACCCACTTAATAAAAATAAGAAAGGGACTGGACCTATTAATTCACTCTTACAGGGAGCTCCCAGGTAAGGAATTTCTTGGAGGTTCTCTCGAATAGATTAATTGATTGAGTCAGGGTCATAAAGCAAGTCTTTGTCAGAGGCAGGACTTGAACCCATGTCTTCTTGGCTCTCAGGTCAGCCCTCTATCCATCATGCCATGATCACTCTTGGGAATATGTGGCTGTATACATAGTAGGGAAATTTCTGTTTTGCTGACGTGTGAACCCTGGACTCATGTTTAGAAATAGACTTGTATAGTCAGAAAGGACATTAGAGATTGCCTAGTTCATCACATATGATTATAATAATAATAGTAATAACAACTAACCCTTCTGTAGCACCTATTTTGCACCAAGCCCTGTGCTAAGAGCTTTATAAATATTATCTCCTTACCTCACAACAACCCTGGCAGGTAGGTATTATTATTCCTGTTTGACAGTTAAGGAAACTGTAAATGTTTAACAACATGTTCTCTGTGAAAAAAATCAACATACAACATACTTGTAATCTAATCTCCATTATTAAAATTTTCTCTGTCACTTGCTTGTGAAGCAAATGAATTAAATAACTTATCCAAGATCATACATCTAGTAAGTGTCTGAGGCTGGATTTAAATTCAAGTCATTCTGACTTCCAGGTCTAGCCCTCTATCCACTGCACACCTTTCTGTACCCTCTCAGCATGGAAAACTATCTGGATTGGGGCACACCAAAGATACCACCTGTGGGAAACTCCTCAAGTGAGCACAACAGATCATGGAAGAGGCTTCTCTCTGTGTAACGGAATAATCCTATACTTTTTAGTCCCTATACGTATCAGACTGAAAGCTCCTTGAGGATAGGACAATATCTTATCTAAACTTTTGATATCCTTCCCAGTTCCCTTCACCCCTCACCACTGCCTAGGATAGAATAGGAGCTTAATAAGTGTTTGTATAATTGATTTTTTTCTTAGGGGCAGCTGGGTGGCACAGTGGCTAGAGCATTGGGCCTGGAGTGAGGAAAACTCATTTTCCTCAATTCAAATCTGGCCTCAGACACTCACTAACTGTGTGACTGAGCAAGTGATTTAACCCTGTTTACCTCAGTTCTTCATCTGTAAGATGAACCGGAGGAGGAAATGGTAAACTACTCTAGTATCTTTGCCTTCTTAACCCCAAATGGGGTCACGGCAAGTTGGACGCAGCTGAAACATCTGAACGAGTTAGGAGTGCCCCTGTGATCTGGAAAATCCGCATACAATTTATTGGTTCCTTTCTTTGTACCACAGGAGAAGTCTGAATCATTAAGGTATTAACAGATAAAATATGTTGATGTTATATAGTACGATACATATATTTTAGGCATTTCTGAGTCTTTAAACTTTTTTAGAGTCTTCTACTGGCCATCATGTGTCTCCACAAAACTCCCCAAGGATTCCCATTTGATTTCTTCTGCCAGCCTGCAACATGCCAGCCCATGATGTATCAAAAACTGTGAGGTGGAAGGGATTACTGTAATTGAATCTGAAACAGACATGTATTCCTACCTGGTGATTCCTTCTCTCCTATTTTTCCATGGGGGTGACATAAGGAATTATTAATAATGGCTGCAAGGTGGGATAGCACTAGATGCTCCATGAGGTCTCTGGCTTCAAAGAACGGCTTAATTGAAGTTATTGGAATTTCAATTCCAGTAAGACTGTGTGTTTGAGCACAGAATGATTCTATTATAAGGTGTGGATTTTAATTTGCACAAAGAGATTTCTGGGAAAATGGCTCTCTAGAAGAGCTCTTTCCTGCTGGGCATCTGTAAGAGATATGGAGTGTTTGGGATAGCAATGGCTAAATGCAGGAAACCGTGGATTCTTGCATTTTCTAGAGACCCTGTGGAACAAAGAGAGAACACTTCTGACCTCAGCGGAACCTCAGAGGCCAGCTGCAGCAGTCATCAATATAAGGCTTTAGTAGTCACTCCTTCTTACTTATTGTACTAAAGCCTAAATGCCCCCCTCCCCCACATTCCAGAGCATGAGTTTGGAGAACATTGTTTTTTGAATCCTTTTAAGGAAGGAAAAGGAATTCAAGGATGAGTGTTGAAAATGATTTTTGCATTGCTTTTCTTTGTGATTTAACTCTGTTCCAGTGAAATATTCACTATGTCAATGTCCACACAGACTTCTTGATCTCTTAGTCCAGTGGCCACTGGCTTTTTAGGCCTGACTTTGATTTTAGAAGTTCACAACTTATGGAAAAATAGGAGGGAAGGAATCATAAGGTAGGGCAACATGACCGATTCATATTCAATTACAGTTATCCCTTCCATGTCACATTTTCAATATATGGTGGGTAGACATAAGAAATTAAGTTCTCCAACTTGGGTCAGAATTTGAGCCAGAAGAGATAAAAATAATCATCTAAAATATTTCCAAACTTGTTTATGTGAATCTACAGTTGAATGGTACGTAGGCTACAAATTGAACTGGAATTTATCTCCCATGTTGTTTGATAAAGTACTCTGCACATAGTAGGTACTTAATTGAGCAATAAGCTTGTTGATTGATTACCTGGTCAATTTATTTTATTCTGTCTCTTATTTTTATTCTGCCTTCTTTGCCTGTAGAATTAGTGCTGTCTAGATTTTAAGCTCACAGAGATTAATTATGATACTTAACCCAATCTCTTGGGTGACTGAATAGAATACCAAGCATTTAGTTAATAATATCATTGAAGTTCTCTTAATAGATTCTCAATAACCTTTCTAGTTTGGATTCCAGTAATCAATCCAATTAAGTCATATTTCATGTAACAAAACATATTTTATAAAGATGGCAATTTAAAACCATTTCTCAGTATTGCTCTCCCCATTTTTTTTTACATTATGATGCTATAGATCCCTCTGTAATAGGTTTATATATATCATGAGACTATCTTAAAGAATTAAATCCCCCTGCTCGTTACACTCAGTTTTTTGGTCCAACAATATGGGTTTCTCACTGGAATCCATTCCTTCATCCAGTTATTTACTTAAACTCTTTACTAAACTCTTACTGTTCCTGAGACCCTGTGCAAGGTTCAGGGGTTGGCGGGAAGATTTAGGCTACAAGGATATATAAGAGGATTCTTCATTTATGGAATCCTTACAATCTTGGCACTGTCATTTTTAACTTACTTTACTTTATACCTTTCTTTCTCTCTACCAAACAGTCCCTCAATTTTGCTAGGTGGAACTTTGGATTCTTACTGTCATAAGCTTTCTTCTCCAAACCTGGGTTTCCTAATGACCCAGCGTAGTCTGACAGAGAAGACCTCAGCTTTTCCCTTTTGTCCCAAGCACTGTCTACTGAAATAGCATATCCAAGTATTATCAAAGGTTTTTTGTTTGTTTTTACAACTTATCATTAGTTTAATAATAAAAATATAGATAATAGCAAACAAAAGAGAAAGGATAAAAATGTTACGGAGTCATTCTGTCAATAGATGTGCCTCCATCAAATTCATTTATCACATGGCTTCAGTGGTATGCACTTGACCAGCAGAAGTATGAGAGTGGACATGAACTTGGTGAAGATGCTGGTGAGAGGAAGAGAGAGTCAGAGGACAATAGCTTAAAGGGATAGCCGGGCTGAGCGGAGACCAGAGTGGAGGGAAAGGTTCCAGGAGAAAGTAAGAGAGTACAGATATGAATCTGAATGGACGGAATATAAATGGATGGAGCAAGGTCCAGTCGAAGTTTCAAAGCACAGGTGGAGGGGTTAGTTTTAGAAAGGAAGAGATAGGAGCAGCTATGTGGTACAGCGCGTAGAACACCGGTCCTGGAGTCAGGAGAACCTGAGTTCAAATCTGGTCTCAGACACTTGACACACTTACTAGCTATGTGACCTGTGGCAAGTCACTTAACCCCAATTGTCTTGCCTCCCCCCCTCCAAAAAAATAAGGGAAGAGACATATTTCATCCTCTGGGGCAGGAGGGAGAAAGTGGGTGAATTACATTTCGAGGCAATGATGAGGGAAGTTAAGGGGCATTACATTATGTCAACTGGACTTGATTTCCATAAAGTCCATCTGTTGAAAAGGGGAATTAGGGAAGCAAAAGGGATGCAAACACATGCAACACCACAGATTTTCAAGACAGATTTGTTGTTTTCATTGCAAAAGAGTGACTAACACTCGATGTAGCCTGCCCACTTCTGAGTCATTGCTGTCCATTGTACTTCTCATTTGGTGCATTCCAATGACTGATATTTGAAGAAAAAAACGTTTATATTTGAAACATCATTCTGACAACACAATTCTAATTCTTATGAAATTGTCATTGGCAAGCTTTTGCACAGCAGCAGGGGGTGGATGAGGTTGCCCCTAGGTCCCTGTTCTGGCTTTTTGCCCCAGATGGAACTACCTACCCCATATTAAATGAGAGTGGCCTTGTGATGAGCAATTAGTAACCCAGAACAGGAGGCCGTGGCATTGCTCTTGTAGTAGATTTGTATAGAGCAGGATCGTTTAAGGCTGGGGACTGAGCATGCCCTTTTGACCCCAAACATTGAAAGGTAAGCCTCTGGGCATAATATAATTGCTCACATGGTTTTCTTTAGTGTTCATTCAAAGTGAGAGAAAGCACATCATGGTTATGCTGCATTATACATTTTAATGAAGTACCCCCAAAGCATCATCATCTCCCTATCTCATTTTTGCTTAGAAAGTCAAGGGAATGATGAGCACACACTGTCATTGGGACTAATAATTAAAATAGGGCTTGTTTAGCCAGCGTGAGTTAGCAGTTTGGATAAGATGTCTTAAGATTGTAATTGGCAGGAGTTTCTGCCTCAAGGTTGATAATTTTGCAATCCAGAAGGAACAAACGAATTTAATAATACAGTTAATTTGTCTTATAAAGCAGGCAACCTTGTAAGAGGTGAAAAAAAGTTATGAAGGCAAATTAATGAAAACTAATTAGAAATATGCTGGCTCTGAAATATTTAGGTCATTAAGAATTTGTGGCAACTCTTGAATTATTCAGAACTAAGGAAAAATAGCTGACTTGAATTTTCTTCTATAATTTAGCACCATGTATATCCAGTTGTGGATCTATAATTTCCCCCCCCCAAAATCATAGTCAATAGAAATTTAGATCTAAAAAGGACCTTCATGGTCATCTAACATAAATCTCCTATTTTACAGAAGAAGAAACTGAGCCCCAGAGAAGTTATGGCTTTCCTGGAAGTCATTTAGCTACAAGCACCAGAGCATTCCATTAGTAAAAGCATGCTGCTTCATGCTTCTTAAAGATCCAGCTGTTATGTTCTGAGTTCCATCTAAATAAAAGCAAGGCCTTTGGTAACTTTTGCAGATATGTAACTTAGATAGTTCTGCAGTATTCCTGGAAAGAATTTCCCAGACATTTCTTCTGATATGGGCCCTCTGTTTTTGTAGAGAGAACCTACTTGGACTCAAGGCCCCTTAAAGAAAAACCTTAAAGAAAACATAATTTGTCCTCTCCCATTTTATGGGTGAGAAAACCAGTTCTTAGAAAAGGGAGTGCTGGTAAATGTTTAACAACCGACTCTCCAGGAAAAATGTATGCATAATACACTTTAAAGTTTAATCTTCATTACTCTTAACATTTTCTTGTCACTTTCTTAAGTCTAGGCAATCAATAAAACAATAAATCAGGTACCAATTCATAGCATTTGCCAACTTCTGAGGTGTTCATGTTCATGCTGAAAATTTAACCATTGACTCTTGAAAGCCAGTACCTCTGGGTACATCGGAATTAAGAGGAAGAGTTGAACTCGGATCAAGTTTCTGTCTCTAGAGTTCAAGAGATTACATTGCCCCTGGCCAACAAGCCCATTGACCCAACTTGGGATGCCCTCCTCCCATCATTCCATTCCTATTTCTTCTTTTTCCTTCAAAACATTGCTTAGAGTTTCCTTTCACCATGAAGCTTTTTCTGGCTAATTTCTGTTGGTTTCAACCATTCTTAGAAAATTCTTGGCACTTTGGTAGGTAGCTTCATATAATGGTATTTAACCTGAATTTGGTTTAAGTCAATCTGTGCCTCTTTCACATGCAGTAATCCGGCTTCCTCCTTCAGAATGTAAAGTGCCCCAAGAGGAGAGACCATGTCTTCTGCTTCATTTGTGTCTTCCCAGGGTGCCTGGCTCAGAGCTTTGCTCACAATGAACACTCAATTCCTGTTGACTGAGTGATATTCACAGCAGAGTTGTAAATAGACTAGTAGGGTGGCCATAGGATCTGGATGTGAAAAGATTCTTAATGTCTTTATGGAAAAAGGGATCCATTATTGTCTTATTTTCTCCCTTCTAAATAACTTCCTTTTCTTAACATAGATTTCTCCTGCCTTTCCTTTCTCCACATCCTCCTGTCACCACCTTGGTTTGAAATGCCACTAAAACAGCTTCACTTCATACCGCCTTTCATTTCAAGTCACTGTTGCTATAGCAAGCCTTGCTGGAGGTATGTGTCACAGCTGGGAATGATGGGGACCAGATGACTCCCCAGTCTTTGGGTTTTCTCAAGGATGTGATTTAATGGCTTTGTTTAGGGATTTTTTTGTTTTTTTCTTTGGAATGTGACCTGGGCCTAAACATTTCCCCTACTCCTCAGTTGCATGTTGGCTAGCTGCTTGGCTTCAGAGAATTTATAAAGGATCAGGAATGCCAAGAACCCACTTTTGAGTTACAACCACTGAGTCTTATTCTTTTTAGACTGAAAACTCTAATCCAATCTAATTCAACTAATCGAATACTTATTAAGTCCTGCCAACTGCTGAGTGACATGCAGAGATAATTCTGTTCAATGCACATTTATTAAGCACCTTCTAAATGCCAGGTAGAGGGCTAGTGCTTTGGAAGCAACGACACAGATGAAACAGCTCCTGACAGTTCTTGCCCTCAAGAACCTTTTATTTTATGGGCAACAAACAATATTTTAAAAGATAAACACAAAATACATGCAAATTATATTCAAAGTAATTTAATGGGGCAAAGGGAAAAATTAACACTAGGTGGGGGAATCAGAAAGGCTTCTTATAGGAGGCGGAGCTTGAACAGAGCCTTAAGGAGGGTCAATATTCTTTTCAGTAAGGACAGCCTAGGCAAAGGTGCAGAGGCAGACAGGATGTCATCTACCGGGAAGGATAACTAGGCTATTTTGGCTGGAATGTGGAGGGCATAAAGAGAGTAATAAGCAATCAGTCTAGAAAGCCAGAGAGTGGAGGGCTTTGCATGCTGCAGTGCCAAGAGAGAATAACTGGAGCTTCTTGAGTGGTCATCAACAAGCATTTGTTAATTGCTCACTGTGAGCCAGGCGTGTGATAAGCACTGGGAATCAAATATAAGCAGAGAAAAAAAGAATCTCTGACCTCATGGAGCTTACATTCTAATGGGGGAAGACAGAAAATAAAGGGGTTACTGTGTATGGGCCTGGAGGGTCAGGAGTACAGCCTGGAGAAGAATATAGACATTACGCCTTCTTAAAATGGAGATTCTGGGAGGAACCAGCCAAGCAGAGGAAGAGATCACAAGGGTGCAAGGCACTTCCAGTGTGAGAAGACCAAGTGTGAACTGAACTTGCAGGAAGAAGTTTTTGGTGGCATGGGAATGAAAGTCCAGAGAATTAGGAGTGTAGCCTGAGAAGGAAAAAAAGAGCAGGAGAGTAACATGGTCAGACTATTGCGTTAGAAGCATGAATTTGCTGGTTGTGTAAAGGAGAGTTTGGCACAAAACAAAAGCAAAAGGCTGAAGGTAAGGAAATAATTTTGGAGCTAAGGAAGGCTTTGATACAGTCTAGGGGTGCTGGGAACCCTGAAATGCAAGGGTAAAGGGCAGGGGTCTGCCTAGAAAGAATTTGACCACTCAAGCCTTCTTTCAGTCTAAGTAGTGAGTTTATTAAGTTGGGGTGGGCAAGATTCCTAGTGAGTCTACAGTATTTGTGATTCCAATACAAGTTGGCCATATTTTAAGAATCTGAGCAATTTAATGGGGCCAAGATTGGCATTTTTATGCAGAAAGACTGTGGGAAGATCTGGATAGGATCCAGGAGTGGCAAGTAGCCTGGGGGGGATAGGGGAGGGGCAGGTGCAGACAATGGAAGGACAGTTAAAAGGTTATTGATCAGGATGGGCCAGGTGCTTCAAGTGAACACCAGGGACTTGGTTGCTGAAATTTGTGGCAAAGTTCGAGGACTCATTTTTAGGGGTGCCGTTGCTCCATCAGCTTGAGGTACATTGCTAGCTTTGTGTGTGGAGAGAAAGAGACAATGAGAGAGATGATCTGTAAGTAGAATCACAACATTTATAAGTGACTGGATATGTAGGATGTGCGAGGATATAGAATAAAAGAATATATGTCAACATCTCATGAACTTAATGACGAATCATGCAAAACAAGTGATGCAACAAGAAAAAGGCATATTGCTTATTAAAAGTATTTTTAAAGATGTAAAGATGACTCTGAGGTTGCAAATCTGGATGCCTAGAGACTCATGTTATTTAACAAAAATATGTATATTGGGGAGAAATGTATGGCTTTGAGGGGAAAGATTTTTTTTGTCTTAGACAAAGATAAATAAGGCATACTCATCTTCCTAAAGCTTATAATTTATTAGTTTCAAGGGTATATAAGAATAGATGATTACTTAACTTTTTAGTTTTTAATTCATTGATCAAGTTGTTAAATCAACAAAAATTTAGAACTCAGTTCTTGAAGTCAGAAGACCTAATACTATGAAAGAAAGAAAGAGAGAGGGAGAGAGAGAGGGGGAGAGGGGGGGAAAGAAGGAAGGGAGGGAGGAAGACAGAGTAGAATCATGCGCTGGACCTAATAAAATGAAATTTAATTGGGATAGTTGTAAAGTCCAACACAGGGGCTCAAGAATTCAACTGTATGAGTATAGCTTTGAGAAGGAATTGACTAGAGGAAAAAGCCCTGGTGTCTTTAGTGAATTGCAAGTTGAACATGATTCAACAATGGAAGCAAAACAAAACAAAACATTCCCTTAATGGGATCTTAGCTTGCATTAACAGAAGAATAGGGTCCTTAATGAAGGAAGCAGTTATATTTAGTTTATTGTGCTGGATTCTGGAGAGAGCTTTCTGGATGGTGAGGAGTCAAGAAAACCTAGCCATACCAAGAATATTTAAGGTTCAGGTAATAATAAGATAACCGTCTTTAAGCTTTTGAATAACTTTCCCACAAAGAGCAATTCAATTTATGTTACCTGATCACAGTAGGCAACACTAGTAGGAATGGGTAGAAATTATAAAGAATTAAATTTTAGCTCAATGTAATGAAAAACTTCCTAACTAGGTGCTGCAGTAGATAGATCACTGGAAGACCTGAGTTCAAATGTGGCCTCAGACACTTAACTGTCTGACAATGGGCAAGTCATTTAATCCTATTTGCCTCGATTTTATCATCTATAAAATGACTTGGAGAAGGAGATGATAAACCACTCCAGTATCTTTGCCAAGAAAACCCCAAAATGGGTCATGGAGAGTCAGACATGACTGGAAAATGACTGAACAACCAACAACAACAATAGCAAAAGAAGAAAAAAGAGACAGGGGCTTTCTCATCACCAGAAGTCTTCAAGTAGAGATCGAATGATTACTTTTGAGGGACATTATAGAAAGGATTTCACTTCAGGTACAGGTTAGAACAGGTGTTGCCCAGACTCCCTCCTAACTTTGTGATTCTGTAATTCTATGATTTAATTTCTCCTGAGCCTCAGTTTCTTCATAAAAAAGGATCATTATATTTCCATTGACTTTTTCACATTATTGTGGTGAGAACCAAGTAGTTTATAGAGCATTTAAGTGTCCCTGTGAGGCTTATGAAGCATTTTACATAGATCATCTCAGTTGTTCCTCACAACAGAACTATGAGATAGGTGCTTGTATTAACCCCATTTTAATGATGAGGAAACTGAGACGTGAAGTAACTTGCCTGGGGACCCCCGGCTAAGAAGTTTCTAAGACAGGACTTGAAATCAGGCTCTTTCTGGAAGAACTTTGTAACCTTAAAATGATATATGAATGTAAGCTGAAATTTTTGTAAGTATTGTTCCTTGAGAATTAGAGGAGAATTGATTGTTCTAGCCCCTTTTGGTTGGAGTAAAGAAAAAAAAAACATTTTCACACATACTTAGAATGTGGAAAACTTTGAAGATAAAATAGTCAAACAAAATCAAGAAACATTTAGTAAATGCCTGCTTTGGGCCAAGAACTATGCTAAGTGTTGGGGGTACAAAGAAAGGCAAAAAAAACAGTCTCTGAGATCAATAAGCTTACAATCTAATGGAAGAGGCAACATGCAAATAACTATGCATAAACCAGAGATATACAAGAAACATTGGATGTAATCTCCAAGGGGAGGCACCAGCGTTAAGGGGACCAAGAAAAACCTTATGCAGAAGGTGGGATTTTAGCTGAGATCCAAAGGAAGCCAGGGAAACCAGGAGGTGGAGATTAGGAGGGAGAGCATTCCAGGCACAGAGGACAGCCAAAGAAAATGCCCAGAGTCTGGAGCCAGTGTGTCTTGTTTGGGGAACAGTGAGGAGACTGGTGTCACTGGATTATAGAGTAGGTGGAAGGGTGTAAGGTATAAGGAAATTGGAAAGGTAGGAAGGGGCCAAGTGAAGATTTTATATTTGATCGTGTTGGTATTTGGGGAGCCACTGGAATTTATTGTATGAGGAGAGGGGAGTGTGTGACATGATCAGAGCGATGCTTTAGAAACGTCATTATGATAGCCAAGTGGAGGATGGCCTGGAGTGGGGAGAGACCTGAGGCAGGGAGACCAACTGAAAGCTCTTGTAATAATAGTGCCGGTGGGAGCCATTAGATCACCACTTTGGTGCTGTGTTTTCTGTGTTGGAGTTATTTGAGAATATGTCTTTCTCTGGTAGGTTGTAAGCTACAAGAAGATCAGAACTGTGTCTGACACTATTCTTTGCCATTTCTAGCATGCCACCTCACATGTAACAGGAGTTCAATAAATATCCAATGAGTAAATGGAATAGTTGGGTCAGTGAAATGCTTGAAAGGTAAGTGGTAGTTGAAATGAGAAGTGAGAACAAGAGATCTGGATACTTCACTCCCAGACCCTTAGACTAGATTCTATGGTCTTCTCCAGCTCTAACATTATGTGGTCAACAAGAGTTGGCTGTGTTTCATACATGGATGTGTTACGCTTATGAACATCTGTGATGCCATTTTGCCCAGTAGTTCATTCTATCAGCCAGAGTAACACCTCCCTCAAACCATATGTTCTAGCTCCCTGAAATTGGTCCCCAAAATATGTGTGTATGTGTATGTGTGTGTGCAAGTGCATGTGTGTTTGTGAGTGGGAGAAGTGTTTTTAAATTTTTAAACCTAAAACTACTAGAGCCATATACATAATGAGGCACCCCAAACTTTCTTCTAGGTTATCAGAAAGTAGAGGAAACTTGTCCTAAATGGGGAATTGGCTGGAGAAACAGGGAGTGTTTAGTGTGAAGAGGAATTTAGGGAGTCATGGTGTTGTGCCGAATTACCTAAATACGTGTCATGTGAAAAGGGGTTTAGACTTGCTTTACTTAGTCCTAGAAAATAGAAAGAAAGGCAAGAAGTTCCAGGGAGACTGATTTAAGCTCAACGTAGGAAAATATTTAAAGCTATTTAAATAATAGTTGAAACTATTCAAAAATAGAACGATTGTTTCAGTGTAGGTAGTGAGCCGTGAAAGGTCTTTGGGCAATTCCTGAAAAACTACTTGTCTGGGTACTGTAGATTCTTCCTTCAAGTAGGACTTGAACTAAGCTGGACTTCGAGGTTCCCTTCAACTGAGTTCTGTGACTCCAACCACATGCTTGTGTCTGTCCACAAAATACTGTTTGTAATAAAAGCATCTTTTAACTGTGTTTCAGTTCAAAAATAAAATTCTTTGTTTTGGTATATAAGCATATGCTAATGCTAAAATTAAAAAGATTAGCTAGTAGTAGCAAATATATAGTTAGTGGAAATGTCTAGACTAAGTGACAACGTAATATATTCAGCCTTGGTGCAGGCAGGGTTATATGCCTTTGTTCTGGGTAGTTTACACCTTCAGGAGACAAGGTATTGATTGGTTCCATCATCTCCCATAGTTTATTCCAAGGATATCTCTAACAATCTCTAATGAACTGACCTGAGGGGATTTTTGAGTTATTTTGATAAATAAAATATGAAAAGGTAGGGCATTTTAAAAGCCAAGCGTTTTTTATTTTGTAAACCTGATATCAGAATCACCCACCAAAAACCAAACATTGGATACTTGTTTTCAGTGCTGGAATTACTGCTTCCTAGGCTGAATTCAACAAACAAGGCTGAAGTTATTAAGCAGCTTTTGATCAAATACTATACAAAGCTGAGAATGGACCTTTAAAAAGCTTTTTTTGACCACTTCAATATTTAACTTTCGTTCTTTCTCCAGCTCCTCTTAAGCCACATATGTCTGTGTCTGCAATATGTATATGTAACCTGGGGGCTGTGACAAAAGATTTAGAAAGTGAAGTCAAAGTCATTGGTCCATTTCCCAGTGGAAATACATGTGCCAAAAAAAGTGTCTCCATCAGGAAAAAAAAGGGGAGGGGGAAGGGAAGTGAGTGGATCTAAACACCAGGTAGCAGACCTTTGAGAGTCATCCTGAGGTAAATCTGGTCTCATGTTCTGTTAACATTGACTGCCTTCAGGAAAATGAATGCACTTTAGGGAAGTGTGCCACCATCTGGGTTAATTACTAAATGATAATGTTGGAGTGTTACCATATTTTCTGCTTCAGCAAATCTTATAATTATTTTATTTAGGCTCATGTGCCAGATTAATTTGAGAAGAAGCCCTTTTAAACCCATTTTGTGATAAATGATGGCATGGATGTTACTGGCTTTCAAGGGAACATATCAAGAAAAAAAATTTTGTGGGTGGCCTGCTAAAAAGCAAAGAAAGGCCTGAGAGCAGAGAGAGGCACGGTGAGGGAACCAAGAGAGGTGATAAAGGGGTTTGAGCCAAGCAAGGGCATATAAAAAATTGACAGACAACCAAAGGAGAACATAGAATGGAAAACCTATTCTATTTCAATTTTTGGCAGTCATTCAGATAACTAGCTTATGGTCTGATAGTTACCATTTTTTTACTCTAACCAGCATCCATCTGGATTTTGGCAAAACTCTACTTCACAGGAATGTTTTTCCAATTATAATAATAACTCATATTTATGTAGTGGTTTATGGAGTGACTTCTTCATAACTGTGTGAGGTAGGGAGGCAAGTATTCTTGTTCTCATTGTGCAGATGAAGAGACCAAGGGTCAGAGAGACTAAGTGACTTGCCTCAGAGTCACTTCCCTGGCTGGGAAGCAGCAGTGCTGACATTTAAAGTCAGGTCTTCTGACTCCACTTGGTCTTTCCATCATATGATGCTGTTTCTTACTTAAATAATTTTTTGGTTATTTTAAATTGTGTAATAATGAGGATGTTTTATGCAACAGCAAATAAATACATAAATAATAAAGCAATAAAATTGGTCCACACAGCACATATTTATTGACTACCTATTATGTGCAATTCACTTCACTAAGTGAGATGGGGATAAAAGGAAGAATATAAAGAATGATGGAAAGAACCGTGTATATTTACCCTGGAGAAGAAAAGACTTAGGGAATATGATTGCTGTCTGCAATAATTATAGCTAACATTCTTGCAGGGATGGAGAACCTGCATCCTCAAGGCCACATGTGGCCCTCTAGATCCTCAAGTGTGGCCCTTTGACTGAACCCAAACTTCACAGAACAAATCCCCTTAATAAAAGGATTTGTTCTGTAAAACTTGGACTCAGTCAAAAGGCCACATGTGAGGACCTAGAGGCCACAGGTTTTCCACCCCTGAATAGCACATACTACGTGCTAGACTCTGTGCTAAGTGCTTTACAAATAACACAACAGCCCTGGGAGATAGATGCTATGATTACCCCCAATTTACAGATGAGGAAACTGAGATAGAAGTTAATTGACTTGAGCAGAGTCACATAGCTAGTAAGTACCTGAGGCTGTATTCGACCTCAGGTCTTTCAGGCTTCAGGTGCTCAATGCTCTACCTGCTGTACCACCCACCTGCCTCTATAACTTGAAGGACTTTGAATGAGGGGTTAGACTTATTCTGCTTGGCTCTAGATGGCATAACTGGGAGCAATGGATGGAGATTTTGTCTCTTCATAAGAAAAATTCCATGCAATTAGAAATATAAAATGTGGGATGAATTAACTGAGGAGGTAATGAGTTCTACCTCATGAAAGCAAAGCCTAGATGACTACTTACTGGGAATGTTGCATAAGGAAATCTTATTTATGTATCACTCTATCAATAAATAAACATTTGTTACTTAAGCACTTGTTATAATCCAGGTAATGTGCTAGGTATTGGGATACAGAGATCAAAATGATATAGTGCCTGCCTTCAGGTATCTTACATTCTACTGGGGATGTTATGACTGTGGAAATCAAGAAATGCCTTTTTCATGAAGTGGCGCTTGAATCAAGTCTTAGAAGATCTAGAGATTTCAAGAGGAGAAGAGAGGGAGAAAAACTATCCAGGAGTAATGTCAGCTTGTACAAAGTCACAAAACTGAGAGATGGAATGTTGCCTTCAGAGAACAGTGACTAGGCTGGCGCCATTGGATTATAGAATGCCTGAGAGAGAGTAAGGAGTAATCAGCATGGAAAAACAGACTGTAAACATATTGTGAAAGACTCTAAAAACCAAATAGGAAATTATGTGGATTGGACTAGACAACCTCTGAGGGTCACTTAAATTCATAGATTTTTGCACTTCTGTAAAGGTATAGTTTCTGAAATTGCTTAGAAAAAAATGAAGCAGTTTGGTAGAAAAAAGTTTATATCTGTAACATATACCACAGTAAGTCTCAAATGGATATATGACCTAAACATATAAGACCATATTAAAAAAAAATAGAATAGGGAAAAGAAAGAAATGTCCTTTGCAACTATGAATGATATGAACAAAAGATTTAGATCTGGAAGGAATGTTAGAATGGCAGATGGATATTTATTATATACTAACTATAGGCTTAATAGTAAGTAAGGCA
Source organism: Phalanger gymnotis (assembly GCA_028646595.1). Lineage (NCBI taxonomy): Eukaryota > Metazoa > Chordata > Mammalia > Diprotodontia > Phalangeridae > Phalanger > Phalanger gymnotis. The sequence goes on along the minus strand of CM053622.1, from coordinate 654,022,848 downwards.
TTGTGCAAAGTATTGGGGATACAAGTTAGAGGAAGGAAAGAAAGTCCTTAAAGTACATTAGAGGTCATCTAGTCCAAAATCTTATTATACATAATAAGAAACTCAGACCAAGAGAGGATTAGTGGCTGGCCCAAGGTTTCATAGTGTCAGAGCCAACATTAGAAGCCAGGTCCTTTGACAATAAATACTATACTACAATGCCTATGACTAGAGGAAGCATTCTTAAGCAAACAAAGGGAAGAGGATATCATAAAAGAGAAAATACATACTTTTAGCTACATAGAATTAAAAAGCTTTTGAAGAAAGATAATTGATGCTTCTAGGAGAGGAAGAGAAACATAACTTGGAAAATTAGGGAAAAAATTAACGCCAGCTATCTCTGATAAAAATCTAATATGCAAGGTACATAGGGAATTATATTAAATATATAAAAACAAGGATAAATTACTTACATTCAAATATGGAGAAATGATACATGTATCGCCTATAAATCCTATCTAAATTGGAATCAGAAAGGGAGTCTAATAATACACAACCTGGGAGTGATTCTCAAGTTTAGGTGAACTTAAGAAAAGAGAGAGAGAGGAAGAGGAATACACTAGGGTCAGGATGGAGAGATGGGAAAAGAAGGTTAGGGAAATTTATCTTACTTGATCAGGGTGAGCAAGCAGACAAAAAAGGAAGAAGGGTTGGAGGAAGTGGCTGACACTTGAACCTCATTCTTATCTGAACTGGTCAAAGGTGGGAAGAATGAACACATACACACACAATTAGATACGGAAATACATTTTACTCAACAGGGAAATAGGAGACGAAGGGGAGAAGGGGAGGGAGTACTAGAGGTAAGGTGCGGATTAGTTCTTAGCAAAACAAACTCAAGGATGAACAAAAATATTTCTAGTTTTTTTTGAGGTGGCAAAGTATGGGAATCTGAGGGGGCACCTATCAGTAGGGGAATGGCTGAACAAATTATGGTATATAAATGTGAAAGAATATTACTGTGCTGTAAGAACTGATAAAGGGGATCATTTCAGAGAAACCTGGGAAGACTTCTATAGACTGCTGAAGAGAGAAGGGAACAGAATGAGGACAGTAATTTATACAGTGATAACAGTATGGTAAACATAAAAAAAAAACACTTTGAAAGACTTAGGAAATCTGATCAGCTTTAGTGATCAGCTCCAATTCCAGAAGACTAATGATGAAACATGCTATGCACCTCCTGATAGAGTAAAGACTTAAAGAATGATATTTGTCCTCAATGTGGAGAACAAGGTTGGAGGGAGAGATGGATATTTGCAGATTGAGCAATAGTTTAAAAAGGGCCTCCAATAGACATGGAATCAAAGGATATACATAAAATATTACCATCCATATGAAAGATTATTCAAAATCACTTACAACAAAAACTCAACTTAAAACAACTCTGAGACGTTATCTCACACCTAGAAAATTAAAATAGTTGACAAAATATAGGTGACTATTGCAGAAACTGTAGGAATACACTTAAACTCTTGGTAGAGTTGGTTCAAACATTCTGGTAAACAACATGGAACCATGGTAGAAAAATCACTTAACTTTTAATATCCTTTGATCCTGATATCCCTGTATACTTCCAGGAGCTAAAAGATAGAAAAGTCTTATATATACCAAAATATTCATGACAGCATTTTTGTTGTTGTTGTAGCATGATACAAAACTAAACCAAATCAAATTGGATACGAAACAAACACTGACAAATTGTTGGAGAATGACCGAAAAAATTGTGGAATGGAATATTTTTATACTATAAGAAATGAAGAAAATGAGGAATTAGAGAATCTTAGAAATACGAGTGAACTGATATGGTGTGAAGTGAGAAGGTCCAGAAAAAACAATATACACAGTGATTTCAATAATAGAGAGAAAGAACATTAAACAAAGCCAAATATTGTCTAATTTCAATGATCAATCTTGGTCCCAGAGAAAAATGAGAAAATGCACCACCCTCCTATTCCTGGAAGATTTCTAGGGCTGTGGAATGCTACATATGCTGTCCTAGAAGTTCACTGTTCTGGTCTATCTTAATGTTTTTTTTGGGGGGGCATTATAAGGAAAGTCGTTTCTTTTTCTTTTCCTTCTTTTTGGTTTCAAAGAAAGTCTTTTATTTAATCTTAAATTGGGTAGGTATCTTTATTTTTATTTTTTATTTTCTCTTTCTTCCTCCCTTTATGCCCACCCCCACATTCAAGGGGTGGAAAACCCAACCCTGTAACGAACATATATAGTTAAGCAAAACAAAAACTCACATTAACCATGTCAAAAATATATCTTATTTTGTATCTTGACTACCATTTCTCTGTCAGGAGGTGGATCATGCATCTGGATTGAATTGTGGAAGGCCGCTGTATTGATGTGAATTCTTAAGTCTTTAAAAGTTATGATTAATGGTGTTGTTATAATATAAATTATTCTCCTTATTCTGCTCCCTTAATTCTGCATCAGTTCTTAAAAGGAAAGCTCATTTCTATGGTATGGTATTCCACCTTTTTATTTACAAGTAGAATAAAAATAAAGGGATGAATGAAGTGTGTCCAAAGCAGTTTCTTTTCCATAATAGTAATAATAGTAACGATCATATAGAGATGTAAATATCTCATTGTATCAATAAGTTCTGGCTTCATTTTTTCAAAGGGCAACAGCCCTTGTATTCCCAAGGACTCCAAGGGCTAAATGAAGAACTTTAGCTCCCAGTAGAGTTACCCATATGAGACACTATCCCAGATAGCATAAATTTTCTGAATTCTCCAGATAGTGGCCATATCCAATACTTTGTTTTTTCTGTTGGTACTCTCTCATATTCAGGAAAACTACTGATGATCTAAGTTTTAACTTGACCTTACCATCCTAGCCTCAGGCTCTTGGGACTTCTTATGCCCAATTCTAAAAATATCTGTTTTGAGTTTGAATAACTTTTTGAGGAAAAATAGGGGCTGAAAAAAGACATGGGCAAAGAAGGAAAGATGTTTATACAAAGATGGTAACATGGGAAAATGCTAAATCTTGAAAGGGAATAATATTTAGTAAAAGTAAAATTTGATGTGTGTCTTTTAAATAACCATGGAAGTTTTCTTTAATATTGCTGTATATCACATACCATAACTTCCACTAAAACCTTGCTCTGATGCCTCATTGTGGCGAAATGGTGACTCTGTATTCTTGAAAGCTGTGTTACTAGAACAAAAGCTCTGGCAAGTCCTTCCAACATGTCAATACTTTGAGGATAGGCTCAGCCATGAAATGAGTGGCTGTTGTCTAGTTAAGACAGATAGGCTCATCTACAGAAGTTGGCCACCATGGGATGAATTTTTTGGCCCCAGCAACTAACAAAGACAATCTACTAAAATGTGTAGGGGTTATGATCCGCACCAGAAGAGGGAATGCTTGCATCATGTAAATTATGGTCTTTTGAAGTATTGAAATATAGTCTCAGGACAATAAAGGAAAATTACACAGTGAATATTATTAAAAAATGTAAACTTAAGAAATGTAGATTTTTTTCTGAATATTGGTTTTGCTGTATTGTGTTAAAGTATTTGTCGCTATGCTGTATTGTACAACCAGAAAATTTTTGGCTTTAAAATTCTGTTCTTCTACTCATTTTTTTGCAATGACTTTGCTTGGGAATCTGAAAAAAGGCTTATTGGAATTCAGTTCCAATAATTGTGGGTCCAAAATATTCATAGATAGATTCCCTCCTGGAAAAAAAAATAATGCTAAAATATTTAATATTCCTTGTAGACTAGTCCCTGCATAAATTTCATAGGAATTTTATTTGGACTGGAACAATTTCTTTCAGAAAGACTTAATTTCTTTTCTGAAAATCACTCATCTAAAATGATGTTTTATCACTGTGTCCAAGGATGCTGAATTCTGTTACAATTTGTACCAGTATTAACTGAAATTATTTTAATAAACTTCCATTTTTTAGTTTGATTGAAATAGATCTTTATTGATAACTGTTTTCACATCACCTTCATTTCCCCCCTGTATTCCTTCTAGTCCCCCTCCCTGAAAGGCATCTCTTACAGTAAAGTTGTGGGTTTTTTTTTAGGAAGACAAAAAAATTAGCAAAACCAATTAACATATTGAAAAAATGTGATGTTATTTGCCAATTCTAAATCCACACAACACCACCTTCACAAAGTAGCTGGGGAAAATTGTCTTTTCTTATCTTTTCTTTGAGGCCAAGCTTGGTCTTTATATTTTTCAACATAAAGTTTTAATTGTTTTGTAGTTGTTATTTTCATTCCCATTGTTGTAGGATTGTATATATTGCTTTCCTGCCTCTGCTTACTTCATGTTACATCACTTCATTGCTTTTCCATTCTTCTCTGTATTTACCGTATTCATAATTTCTCACAAAATAGTCATATTCCATTACATTCATGTGCCGTGTATTTTTAGCCATTTCTCAATCGGTAGTCAAAATAGCTAGTATAGATGATAGGATCTAGTGAGTTTTTTTAAGGCTAGGGAAGGAGAGAGGGGAGAGAGAGACAGAAATAGAGAGACAGAGACAGAGAGACAGAAATGGAGAGACAGAACCAGAGACAAAGAGAGGCAGATAAAGACAAGAGAGAGAAAGAGAGAGACAGAGAGACAGAGAAAGACAACAGAGACAGAGACAGACAGAGAGCCAGAGAGCCAGATAAAGATGTGAGTGCATGTATGCGTGTGTGTCTGTGAGTGTGTGTGTGTGTGTGTGTGTGTGTGTGTGTGTGTGTGAGGGAGAGGGAGAGAGAGAGAGAGAAAGAGAGAGAGAGAGAGAGAGATTATTGAGATATTGAGATTGCTGTTTGCTAGAGAAGATGAGAGGGAAAAGGATAAGGGGCACACATGATAGGGTTGACTTTACAAAAAGAAGGACTGGTTCTTCATCAGTCTAGAGTGAAAGAGGAGATTGAAGATGATGTCAGAGGTCTATGAGATGAGATGCAGAGAAGAGGAGAGCTCCACTTTTCTGTGGTGAGGTATGAAATGAAGGCCTTCAGCTGGTAGATTTGGAGGAGAGGGCATGAGAAGCTGGAGCAGAGAAGAGAAAGATTGAAACACATATTCTGGCGAATGGGATAGAGAATATGTTAAGGAAGAGTAAATGGACTGCCTTTCTATAATAAGAGCCCGGTTGCGACTAAATGACATAAATTCATAGTGATCCGAGTCCAAGTCAACATTTTTTTTGGATTTCCTCTAACTCTGTTCAGCACTATGGGAGTAGAAGCAATCCAGGGTTGAAGTTTGACAGAGTGTGATTTCTGATAGGAGAAGGGAGCAGAGTTTACTGTACCATTGAAATGATTCACCAAAAGGTAGAGACTGGGAAGAGAAGAAAATATGGTCAAAGCAGAGTAAATGGCCTGGAAAACTACCAAGAGTTAGAGGTATTAGAGGCCAAAGGCAGCATGAAGAACATGGTTAGGTGTAGTAAGGCACAGAGAAAGACAAACTCATTAAAAATATGATTTGGATAAGGGAATTTATTGAATATGAAGGTGGGTGATGATAAGATCAAGCATATAATTGTGTGTAGCTGAGGTAGAGTGTATTAGTAATCATGGGAGCTAATCATATTGGGGGAAATGGGAGTTTAGGGAATTTTAAGGAACATGAACATGATTATTGAAGTCTTCTAGTATGAAGGTAGGAGTTGGTAGAGAGGGGATACCATGAAAAAGGAAGAACACCCAGGGCATATATAAATAGTGCCCCCCAGGTCTTGCCCACTCCCCCACCCCCAAATCTGAACTGGGCAATTACTTGGAGAGTCTCTATTGGTGATGCTAGAAGTAAAACTAGAGAAGTTAGTGAAATGACAGGCTACACCAGAAAGGTCATTGCCAAGAGATCTTCTGCTGAAGCTCCTTGAATACTGTTCGTCACAAGAATTCAGAGTACTAGTTGAGGCACTGGTTGGCGACTGGGGTTAGATTGTGCTATGTAAGTTCAAGCTAACCACAGCAATATGATATGTAAAAAGAAGATTGAAAATGAACTGCAAGTTTTTCAGTGGAAATCAGGAGTATCCAAATTATTGCTTGGAGCAGTATATACTGACTTTTAGGGTTAGTACATAAAAAACAAGCCCCAAAATGCAAAAGTAAAAATAACCCATCTGAGTATCTCAGGTAAGAAAATGTTATCTATTCAACATGACTTCTACAAGGAAATACTCAGTTTTAACAAGGTATATTTTTATTTACCAAGATTCATTGTAGAAAATGATTGATAACTCTTTAACCAGTAATGAAACCATGTCTCTGATTTCTCTACAACTCAGTTGAAATGATGAATACTCATTCATTTGGAGATTTATTTTTGCTGACATTTGGTTAATGTGTAGCCTAGGCTGTGGGGGAAAGTATGAGGAAGTCTATGAAGCCCAAGCAATCAAAAGGCTAATTCGTCCATTAGGACCCACCAATATTTTAAAATTGGTTTGGCTAAACTCCCAACTAACAGAGTGGTAGCTGCTCATATCAAAATCTGCACCACTACCTTGAGCGTTCTTGGGATTATATTTCATCTAAGTTTTCTATGGCTTTCCCCCCTGTTTTTAAGTCTTAGTATTGATTCCCTCCTGGAGAAGGCCCCCCCCAAGATAGCTTCCAAACATCATCCTGTATATTAGAGTTGGCAAGTCTCCGACACCCAAATCACTTGTGCACAGTTGATGGTGTATTCTGGTCCTGATCAAATTCTCCCTGACTTTTTCATGATTATGCAGCTTTGCTGACTTGAAGCAATCAGGCAGAGAATTATCAGGACATTGACAGATCAGCCTCATCAGTTGCCTGCTGTGATAGCCAGCTTTCTGTATGTTAATCAGGGGAAAAAATAGCTTGCTGATTGCCTATTAAATTACATGAGGATATATTTGTCTTGTGGAATTCCATGACATTTAAATATGATGTAAGATCATAACTCCTTCAAGGAGTATGCGTGATATTATAGTACACATTTCCTGAGAGTCTAGGGAGTAGACTCATGACAGTAGAGAGGTTAACAAATATAAGTTAGGTGCTTAATCATTTTCAGTGCAGAATTTACCACACGATTCTTAAAGTGTGCTGGGAAAAAATGATATGAAAGTATTGAGAAGGTCTGTGAATTAGATAATGATATTTTGACTGCTGATCTCTAAGATTCTTTCCTGACCTCACTTTGATGCTGTTCTGATTCTATGAACAACATGTCAACACAGAAAGAAAGGGTACTTGATTTGGTGCCAGAGAGAGATGGATTTGGATCTTGCTCCTGCCACTTATAACTTGTGTGCCGCAGGGCCAGTCACAACCTTTCTGAACTTTTATTTCCTCTGTTCAGCCCTGAAGGTGTGATATTAGTTCCCACATTAGAATTTTTCACCAAGGAATTATTATATATATATAATTATTCACTAAGGATAACTAAAGGCATATGTGCACCTAAACCATTTTCTGAGTACCTGAGGGGACTAACTAGTTAGGTAAGCCTCCTTTCGATTTCTAAACCAGACTTTGTCTACCTACAAAAGGTAGGATTTAGCAGTCTATGGGCATGTCTAGTTACAATTGGCCAGCTCAACTAGATATTTGATTAGGATACTTGGCTGTAAAAAAGAAAAAAAAAATTCCTCAGAAGCTAATTTTATCTGATAGTATAAGCTTGGCATGAGAATGATGACTAGATTAGTGATTCAAATAGAAAAGAGAAAACTGTGTCCTTTAGCACCTATAAAACTCATATATATGAGGACCATGGTAGTTGTAGTGTGAACTTACTTCTGTTGTGCTATGCCAACAACATTGTTGACCTTTGGTCATATGGCCTAATGTATCGATTGCATAGTTCAAACAAGCAAACATTTATGTTTTGGGCAACTACTATATACATAGCACTATCCTAGGAGCTCTAGGAGGGCACTAGGTGGCACGATAGTGCATAGAGAGCCCTGTCTAGAGTCAGGGAGACTCATCTTCCTGAGTTCAAATCTTGTCCTCAGGCACTTAGTAGCTGTGTGATGCTGGGCAAGTCACTTAACCCTGTTTGCCTCAGTTTCCTCTGTAAAGTGGGCTGGAGAAGGAAATAGCAAACCACTCTAGTATCTTTGCCAGGAATACCCTAAATGAGGTTTCTGAGAGCTGGACATGACTGAAACAACCAAACAATAAAAGGTACTCTAGAGGAAACAAAAGAAGTGGATTTGTTGTCAGCCTTTGAGGAACTTGCATTCTTTTTTGGAAGGCCAGGAGACAAGGCTCAGGCATGAAATAATTAGCAAACTGGATAAATTAGGTGCTAATTGCATCACATAATGGTATGCACAGCTAGAAACTCCATCTCTAGGGACTGATTGAGCTCAGTTACTGAAGGCCAGATGTGCTACTTTGGGCCAAGTTATCACTACTCAGATGGCTTTTTGGAGTACTCGGTATCTGGGCTCTGAAAAAGTCCAGGTTTGTACCATGGACACATTAGCGTTTATATTGAGAAATTTGGCATACTACATGTTCTTCTGACTGCTTCTTCTGGAGGCTAAGCAGCTCTATAGGGTGGCTCTGGTCCCTAAGGTTGGAAAGAATGGACACAGAAAAGAGTACAAAGATTGACCAAACAAGCCCAATACTCCCTGGAACAAACCTGGGCTTCACCCATTCATTTTTCCTTTGGGATTGTATATTGAATATTGCTAAAGGTTAGTTGGTTAGACATTTACATACCAATACTCTTTTGCACTGCTGATCTATTTAAATACTCTTTTCTCCTTAACTCTGGTATAGGCAGAGTTGTCTAAGTTAATTGATGGTATGTATCTGTCCTATCTCCCACCCCTCCCTACTCCTTTCTCTCTCTGTCTCTGCCTTCATTTCTTTCTTTCTTTTTAAAAATTTATTTATCTGTCTCAATTATATATAAAAACAATTATAACTTTCATTTTTAAAAAATTTTGATTTCTGAATTCACTCCCTGCCATTTCTTCTCACCTCCCTGAGATGGCAAGCAATTAGAAATAGATTATACATGTCTGCACTCATTTCTAACAAATTGTGTGATTTTGACGTGCCAAGGGGGTTCAGAGACAGGAAAGCTCATTGTAGCCTGGAGTGGTTGGATTCAGTGGAAGGTGAGTTGGGCTTTCAAATGTGAATAGACTGTGAATAAATAAAAGGCATGTAAAGAGCAAAGGTGGGGAGAAATATTTGATTCTAGTAATTTCAACAACCACGTATTAAGTTCCTACTACGTGCAAATTCTATATTAGGAGCCAAAGATACAAAGAAAGTAAAATAGTTCCTGCTCTGAAGAAACTTATATTCTACCCAGGGATACAATATAAATTGATAACCAAATCCAAGATAATTTGAGAAGGGAGGGAGGACTAATAACTGAGAGAGTTTAGGAGGTGGCACCTGGGTGGACAAGGCATAGAGGTGAGTATAGTTGACTGCTTCAGAAAGAAGTTGTGTTGACATCAGTTCTTAAGTGTGAACCTAGACAGTAGGCATTAGTGGTTTTAATTCCAGGAGATGGTTATTTGGTGTGTTTTCTCAAATCAAATTTTGTATTTCAGGAATTGAGGCCTTACAGGCCTATTTTCAACATAGTTACCGAGGCTATTTCATTCATGTGACCTTTATAGTTTTCTGTACCTGAAATACATGTTTGGAGGGTACTTAGAGAAAAGATAGTAAAAGCAATGGGGGAACATGAGCTATTGCAGTGAGATTTGGAGTCTCTTGCTCCAACTATTTTGGTAATGATTCAATGAGAGATTGTTATGTTTGTGTTTATTAAATTAACACTGTACTGTTCATGCACTCTCCTAGGTAAAAGCAAGCTAAACAGTTCAAAAGATAAAATTTCTAAACTAATAACAGCTTTACTGCCTCCGTGAATTTGTTCCTGCTGTCCCATATGAATGGAATACCATTCTCCCCTCGTCTTTCCCTGTTGAAATTTCTTCCATCTTACAGGATACAGGCTGTCTCTGATTACCCCATTTCCAAGTGATTTGTACCTACTCAAACTTCCCATAGCATTTTGTAACTCTTTTATGCCTTTTTCATATTTTATTTTCCATCATATTTATCTGTGTATAGATGTCTAATGTCTCCTAATAGCTTTTAAGTTTACTTATGGGGTAGGGTTTGTGTCTTTTGCATATTTATATTCCTAGTGCCTAGAAAAATAGTAGGCACTTAAAAATGTTTGGTGAAATAAATTTGTTTTTCAACTGGAAACTCAATGTTCTAGGAGTTTAATAATAATTTTCATTGCTCCGTCTAAGGAAGAGATTTGCTATTGTTTTCTTGACTCTTCATGGTGGTCCAGTGTAATATCAGAGTCTTTTGTGTCTTATCCAAACAACAGACCCTTCTCTTCAAAGTCCTAGCAGTCTGGCTGAATGATGTAGAATTCAACAGAGGAAAGGTGAGGTTCCTGTTTCTCTTTAGCTATTGAGTATTTGTTTTGCCTTGCTTAGCTCCTTACCAGCCACATGACTTGTTTCTTTGGAGGAGAAATGCAAAAACTCCTCATAGTGGGAATGAATTGGAAGGAATTTGAGCACCCTAAGAATGGAACTCAGTGCTCCTTGAAAATTCTCATTTTGAAGGACTTATTTTCCTCAATACTATGGATCCCAAGAGGTAAGTGCTGTTTAGAAGAGACTAGAACTGGCTGGGGGGAAAGGTTGAGAAGGAAAGCTAGTAAAAAGAGATATAAAGGAATATCTGACTAAAGGCTACTGGCTGAATGGTGAAAGGCTTCCTGAGGCTATGTGGCAGGGGTGGGGAACCTGCAGCCTCAAGGCCACATGGGGCCTTCTAGATCCTTGGGTACAGCCTTTTGACTTAGTCCAAGTTTTACAGAGCAAATCCTTTTATTAAGGGGATTTATTCTGTGAAGTTTGGATTCAATCGAAGGGCCATACTTGAGGACCTAGAAGGGCCACATGTGGCTTGGAGGCCGCAGGTTTCTCATAGTCAGGAAACCATCTTTTCCCAAATGTGCCTTTCCTCAATCTGCCTAAGCTCAGCAGATTGTGGGAGCTGTAACATTATCTGCATGACTGTGCTGTCCTGAGTGGATGCTACAGAAACTAGGAGTTGGGGGCAGGAGTTGCCAGATGTAGATCTAGCAAGGCAGATTTGTAAGGGAAGCAGGTTGTCCAGAGAAGTGTGAGATGTACTTTGCGGTACATAGGAAGAAGAGAAGGAGAATTAAGGACCCCAGAAGGCCACCATTTAGAGATAAGTAGTTGGTACTGGACAATGGTCCATATCAAGGACAAAGCTCAGTGAAGTAGAAGTTGAAATTTGGCATTCTTTGGGGGAAAAATGCCAAGACTACCTTTGCCTGAGAATGACCTCTGCTGGTAAGGTTTGGGGAATGAATCCTAAACTTAACTCTTTCTTTCGTGATCCTCCAGCTATGAAGATCTGAAGGAACAGAAGCCACTGATAGAGCTTGACTACTTAGGGGCTAGAAACAATGCCATTCATCCTAGGCTTTCCATGGTGTCAGATCTGGGATTTTTGGTCAGTGGACCTGAGAATACCATCTTACCTATATAAGAAGAGATTGGGGATATGGAGATGACAGAATGTCACTGAAGATATGCCCAGACTAACCAGTTAATAACCAGGATGAAGTGTCATCATTCATCATGTGATATTGGATGAAAATGCTACTTAAGTAGCCATGTTGTGACTCCTGGAACAGAACTGTGCGTTACCTTTGGGGAAAGATGATTCCTGGACCATTAGGAACCTGCAGCCTTGAGGCCACAGGTGACCTCTTGGTCCTCAAGTATGACCCTTTGATTAATCCAAACTTCACAGAACAAATTCCCTTAATAAAAGAATTTGTTCTGTAAAACTTGGACTCAGTCAAAAGGCTGTACCCAAGGAGGCCACATTGTGGCCTCAAGGTTGCAGGTTCCCTACCCCTGCCATAGACCACAGAACATGGTGTTATGTAAGGTACTCTGTTTGCAACTCTAACATGTTATGTTATATTGTCTCTATATTCATGCAATATATTTCTATATCTATTTTTCTATCTATATTTGCCTTATTGTATGCAACTCTCTACTATATAATATACTCTGTATACCTAGATATGGGCTTTGTGCATAATTACTCTGTATTTACTTTGACACATAAAATACATACCATATATAAACAGCCTGTACATATGTACCAGATGAAATTTGCAGGGTATGTAGATTTTTTTGTACTAGAGGGCTTGTATATTACATCAGATACATGGTAACAGGAAGTTGAGTCTTCTAAGCAGGGATCCAAGATCTGAATGAAAGGATGCTCTCTTGGAATGCCTTGGGTCCATGAAAACAAATAAGGGAGTGGGCAGATCTGAGGGGGAAATGAGTGAGTGGCTAGACCACGGACTCTGCTTTGCACAAACTCCATTCATGATACTGTGTCTTTCTTGGTGTTGTGTGTATGTTGTTGTCTGTTTTGTTTCTCTTGGGGTGGGGACTTATCTTCTGGGGATGAGGAAGGAAAATGGTATTATTATTTTGTTACCTAGTCATCAGGAACAAGTCTCATTTCTGTTCTTCAGAGCTTACTAATCCACATGCTGTATTGTCAAATTCTTATTGGAAATGTTGACTTCTTGCAGGTGAATGAAACACCCTAGAAATGAGCTAAATTCAGTTATTCCCATAGAAAGATTTCTTGTTGATAGCAACCATCAACTAAACTAATATTAGAGAGAAGTTCTTTATGATTGGCCCCATTCCAACAGGAAAGAATAAAAATATCTAGGAGTCCGTCTTGATACTCAAGTTGCATTCCATTTTTACTCTTCTCAGGTCTTCCTTCTGATCCTATCCTCATAGAATGTATTTCCTTAGAATATTAAGACCTTTTTGAACTCAGGCATTTTTGGAGGCTGGCTACATGAGAAAATGAGGAAGTGAAGAAAATATAAAAAAGTTCTGGTACTTTTATTTTGTGGAAAAAAGCTCCTTTTCCTCCCTAAAATGACTGTTGAGTCAACTCCCCATCATTTTAGAAGCAAGAGAAGCTTCTATGTCTTTTGTTACATCCCTGCCTTGTCTGCTTAAAGAGAAAAGCCGTCTTGAGCAGCTGGTGGTCTATGAACTCTTTGGTTCAGACCATTTTCTTTGCGACTATCAGTGGCTCATGGAAAACTGCCAGAGTGAGAGCCCAGGAGTGGTAGCTCTAATACTAGGGAAAGTATCCCACCATTTGCATTGCTAGACCAACTCCCATCTTGCCCTCAGCTATAGCTCTAATGAATTATAACTACCTGCTGGGGACTGTATCTACATGAGATGTGGTGCTGCTGCACAGAGATATTGTGCCTGAGGGTAGCCAAAGGAGTCTTTCAGCCCCAAAAGGGAAGTACATTTTCCAAACCCTAGTTACAGAAGCAGACTCCAGATGGCTTGTCTGTCATCCTCTGTAGCGTTTGGCACCTGTTTTACTCCGTGAGACATTTCTTCCATTTTTTGAGAGTTTTAAACTCTTAATATATATGTTGTTCTACCTTCAGACAACCTGTGTGTTTGGTTTACTGTATAGAACTCTCCTATGTGCACCCAATTGTGAAGTAGGTATCTGGTGTGCTTTGAGTCTAACCATGTTATGTGTACATTGATGAATGTTGTATAACTTTGGACAAACTGTTTCTCCATATTGTCTTCTATACACATACATAATATTTCTTATCAATTCATTTCAAGTTCAATGCAAATGTAATTAGAGTCAATAGCTAATTATCATAATAAGATCATAGATTTGGAGCTGGAAGGGACCTTGAAACTCATTACGTCCAATCCTGTCTTTTTATAAGTGGGAGATCAGAGGCCCAGAGAACTGAGGTGACCTGCCTAAGGTCACCTGACTACTATGTTTCAGAGTAGGGGCTTGAAAAGAAATTTTTGATTCCAAATCCAGAATCTTTCCCAGTGCTTCAGACTACGCTGACCTATAATGTACATACCTATTACTGTCCATATATAATAGTATCTGAATACTCTATATATATGAAGTTAATAATATTTTTGCTTGCATTTCCAACATAAATTATGGAGAGTGTGCTTAAATTCATCTTGGTTATTGCCTTCTCTTATCCTTCAATTTCCTAAAATGAAAAATATTGGGATTATATTTCCTCACATCTACAGTCCCTTCCAGGTCTAACATTTCATCTCTCTGTATCTCTATGTAGTGCTCAACACTATGCTTTATGCTTTAAGTCATACTGATGAAACAAGAGACATTGTTCCTCACTTTTGCATCCTTAACAATTTTACTGTGTAGAAAATACAAAAATACATACTTGGGAAGCAGCTTAATAGCAACTCCAGAAAAGATAGGGAAATGTTTGTCTCAAACAGTAACGGTTATAGGAGTTTTAAAAAATGAAACCTTTAAGGTGTTCTGGAGATGATGGGGTGCTTGGGTGCACATGCCTGAACCCCAATTCCAAAACCACACCCAGTTCTAAAATCACATCTGTCCCTAGCCTCAAAATATTGTCTTTCTGGCTCAAGGGCAGCATGCCCCAGCAACACACTTATCTCTACTCCTTTCACAATAAGCAGCTGTGCCTATCTATAGACTGACTTCCGTGTACTGATAATTGGCTATGCCCTGGGTCATGACCATATTCACTACTTACTGACAGGTATCCTAGCCAAATGTATACTCTCTTACATTTATTTTGTCTAACAAGACATTTGATGAAAGCCACCTAGATATTCCCAGTCAGCCCTGACCGATAGTTAACTTAGTGACTTTTCATGGTCAAAACCACCCCCCCCAGTAGCTGCACCTTGGGCTGTTTCCCAGTGAACTCTGGGTAATATACCTGTGTGGTAGATACTAAATGTGCATGTTCCTTTAAGAACTGACCACCCCTTAACCACTCCCTAATCCTACCCCAGAACACCTAATTGACATGTTACACCCCTAAATCTCTTATAAAAGCTCTCCCTGCACCCCTCTAAGGTTGCAGGCTCCCTAAGAACTCTTGCCCACTGTAAGGTGTAATAAATCTTTTCCACCTTGACTTAAAGAATGCTTGAGATCATGAATTCATGCCAGATGGCCCTGACCCTCTCCAGTACTCGGATACTTGAGGGGCACTCCCCCTCAACCGGGAAATCCAGTCCTGAGAACCTTAGTTTTGGGATTTCTGAATCCCTGGTTTTTTCTCCCTCGACATAGAGACTCATTGGAGTCTTTGTGGAAGAGGTAGAGCTTGAGCTGGTATCTAAGGGACAGGTAGGATTCTGATTGTTGGAGAGGAGGCAGTAGGGACATTGAAGATGATTTTCCTGTTCTGATCTCATAGCATTCTATGCTCCTCTTATGCATTTATCATGCTCTAATTTGTATTATGTTTGTCTCTGCATACTTCTAATATCCTCTATTAGACTCTAAGCTCTATGATGGCAGGGTCTGTATTCTATATTCTTACATTCATATCTGCTTTATTTTACAAGAATGACAGTAAATGTTTATTGAATGAAAGAATGCCAACTTGAAATACTATAGAACTGAAAGGGGAAAGAGAAAGATGAGGGTGATTTGTGATGGAAAATTTCCTTTCCATCCCTCAATGTGTGAAGGCAGATATAAGATGAAGTATCTTTCCATCTCTCTACAATCTTGTGGGAGTGGTTTAGACTGTCAGAAAGTGGCCTCATAGCTGGTGTGTATCAGTTGGTGGTTTGGGAGACTGGCCTTGGAGCTGTGAGTATAATAATACTTCATAGCAGGACATTTGTGATAACTGTGAGAGAAACCAGAGAATAAAGATAGAGCACATGCAAGGAGGCAGAGATGTGACCTCCTTGATAGACTCCCCTATACCTGAGGCACCATATGTCAGTGTAACTTGGCACCCCAGCTTGATCTTGCTTATGTCATTAAAACTTGGGACGGAGGAGAGGGGTGTGTGTATGTGTAGAGAGAGAGACAGAGACATAGAGAGAGAGAGACAGAGACAGAGAGAGAGAAACAAAGACAGAGACAAAGACAGAGACAGAGAGGGAAAGAGAATGCTGGCAGAGCAACTTCTGATGAGTGAGCCTGGTACAAAAGAGTTGATTTGCTCCCCCTTTTAACTGGGATTGTGCTCAGAGGTCATGTGCTAGGATTTGTTCCAGTTGTTTCTGACTCTTCATGACCCCATTTGGAGTTTCTAGGCAAAGATATTGGAGTGGTTTGCCATTTCCTTCTCCAGCTCATTTTATAGATGAGGAAACTGAGACAAACAGGGTTAAATGACTTGCCTAGGGTCACACAGCTAGTAAGTGTCTGAGGCCAGATTTGAACTCAGGAAGATGAATCTTCCTGGCTTCAGACCCAGCACCCTTTCTACTGCACCACCTAGCTGCCCCTGTGGTGGGATAAAATGATATTATCTTTATGCTGCTGTTCCATTTTTTTTACTTCCTCTCTTCTTTCCTCTGTTTTTGTGATTTGAACAGCTGTAAGAAAAGACAAGAGAGTTTGACCAGGACACGATGTGGTTGACCTGGGAATACATGAAAAGTCATGTCATATCCCACACTGCTCAGAACCATGATGATAGAGGCAACAGTCCTGAGTGAGCTTCCACACCTGGAGCATAAATAGAGACTGGAAACCATGTGAGGAAAAGATGAGTGCTTGAAATCTCCAGCTAATATGAATTTTATTTGTTTAGCAAGCTGGGGGAAATTTCTTTCCTTCCTTGATAATGAGATGGAGAGTGAAAGTGTTTCCATCCTTTCCCCTCCATGAGCTGCAGGTAGGTCTTTCCCTTCCTAAGCTGATCATTTTCTGTTCTTTTTCTGTTTTGTATTCTAGCTCACTATGCTCCTTCCAAATTGTCCCATAGATTTAGAATGCATCTACTTTGGCAACAGAGACAGAGACAATTCCAAACTAATTTAACGACACATCTACAATACAGTTACATTTGATCTTGCAAATGGAGTTTCATCAACTCCTATAAAGATTGCTGTTTGGAATACTCATTTTCCTACATTGTACTGCGTTGCTATTTAACTGTTTCACAAATGTGTATTATCTGTGCAATAAAATTGTGAATGCTTTCCTACTGTGTAAAATATTTTGCCACTGACAAGAGTATCCTCGGAAATAAATATATGTATCTGCACACACTATTCTGATTTTCCCAGATATGGATGAAAATTTTTTTTAAACACACAGATCCTTTTATATCTGTTCAAAGTTTCTTCTTTAAAAACAACAACTTTCCAAACAAGAAACAAAATTCCAGGTAAGCAAAATTAACTCACCATGTAGTTTGAATACATACAAAGTGTTTATATAATTTGAGGAAATGTGGATAATTGTGATTCTGTTGATACATATCATACAGCAGGAAGAGATAAAACTAATAAAACTCCAACTGTATCAGAAAGGCAATAACAATAAGCAATGTGCGATTTTATAAAGTTTTTAAAATAACATTACAGAGATAGTGTGGATTAATGGATAAAACATTGGGCCTTGAATCAGGAACACCTACATTCAAATTCTACTTCAAATTCATACTCTGGACAAGTAACTTAGCTTTTCTGTATCTCAGTTTTATCATCTATACAATGAAGGAGTTGGGCTCTGTTGGTTCTAAGGCCCTACTATAAATCTGTGGCCCTAGGATGATTCTTTGGACAATGCAACTTTCCACTCCTGAAGATGATTTTCCTATTTGAACATGAAAGAAAGATGTCATGGAGGCTGTGGTATTCCAAGTGAGCTTGTGTCCTTCTCAAATCTACATAGGAAATTATATGAAATGGAAGTTTAAAAAATTGCTTAATAATTTGAGCTACTGTGACTTTGATTTGGTGACACTCTACCATCTTCCTGTCAAATAACCCAGACAATTACTTTATTAGAAGTGAAACTGATGTTTCTTGGTCAGAATAAAAGATATTATAACCCTCCAGTTTCTATTTGAAATTCTGGCTTACAGTGCAGTCTTGTTGCAATATCTGTGGCTTAATACATTTTAAAATTGAATAGAGCATTTTTGTAAGACAGATAAATATTGTGAGGATATATAGATGTTTCCAGAGCTATTTGAAGTCTGTGGACAAAAAGAGCAATATAAATGTAAACGTTTGTTATTTTGAAACCATTTGCATTGTTAACAGTGAGAAAAGAGGGAACTAAAATTAAAATTGAGTTACAAAAATTGTTCTTTTTCCTCTATCCTTTTTAAGGGTAGCCCAGACATTGAGAAAAATAGATAAGGGATGCTTATAAAATATCTATAAGTTACTGGAGTAATTTCTAGAACCAAATGGTCTGAAGGATTGGCAAGGGAAACAGAAAGATCTCTCATAAAAAGAACAGATGTTTGCCAAAGAAATTCAATGATCACAGTATTGCATTTGATCTCAAACATATTTTCTCCTCATTCCAAACCCAATATAAATGATTTCTCTTTAAAGAAAATAGATTGGTAAGGTCAGTACTTGAAAACTCAAGCACATAAAGGTCTCCTAACCAGAAAAGCTTATAAGGCAGTAGGCAGGCAAGGGTTTTCCTAGTTGGTTTTCCTCAAATCATTTATATAGAAGATAATGGGATGGATCCATTCATATGCCAATATTCTTTGATGTCGATATTTCCTTCAGTGATACAAATCACAACCTGTCGATGCCTGTTTATCTTCTTATGCATAGCTTCACAACAAGGCATCTGTTCAACAAAGTGCTGGTCTTCCTTGAATTTGTACATTATGAGAACACCCATAAAGTCCTTGGATTGTCCCTTGTTTATCTCTTGTTCATGCAAGGTTAACAAGACCATACTCTTTTTTGATCTTATATGTGTATGTGTATATATATATATACACATACACACACATATATATACATATACACACATACGAAATATGTGTGTATACATGTGTGTATGTATATACATAGACACACATGTGTATATATACATATACACATGTGTATATACGTATGTGCACATATGTATATACATACATATAAGTACATACACACATACATATACACATATGCACATATATGTATATATATAATGTGTATATATATACCCACACACATATATGCATATTTGATGACATCCTTTATACCATTTTTCTTTTATGATTCCCTCTTTGTAATGCAATACAGCATGCCACCCATCATTGCAGAAGCTCCTTAATAGTATCCAAAATTATATAGAAAAGTTTAGCCTAACATTCTAACCAATTACTTAGTTTAAAAAGTATTTATTAAGTACCTCACCAGGAACTTTGATGGATGCTGGGGATAAAAAAGACAAAAAAAGAAACAGTCTCTGCCTTCAAGTAGTTTGGGAAAATCCACACATGCCAAGAGTGTCTTCTATTGAGACTGATATTCAGTTGGCTGGATAATCTATAAAGTTTGTTCACAAGTTTATATGTGTTGGATGGATACCACAAATAGCTTATGACTTGGGCCCAGAGATAAGAAGGAAGAGAGAGGGCTGGATTACCTTTGGGAAATTGAAAAGTTCTTTAAACAATCTCAAGCTTCTCACTGAAAAAAGGCTCATTTTTAAAAAAAAATACAAATATTTTTCCATTGGTGTTCTATGGTTGTGAGTCATGGGATTCTACTCTCTCCAAAGAATTCAAGCTGAAGGTCTGTTTATCTGAAAATAAAAATAAGCTGAGATGAAAACAGAGAGAGTAATAATCCTTCAACCATATACAAGCATCTTTGTAGTTAACATCTATCACAAGTATTGACTATTTTTGTCTCTCTATAGGTTTCACCATTCTGTCATGTGGAATTTTTTATCTCTTTTTTTGTCCTGTTTCTCTCTTCTTCTTGTGCTAACCATCATGCCTTTGTTGTTTCCATACTAGTAATCAGTGAGTATTTAGGCATGTGTTTTCAAGGAACAAAATTCATCTGCTAATATGTCTGTTTACTTTTTAATTTTGTATTGATGCCCTTTAAATTTCATATTTGTTTCAGAATATTCTTCTTTTCCCCACTACCTAGTGAACCTTTTGTAATAACAAAAATTAAAGCAACAACAAAAAACAGTTCAGCAAAACCAAGTGTCACATTCATCATATCTGACTACACATGCAATATTTCATATCTATGGTCCTCTACCTTTCCAATGAAGGAAAAGGGGCACAATATTTTTGTCTTTTCTCTGGGGCTAGTCTTGGGCATTAAAATTACATGGGTTTGATTTTTTTCTTAATAAACGCTTTTTGGTTTGTTAATTGATTAATTCTGCTTGCTGATTTCATCATGTAAGTTCTCTCATGTTTCTGTGAATTTTTTACATTTGACATTTCTAGAGGCTCAATAATGTTCTATATAACATTAATGTATCACAGTTTGCTTGGCCATTTCTCAAATAATTGATACCTATTTGTTTCCAATCTTTTGCTACTTCAAAAAAAAACCTGTTGGGAATATTTTAGTGCATATAGGACCCTCTCTGCTTGTCTTTGACCTCTTTGGGGTATGTGGCTATCAGTGGCTTTTTCTGGGTCAAAGAAGCACGAGCATTTTAATCACTTGCATACAAAGCAAAGCTCCAAATTGCTTTCCACAATGATTGAACCAATTCATAGCTCCAACAACAGTATCTGCCTGTCTTCTTGCACTAATTGAAGCAACAAATAATTTCTATTTTTTGGTATCTGCTGATTTCTTGGTCATGATATGAAATCCCAAAGTTATTTTATTTTACACTTATATTAATGACTTGGAGCAATTTTTCATATGGTTATTAATAGCTTGAAATGATTCTTTTGAGAAATGTTAGTTCATATACTTTGACCATTTATCTGTATGCAGGTAAAATGTTTAAAAACTATCTTTACTATTGTCACATGGAAAAATGCTCTAAATCACTACAGATTAGAGAAATGCCAATTAAAACAACTCTGAGATATCACCTCACACCTATCACATTGGTAACATGACAGAAAAGGAGAATGACAAAGGCTTGAGGGGATGTGGAAAATTTGGGTCACTAATGCACTGTTGGTGGAGTTGTGAACTAGTCCAATCATTCTGGAGAACAATTTGGAATGACACCCAAATTGTTATAAAACTGTTTATATCTTTTGACCCAGCAATACCACTCACTACTAGGCCTGTAACCCAAAAAGGTCAAGGGAAAAAGGAAAAGGACCAATTTGAACGAAAACATTTACAGCAATTCTTTTTTTGTGGTGGCAAAGAATTAGAAATCAGTGGAATGCCCATCAAAAGGGGAATGGTGAACAAGTTGTGGTATATGATTGCCATGGAATACTATTGTGCTATAAGAAGTGACAGGGAGGATGGTTTCAGAACAACCTGAAAAAGATTTCTATGAACTCATGCTGAGTACACAGAAACAACAATATTGTAAGAATAATCAACTGTGAAAGACTTAGCTACTCTGATCAAGACAATGATCCAAGACAGTTCCAAAGGACCCAGGATAAAAAATGCTATCCACCTCCAAAGAGAGAACTGATGAAGTCTGTAGATTGAAGTATACTTTTTTAAAACTTTTAAAATTTTTTTTTGTTTTATTTTTTGCCTGTGTTTTCTTTTGCAAAATGGCTAATATAGACATACATTTTACATGAATTCGCATGTATAATAAATATAAAATTGCTTGCCTTCTCAAGAGGTGTAGGAGTGGAAAAGGAGAAAATTTGGAATTCAAAAATTTAAAAAAAATTATTGTTAAATTTTAAAAAAAACATTTTAATTTGGAAATAATGAAGTAAAAATATATTAAAAAAGAATTAGCTCCCCCCAAAAAACAATGTATGTATGACACACTTTTAAGTTTAATTTATATTATTAGCATTTTCCCCTTTACTTTCACAAATCTGGGCAATCAACGACAAAAAAAATCAAACACTTATTTGTGGCATTTACCAATTTCAGAAGTATAAATATGGACTCCAGAAATTTAACAATTGTTTCTTGTGAGCCAGTACGAATTGGCTCCAGCATGCATCTGGAAGGGCCTTGGCTTAACATATTTTCATTAATGCCCTCCATATCTAGAATATAAGACCCTTTGTTAATGTGTTTTTACAATGAAACTGTTTTGAAAAAAAAACAACATAGGTAATGTTTTAAATTTTTTCTACTAAAAAATTACCTCAGGTATGTGTTTGAATATTTAAAATGAATTATAATAGCTATATATACATATATACAACTATGTATGCAACTATAACTATACACAATAATTAAAATAACTATGAAATACATTATATGAATGTTAGCATATGAGGGTAGGAACCATATGGAAACAGATACAGAATTTTGGACTCTTTTAACTTCCCTAAGAGAAAATGGTTTTGACATTTGCAGCAAATGCTTCCCTTTTATGCTTAGCTGCAGAATCAAATTTTCCTTTTAAAGTTTCCATTGGAATAGTTAAGATACCTCTAAATGAAATTTCTATTCTCTTAAACCATTGTTATTTTTTTAATTCCAAGAAAAAAAGTATTCTTTCTGTCTGGGTCTACAAGAGGAAAAGCAAAGTCATGTAAGAAATAATATCCCAACCTCTGCAATCTTAGATTTAGGGAAGGAGAATTGGATTAAACCATGATAGTACAAAGTGATTCCTTCCTCCTCCACTGTGATATAGTTGAGTATTAAGAAGTGGGGCGTGGTTTGAAGTTGATTCTGTGGAAAGAACTCTGGCACCAGTCAGGATATCTGGGTCAAAGTGGTTTAGGAGGTTGCAACCATATGACTTCCAGGAAGCTTTTGATGCTAATCTACCATGATTTGAGGACACAAAGGGATTGGCTTTTCCCACTGTGGAATGGGGAAGAAAAGGCCTGATATGTAACTTTTAGAGAGTGTTACTTTATTTTATTTGTTTTACACAAGTCCTTCTAATAACATCTTCTGAGTTAAAGGAGAGCCTATTCTTCAGGTATTTGTTGGTACTTGATAGTGAGTACAAAGGTGAGATTTGTGAAAGGTAAACTTAGCATTAGTTCAATTACTGAGGAATCCAGTGTTTGTTCAAACAGGTCTTCATTTATAAAGTCTTATCGTGGATTTACTTTTGTCTCCTCAAACAATGAAATAAGGGACCTGCTTCCAGAGTGAGATCATGCTTTTCACCTGGCCTCCAACTCCTCCAATGGTTGGTCGCCTCTTCCCACATAATGATGTTTGGCTGGAGAATAGAATCATTATAGGCATCTGAGATTCTGTGCTATAACGATAAGACAGCTAGAATGGGAGAAAAGAAACAGTGATCTCAAAAAGAGAGTTTCTCATCTTTTTTTTTTAACTAGAGACCAATTGTAGAGAGAGTACCTTTCAATGGGGGAAAGAGAGTGGCCTATGCTAGGTAATTGTTATTTAGTCTTTTCCAGTCATATTGGACTCTTTGTGGACCCCTTTTGGAGTTTTCTTGGCAAAGATACTGAAGTGGTTTGCCATTTCCTTCTCGAGTACATTTTATAGATGAGGAAACTGAGGCAAACAGGGTCAAGTGACTTGCCCAGGGTCACACAGCTACTAAGTGTCTGGGGCCACATTTGAACTCAGGTTTTCCTGATTCCAGGCCTAGTGCCCTATGTACTGCATCACCTAGTTACCCAAATCCTGAGACTAAATGGCTCCTTGGTGAAAAAGTCACCCTATCTGAGGTTTTATAGCTCTTGGTAGGGTTCATAAGGCTGTGCATAACTATAAAGTAGCCCTATCTCTTAGGCTTTGATTGGTATACTTTCTTCTAATAGGTGCTTGTTATAGGGCCATATGCACAACTTGGTAACATGAGGGATGTGGGTTCATAATCCTATCCCTGACACATAAGTCATTTAATCTTTATGAACCCATTTCTTCAACAATAAGATGGGGATAACTAAGTGTGTGCTACCTATTTCATAGCTGACACTTTGTAAACTGTAAAAAATTACATTTTTGGTTATTTTTGGTGGTAATATTAGGATTTTCTTCTCCTCCTTATTTATTAAGATACAAATAGACTCAAAAAGAGTCCCAGACCTGTGGGGGGTGTCCAAGTACTTTTAGCTGTTGGTTGCTGTTTCTGTCCCCTATATATACTTTTGTTTGCTCTCTTGAGATTGTTGGTCATTCCTACTGCTGCCTGGGGGTATAAGGTTTTGCTCTCTGCATTCATATGTCCCCAAGATGCCAGATTTAATTCACTTCCCTAGAATGATTCCCCTTTCCTCTGTTCTGTGTTCCACTTGACTCGTTGTGACGGCCAATTCTCTGGCCTCTTCCTTACGGAGGAGAACAATGGCAGCTATAGTTATAGCAGCTTCAGTAACTGCATTAAATCACTCTCACCCAAGTAGGAGTTTTACCCTAGGGTTATGGATGAGTCTAGATCAAAGTCACTGTAAGGAATGGCTTCATTCTATCCTGGAGCCCTGGGAGAATCAGACTCATGGTATCGTATATCCAGTTTATGGTGAAAGCTTCACCATTTCTTGCATTTGTCCCTTCCCTTGCTTTTATTCCTCTATGATATGTTTAATTCCTTTCCTAACTTCCCTTTCTCATTCCACTGCCTTCCACCCTTGTCCTGTTTTAATATTTGGTTACCCAAACCTCCATCTGTCCATGTTCTTGGAAATGATCCAGGATATGAGTAGCAGGAACCATGAGAATAAGACGCAATTAGATCCAGTAGCAGTCATGTCTTTACCTTTCCTTTCTGTGAGAATTTCAGGAGATCCAAAGGACAAGGATGTCTCAGACAAGGTGTGTAATTACTGAGCTCAAGTGCTTATTGTCGGGAGATTAAATTAATTCCGGAGAAAATACCTCACCAAACTAGCTTTTAAAAAGAATGACTCAGAACAAAATTGAAATGTGGACTAAACATGTATGATAGTCTGATGTCACCTTCTGAGGGAAGAGGGCCATTCTACTTAAGCTACATTTTATGAGATTTTATAAGTTGTCCCAACAAATGAATAAAACTTTAAAAGCACCAATATAAACATTAAAAACAAAACCAAAAAAGTGAACGTCTCTCTTCTTCTGACTGCCACATGGGGGAGAAAGCGGGCTGTTGTGATGTTCCCCTGTTGCTTTTATCATGGGAGGAGGAAAAAGGAGAAGGAACTTAAAGACCAATATTTAACCTCAATTCCTCATGTTCACTTATGGTATCCAAGAATGACCCTAGTCATTCATTGTCAAAGAAGGCAGTGTAATACAGTTCAGAGAACACCAGTCCTGGAGTCAGATCACCTCTGTCCAAATTCTGCTTCTGGCACTTATGCCTCATGTGACTTTGACCTTCCAATGCCTCAGGTATAGTATAATATAGAATTAAAAGGAAGTTGGACTAGATAGATTCTGAGGTTCCTCTTAGCTCTAGGTCTATTGTGATAAAGGCCAGCATATCTAGCACATGACTGGGGGCATATAGGATAAGGACAATGGTCCCTTTTACATAATTTTCCAGAGTCTCTACAGTGAATTCTTCCTGCTCTCATGGGGAAATTATCCTCATTGTAAGGCTACATTTGCATAATGTGAGCTCCTCCCTTAATCACTTCCTACCCCCCCCCCAAAAAAAAAAAGGAAAGGAAAGACCTTGCTTTGTTAAACTGTGTATTCAATCCAGTAGTCGCTTTATTACCATGGCCGACAAGTGGCTTGACTGCTTCGCCTCTGCTTAATTGATGTTTCTGCCCCCTCCCTTCCAGGAAAAATCTTCCAATTGTGTAGCCATAGCCAAACCTACTCCTAGTTATCTTTCCTGATGGCTGCTGCTACGTGGGAGGACATTCTTCAGCTGATGGGTGGAAAGCTACACTGAAGAATTAGGAGAGCACTGGTCAGAACTGAGGCTCTTCCTCCCTTTTCAGGAAGCTGCTTCCCCACTACTTTCTGGATATAAAGAAAGAATACCTGAGACTATCCCTCTCCCCTTTTATGTTTATTGGACATTTTAGTAGAAATTTATTACTCTGGAATATTAAATTTCCAACTGCTCTTGAACTATTTGGACTAAAAAAATGATATTCCTAAAAAACACTAGATTTACAAAATTCTGTTTTTTTTTTCATTTAGCAAATGGTTCTATCCCTCTATAGCTTTTGTCCTTTTGCATGTGTTGTGCATCTTATGGAAATACCCCCAATTCTCCTTTCCCCCCCAAAACCCATACAGACATAGAGACAAAACAGCAAAGCAATAACAAAGCTATTGTGTTTGTGATTTACTGGAACTGTTTTTATGGATGGGAGGTAAATCTTTCTTTTTATGGCTTCTCTTATTATTTTAAAAAATATTTCTAGAAAGAAGAAATTTGGGATCCAAATATATAGCTTTCTTTAGACAAACACCAGTTTGTCAGAATATGACATAGCAGCTTCTCGGTGCTTCAAATATACAATTCTAAAATCCTATAAACATCTCCCCCACAAAAAAGCTAGAAAATTGTAACTGAGTATGCCTTTTACCCATGGTCTTGCTCTGACTATAATACCTAAAAACTGGAAAGATCATAGATATAATTTGAATATTATATTTCTTCCCTTAGTCTCATATGTGTGTACAGGGCTTATCACCATCACACTTTCATGCTATTTATTGGTTGGATAATCAAATAGATGAGAGGTTTTCAAACTTTTTTAGATCATGGAGCCATTAGTGTTGCAGTATTATTTTTTTTTCACAGTACTACTAGGCCAAAAAACAAAACAAAAACCCAAATAGTCCTGTTTATTAAGTAACTAGGTCCAAATAGCTTAAAGATTGTTTAGGTCCTAAGATCCTAGTAACCATTTGAAAAAATAATGCAAATGAATTGAAAAGATAATTATGTTTTTATTCCATTCTTAAATAACCACCATTACTAATTTGATATGTGTGCCTGTTGGCACTACACGACATCTCAAACCCTGGAATTGGATTGGACACCCCCACCCTCATTTCGAGTAATGCTTGCTTTTTATTACAGCGACCATCTATCTCCCAGCTTTCCACAGACATGACATTATGAACAAGAAAATTCAAGAAATTACAGGCAAAGCCAAATGTATAAGTAAACAAAAAGCGTATCTCAAACATTCATCGAAAAGAATGTAGCTTGACTTAATGTTGACACTGAGCTACCTTGAACTAGTGGTTCCAGTGTGTGATATGACAGATGTTACAGATGTTGGTGTATCAGACAGATGTCAGAGTATTACTACATTTTCCTTGGTACCACAGTGCACAGTTTAGAAACCATGGAAATAATTTATTGGAATGGGAGATGCTAGGATAACTTGGGGAATGCAGAAGGTGATCCATTGGAACAGGGGAAGAAAACATCAGAACTGAAGAGAGCAGTGTAGCTGTTAAGCCAGTTTGCAAGCTACTACCTCATGCTCCCTCTTCCCCTTTTCCACTGCAGATACCCAGTGTGTCTGCCCTGGATAATCAAGAACCATATATGCTCCTCCTGAGTCAGGCAGTCGTGCAGGCAGACAGGAAGCCATAACCTGCCTGTCACCCCCTCCCCCATTTTCCCTTTTCCACCCCTCTGCAATAGTAGTTGGAGCAGCAAAAGAAGCGCAGTGCATATCTCCTACATCCCTTGACCCAGATTCCATCAAATGAACAGTGAACTTCTTTCTAACCCACCTTACCTCCTGTGGTTCTTTTTTCACAATGAACTATAGAGAACAAAGGGGACTCCTACTAAGACTGGTGGGATTTGGCAGAGAGCCCAAGAGATACAAGAGCAGCAGTGGCACCAACAATGACAACTACCAAAGTGGTTGTTGTTATCTGTGGCCTTGGGCCTAAAGTAGACAAGCACAGAACTCTCAGATCAGTAACTGTTTCCAAGACCCACTTTACCCGAACCCCAACCTATCTGATGGCCTGGAAGCAAATGGAAAGGCCATCCAGCATCAACAAACCGGGGTCTACCTGGGTTAGGCCCTTCCCTCTATATACCTATCCCTCATATCAGAGAATGCAAATTTACTAGCTGAATTTCAACAACAATAGCAATAAAACTTTACATGCTATATAAAGTTTTTTTTTAAATAATGAATATATGATTTAACAAGTACAGCAAAGGCTACATTTCTTCCATTTGTATCTTTGTGAAGTATCTTTTTCGACCTTGACAGACATTAAAACTAAGTACTAAAAAAACTGAATTTAGAACCAAAACTTTGAATGGCTATGTCACAAAGTGTTAAGTCAAGATTTTCATGCTATGTAATATATTCAATTACATACAATCACATTACTTTCACTAAAAAATAAACCAAAGTTTTAGTGTGAGCAAAAAGCTTTTTTAGTATTATTAGACAAAATTTTAAAATATTAAGCATTTTTTTCATTTTCCTCACCCTAAGTTTTTATTTTATAATGAATACAATATATTGTGACAATATTATATATATCTAATTTACAAATAACTAAATATATGTCTTGAAGTATGTATTTAAGACCTTTTTATTGCTAGAAGTGTGTATTCAGGATAGTCTGGATCGAACTGGTCCAGATTATTGTTGAGGTCGGGGCAGTCTAGGGATGCTGTGAACCCTGAAAGACAAGGGTATAGGGTGTTGGTCTGCCTCAAAAGAATTCGACCACTCAAGCCTTCCAGTCCAAGTAGTGAGTTTTATCTGTGATGCCAAAACAAGAGGGCCAGATTTTTAAGAATCTGAGCATTTGATGAAGGTAAGATTGATATTTTATACAGAAAGATTGTGGGAAGATCCGGATTGGATTAAGGAGTAGCAAGTAGCCTGAGATGGGTCAGGTGCAGACAACTGAGAGTTAAGTGGCTGGAGAGCTACAGCAAAAGGGCAGTTAAAAAGATTATTGACTGATGTGGAATGGTGCCTCAGGCAAATGCCAGAGATCTGGGTTCAGGGGCTTTGGAGTCCAGGTTCCAAAGACATGGTCTTTTCCTCTTAGGTGTCCAAATCCCATCCCCATCATTATGACTTTTATTTGAAGGAGCAACATAGACTGACTCACCAGGTTGCTCCTCCAAATAAAAGTCTGTTATCGTAGAGTTTGTAATAATTAGGAAGGGAATGCCAAACACATTCAGATAGATTCCCAAACTTAGTAGCCCTAGTTTCAATAGCCACTCCAGCAGTGACTATGGGTACATTTTATCTTTAAGGGAGAATAGAATCTTGGGGGACAAGTCATGGAGTGTAAATCTTATGCCATGGAGAAGGAAACCCAAAGAGAATTTTTCAGAGGTTTTTACTGCCATAATGAGAGAACTGAGCAGGCTTGTGTTTTAGCACAAGTAAGAAGTTGTTTTTTAGCTGTAAGTTTTCTTACAATGACACATTGCTGAAACATTTAAATGTCTTTTTATTGTTACTTACAATCCTGCTAAATTGCATAGCCAGTATTATTGTTGTTTATTTAAACATATAGGACTGATAAGGGGAGGGCGGTGATAGTGAAAGAAATAGAAAGATGAGAGAAAGCTCATGGGAAAAGAAGTTTTCCATATTTATGAATAAACTGGGGTGGGGGCACAGAGCTAACTGATTAATTTATAATAAAGATTATATATTTTATACATATGACACTGTACCAATATATTATATGCATTATAAAATAGAAATTTAGAAGGATGAGGAAAATAAAAAAATTAATATTTAAAAATTTTATTTAATAATACTAAAAAGATCTTTGCTCATGGAAAAAACTTTTTTTTTTAATTTAGTGAAAGCAATGCCATTGAATATAATTTAAGATGTGATCTTGGAAATGCAACTAGTAATCTTTGAGAAATACATTTGGAAAATAAGCAATATGTCATAAGATAAAAGATATGCAAATATATTTAATTTTCAAGAAAGAAATAAAAAATAATTCTAGAAGCCACAGACTAGTGGATTGCATTGATTCCACAGGACTTGAAAAAGAAAGCTGTGATCTTTAGGAGCCATGGTGGGTTGACTTAGACCAGATTAGGCTGAAAAATTTTACTTCCATTCTTGATAGGAATTCTATATTGGGATATTGGAAGATTAAGGCAGATAAAATATACTTAGATTTTAGTAAGAGATATCTTCATAAGCAATTTTCAAAGCTAAGCAGGACATTTGTATTCCTTAGCTAAGATTTGAAATTTGTAGCCCTTTGTGTTTTGGTATTCACCCAAGGCTGTGAGTTTTCACCAACCATGCAACTTGATCTATCACAAAAAAAATTTTTCTAGTACATATATTTCTAGCATAAATATATTCATTTATATAAAATATTAGCAAGTGTTCCTTATTGCTTGTTTCTTGTTATCTAAAAAGCTGCCTAATATTCTTTGAATATGATAGACCTATGAATTTCCCTTATGTGGCCATTGAAAGCTACTCAAAAGGGAGAGAAGAGAAAGAGAATTGGATGAGACCTAAGGGTCTACATGGCAGGAAAGAATTACATAGAGTATTTATTGCTCAGAGTGAGTAAAACAAGTAAAAAACAGAAGAGATGCTAGAATAGTAGTTAATATTCATTGTCTAAGTAGCAAGTAGTTAAGAAGAAATTCCATAAGCAATGACCCAAGGCAGCCCATGAAAGAAGAGTAAATAAACAAATACTCAGCCAATGTGGAGATTAAAACACACAACATTATGACAAAGTAGGTATTGAATTTAGATGTTTAGCTCTTACTTTAATTGCTAAATTTGGTAATGACATCAAAACCATCTCTCCCCACCATTCACATTGCCAGTAGCAGGAGAAAATCTGCTGTCTCAAAGATTGAGAGAGACAGGCAGTCGGTGGAAAAGCAAGCATTTACTAAGCACCTGATATCTGCCAGGCACCACACTGATATGAAATGTTGCCTAGCTGTGGAAGAGAATTCCTCAGTTACTTAAGAAAAGCCTATAATGGCAATAAGTCATTGTCATCAGTGGGCACCGAGATTATATTGGTGGGGCAGGAGTCTCAAATCTATTTAACTCATGCGATGAGAGGAGTATTTTGTTTAAACTAGGTAGGAGTAGCAGCAGAGACCTAAAAAGGGAAGGCATTTCTTAGGTACAAGACAGAGAAGAATGTCAAGAACTGCTATGTTTTCTATAGCAGAAGCAGTGGAAGATGGAAAAGGCAAAGAGGAAATACCCTTTCAGGTTGGTAGCTCTTGTCTTTCTGTAGAATGCATGGCATCATTGAAATTGAGATGGAAGGCAAAAGGAAAAGGGGATGGCGGCAGAGGATGAAATGGATAGATGGTGTCATGGTAACAATGAACTTGGACAGACTTTGGGAGATAGCGGACTACAGAATGGGAACCTGAAGAGCCGGGCATCGCTGAACAGCTGAACGATAACAGAATGCATGGCAAAGGAAAGAATACCAATAGGTGATATTTTTATTATTTTTCTGAAGATCAGTTCCACTTAAATAAGAGCCTACCTACATCGCATGAAACTAAAAACAACCCCTCATGCCAGTTTGAGTGCATAGGAAGCCACATAGCAAGGAGAATTACAAAATTGCAGCATCTGTCCTCTGCAACCCCTTTCTGCTTCTCACTGATAATAGATGAAAAGGGGGCAGAGGGTGCTAAGAATCACAAACTTAACTTAGCTACTGGTACTCTAAATGGGTACCAACCAGTGTTTCCCAGTGACTTATGGAAAACATATCCTATCAATATTGACATTCTTATCCTATACAAAACTAGAAGACAGAAATCAATTGCAGCTAAATAGAAGACTGGATTACAGATTCTCCTTGGAGAGGAAAGAGGCAAATAAAGGATTTGGCAAGGTTGATTTTACTATGCATCCAAAAGCAACAAAGGGAAAAAAAATTTTAAAAATCATTTAATGAAACATTTGGTCATCTCATATTGCAGAGCTTATGTGAAGTGTTTGCGAAAAAGATCACTATGAAAATAATTGCAGTTTATACTCCAACATCTCTTGCAGAGGATGAAGAAGTAGAAAAATTCTGCAAATAACTTGACAGCCTCCTCCAAATTAAATCAAAAGATAGCTTTTTCAACGACCTTCTGATTATTACTATCAAATAAGGCAGATAAAACCAGGAGATGAGCTTGCCAAAAATGTTAGACTCTTTTGATGGAGGATATCCAGGACAGAATCCAAGTTGAATTTTTAATAGAAAAGGAGGTCCTGCTGATATTCCCATTCAAGGATAATAGTTATGAAAGTTGAATCAAGAGCCAGAACATTGTAGAGCCTTCTAAATGATCTCCATAATCAAAAGAATTTACTCTGACTATCCTCATTCAAGTGGATGAAGAATGCTTATCGTCCATACTCGAAATTATTTCAAGAATAAACTTCAGAACTTGTCTGTCTGTCTATCTATCTATCTCTCTATCTCTATATAAGTATATGTATACATATGTACATACATATTATGCATATATATATATACACATATATATTTCTGTTATCAAAATGAGAATGATTTGGTCATGTGGTAAGAACAAGGGATAACTTATGAACAGCCTAGATTCTTCACTAGTATCCTTGGGAAGCCAAGACCACTCAAGGAAAGTGTAGAGTTTAAAATTGTCCAACTGACAATAAAAGAAACTGAGGCAGAGCTCTGAGCTAAGGGCAATTTATTAAAGCGTCCATGGCCCCCTCTAATGAAGTGGATCTCAGATCTTCCTCATGATCTGAAATGCCTCCTTTTCCAGGGCCTTATTTTTATAAGGCTTAATACCAGATCTGATACTTGAACACTGTAGAGGAACTATACAAAATACAGAATCCCATTAATTGATAGACTTGAGGGCCAAAAATGATGTATCAGCCAAAAAAAATCATATATGAGCAGGGTGGGGGCCTGGGTTGGGTGGAGCATGGGGCATCTTCACTAAGTGGTCATAAGATGGTCATCTGATCATGTTGGACAAGAGAGAGGGTCCAGAGATACAAAAATAAGTTGGGGGACTTTCCAGGTAATTGAGTTACCTCAGCCATGCTGGGCTTGGTCACCATAACAAGGAAAAACAAGAGGGGAGATGCTCTAGTTAGCTCCCTATGATTAAGCAAGTGAACCTACAATCTGTATTTCATAGTTCTAGGGTCTAATATGATACAGAACTTATAATCACTACCCCTATGGAATCACATCAAACTGATTAATACTGGTTGGAATAGAGTAAGAGTCCGAATAAATCATTTCTCACAAAAGTCTTTACTAAGTTGAGTGTATCCTCTGTGGTTACATTATGAGAGTCACATATAAGAAATGCTCAGGCTAGACAGGCATGTGTGGATGGTGTGCTGCATTCTTGGAGGGGATTCCCACAGGGATGAGAACCATTGGAGTACTTGAGATACAATCTTTAAGCACCTTTTCTAGTTCCAAATCCCGAAACCTGATGATCTTTGAAGTGGTTTCTAGTACAATCCCAGGTATCTGATGTGTACTTATTCAGCAAATGCTAATTAATGTTAATAATGATGGGTAGTCCGTCCCATACCTCAGTTTTCCTCATCTGTAAAATGAGAGTAGTAAGATGAAATTACTTCATAAAGTTGCCAAGGTGACTAACTATAAGCTAATAATTAAGGAGCACACTCTCGGGCCTCTGTCATAACTATTCATCTTTGAGAAATGAATCAACTCTTTCCCAGTACCACTTACACAGCCACCTTTGCCACTGGACTCCAGGGATATGGTGTCAGGATAGGGTTAATCTGTCTCCCAAAGCAAACAGCATGTTGCTGTAGAATGTTTTCTTCTGTCACGAGAACAGACCCATTAATCATCACTCTGGATCAAGGTTATGCAAAGCCAAGCCGTTTCAACTTGTAAGCTGATGAAGTCTGGCCAATTTGGACTAATTTTCTAGGCCTGCCTCTGAGTTAGGTGTACTTAGTGCACCCTCACCTGACCTCATCCTTTGCCAGTTTCACACACCCAGTCTCATGAGGCTTAATGCCAATGCTGGAATCTCTTTGAACCTAAAAGAAGTGAGGCTTAGTGAAACTCCCTTCATCCTGTTTAGGGGAAACAGGGTGTTTTCCTAGTGAATTGAGAAATAGGTGAAGGTTTTCTGTTCTATTCTACTTTACCTTGACAATTCTCCCCAGTCAATCAGAAAGTTAGTAAACCTTTGTTAAGTGTCTACTATGTGTCAGACACCATGCTAAGTAGTAGGGATACAAAGATAGGCAAAAGACATTCCTCAACCTTGAGGAACTCACAGTATAATGGGGAAGACAACAAGGCAACTGTGCACAAACAAGGAATACACAGGACAAACAGGAAATAATCAACAGCAGAATTAAGAGAGAATGGGAAAGGCTATCTGTAGAAGATGGGATTTTAGCTGGGGATTGAAGAAAACCATGGAAATCAGGAAGTAGGGACAAGGAGAGATTGGCCCCCAGGTCCCTAGTGCTCCCGTGATGCTACCTGGCTGCCTAAGTTTCCCCCAGTGGCTGCAGCTGTGATTCCTGCTTCTGATGTCCCCTAAAAGAAAATTACTTCCCATCTTGAGTATTACTCTTTGTCAGAATCTCTAAGATAGGATCATAGTGTCTTAGGACTTAAGGCTAGAATGAACCTTAGAGATCACTGGATTTAGAGAATGTCACAAAATCACCAAATCTTGAAGGTAAAAGGGACCTTAAAGGTGATCTAGGTCAACCTATAGCTGAACAGGAGCCACCCTTAACAACACTGACAATTATGATTCGATAATTAGTTAAGTTCCTTCTAAAATGTTAGCTCAGAATGCATTACTCTTCTTAGGTTATAAACTACCTTGACCTAGGCAAAATATACATGACAGCAATGAGGTCCAGTGTTAATCTACAGGGGGAAATTTAATATATCTTCACAGTTATTTTTGGTCAAGGGTGGGAGAAGTGCCCTTTAAATGAACTCTAAAAGAGCCTTTTAGAACTCAATATTATTAGAATATCTTCGAACATTTAAAGTACAAGCTGTAGCCCAGCACGCTAAGAACTGGGTTTACACGAATGAGGTCCAATCTTTGGGTCATTCTCCCTTGCCTGTCATAATTTTAGCCTCCTTTTGTTCTTATCTGGAGTTTCTTCTGAAAATCTCAGAATATAGCTAATATCTAGGCTTCCACAGAGAGATATGCCTTCCATGTAAGTATTCAAGGTA
The DNA here is from genome assembly GCA_028646595.1 of Phalanger gymnotis. Lineage (NCBI taxonomy): Eukaryota > Metazoa > Chordata > Mammalia > Diprotodontia > Phalangeridae > Phalanger > Phalanger gymnotis. The sequence continues at coordinate 653,987,699 of CM053622.1, read as the reverse complement.
AAATGCATATTGGACATAGCATAGCCAAGGGTGTGCTGGTAAATGTTTAACAATCAGCTCTGCCCCCCACCCCCAAAAAGTATGCCTGATACACTTTAAGCCTAATCTGAATTATTAACATTTTATTGCTTTCTTAAGTCTAGAATCAACAAGTCCTGATATGTTGCATTTGCTGATTTCTATGGTGTAAATGAGGAAGGTGAGGCACACAAGGTTAAGTGACTTGCCCGGAGTTACACAACTATTAAGTGTCTGAGGCCGGATTTGAACTCAGGTCTTTCTGACTCCAGGCCTAGCTAGGTTGTGCAGTGGGTAGAACGCTGGGCCTGGAGTAAGGAGGAACAATCTTTGTGCGTTCAAAACTGGCTTCAGACACTGACTAGTTGTGTGATCCTGGGCAAGTCACTCTACACTGTTTGCCTCAGTTTCCTCATCTATAAAATGATCTGGAGAAGGAAAATGGCAAGCCATTCTATTATCTTTGCCAGGAAAATCCCAAATGGGTTCACAAAAAATCAAAAAGGACTGAACACAAATGCCTAGAGATAATCAGATTAAAATCATGGCATATAGCTTTTGTTCTTTTGATAATCTACTCATAGATATGGCATAGTAATGAGAAACAACATTAAACTTCATTTAGGACAACTGAGTGGTCAGTGGCTAGAACACAGGACCTGGAGTCAGGAAGACCTGAGTTCAAATGTGGGCTCAGATATCATGTGACTTAACCAAATCACTTAACCAAGTCACTTTACCCTGTTTGCCTCAGTTTCTTCATCTGTAAAATGGGCTGGAGAAGGAAATGCCAAACTACTCCAGTATTTTTGCCAAGAAAACCTCAAATGGGGTCATGAAGAGTCACTGGAACAAGTGAACAACACAATGATGTAAATGCTTACACTGAAAATTTAACAATGAACTCCCATGAGCCAATTTGAACTGGCTAAATATAGAGCCTTTATTCACACTACAGAAAAAGCAGAAAGCAACCAAAGGACTCACAGGAGACCATAAACAATTATTACAATTCATACCCAACCATTTCCAATTAGTCTTACTTGAGGGATGTATAGTGACATATGGGATGCATACGATGTCTCCAGCCTTAAGGAGAGGTCCAATCTCTAATAAGTGCTTGACCTCCTGAGATAGGGGTTTCTAGGAAGGCAATTCTTTGACATACTGGTGAGTCATTTTTATGACTCCAAGGACCCGTACAGTTGTTCAACCTTATAGTATTTCTTTAAGGTCTTGGACTCCCTTTCAAAGGAAAACCAACTTGGGGTTGCCTGATCAACTCCCTACGAAAGTAAATGATGACATGCAGGCTGTAAATAGACATAGACAGGGCTTGACCAAGATAGTTCACTGCATTTTGTTCATTGTCAGACAGACCATTGTCTCCTCATTTTCTGAGTCAGTCAGCTGCATCCATGCAGCAGATTTCCAGGAATTTGTGGTAGAAAGACAAGAGGCAATATTGATTGAGCCTTTTAAACTGGATTCTTGTGTGAGAATCATCGACCCAGATACGGAAAACAATAATCCTTTAACTGTACAGTTTCTCTAAAGTAAAACCACTTCACCAGAATGACTCCACGTATTTTCATAACTGAATTCTCTTTCCTTAATGCCCAAGTGCTATTTTTACCAGTGTAAAAAGTCAAGTGCTATTTTCAGCCACTTGAATCCCACCTGCCTTCTTACATCAATTTTTGTTTGGGGTGATGATGTTAGGGATGATGCACAGTATGCCGCTGAGAGAGAGGGGGAAAATCCCACTACATTTTCATTTGAGTTGCTTCATCTGTATCTCATTATTCAGTGCAATGAATCCAGTTCCTTTAAGGCTATATCTTAAAGTTAAGCACTAGTGAGACACTGTGGTATAGAGGAAAGTGCCCTCACCTTAGAGCCCGGTAAGCCAAATTCCAGTCCTAATTTGTCCACTCATCGGTCATTACTTTTGTGGATCTCAGTTTCCTCATCTGGACTCAATTCCTTCCTGTTCTGATGTTCTATGCTACTGAATATAACATAGACCAGGTTTAAGGTGACCCATGGGGTAAAGAAAGACAGCTAGATGGCACTATGGATAGAGTGCTAGGCCTGAAGTCAGGAATACTAAATCTTCCTGAGTTCAAATCTGGCCTCAGACACTTACTAGCTTGTGATCCTGGCCTAGTTACTTAACCTTGTTTGCCTCAGTTTCCTCATCTGTAAAATGAGCTGAAGAAGGAAATGGCAAACCATTCCAGTATCTTTGCCAAGAAAACCTCAAATGAGGGTCAGAAAGAGTCAGACATGATTGAAACAACTGAACAATGGGACAAAGAGATATTTGCGAACCGTAAGGAGCCTTTCTAAATCTGGTGCCAAGAAGCTTTCTCTGAAGCAGCTGAGTAGGTCCCTCTGACTCTGGTTTTCTCTATAGCCTTGTTTGGAATATGTGTTGACTTTACTGACTGTCTCTCAGCATTGCCCTACTAGGTATGGAAATGGTTTCAATGGATTGGGGTCCAGGTGGTTAGGAAAGTTTTACACAACTATTTCATACTGAGCATGAAAGCACGTTCCCAAGCCTTCTACAGGTAACAAGACTGGAGCTTGCACAAAATGTGTTTGATCCATGAGCCAAGAAGAGATTGCTGAGACAGAAACTGACTATAAAAGAAGTCCAAGTGATGGTATTTGTAAGCCCAGACAGATTTTATGAGTTAAATTATTTATGCTTATCTTGAATCAAGATGGCAATTGATGAATACTTCTCAAGGAATGTTGTGTAGACCCATTTCTATCTGGGTCTTGGGGCAGTGATTGAATAGCAATGTGCGAGAAAATGCAAAGAGTTGTGTTTTCATAATTTTGGAAGACAGTTTTGTTGGTTAGAGCACAGAATATAAGCTCCCAGAAGACAGGGACCATTTTTGTACAGCTCTGTATCCTTGCTTTGTACATAGTAATGATGAACAAAAATGGATTTATTAAGTACTTTGTGTCAGACACTATGCTAAGCCCTGAGAATACAATGAATTAAAAAGAGGCAGTCCCTACTCTTAAGGAGTTTACATTCAAATAGGAGAAGACAGCACATATGGGGAGAGGTATCCAGGGAAGAGAATTTGATTCTTGAGAGGTAGAGGAGTGGGGAGAGTCTCAGGTCTATTATTAAAGGTCCTGGCATAAATGTGGAAGAGCAGGTCAGTAGCGACAGGTAGATTGTGAGATGGCTTGAGTGGGCAGCTAGATAGTTGTTTGTGATGTAAAGCTAAAAGAAGCATGGTCTGGTATCTAGGGCCAGCCAGCACACATAGTCATTAATTAACTAGAGAGGGCCCTAGGGTGGAAGCTCAGAAGTTGAATAGGTTAACTTCCTCAGGGACTAAAGAGTATGAAATGATGGAATTGGATTAAATCAACCCTAAGTTGTCTTCTAGCTGTCAATCTATTATCCTTTGTTCCCATGGGTATGTTGGTAGAGAGCTATTCTGAATGCCAGGGAAATTAGAAGTCCTTTGCATTCTAGGTAGAGAGTGTTTTATGCTTCCCTCACAACAACGGTTGGACATAGGTTGCTTAGGAAATAGGCAATTCCCTCCTATTGCTCCTCAATGAATATATTGGATTACAGGATTAAAGAGCAGAAAGAGACCTCAAAGTTCATCTAGGTCTCTAGGAAACTGAGACCCAGAGTGATTAAATGGCTGGTTCATACATTGAGTCAATAATACTAGTTGGCATTTACATAACTATTAAAAATATTTTTCTCGTAACTACCTCATGTAGTAGTCGATGTAACTATCACAACTGTTTTGCAGAAGAAATAATTGAAAATTGGAGAGGTTATATATCTTGCTCAGAGTTATATAGTTTGAATAATCAGAGCTGGGATTAGAATCCAAGACTTCTGACTTTCTACCTTACCTTGCTGCCTCTGATGAATAAAGAAGCACATTGATAATGAGGTTAGAGTACTCGTGTAATTAACATGAGGGACAGATAACTAAACTTTGTTCAGTTATCTAACTGTATATATGTCTTATCTTTTTCTAGCACCCAGTTCAGTACCTTTCAATACAATTCAACGAGTATTTTACAAAGCTTAGCCAGCTATCTTTTATATCTTCTGAATGCAGGTTTGTAGAGTAGCAGGGATGGGGAAGAACAAGAGTATGTATGGATAGGGCTATAAAAAGGTGCATATCCTTTGACCCAGCAATACCCTTTCTAGGGCTGGATCCCAAAGAGATCACACAGATGGGAACTGGACCAGTATGTACAAAAACATTAGTAGCAGTTCTTCTTGTGGTGGCAAAGAATAGGAAATCAAGGGGATGGCCATCAATTGGGGAATGGCTAAACAAATTGTGATATATGAATGTAATGGAATACTTTTATGCTATAAGAAATGAGGAGCAGACGGACTTCATGACAACCTGCAAAGACATATATGAACTGATGCCAAGTGAGGGGAGCAGAACCAGAAGAACATTATACATGATTACAGACACATGGTATCTGTAAGGACTAACTTTGATAGACTTGGCTCTTCTCATCAATGCAAGGTTCAAAGACAGCTCCAAAAGACTCCTGATGGAAAAAGCTATGCACATCCAGAGAAAGAGCTACAGAATCTGAATGCGGATTGAGGCAAACTATTTGCTCTCTCTTTTTTTTGGTTTTGTTTCTTCTTTCTCATGGTTCACTCCACTGGTTATAGTTCTTCTTTACAACTGGACTATTATATAAATAAGTTTAATGAGAAGACATATGTAGAGCCTATATTGGATTGCGTGCTGTCTTGGGGGGCAGGAGGGGTGGATAGGGAGAAAGAGAAAATTTGAAACTCAAAAACTTGTGGAACTGAGTGTTGCAAACTAAAAATAAAAAAATTAATTAAAAAAAGAGGATATATGGATGGGTCAGCACAGACACATCCATACCAAAAGGGAGAAAAATGATCCTTGCCAAGCCCTCCCCGAAAAAGACAAGCAAACTAAACCATCAACTCAGACCATATTCCCTTATCTCCTACCCCTGCAATCATAAACTTTGTAGAACCAGAGATGGTCATGGAGATTATCTGAAGTACTCTCAGTGTGTAACATATAGTAAGCTCGTAATGTATGCTTTTCTCTTCATTCATTAATTCATTTCCTTATTTTGTTAAGGAGAGAGCTAAGGCTAGGTACATTAAATCACTTGCTCAAAGTCATGTAGTTCAAGTGACAGAGCCAGAATTTGAACCCTGGTCTATGTACTTCATGTTTGAAGGCAGATTATAAATGGTGGTAAAAGAAAATGATAGTGATCATGACTGAGATTGGCTAGTGTCATCTTTGGATAACTGTATGTATGGTTTTGTTTGGTTGTTTTTCAGTCCTGTCCAACCCTTCCTGACCCTGCTTTGGGTTTCCTTGCAAAGATTCTGAGGTTGTTTGCCTTTCCCTTCTCCAGCTGATTTTACAGATAAGGAAACTGAGGCAAACAGATGAGTCTTCCTGACATCATGCCTGGCACTATATCCATGGTGCCACCTAGCTGACCAGTCTACAGATGAGGTCTGTCAGTTACCCTCAACCTAGTTTAGCCCATTTGCTGAGGTGGGTTTACCAGGGTGTGGTCACTGCAAGTGCTACAGCTTCTTGGAGTCACAGGTGAGAGTTCGGTGACCAGTTGGACACTAAAGGTAGATGAGCAGCCCTGAAAAGGGCTGGACAAGCCCTCACACCAAAGGTGCTAGACCTCCCTTAATATTGCGTACAGCCTTACATGTACATATACATATACATATATGTATACGTATGTCTATATATAAAGTTAGGAATGTTGGGTGTTATTCTTAACCCAGGCATTCGTTCTGAGATATGACATAGCTAACAGTATCCATCATGATTAATGATGGGGACTGAACATGAACATATCTGAGCTGAAAGGGAGGTCAAGAATAGTGGTCATCAGTGACTTCATAAAGAGATACTTCTTGTCTGTATCTTGAAGTCTTAAGATTATGGGGCATTCAGGAATAGTAAGGAGGCTAGGAGAGAAGATTCCTCACTGTGAAGTTCTTGAGTAAAGGGGAAGGAGGCTAGAGCAAGGAGAAAGAAGTTCCTGAGTAGAGCCGTTGCTGCTCCCAACTATAATTCCCTTCCTATTTAGAATCCAAACAAACTAAAGGGATGGGCTGGGGCTAGCAACTCTCTTGGAGATGGACAAGGGAAGTCATTATAACAAAGCAATTGACCCCAATCTATCATTGGGGATCCTCTAATTTAGAAGATACTGTTTTTTTCTTTGCCAGTTATTCGGGTAGTAAAGTAGTAGGTAGTAAGTTGTCATAAGGATAAATAAATCTATTGAATGCAGTGGGTAGGACAGATGTGCTGCTGTGGGGTCTTCTACCTGTCAGTGGAGGGTCACAGTGGATGATGGGATCTAGAATTTGGAAATGTAAAGGATTTTTAGAAATTATCTAGTCTATCTCCTCATTTTGCAGTTGAGAAAACTTGAGGATCATGGATTAGAATTACAAGGGACCTCTAAAATTGAAAGAATTTAGAGTCACAAGAGACTTTTTTTGTTTTTGTTTTAGATGAAGATACTGAGGCCTAGAAAGATTACATGGCTTGTTCATGTTTATTCTGGGAGTAAGTGGTAGAGCCAGATTTCAAACCTCTGATTCCAAAGTCAACATTTTTTTTTTTTTACTGTACGATGATGCTTGTCTTATCTTCTGCCAAGTCTAGGGGCTCTTTTTACTATGGTGCATTCTAAATTTCTTGTGCCCACATTTTGTTCTCTATTTGTACAGAAGATACACAGTTTCTCCAAACATGCACTAAAAGCTAAGAATGAGGATCTAAGATCTTGTCTAAGAAGGATGTGTGTGTATGTGCGTGTGTATGTAAGACTATGCAATGTGTGTATTGGAGAAGGGGTTGCTGTTAGTTGGAGGGAAGCCTAGCCGAGGAAAGAGAAAACTCACCTGCCTGCTGCTAAATCAAAGTCTGCTTTTATTTTATAGTTACTGGAGAAACTGTTCATGTTTGGTCCCTTTAATGTGACTCCCATGATGCCTCTGAGGTCACCAAAGCTTGTGGTGAGTTGCTAATTTATACTGTTTCACAATTTTAAGGTACCTAGGAGAATTGTCTTCCATCCGCTATTACTTTCTAAACTATAATGCACTTTTAAGTAAGTATTAACATAAGGATAGCTTTTTTGGGTGAATACATTTATCATTAAATATAGGGAAAACAGCATAGTTCTCTGTTTGCATATATCAAGGGAGTTGGAGAAATTTGTGGTAGAAAAAAACCCAGGAATTTTCAAAGCGCTCTAGTTTGCTTGTCCAGGTAGTTTGGCAAGAATCATGAAATTTGAAGATATCCAGCTGTGCGATTTATTTTTTAAAATTTAGGTTTGTCTACAGCAGCTACAAATCTGAACATAAGTAGTAGATGTGTGTTCCAATGGTTCATTTGCAAGTCAGTAATTTGGAACTCGGATTGTGTTTTCTGTAGAAGTAGTGTAATGACTGGTGTTTAAGGTACCTAGACAGTGCCCCCTCTTCATATCCGCTGTCATTTCAATGTCACTGAACTATTATCCTGATAATATTAGCTTAGATAGTGAGAGCAAGAGAAACCGAACTAGGTTTACATTTTGCATCCTCTCTCCTCTCCTGTTGTGTCTCTCTCCCACTTCTCTGTCATCCTCTCTCAAGGTAGTCTCATTTAAGCCTAAGCCTGGTCCCCATTACAATATCCCCAAATCTGTCCTATCTAGGGCTTTCCATGCTCCAAAAATATCTTTTATATGTAGGGCAGAGCCAAGGTGATGGAGTAGAGGAAGCTCTAGGCCAAGCTCTCCCAACATTCCTCTCCAAATAACTTTAAAATAACTCCTAAAATTGAATTCTGGAGTAGCAGAGACAACAAAAGGTCAGATTGAGACATTCTTCCAACACAAGACAATTTAGGAGGACCAAAGGACATATAGGGGTGGAGGCTGGCTTGGAGACCATGTGGATGCAGCACCAGTCCTGTGACTTGGTGGTGGTGATAGCGGCAGCAGCAGCAGGAACTTCAGGAACTCTCAAGCCAGAGACTATAAGGAAACTAATCAGAAAGATATTACAAGTGATCCAGGACCAGATTCTATTTGGCAACTCTGTTATCTATACCCATTTCTAGCACTTCTACTCATGAGGGTAAAAGGACTCTGAGGAACAAGAGTGCTCTCTATCTGAGGCAGGAGTGGTATCAATTGTGATCCCAAAGGATAAAAGGCCCTTTTAGATAAGGATTAGAGTATAGACCAGGAGAGCACTGAACATACCTCTCTCTGGATGCTTCCTGGAAGCACTAAAAACTTATAAACCCCTTAGAACTAGCTCTGAAAATTACAGTACAAAAAAGCCTAGAAATATTTCAAGAAATTATAAAGGAAAACTGCCCCAATATCCTACATCCTGCAGGCAACAATAGAAATAGAAAGAATACACTGATCCCACCTGAAAGAGATCCCAAAGTGAAAACTTTCAGGAATATTATAACCAAATTCTAGAGCTCCTGGGTCAAGGAGAAAATACCTCATGTGGCAAGAAAGAAACCATTCAAATATCATGGAGGACAGGTAGGATCACACAAGATTTAGTAGCTACCATGTTAACAAATTAGAGGACTTGGAATAGGATGTTCCAGAAGGCAAAGGAATTAGGATAACAACCAAGAATATTCTACTCAGAAAACTTGAGTATAATACTTTGGGGGGTGGGGTGGGGGAAGGATATTTAATGAAATAAAGGACTTCCAAGCATTACTGATGAAAAGACCAGAGCTAAATAGAAAATTTGACTTTTAAATCCAAGACTCAAGAGAAGCATACAAAGGTAAATATGAAAGAGAAATCATAAGAGATTCAATAAGATTAAACTGTTTCCATTCCTTTATGGAAAAATGACACATGAAACTTCTTAAGAACTGTGTGTTATTACTAGGACATTCTTCACAGATAGAGGGCACGGGAGTAAGCTGATTATGTTTGGGTGACCTAAAAAAGGAGGGACAAGAAAGAGAAATGCCGAGAGAAGGAGGGAATTAAGAGGAATAATGAGGAGAATTATCCCACATTAAAGAGGTATTTATGGAAGAGCTTTTGCAGTAGAGGGAAAAAATGGCGGGAAATGGGAAAATGAAAATTTTCATCTAAATTGGCTCAAAGAGGACTATAGATATAGATATATATTACATAGACACACATTCAATTGGGTATAAAAATTTCTCCTACCCAACAGTGAGGTAGGAGGGGAAGGGGATAAGAGAAATGTGGGGAGGGGTGATTAAAGGGAAGGTGAATAAAAGAAGTAGAAAGCAGAACAAACTAGAAAAGGACAGGATAAAAAGAGAGACAGGATAAACAAAAGAAAACAGGTTGGAAATTATAACAGTGAATGTGAATGGGATGAATCTGCCCATAAAATGGAAGCAGATATTAGAATGAATGAAATCAGAATCCACCAATATATTGTATACAAGAAATGTACTTGAAACAGAGAGATGCACACCAAGTTAAAATAAAGGTTAAAGCAAAATCTATTATGTTTCAGTTGAAGTGAAAAAGGCAAAGGCAGCAATTAGGATCTCAGACAAAGCAAAAGCAAAAATAGACCTAATTAAAAGAGATTATCAGTAAACTATACCTTGTTAAAAAGCTACACAGACAATGGAGTGATATCAATACTGAACACATAAGTACCAAATCCCTCCAAACACCTGTTAAAAATGGCTCTGAACAAATTCTAGAAATTATTAAAGGAAAAGCTTATAGGAGGAAATAGACAGCAAAGCTATACTATATAAGGGACCTCAATTTCCCTTCTCAGAGAAAGATAAATCTAATCATTAAATAAATTTTTAAAAGTTAAGGAAATGAACAGAATCTTAGAAAAGTTATAGATGTCTGGAGAAAATTGAATGGGGATAGAAAAGAGTACACTTTTTTTCTCAGCTGTACATGGCACCTTAACAAAGATTGACTGTGGATTGGGCCATAAAAACTTCACATACACCTTTTTACTTTTATCTCTAGCAATAAATATTTCATTTGTTCTCATTCAGAGTTGTGTTGTCTAAACTTTGATTCCCTGGTGTGAAATGTAAGATTTTTACAAATCAAAGAATAATTGTGGAAATACAATGTTGAACACTGGTCTATTCTCTCTATTTTCAGCACTTTTCCATTATATCCCAGAGTCTAATATTATAAGCTATTTCTTTATCCTGGCATCAATACTTACTTATTTTGTATTCTATTCCACTAAAGCCCAGAAATCTTTGCTGGGTGAGAGTCACCTTAAAACAAAGGGAAACACACCTGGGCTAGTCTGTTGACATCTTTTCTCCTGCTAACACATTTAAAAAATTTGTAATGTAATGCAATGTAAATTTAAAATGTGTAATTTTAAGAGACAACATCCTAATTTATGAGTGTGACTCCAATGGTGAGGTTTCAGTATGCTGAAATATATGTTCAGAAAAGGGGTGGGGTGGGTTATATTTGTGGGACAAATAGCATCTATGCTACCTCTCACATCATATCACATAATTACTAACTTTTCTATGTGTAGGGGAAACTCTGGACCTGAAATTCTGTTTTGATGTGGAAGAGGGTCATTCTTTTCAAAAGGAATGAAATTTGTTTGTTGCTATAATTCCCATTATTTTATCAGTGTGAGAATTCTTATTATTATAAACTCATTATAACTTACAGTCTTAGAGAGTTGTCTATGACTTAGCAAGATAGGGACTTGCTGATGGTCAATCACACAGCTAGAAAGTGTCAGATGTAGGATTTGAACCCAGGACTTTCTGAGTCTAAATTTGAAAATAAATGACACTCTTCCAACTCAAAACAGAATCTCAAGTCCAGAGCTCACCCTCTTATGTCACCACATACTTTGCTAAGTGCTTCCCAAATAGATATAATACTGAGGCAGATAGAGGTTAAATGGCTTGCCCACAGTCACACAGCTAGTAAGCATCTTCCACATAGGGTCAAAGGACCATGAATTTAGAGGTAGAAGTGACCTTAGAGAGGTTAGGTGACTTGCCTAAGGTCACACAGGTAGTAAGTGGGAGGACCAGGATTCTAATGTAGCTCCTTTGAATCCAAATGCAGAAGTCTTACCATTGTACCACACACATTTTCTTTCACATCAATAGTATAAGAATTTTAATAGTTTAAAAGGTTCACATTTCCAAACACCAGGAAAAAGGGTACTTCCAGAGGGCAAGTGATAGAAATTGGCAACTAGGTGGCATAGTGGATGGAATGCTAGAAAGGGAGTTAGGAGGAAGATCTGTGTTCAAATGTGAACTTAGACACTTAGTAGCTGTGTGACTCTGGGCAAGTCATGTAACCTCTGTCTGCCTCAGTTTTCTCAGCTGAATAGAGAAACAATAATAGCACCTCTTTGTGAAGCACTTCGTGCAGTGTGTGGTGACACAGAAGGCAATAAATAAAAGGACTTTTTTCTCTCTTCCTTCTTTTCCTGTCTTCCTTCCTTCCATTCCAACTTACTGCAGTTCTAGAGTCTGTGGACATTTTGTCAAAAAAAAAAAGATATAGACATGGGGTGGAGCCAAGATGGAGGCTGGAAAGCAGGGACTTGCTTAAGCTCTCCCCCAAATCCCTCCAAACACCTGTTAAAAATGGCTCTGAACAAATTTTAGAGCTGTGGAACTGACAAAATACCAGAAGGAAGCAGGTCTCCAGCCCAGGATGGCCTGGATGGTCACTGAGAAAGATCTATCACATGGTTCTGGGAGTGGAGCACAGTCCAGTGTGGGCTGCGCCAGGACCAACCAGACTGAGAGTTGGGCAGAGCAGGCCTGAGGGCCATGAATCATTGAGCTGTGGCAGTTACCAGATTTCTCAACTAAAGACACCAGAGCAGGTTAGTGGGGAAACTGCTGGATCAGGGTGAGAGAAGTGGGTGGTCTGGCCCCAGCCCTGGAGGTGGTGGAGGTGGTGTGGTGGTGGCAGCAGCAGGAAGCTCCAGTGTCAGTTGCTTCCATATACCCTGGCTCACATGGTGGGAGGAATCAAACAGCAGATCAGAGCAGGAGTGCAGGGAGTGCTTTGCTGGCACAGTGCCAGGTTCTCTTGCTGTGCCCTGCTTGGATCTGGGTTGCGGTCTTGGCTGGCAGTTCTTGGGGGAGGAGGAGTGCTGCTGTGACAGAGCCTGTTGTGATGGTGGAATAGAGGTAGCTCAGAAAACAGCAGCGCAAGGCCCCTAAAGCTTTGGACAAAGTACTCTCTACTCTACAGTGATACCCAGACAAAAAACTCAAGGGTCAAGTAGTTGGCTGGGGCCATGAACAGGCAGCAAAAATGGACTCAGCCTATTGAATCTTTTTTTGGTGACAAAGAAGATCAAAACATACAGCCAGAAGAAGTCAACAAAGTCAAAGAGCCTACATCAAAAGCCTCCAAGAAAAACATGAACTGGTCTCAAGCCATGGAAGAGCTCAAAAAGGATTTGGAAAAGCAAGTAAGAGAAGTAGAGGAAAAATTGGGGAGAGAAATGAGAAGGATGCAAGAAAACCATGAAAAACAAGTCAATGACTTACTAAATGAGACCCAAAAAATACTGAAGAAAACAACACCTTAAAAAATAAACTAACTCAAATGGCAAAAGAGCTCCAAAAAGCCAATGAGGAGAAGAATGCCTTGAAAGGCAGAATTAGCCAAATGGAAAAGGAGGTACAAAAGACCACTGAAGAAAATACCATCTTAAAAGTTAGATTGGAGCAAGTGGAAGCTAGTGACTTGATAAG
>CM053622.1:653958083-653974354 GCA_028646595.1 Phalanger gymnotis | reverse complement strand
AAGCTTAAACTCAGTTTACTCCAAAGCTCATGGATTTGAATTGATAGCAGATTATGAAAGTACAAGAGTGTAAAAATGCTTCATCTAAATCATAGCAAAATGCCTATTCTCCAAAATAGAACCAACAGCCAAGGAGGAAGTTGTTGCCTTTAAGACAAAAGACAAATTAAATGTTCTAAACACTAAGAAGGCTATATTGATGGCTATTCATAGCCAGAAAAGGAAGAAAATTGAAACATTTCCTCTTTTCAGTGACAATGAAACAAACGACCAAAAAACCATGGCTCCATAGATTGCCATGTTTAAGCATTGTCAAAAGAAAGGACCCTTAAAGAGGAACAAGCTCGATCACTATGTGATCATCAATCTCCCCCTGAGTCAACATTAAGAAGATATTCATTGTGGATTTCAAGGCCAATAAGCATTGGCTCAAGTGGACTATAGAGAAACTGTATGACAAACATATGGTCAAGATCAGCAAATAAATCTGACTCAATGGAGAGAAAAAGGTCCATATGTTTAGTGTAGGTATTTTCAGTCATGTACAACTCTTAGTGACCCCTTTTTGAGTTCTCTTGGCAAAGATACTGGAGTCGCTTGTCATTTTCTTCTCCAGTTCATTTTACAGATGAGGAAACTGAGGCAAAAATGATTAAATGACTTGCCTAGGGTTATGTAGCTTATAAGTGTCTGAAGCCAAATTTGAACTCGAAAAGATGAATCTTCCTGGCTCTAGGCCTGGCACTCTCTTCACAGGTCTATGTGAGACTTGTCCAAACCTATAATGGTTTGGATATTAACAAAACTGGAATCACCTGATTTATAACAAGCTAACCTGATGCCACACAATAAACAGTTTTCCACTATAATAAAATAAAATAAATGGCCACCTTAGAGTAATTGCTATGTAGAGTATGACTTTTTCTTCGTACATATCTTACTTTCCTCTCACCTAGCCTTTTGCATCTACCTTTTTTCCAGGAAACTTTGCTTCTGTTTCTTATTGTAGCAGGTTGTCTTTTTATATATTGCAACCATGCTAACAATAATTAAAACTCATGATGCTTAGTAATTAACTCTGAGGTCAAGAATACATTAGTTTACAGTTGGATTACAATAGTTTGATTTAAGATGGCCATAAAATGAATATAATTGAATTTTACTAACATCGAACTATATCCTGCCTCTTCTAAGAAGGAAAGCCTAAGTGGTTTATTTGAGTCGCAAACAAAATAAGATTGCACTTACTAGATTTCTTTTTAACTCTCAGCATCACAAACAAGTATTTTATTGATGTTTAGGGGTGGGGTGAGGAGGGACCACTGAAAACATATGAAAGAGTGTGCAACATAAGAAGCTTCAGGTAAGAATTTATGTAAATTTGTTACCATTTCTTTAACTGTCTTCAGTCAACTCGGAGCTACCTGAGTCATGCAAAAGAATGGATAATCAATAAAAAGCCTTCAGGCAGTTCTTGAATCCTTCAGTGGATCCAAGATCTTACTCATGCAGGTATTTCTTCTAGCAGTTCAGGTTGCAATACATCTATACCTCCCCTGGAGTGCTTCCTGTCCACATCTTCCCATAGGTCATCCAGAGTGGGTTTTTCCAACATGTTAGGACCTTCCTTTAGATCTCTTGACCTTAATTGAGTACCAAGGCACTACACTGACTGTGCATCTGTTTTCTTTCATTTTTGCTACATGACCAGATCCTTTTTTTTTTATTCATACTTTTATGCTACTTCTAGCAATAAGCAGAAGGCTATTTTCACCACGTGACTCTCCATTGCTCTTTGTGTGATGAGCAGTTTCGATTATTCAGAGTTTGTGGTATTCCATGATTGATAGCTATATAGGATCATCAAAAGAATATTTGTGTTGTAAAGATAGGGATTTTTTTCAGAGAGAATATTGGGGATAGTTAAAGTACTGGGCAATTTAAATTCTGAGCCCAGTTCATCATTCCTTTGCAATTCAGCGTCTATTCAAAATATAAATATTGATAGGTATTCTTTAAGGTTCATTTATCCAAATACATATGAACATCTAGGACAATATTCATTTTTTGTCCACTTGGTTTTTCCTATTTGTATAGTTCAAACAAATTCTTTTGAGTTATTGTGGAGCTTACTTAGGAGTCTTAGCAACACTCCAGAACTTAATATAAATAACCGTAAGAGCAGGAATGTTTTGAGGATCTTCCCATCTATAAGGAACTCCTTTTCAATTTGTATTCCAGAGCAGATCTCCATGAACCTGATGAATATCTTTGGAGAGAGCATATAACTTGTTTTATATATATCTCATTTGATATTAATAGTCAGAGGATGGTCTTTCTTGCCTTGGCCTCTTCTGGTTGATGGAGTGCCTGTTAGTGCAGGATGCAGTGTAAAGATGGCTGAGTCTAAGAACTATACCACCCACAACCAATCATGAAAATGGCACAGAAATGGTAACAAGAAGCCCAGGTCACAGAGGTACGAGTCTCTGAAATAGATTGACCCAAAGTTACTGAGAAACAGGTACTTTGCCAAGAAACACAACGAGAAGGAGCTAAAGAAAATTCAGGCCAACAACACCAAAGCCATCAAGGGCTGAGCAGAGGCCATCAAGGCCCTGAGCACTGAGGCCTCCAAGGCCAAGCCCCTCAGGCTGAAGATCCTCAAAGCAGTATCCAGCATGCTGGCCACAAGATGGCCACCAAACACCCAGGGCCCAGGATCATGAAGCCCCACTCTAGGGTTGCTAGAACCGCTGACCCCAAGGTCACCAAGTCTGCCTCCAGGGTCAGTAAATCTGATCCCAAGATTATCAAATCTGGCCCCAAGGCCACCAAATCTGACGCCAAGGTGGCCAAGTCTGATCCCAAGGCTGCCAAGTCTGATCCCAAGGCAGTCGAGTCTGATTCGAAGGCCACAAAGCCCAGTGATTTGGAAGCTGCTAAGACTACTGACCCCAAGCCTGAGGAATCCAAAGTCAAAGATGCTGGGGCTAAAGCTGCTAGTCCCAAGCCTTCAAAATAGATGCTTCTGGACAGAGGGACTTATTTAAACCCTAAACCACCATTTTTTTTCCCACCCATGCTATGATTATTCACTATTTTGTACAAATAAAGGAAATGGTGACTCATAAGAAAAAAATTAATCAGAAGATAGTTAAGCAAAGTTAAGTCTGCTGTTGGATACATTAAGGAATCATTCATTATCTTAAAATTTGCTTAGAAGGCAACTTCTCAGAAAAGTCTCTGAAGCTACATTTTTGCTTTACTGACTCAAATAGTTTTAGTTCCAACTTAAAAATACACATATAATGGAATCTTGTATTTTCTGTACTTTTCAAACAATGGTGCATTGGTCTGCTGTAGAGTATCATTTGTAAATACATCCCATTCTTTTCTCAAATTTTTCATCAAGGATAACCTTAATATAGATGTAAGTTATTCTCATATTTTGTAGACATGGGAAAATAAGCATGTGGGTTGATAGAAATAACATCCATTTTAAAAATCTTTTGGTATTTTCACCTCTAATGATCCTTCAGTACCCCCAAGCAAATGAAGGATCATTGCTTCTAAGGTCTTTGACCAGCTTTTTGTCTTCAATGAGCAAGAAGAATGGAATTAGACCAGAAGTGATTTTAAGGTAGCTAGAAAGAAGAACTTCCCTAGGTTGAATTTGTTACATGTTAAAACTAGTTACTAGATGAAACTCTGGAATTTTGTTCTCTAATTATCATTCCAAACAGAGTGACTATTTACTTACTATTTTAAGTGCAACCTTGCCTAAGGCAAGGGAGTTGGATCAATAGGCTTTTGAAGTTGGGGTTCTATAAATCAAAATTAGGTATAACCTCACTTAGTAAACAGCAAATTAATCTTAGTTCTGTCCCCTAATCCATGGATATCTTGTCCTTGATTATCTACTCTAACTTATCACTGATATAAATGTCAATGTCACCTGCGACATGGACATTACACATTTAGATGGAGTTCTATTCTGATCCTGTCATTTCATTTGGAAGCTGTGCCATCTTTTAATGGGTGACTACTCTTTTCCTATTTTAATCTCTGTTAACATATCAAAGATCCAATGAGTTCTGAAATGCTTCTGATACCAGGAAGACATAATAATTTGAATAAGATTTACATCATAAAATAAATTTATGGAACACATTCTGACCTTGATTTATGAAAAGGAAGTCAGAGATACAACTCTTAGCGTTTTATTTGGTTGCATCTGCCATTCCCCAGTCACCCATTCATTTAAGCTCAACATAGTGAATAGGCACTAAGTTGATAAAAGCAGTTATAAGATATAAGATTTAGATTTAGGGCAAAAAGAAATCAGGTTAGGGGTAGGGCAAAGGAGTGTGAAAAAGGTTGTAGTAAAAGATCTAAAAAGCAATTGGGAAGAGGAGATTTTATTGCAATTTTTTCTTGCTCTCGTTTAATTATCTAATAAACCCTGCCACAAGGGGTAATAAAATAAAGGAAAGAGCATTAAAATCCCACTGCAGTACTAATTATGGAACCAGGGTTCACTTGATTCATTAACCTAGGGAGACTTCAGCTATCATCTTTTAAAAACAATCCAATATACAGTAATACTCCTTTGCTTCCTGAAAACCTGCTTCCATTGGTGGAGGGAATTGTAAGCTACGATTTATTGCGTAATATATATGTGCATATATATATATATTACATATATACACACACAATGTGTATACATATACACACACATGCATATATATCTATATATATAATGTATTCCTATTGTGAATCCTAGAGAATAAAAGAGATGCCCCACTTAGAGAATAAATGTATAAGAGAATAAAGAGATACCCCACATGAGAATGAATCATGGAAGATATACAGGGAGATGTTTGGAGCAAGTAGCTGGGTGAGGAATACATTGTTGTCTAGGAAGAAGGCTACGTAGGCCTCCTAGTCCCAGGCTACATGAGCTTTATGTAGAAGTGGGTGATTGGGTGTACAAGTGCTAATTGAGCCCTAGGGAACAGGGAGGTAGAGAGAAAGAGACAGAGAGAGAGAGAGAGAGAGAGAGAGAGAGAGAGAGAGAGAGAGAGAGACAGAGACAGAGACAGAGACAGAGACACAGAGACACAGAGACAGACAGAGACAGAGACTAGATAGACAGAAAAAGAGAGATAGAGATGGAAGACATGGAGAGAGAGATAAGTGGAGGGAGAAGGAAAGGAAGAGGGCAGAAGATGAAGACAAGAAGGTGAATGAGGGTTCTTTGGCTGGAGATCCCCAGGAAGGTTAAAGAGGTGACTACAATGTTGTTCTAGCTTTCCAAGGCTCAGGGAAACAAATCTTGGGGTAGCACAGCAAAGTGTTTTCTTATCTAAAGAGCCAGAGGGCAAGTACACATCTTCTGTAGGCCAGGATCTGTGGGTTTAATGTGAGGAATATTTAAAATTTTCCATTAGGTCACCTAAGGGAATTTGTTGGGAATGTACATGCTAGGGGTGAGGGAGACGGAAGAATGGGAAGGAGTCATAGAGAGGGGGCAGTTTACCAACATCCTCATGAACAAGAATCCATAGTTATTGCTGGAGAAAACAGATTCTAGAAGGACAGAGGCTTATGGAAGCCTTTTTAAACGGAACCTCTATCAGCTATAAAACTACAGCTGATGCAGCACCCAGGCATGGCTTGATCACTTGATCTCCTGGACAAGATCAGGAAGAAGAGGTCCAGCCAGACAAGAGAAGGGGACAACTAAGAAAAACTAAGTTCTTATTACATTTAAATAGTCATTGTTATTTATTGTCGTGGTCACAGAGCAGGAATACTGCTTGGCTGTTCCCTTGAAGGTTGGAGTAAGCTGGGAAGTAAATACACCATTAAACCTTCTCCCTTGGACTTTGGAGCATGTAAACAAGTAATTGAGATTATGTCATCATAGCTTTAGAGCTGGAAGAGACCTTAGAGGTCATCTACCTAATCCCTTAATTTGACAGATAAGGATACTGAGGCCCGGAGTGGTTAAGAAATTTGCTCATGGTCACACAGGTAGAAGTATTACTAGCACTGTTAGCGAAAAAAAAAAAAAAACCCTGCTATATGGGCCTGGAGCTTACAAAGCATTTTTGGAGAAATACAATTATCACTTCCACATCGAAGTTTCACTATACTGCGGGTCTGCATAAGAAATTAAACGGGAATTTCTGGGGAATTTTGCGGGACCCACAGATGACACAAAAAATATTTGGAAACTCAGAAATGCATGAAATATATGCATCGTATTGTATAATATTAACATATTTTATCTTTTAATACCGTAGTAATTCAGACTTTTTCTCTGGTACAAAGGGAGGGTCAAAAAATTTTACATGGATTTTCCAGATCCAGGGGGTGCCTTGTCCCTAATCTCCTGGATGTGCAAAGGATGACTACAGCTAATATAAATAAAATAATCAGAGACAAACTAAATGGAAAAGTGAGTGATAAAACATTGCTGATTTTGTCCTTGTACTCTCTATATGCTTCCATGTTCTGCAGGTCCAATAGAAGTTGAGAAAGGAGAATCAGTATAAGGTAGAAAAATCACAGAAGGTGGGTTTTTGTTTTATTTTGTTCTGAAGAGATGAGACTTCAGCTAGGCCTTGAAGATAATTAGTGTTAGATAAAAGCAAAGGAGGAAAGAAGGAAGGACAGGTGGGGGAGTGTTTTGTGATTTGGATTCTGGTCCTGCCTCTGAAATAAGCTGTTTCCTCTGAAAGTCACTTAACTCCTCAGTGCCTTAGGCAACTTTCTAAGATTTGAGATAATTTGTTATTCAGCCTTAGTGAATGAACTTTTCACACTGAGAATTCTCTGTACTCATGAAATTACAGGTCCAGATTCCTAGAAAGAAAATGTGTGTGTATATGTGTGCGTGTGTGTGTGTGTTTGTGTGTATGTGTACACATATGGGAATATTTTGGTGGGAGAGAAAGGCAGTAAATATAGTAAGTCAAAGAAAAGTAAAAGTAGTTATAGGAAAGAGTTATTATAAGAGAGAATACCCAGATATGTAATTAATACATCACTACAGCCTCAAGAAGAATTTAAAATTTATATAAAACCTGAATATTAAAAGAGATGGAGACTTGACCTATGACTTTACGAATATTGTTGTTTTTGTTCAGTCATGTCTGACTCTTTGTGACCCTATTTGGGGTTTTCTTGGCAAAGATGCTAGAGTGGTTTGCCAGTTCCTTCTCCAGCACATTTTACAGATGAAGGAACTGATGCAAACAGGGTTAAGTGACTTGTCCAGGGTCTCTTAGCTAGCCAAATTTGAACTCAGAAAGATGAGTTCTTTCTGATTCCAGGCTGGATGCTCTATCCACTACACCAAATTATAGGGAACACCTAGATGAAAGCTTTCCCAACACCAAGAAAGGTTGGAAGCTTCTCTGCAACTTAGTCTAGAGTAGTGAGTAATTAGTTAACTTGCCCAGGATCACATAGTCATCATGTTAGAGTCAGGACTTGAATCCAGGTCTTCCTGGTTTTGAGAAAAGGCTCTCTAGCCACCATAACAGATCCTATGAATTCTTTGATGCTGATTAAGGCTTGAGCTCCTTCCAAGATACATTTCTTTCTCTTTCTCTCTGTCTCCATCTCTCTATCTCTGTCCTTCTTCTCTCTCTCCCCCATTCCCTCCTCCTTTCTCACAGCCAGACAGATAGACACATACACACATTTATCTAGTAATTTTCCATAGATATGAATATAGTAATTTCCCAGGGTATGGAAGTGGTAAGCGGAAGGAGAAGCAACACTGACCGCCACTTGGAAACACTTCTTGCTGCCTGAGTGTTCTCTGACTTGGCCAGGGCACCTTTGGAGTGATCGTCCAACTATCTCTTGGTTGTGCTCTTTCAGCAAGGTTCTCTCTGGGCACTCTATTCCATGTCCTCATAATTCAGGATAACATCTCGCATGCTGTGAAAACTTCACATGAACACGTATGTCACGTCATTAGTGTTAATAAATGATAATAACGCTATTATATGACTAACATATAAATGAAGAGGAAATGAATGATCGCCATTATCGCTCTTTTAATGCATTAACAAATCTACTAGCCCTGACTTCAGGAAAGTAAATGACACCTCAGCTTTCTTCTCTCATAATTAATTGCAATATAAAACTTCCACATGTAACCTTAGTCTACAAATGGGTCAAAGCCCATCTACGGGTATTTGTAAAGAGATAATAAAATTAGCACACAGTGAACTGCTCTGGGAAACAGTAAGAACTGACCCCAGCCTCATCTCAGTAACTTAAACAAATCCCTTTCATGTCCCCAAAGATCCCAGCTAAGCTGACTTTGATGGATAGAATCTTACATTCCTTATACTTCAAGAAGATTTCATTTGATCCTCTGTATTTAAAAAAAATAATCAAGACCACTTCATAACTGTCTTGAGGGCTTCGCTTTTACTACCTCTCACCTTCTTCATGATCAGAGGTTGTGGGTGGGCTTGGCAGAATACAACGAAAAAAATGGAACCAGATGTCAACTTGTCTTCCTTGTGTGGTTGGCCCCTTTTCCTCCATGCTAATGACTTAATTGTTTGATATAACTTATTAGACTAAGGGTCTCTTTGAGTTCTTCTTGTTTAATCCTTGCTTCCAACACCTCGGATTCTTAGTTAATGCCAATAAAATCCAATAGCCATTCTCTCAGGAGACACCACATGCAATGACTAAATCTTGGAAGCTCTAATTAATGTCAGTGTTGTAAAGGCGAATGACTATATGAGCTTCTGTTTCTTTTTTCCTGTTGCAATACTTTCTGTCTCTTATTTTGTCTCCCTTTCCTTTATTCTTCCTCTTCTTTCCTTACTTCCCCCCTTCTCTCTCTGTCAATTTCTTAATACCTCTGTTTTTTCCTTCTTATACTCCACATTCCCCCCTCTCTTTCTTTCTTCCTTCTTTCCTATCTTCTTTCTTCCTCTGGTCATCCCCACCCCCTCCCAGTCTTCTCTTCTCAGGGAGAGCTGAGGTTGAGAATTTCGAGGCTTGCAAAGGATTTCATGAACAAGTTACTTGTGGGAAGATAGAGTGCACATTCTTGGTATTGTCTGGGGGCATTTCTAAGGGGCTTCCTTTATTCTTGTGTGTTGTGAAATAATTTTATAATCTCTCCTTTCTCTGCCCATCCTGCATTTTTTAATTTATTGTCCTTCACCCACATCTCCTGCCAGCAGCTTCTGACTGTGTTTTATTTCTCTGGCAGTCGTGGGATACTGGAAACAAAGCAGATTTGGAACAGAAGCTGATTTTTCCCCATCTAAAGTGTCCACCGTTCATTTATAACATGGTTGTTTTGTCATTACTGAGAAAAGCAAACAGCTGGTTTGATGGAAAAGGCTGCCCCAGTCCCCTGGGAAGGGAGAGTTCAGATGTGATGCAAGCTGACAGAGGGTGAAAAAATAATTTTCAAAGTGATAAGTTTGTGCAGCTGTGATGGACAGCAAAGATGGCATCTGCCCAGAGAAGTAAAATTCAAGGTATCCTTTGATCTGGTGTGCTTAGAAAGAGTGATGTCAAGAGACAATTAAAATCACTATGGCATGGCTTACAGTTGCTGACTAAGAGTCAAAATACTGTAGAAACAGAGTTTTGGAAACTTAGATCCAGCAGACATTTAAAGAATGCTTGCTTACTCAAGGACATTTCAAGATTTTAATATTCCATTGTGATATTTTCGTAATCACCAGTAGAGGCCTCCAGACACCTCATTAAGTAAACAAATACACATTACATGAATAGATGCATGCATAGGGGAGAAGATGGCATTTATATTTCATTGACTTGGGATAAATGCAAGTAGTTGCTATTGACAAGGTTGCTTTCAGTGTTGTCAAGCATATTTGCCCTCTAGCTATGTCCAGAGGTGGTACGGTAGTTTTTTTGAGCTGTCTAAAATTCCTCCTGTGTCAATACCTTGTTGGAAATTGAAGGATCATAGTGCCATAGAATTGTAGATATGGACCTAAAAAGGAACTTAGAGGGTGTTTAGTTAAACCCCTTCATTTTACATATTAAGAAACTGAGGCCCAGATAGGTTAACAAAATATAACTTTCCCATTTTAAAAAAATACATTTTACTGATTAATACAAGAAGCCCATTATAAACTTTGAATATTTATAACCTTATTCTCCCAGGCCAGCTAACCCCAGTTTTCTTGAGTCCGGTTTCCAGGAGGGGCAGAAGTGTGGAAGAGAGGTAGGGGTGTGTGTGTGTGTGTGTGTTTTAATTAGGTTACAAAACTAGAGCAGTGGATACTTGACCGTAGGCACCAAATACAAAAAGACTTTTCCCTTTAATCAAAATCTGGACATCTTTTCAATTGAGCACTAAGAAGTTTCGGTTGGCATCTATACAGGAGGAAAGCTTTAGAGACAAGTGGACTCAGCTAAAGAATGAGATTTCCACTGATATCTTATAATTTCTTTTTTATTTGGCAGTGTACATACATATATAAAAAATACACCCCCCCAAATAAACTAAAAATATAAATGTACATATACGCATATGACTTAAAAAGACATCTATATTTTGGTACAAAACCATTTGTTGATTGCCTGTTTTCTGTCATTTCACTTATATTTCTTTTTTTTCTCCCTCCCTCTCTCCTTCTCTTCCTTCTTCCTTCCTTCCTTCCTTCCTTCCTTCCTTCCTTCCTTCCTTCCTTCCTTCCTTCCTTCCTTCCTTCCTTTCTTCCTTCCTGCCTTCCTTCCTGCCTTCCTGCCTTCCTTCCTGCCTTGCTGCCTTCCTTCCTGCCTTGCTGCCTTCCTGCCTTCTTTCTTTTCCCGTCCTGGAGTGTGAGCTATTAATCTGCAAAGACTGCTCTGGTCACCATCTCTGTTAAATACAGTTTTCCCATTGCTCAGATTTTCTAAGAACCCAGTTAGTTCCTTGTTAATGATTCTATCAAGCTTAAGCAGTTTCTTACATATTAACTACTGCAACGACTATACATTTTGCTGACAGCATACATAAATTCATTTTAATGTTGCATTAATTGATTTTTAGTTCATTAGGAGTGCTTTTGCCCTCATTTGAAAAGGAAGTGTGAATGTATTTTTTTCCTTAACAGCAGATTTGTTATTTGCTGGAGTATTAGAAAAGTGTTGATTAGGCATTATTCATCTGTCATGTTGGTTTTTAAGAGTATTTGTAAACTAGAATGAACTGGACAGAGTTGGAGCTGTGCTGTACAAGTAGGTGTGGTTGTTCAAATTAAGTTAATTACCTTTGGACTAAGAGTGTGACATTGGAGTAAATGTGGTCCAAACACTGGGCAAAATCCCTTCCTTCTCTCATACAAATGTTCCTTCCAATTAGAGAGTGACATCAGGAGGATAGAGAAACCTTATCTGCAGGCTTCTCTTGGTATAGAGGCATAGACATATACATACATACATACATATACATATATATATATATGTATGTGTGTATGTATATATGCATGAGTGTATATGTATAAATTTGTGTGTGTATGTATTTTTAAATCTCATTGTCCTTTTCTCCAATGGCTTCACCCCTATGTAGGGTCTTCCCCTTCTATTTCCCACTCCTTGGCTTTATTTGGCTCCTTCATTTCATTCTAAAACAAAGGAAGTAGCAGGTTTTGAAAAGTCCCTGTCCCTCTAGTGTTTTCAGAGTATGCTGATGAGCTATTGAAGGACTAGGGTCCTGGGAGTTCTTTGTTCAGACTCTTCTGCTCAAGGCAAAGCACGGTCTGTTTTCTGCTTGCTGCCTGAAAGAAATGAGGCTGAAAAGGATGGGGGAGAAACTAAACAAAACAAATCAGGAAATTTGAAAATATTTCTAGAAAGGCATCTATTGATGTGGTTTATACTACAATTTGGGGCATTGCTAGTGATGTGCATGAAATGGAAAGAACTGTTTATAGAAATCATCTGCATTGTAACAAGGAAATATTTGGGAAGGAGAAAAAAAGACTTTTGATTGGGAATGGAGTCGCCAATTTAGAACTTTATTTACATATCCACAGAACCTTAGCATTATAGATGTAGAGCTGGAAGGATCAGTAGTGGTCAGAGATTACAACTTGCTTTTAAAAATCTGAGAGCCCACCAAGGCTAAGTGACTTGCCCAGGGTCACACAATTAATAGGTGTCTGAGGTGTGATTTTGCTGTGGAATTTAATCATATTTTGGCCTGTCACTTATGTCACATGTAACTGAGTCTTTTTCAGGAAAGAATGAGGACTGAGTTATTTTTTCAGCAATGGAATAGATTTTCATGAATAACCCTTTCTTTCATTTGATCATTTGACCAATAACAGAAAAGCAATAGCTGCTCACAGGTAGGTGTAGCTGCAAATGAGAGTAAGTCTTCCTCGTCCTCATCTTTGGAAAAACTCAAACTTGGCCTCACTGCAAGCACAGTGTGCTAGTGCCTGGCCCATTATAGGCACTCAATAGATGTTTTATCTGTCTGTTTATCTAAAGAGAATGCCATTTCTCATCCCTTTTTATTTTCATACCTTTTCGATGGAAACAAATCATGCTAAATGCAACATGGATGTCTTTTAGAAGGCAAAGACTTTTAAATGATGAAGGAATAAACCGCTTGCCAGAACACATGCTACTCTGAAAGTAGAAACAATTTGCAAGTTATCAGTACTTTGAGTTTGCTAGCAAATAAATTACTAAAATTGCCCAAAGACAAAAGCAGAGATTCCTAGCAGAGTGTGTTTGGAATCAGCTTATTTTTGAAAGACTTGGTTACTGATTTTGACTCTTAAAACACATGGCAACAGTTTTTAATTTATCTCTAGTCGTACAGTGCAAAGGTCATTACTATTTGCCTTGGCTGTTGTTGTTAAATCGTTTCAGTCACGTCCAGCCCTGCACGATCCTATTTAGGGTTTTCTTGGCAAAGATTCTGGAGTCGTTTGCTATTTCTTTCTCTGGTTCATTTTATACATGAGAAACTGAGGCAAACCGAGTTAAGTGATTTGCCCAGTCACATAGCTAGTAAGTTTCTCAGGCCATATTTGAACTCAGGGCCTCCTGACTCCAGGGCTGGTGCTCTATTCATTGGGCCATTCTCAGGTCTATTTACTTTAGACAAGTCACTTAATATCTCTAGGTGAGGCCTTCACAACCTACAGCCCGCTGGCTGCTTGCAGCAGCCAAAGAATTTCTGTTTGTCTGCGGAAAAATGTAGGGTTGCTACTGTGCATTCTCCTGTTTGTCCTGTGACCCCCAGCAACCAACCATCATCAGTCTGTCTGTAGTCTAACCCATCTGCAGGCCAAAGAAGTTCAGCCTATTTTAATTTTGGCCCCTACCTACTGTCAAGTTGTATAGGTCTGCTCTAGGCTTTAGGTTCCATAGCTATAAAATAAGCTAAGGTCCTTTTCAGCTTTATAGCCTACTTCTCTATAAATGAAATTTGATATAATGGGAAGAGCACTTGATTGGGAGTCTGGAGACGTGAGGTCCTCACCTGCTTTTATCAAAACATCAGGCAAATTACTTAACTCTATGGACCACACTTCCCTCTTTCTGAGAATTCATAGGATCATAAAGTCCATTCTAGCTCAGCGCTTTCATTTTACAGATGAGAAAACTAAGAGCCAAGACAGGTGAAATGACTTGCCCATAGTCACACAGGTAGTAAATATCGGAGGTAGAATTTGAATCCAAGTCTTCTGGCTTCAAAGACCTTACTCTTTTTACTATATCAGTCTGAGTTGGATAAGATTCCCCCAAAGGCAGTTTAGTTTATATAAAAATATTATAAAATATGTTTTTATTAAAATTAAATGTTATAAATTAACATGAATTAATGTTAACATTAAAACAAAATGTTGTAATAAAATAGTTTAGTTTAAATATTTTTCTTAATTAAGGAAGACAATATTCTAAGAAACAATGCATCATTTCTTTTCTCAAACTAAATAGATCTCCAAGCCCTTCAGATGATTTTTTGGATATAAAGACAAGGGTTTACTTTTTTCATTCTGTAGCAGACTTGTTGTAGTGCTTAAATATCTAGAAAATACAGATAGCCAGTGCCATAGGTTGACCCAATTTGGAGTCCAAGCCAGCTGGAATGATTTGTCTGTCATACAAAGTCTTCAGAATGCTCTTATGTTTTGGACATGCTTACTGGAGAATACTCATCTGCATGCTGACTGCTAAGCCTATAAAGACTCAAATAAATTCAGTAGTCATATACTTAAAGTCATTGTAAGCAGAAGCACTCCCAGAATTCCCTGCTTAAAACCCCCCACATATTCTTTCTTCTTAATCTTTTGCTCTAAGATATCAGTTAAGATGATACTATTTTATTTCTCTGGAAACTAATAGCAAATGCTTTTTCCAGTCCAGCTCTCCTCTCCTCTCCTCTCCTCTCCTCTCCTCTCCTCTCCTCTCCTCTCCTCTCCTCTCCTCTCCTCTTGTCTTCTCTTCTCCCCCTCTTTCCTCTCTCTCTCTCTCTCTCTCTCTCTCTCTCTCTCTCTCTCTCTCTCTCTGTAACCATTGTATTTGGCCATTCTCCATTTTGGATTTTGAGGGGAAAACCAAAGGGAATATTAAATGGGTATCTTGAAGGAACATAAAAGAAAAAGAGAGGGGAAAATTCATATTTCCTGCATGATTTCTCTTGAGAAGAAAACAATCTTTGTCTTTAAAGAGAAAAATGGAACCTTCCTATACCTTGATATTTAGGGTCTCCTTTGTTATTCCAGTGCTTTTCCCAAAATCTTCATTGCGATGTGAGGACACAAATGATACTGGATATAGAATCTTTCATCCACAAAGGGTTTTATTTAGGTGTTAACAAAACATTTTAACTAACCCACTAACCTTTGGGGAGAATGCTGTACTTCTTGAAGTGATTTTGAGAAGCAAGTACCAGGGCATTTCCTAAGTTGCATTATCCCTTCAGTAGTTTCTCTTAGAGAAGAAAAAAAGAGGAAGAGGAAGAGGAAGAGGCCTAGGAAAAGGGTGAATTCTGAGGTCAATATACACTAGAAAAGCAACGTCTGAATACTTTCTTTTCATCTTTGTTGGAGTCCTTGAAAATGACTCTGTTTCTAATGAGCTTCTATTGCTATATCATAAATCACATTTAGAAGATGGTTTCTGTAAGGTGAAGGGTTTTCTTTATTATTGTTATTATTGTGAATATTATCATTAATCAGATGAAGTATAGAAAGAGAAGATGTTTTATGAAATTAGAAAGTTTAAGGCTAAATTGTTGACCTTTCACCAAACCTTTTTTTCATCATGGACACATTTATTTTTTGTGTTAGTAGCATTTTCTTAGTTATGGAGATAATTTATCCTGTTAGCTTTCTCTCTTCTCTTTTCAGTTCAAAAAAAAGGTACATTATAGAAGTGTTTTATATGTTCATTTAGAAAGCAGACTATATTTATAAATAGGCTTTTATTTATCATTGGAATGTTATTATTATTAATAACCATATAATACCTTCAAGTTTGCAAAGCATTTTACATATATTATCTCATTTAAATTTCACAACAACCCTGTAAGTGGGTACCTTTTTATTTTCTTGTCTAGAACTGTAATTTCATTGAAGTCCAGAACCCCAAGTGAAGAAAACTCACTCTAATAATATTGATTGGTGATTGCTTTGCAAGAAATATTCTTATAGAGTCACTAGTAAGGTACACTGTTTAGAGAGTTGACCTTAGAATAAGGAAGACCTGAGTTCAAGTTCTTCCACATATAGTCAAGCTTAGTGACCCAAGGCAAGTCACTGAACAGCTCTGTACCCCCAGACAACTGTCTAATAAGTTCTGTTATTACTAAATAATGCTCCTAGAGGAAAGATCTCCTATACAGGGTGGCCTTTGAGATGAGTCTTGAAGGAAGTCAGGGAAAGTAAAAGGCAGAGATGAGAGGATAGATCATTCTAGGCCTGGTAGATAGTACAAAAACAAAACCAAAAATGTGAGGCGCATTGTCATGTTTGAGTAATTTCCAAGTAGGCCAGTATGAATAGATTTTTAAACTATATGGAGGATAATAAAGTTTGAGAAGACTTGAAATAGGGAAGGTCCCAGTTCTAGATTCCTAGCAGAAGACTTTATATTTGATTTGGATGTAACCTTTGGCGCAAAGGGCCAGCTACATGGGACAGTCTTCTCATTGGTGGAGATTTATTGCTCAGTGTTTCATGCCTCTTTGAAGGGCAGATGGAATTAATGAGAGCACGGAAGAAAGATATGCAGTTCTT
>CM053622.1:653939070-653957583 GCA_028646595.1 Phalanger gymnotis | reverse complement strand
GGGGGGGGAGGGAGGGAAGAAAATCTGGAACCCAAAATTATGTAGAACTGTTTGTTGCAATCTAAAAATAAAAAAAAAATTTAAAAAAAAAGAAATCGGCAAATACTACAAATCAGAACTTGATTTATTGTTTTGTTGATTGTCATTCTAAACTTAAGAAAGCAATAGAGAAATTGTTAATATTGTACATTAAACTTAAAAGTGTGTTGTATGCACATTTTTTTTCCAAGGACCCTGTTGTTGATGTTTACCAGCACACTCCTGAGTCTGCTACTCAATGACACATGGTATCATATGCATAAAGGTGTTCATAGTAACACTTTTTGTCAGAGCAAAGAAATAGAAACTCAGGGAGACCCAGCATTTGGGGGAATAGATGAGCAAATTATAGCATGTGAATGTAATGCAATAGTGAACTCTATGAAATGACCAAAAGGGTAGATTTAGGGGGAAAAGCACAATTAAGTGAATTTGTAGGAATTGATGTAGAATGAGGGGAATAGAACTGGAGAAACAAATGGCAACAATATTGTGAAAAACAAAATTTGAAAGATCTAGCAATTCTTATCAATATAATGACCAAGAATGACTCAAGAAGACTGATAATGAAACATTCTTCTCTCCTCTTATCAACTAGAGGTGAAAAACAGAGCATACATTTTCAAACATGGCCAATATATGGATTTATTTTGCTTGAACATGATTATTGATTATAAATGAGGGTTATGTTTTTAAAATAGAGAACTTGGAGAGAGTAGAGGAGTAGTTCTAATGATAAGAGAACCAACAAAATATTTAAAAAGTACACAGAATGAGTTTCAAAGAGTAACACAAAGAGAGTAGCTTTGAGCTAACATGCTGAATAAAAGTCTTAAGTTGTACATTGCATCCTGGGCCATCTCCAGTGGTCCTGATGAGTATCAGGCTACTGGACCCAGATGGCACTGTAGGAGAAAGTGAGGCTGGTGACCTTGCACAGCCACCCCTCACTCAAATCAAAGTCAACTGCAAGTCATGTCATCATTTCCCTGATGTCATGGTCCTCTTCGAGAATGAAGGTCAAACACAACAAATTGTACATAATGAAGATTCATGGTTTTGTGTGTACAATCATTGTTTATATTCTTTTTTTTGTCTACAGAAATGCTCATAGTTGCTGGGTTTTGTCAAGTTCAGAAAAACAAAAAAAAATGAAATAAAAAGAAATAGTATTAACTAGGCTACTCTCCCAAAACTGAGTCAACCTACAGGGAAAAGATTTTAAAATCCCAAAGGAGGGTTGGATGGAAAAATACTTATGATATCTCCTATGACAGTGTTGTGTAAGTCACGTTAGAAAGAGCCAGGGAATTGGAGAAACATATAACATGAAGGTCATGATTTATATTTTCTATGGAAGTAGTGAGGTTGGATATCTTCCATACTGGAAATTATGGACTCCGGTGTTCTTACTAGACCCAAGAAATATTCATTTTGAGTTCTCTATTGGTTTACGGTATAAGATACTGGTTTGAACCTATTTTCTGTCAAAAATAATTGCTAATTTTCCCTTGCATTCTAATCAAATAAAACATCTTTCCCTCCTCTTCAAGAGTTCATGAAACTTTGGTTAATTAAAAACCCAGATTTTTGTACATGTTTGCTTTTAGTTTTTCCTCAGCTAACTACGCTAAATATACTAAATATCTCATTAATACGCTTTTCTGTTTTTTTATCTAATACTACATAGTTTTGATGATTTCTACTTTGTTACATAATTTGAGATTTTACTAACGTATAAGTCTGGTCATACAACTCTCCATTCAATAAATTCCAACATCTTTTCCTTTCCTCTAGGATCAAATAAAAATTCATCTGTTTGGCTTTTAAAATTCTTCCCCAAATAGCTCCAACCTAATTGTCCAACCTTACTGAATATTTTTCCCCGTTCATGCTCTCTACAATTCAGCCAAATTTAACATTTATTGTTTCTTGAATACAACACTTTATCTTTTGTGCCTGTGCCATTTTAGCTCATTCTATCATTAAACTTCTCCTTCTCTTGCATCTTAGAATCCTTTTTTACCTTCAAAACTCAGCTCAAACACCATATCCTAAATCTATGATATCCCTAAGCTACTAGTTATCTACCTACCAAGTTACCTTAATGTACTTTGTATACATACATGTGTTTATATTTGTGTGTGTGTGTGTGTGTGTTGCTTTCCCTGATATCGTATACACTTCGTGAAAGCAATATCTGTTTAATTTTGTGGTTGTCCCTAGCACAGTGCTTGGCACACACTAAATACTTAATAAATGTTTCTTGATTGACTGGTTGAAAGACATCTGGTAATTCCAAGTTCCATTCTTCCTAGGCTTCTATTTGACGATTCCCCTCAATCATTAATCATTCCTCAATTCTTATTCCTTAATCTTATTCTTTTATAAATTTTGTTATTAATCTGTCCATTTCTATAAAATTCTTCCTTTTATAATTTGCTTTGAATATTGCTAAACCAGTAGAATAATTTTGGTAGGGCTGTCACTTTTATAGCGTGTCTCTGCCATGAACATTTAATATCTCTCTAATTATTTAGTTGCTTGTTTTTGATGTGTGTTTATATATGTATGTATACACACATATATATGTATGCATACACACAAATATGCACATACTTATGTATGAAACAGCAAGATAGTGCAGAGGTTAGAGTGCCAGGCCTGTCAGTCAAGAAGATTCATATTCCTAAGTTCAAATCTGACCTCAGATACTTACCAGCTGGGCAACCCTGGGTGAATCACTTAACCTGCTAACCTCAGTTCTTCATCTGTAAAATGAGCAGGAGAAGGAAATAGTAAACCACTCTAGTATCTTTGCCAAGAAAACCCCAAATAAGTCACGAGGAGCCTGAAAAGACTGAAAATTACTATTGTGTATACGTGTATATAATATATAAACATGTACATGTCACTCTCCACACATACATGTATGTGTGTTTATGCATATATATGTTATTAATTATCAGCGTAATTCTAATAGTTTCCCTAATAGTGAACCATCCTTGTATCAAATGTGGAGGAGTTAATATCCATTCAGACAAATACACACACATATATGCACAGATATATGTTCATCATTAGGAAAACTATTAGAATTATATCAATACTAAAACACTTTTAAAAATCATATGATTCTGTGAATAGATGCAGAAAATACTTCAAGAAAATGTGACATTTATGTTAAGATGCAAAAATGAAAGAACTTTTCTTTAATATTATTAAATGCATTTATCTTTTAAAAACCCTGTCTTTTTTGTGACAGAGATATATTAGAAGCTTTCCCAATAACATAAAGGGTGACATAAAAATGCCCACTGACTTTGATACTATTGTATTAAGAATGTTAATAGAAGCCAAGATTCTTTTCCTCATCTTTGATTGCTTCCCTTGTTTTAGATAACTTTAATCACTTTCTCACTGCCTTCACAGTTGCGCATTCCTAGAACATACCTACTTTAAGTATACTCGATCCAATCTTGCTGCTTTTCCCATCTTTGTTCTCCTTAATGTCACTTATACTCTATAATGACATCTGAGACTACAAAATTAAGAGTCTAAGTGTGGTAGCTAAGTGTGGTCCTTGGTAATGAAAAATGTAAAAATCTTGGCAAATCTTTTCTAGTTTTCTTCTATCTGTTTTGCTACCTTTATTTTTATCCTTAAATATCTTTGGGATGTCTTTGCTTACTTAGGTCTCTCACCAAACATTCTTCAAACTGGTTTGCCCCTTTGCTTCTTATCTCCGCTCTGTTAGGTAAATGTAACTATGATCTCCCAATATGATGTGTGAGATTTTACAAATAACTTTACATTCTAAGTCAGTATTATTTTTCTTCTTGGAACCTGAGTCAAGTATTTGCTGACTAGTAGATTGTTAGCAATTTTAGTGTCCCTCTAAGGCTGTTGATTTACATCTGTTGAACTTCGATGTCAAATTATGGCATTCAATAACAGTATCATTTCTACCATCCCTGTTTAGATTTTAGCAATAAAAAAGTGATTTAAATGGGTCAGACTTGAGTTGTTTCAATTGCATAGAAATTCTTTAAAACATTATTGTTCTTTCTTCTGGTTTTATGCTAATTTTGATCTTTTCTTTACAAGTTATTATTCTGATTGTATGAAGGTAACTGATTTAGGGGTGATTCCCATGTCAAGCAGCCCTTTCCTGAAATATAATGTATCTCATTGTTAAGATATTATTCAACACTCACCACATTCATTAACAACTACTGGCCTATATGCATACTTTACCATCTAAATTTTTTTTTTTTATTAGAAGCATCCACAGATTTCTGGAAGGTATTTTTGATGACGATGTTTACCAGAGAACTGGTAGGTTTTTTTGTTTTGTTTTGTTTTAGTTTTTTAATGCGAAGTGCTATTCCATAGTGGACCACGTCTTTCTGTAGAGAATATAAAATCCCACTGTGCTTGTTTGTGGATTATGAAAAAGCCCACATTGATTTGGTAGAAGGAAAAACATCATTTTACAGACCCTTTTCCAATAAGGTATCAGCATCATATAATTTAAAAACATTCCAAAGTCCTTGAAAGACATGAAAATAGAGAAAACCAAGTACAATGACCTTCCGATTATAAACAATATATGAATAATTAAACAGTCAGGCACATGACTGTCAAAAGTGTGTTTTAATATGATAGAGGAGAGATCAGTTTGAAGAGGGCCTCCAGATCATTCAGTGTGAACATTACTTTGTGCTGGATGCCTGAAGGTGGAGGAAAAGGAATAAGCGTTTATCTAGAGCTTGCTATGTGCCAGATACTATGCTAAATGCGTTATAAATATTATCTCATTTGACCCTCACAACCTCCCTGTAAGGTAGGTGCTGTTATTAACCCCATTTTCCAGTTGAAGAAACTGAGGCAGAGGTTAAGTGAAATGCCCAGGGTCACATATCTAAAAAATGTCTAAGGCTGGATTTGAACTCAACTCTTCCTGACTCTAGGATCAATGTTCTATCTACTGTGCCATCTAGCAGCACCTTACAATATTACAGAGCCTTTGGAAGAGCCCTATAACCATTTAAAGGGGTTTGGTCTGATCATCCTAGATTACAGCATGCAGATGGATGGAAGCTCTATGGATCTTGCTCATTAGTTTGTATATACACAACAGAATTGAAAAGGATGAGAAAGAATAGACTGGATCACCTTGAAGAAATTGCAACAACTTTCTAAGAGGGGATCCATAGGTATCCCTAGACTGCCAAAGGGACCCATGACGCAAAAAGTTCAAGAGCTCCCATACTACTGTGTTTGTACTACAGCCTGTGATTAACATGTTTCAAGAGGTGTCCTTTAATAAGAATTGGCCCTGAACTAAGCTAAGTTGGTTCTTGTTAGGATTTGCATTGTAGGTGGTCCCTCTCTCTATTCCTCAAAGATTGAATCTGGGGGAATCTGATATCTTTACGTGATTTTTAAAATTAATTTCTATGTTTTGATATGCTTATTTTCTCAGTAACAAATGAGATAATGAGTAAGAAAATCCTCTGAAAAGTATCAAATACTATTCAGATGTTATGATTTGTCACCATTACTTGGACTCAGTACTATATTCATTATTTTTTGCACCTTTCCAGGTGCATGGATGTGGTTGTCATTATCAGCACACGAAAGTATTTGCAGAATATAATTTCCTGGCATGATATAGAAGACGTAAAAGTCAAACATATTTGTGAAATTACATGGTGTAATTTATCAAAAATAGTAATCAAGGTGCATCATTACCCAACATAATTGCTTTTGAACTTGTTTTTAAACTCATTAGGAGTGTTTTAAAATGAGCCCTACTGATTTTTTTCTTGATCATGTGGTGTAGTGAATAGAATGCTAGTCAGGAGTTAGAATGAGGTGGGTTCAAATTCAGTGTCTGATACTACGTTACGAAGAACAAGTCACTCAACACTGAACCATTGTTTCCCCATCTATAAAATGGGGCTAAAAGTACCTATAGTACTTGTGTCACAGGGTTATTGTGACTCAAGTAAGATGATATATTTCAAATTACTCTGAAAATCTTAAAGTCCTTTATAAGTGGTTTATTATCATCATTATCCTATACTTTGAAAATCAGCTGGTTTCTTCATAATTTCTTATCCCACACATAATATACTGGTTTGTCTATGAGCAAATGATGCTAAGGAATATGATAACACTTCCAGCATGGATGGATGGCAGCAAACCAAAGTCCTTCCTTCACTGCGACCTTGGCTTAAGAATGTTTAGAAAAGAAAACAGAGACAGAATGGGATCATTAAGAACAAATCTTCCTAAATTACTTTCAGTTACTTTAAAAAAAATGTTCCAGACTGATAGAGCAGGAGAATGCTATAGAGGGATTGTATCTCGATTTTCAACAATTATTTCCATTTCCATTTTGTTTTAAGATTTCTTAAAGTACTTTCTTTGCTGCATCTTTATAAGTTTTGACAAATCTCTGATGATGTCCTTAAAGATAATATGGCAAAATGTGGGCTAGATGGTAGTTCATAAAGAGATTTCACAGCTGGTTAAACCACTGATCAAAAAATTTCTCAACCATGCCTACAAACCGCTCTACCCGCCAGTAGTAGTATGTTCACACCTTAAGCCTCACTCTCTCCCTGAAGTGCACCATCTTCAAAATCTCAGACTTTGAAATTTATTCTCTACCTTTTAAACTAAACATTCTCACTCTTTTAAACTAAAGAAACCATTGCTGTGACCTTTGGCATCTTGATCCATCCAGATTCTCCCATTCCCATATCTCTTCCTCTGACTTTCTTGCCACCATACCCAATCATGACCTTCCTACCTTATAATCCCTCACCTCTATGATATTTTGCTGTTGCCCACCAGCAAGTCTCTTCCTTTTTTGACCACCATCTCATTTCTCCACTCTTGCTCCAGAGTTACTGGGCAGGACTGGGGGAAGTAATGTAATTGAACCTATTTCATTCACCCAATGAAAGTTTACTGTAGAGCCAAATGGAGAAATAACTCTCTCGACCTTTGCTACTGTTTTACAATCCTTCAGTTTTACTCCATATTTCATTTTCCATAGTGGTTTTCTTCTCCCCTTTGGCCTCCAATACCACTTTTAACCCTTTCCCTTGAAGTAGACAACCCAGTCTTCTACTTAACTGAGATGATGTCCATCCAATGTTCATTCCCTTAACCCTCCTTCTCTATTCCTCAATACTTTTCAATTCCTGTTTTCTCCTTCTGCCTGGTTATGGAAGAACAGATATCTCTACTCTTCAACAAAGTTAATTCCTTTATCTTCCCTTTTTATTCTATTCCCTCCTATCTTCTTTAGGACCTTGTCCAGGCTATGTTACACCATTTATCCCTTCTCTTTCCTCTCACCTTGAATGCATCCCTCACCAGTGCCTCCTTTTCATTTACCTAAAATCACTTTCAAGTCTTTCTTAGTCATTAAAAAATGTTTCCTTTGACTCTTCTATTCCACTCACTTAGTATTGTATCTCTCTCCTCCCCTTCACTGCTAATATTCTTGTCTCCTCACTACCCCCATCCAATCTGGCTTCTGTTCACACTCATCTGAAGCTGTTCTCTCAAAGGTAGCCAATGACCACTTGCTTGTCACACCCAATGTTCCCCTTACTCTGACTGCATAGACTCTCCTCTGGAAATTAAAGTTTGCCAAATAGACACTTTGAGTCATTTCTATTTATCTCAAATGATCCACATTAATCAGAAGAAAAAAGGGATAGCAGGAAAAAATCATTTGGAGATCATTTCTATTATTTAGTCATCTCATATCTCTAATTTAGTCAGTGAGTAATTCAACCATAAATCTCCCATTAACTGCCCACATACCCATTAACAGAGTATTTACATGGGGCCAACTTAATATCATAATCACAGAAGGAAATCTTATTTAAACTGAAAGCTAAAGTAAAATCTTAAAAAAATTAACTTCTTGATGCAATTGCTATAGGCAATCCCAGGCAATCTCCCGAATTATTAAAATATTTACATATCCTACATGATTCTTCCCAAACCACAATTATTTCTGTGGTATAATCTTATCATGATGAAAGTAGTTTAAATGTAAAACAAAACAAAACAAAAAGACAAAAAACCCTCTCACTCTAAAATCTTATTATCTTGTAACACTCAATGAATTGATTGCCTGGTATCAAACAAGAAATTGAACCCTTTTTGGTCTTTAAGGGTCTTGCATGAAGTGGCTAGTTGCTTTGGCATTGTGGACATATCACCGTATCAGCAATCCAGCTAGCAGCTTCTGTGGGGGTGTAAGATCCACCAACAACCAGCACCCAGAAAGCTGCCAACGCAGGTCCTTTTGATCTGCTTTACTTAAGGAAAACAATGTTAAAGGGTTAAAAATCTTACTTTAATCCAGCATACTAACATCATTTGCTTAGTTCAGGGGAAAAAACCAGCACCCTGAACTACAGATCAAATACAATTCAACTTCTGGGTGTACAGCAGGGGAGCTCATTATAACTACTGGCCCAAGGTCACCTGCTACTCCTGCTGTAGCTCAGAACACCTAGCAAGAAGGCTAACCTTACATAGCCTGTTCAGGGTCAGAGAGCCCTGACCTCACCCAGGCTGGGTGTGGAGAAGTTCCCCACCCCCAATATCACATCAGATACAAATCAATGGCTACCAATTGTCTCAATGCTGAGAAAAACAAAAAACATCCCACTTTATCTGCCCCATTCAAACAAAGGCCAGAATCATTAAAGGTCAACAGCAAAAAGTCCCACCTTAATTACTATTACGATCACCAGAATGTTGTTAGCATTAAATAACTTTCCTCTGTTCATAATGGCTTATGAGGCCACTGTTGCCACTGATGATCTATCTCTACACAAAAAGAGTGATAAAAGGAATTAAGACACTTGTATGGTTTCTTTACGTTCCAAACTGTTTTACTTTGATATTTGTCTATCTATCTATCTATCTATCTATCTATCTATCTATCTATCTATCTATCTATCTATCTATCTATCTATTGTACATATATTGTTTATATATGGACATATGTATATACATATGTGTGTATATACACACATGCACACACACATGTATATTTGCTTTCATAATGAATTCTGTGGGTAATTCATGCCAGAGTGGTTTTTAGGGTGTGGTATTTCTTTGTCCCAAAATTATCTAGTGCTTTGCCTTCTCCATACAACTTGAAAACAGAGTAATTAAGAGGCTGGGACACACAGCTACCTAAACTCAGATTTTTCACTTCATGACCAAGACTTGATTCTTTTCTCTCTCTCTCTCTCTCTCTCTCTCTCTCTCTCTCTCTCTCTCTCTCTCTCTCTCTCTGTCTCAGATCTTGTATTTTTAATTTAGAAAAAAAATTTCCCAAAGGTTTATGGTTCAAAAGTTACCAACACACATATACTACTTATAGGTATATAGCCTTCTAGTGATAATTTGCAGGCATTAGTCAAAGATAAAGCATAAAGATGAATGAGAGAAAGCTGCTTCATCCCTTACTCCCTTTCATTTTATTTCAGTGACCCACTTGGCGATGTCCTTGGGGAAAAAAGGCAGTTTGTTTTAATATCCCCTGAGAGGAAAAAAAAAATCATCTTCTTTCTCAGACTCCATCAAAGAAATTTCATCTAAGCCTTGAAAGGTGTAATGTGTAGAACTGCTATCTTGATATGTATTATGGAATGAATTTATATTGATACCATTTGTAAAGACAAGGTTTATTAAGGGATCATTACTTGGTTAATTTCTTATAACATCATCCAAATTTGTGGCTCTTTTTGCCTCAGTAGGAAACACTTTCCAAAAATCAGAGGGAAAAAAGTCTGTCTCTCAATTTAATATGTGATATGTGGCTGCCATTGTTGTGGAAGGTTTGTGAGAGTTTTTTACTCAAATTCGTCTGTAAATCTTTGATGTCTGTTTATTTCTTATAAAGTGAGGGTGTATAATTCTTGAGTTTAATATTAGAAAGAGAGGCTCTACTCACATGGATCCCAGCTGGATATATCCTTCTTCACAGCCTGAGTCTCTTTAATGGAAAAGGAGAAAGGAAAAAGAGGACCACATTATAGAATTGGGGTTTGTCTGTATTTTTGGCAGAAACTCAAAACGATGTTTGTTCTGGTGTCCATATTTCCAACCAGACAATTCAGTTCAACAACAGATGTGAGAAAGGAAGTATGCTAATATTGGGGCATGCACTTTGGACTTTGAAGCCCTATTTATTTGAACGATTCAATAGTGCCAACTGCAGACACACCCCAATGCTTTGACATAGGTCACTAATTGAAAAAAAATAACAAGGAATACAATTCAGTTCAATTCCATTTGAATTATATTTCTTAAAGGTCTACTATATGTATGTAAGGTATTATATACAATACATAGGTAGTACATAATTCCAGGCATTAAAGACCAAGACTAACCCAATAGTCCCTGCTTTTAAGATGATTACATTCTGCTGGAAATGTTCTATAGTCATGTCAAGGAAAATCTGTCCCATAGTAGTGGCTTATTTGTTTATAGACGCTCTAGATATTTAGATGTAAATATTTATACATAAAGACTTAACTACCTAGGTGTAATCAATCAACAGGAATTAAAGATATACAACACATATTAAAGATATACAACACATACACATACACACAACCACACACACGTATATGATATACTTGCTATCTCTTTTATTAGGATATAAGCTCCTTGTGAGTAGGAATTATTTAATTATTTAATTCCTTGTATTTATATCTGTAGTGCCTAACACAGAGCCTGGTACATAGTAGGCACTTGTTAAATATTTGTTGATTGGTTATAAGTAGGTAAAAACAAAACACATCTATAAAACTTCTAAAATGAATAAATAAATAAATAAAAATAGCATAAATATAAAATGAATAAGTACAAGTAATACAATACAAGGTCATTTGAGAGGGAGGAAAAGCATTGATGCCTGAGAAGGGTTTTGGGAGAATTTTCATGCAGAAGATGGTGCTTGAGGAGCATCTTAAAAGTAGAGAATGCTTTCGTAAGCAGGAATTAAGAAGGGAGTATATTCCAGGCATGGCGGATGGTCAGCACGGAGGCACAGACATGAGACATAGAATGTTGGGAGTGAGGAAGAGAGAGAAGTCCAATTTGATTGGATCATAGAGGATGAGAGACAAAGTAATGTCAGTGAAACTGGAAAGATTAGGGCTAGTCTTTAAAAACTTCACGTAAAAGTTAATAATTGATCTGAGAGGCAGCAGAAAGCCGCTAGAGTTGCTTGAGTGAGGAAGTCACATGACCAGATCTGTGTTTAAGGAAAATTACTTTGGCAGCAGTGTGGAGGATGGAATGGAGTGGGGGAAAGATGGGGCAGAGAGATAGATTAGGAAGCTTTAGTGGCAATTTGGGCAAGTGGAGAGAAAATAGAAATGATGTGATTTGGTAACTGACTAGATATGAAGGGAGATGAGGAATTCTGAATAATGCCAATGAACCTGGGAGAGTACAAGGATGGTGGTGCTTGTAATAGAAATTGGGAATTTTGGAAGCAAGCAAGGTTTAGAAGATGGTGGATATAATGAATTCAATTTTGGACATGTTGAATTTAAGATGTTTCTGGGATATCCGGTTTGAAAGGTTTATTTGGCAATTGGCAACATAGAACTTGAGCTGCGGGTAGAGGTTGTTGTCAGATATATACAACTGGGAGTTATGTCATAGATGTGATAGTTAAACTCATAGGGCTGATTTTGGTTAGTGAGGGAGAGAGTGAATAAAGGGAGAGGGGGGGTGCTTAGGACAAAACCTTGGTGAACTCACAGTGAGGGAGCATGATGTGCTATGATATGATAGCAAAGGATACTGAGGAGCAGTCAGATAGAAAAGAGGAAAAACAGAGAGTAAGTAGTATCATGAAAATGTGGATAGGAGAGAGCATCCAGGAGTATTCAATGCAGCATGTAGGCCAAGAAGGATGAGCAATGAGAAAGACTATCAG
Source organism: Phalanger gymnotis (assembly GCA_028646595.1). Lineage (NCBI taxonomy): Eukaryota > Metazoa > Chordata > Mammalia > Diprotodontia > Phalangeridae > Phalanger > Phalanger gymnotis. The sequence goes on along the minus strand of CM053622.1, from coordinate 653,945,537 downwards.
ACTTGGTAATTAAAAGATCATTGGAAACTTTGGAGAGAAAATGTATGAGCAATAATATTGGAAGCCTGATTGGAAAGGATTGAAGAGCAAGTAAGAGGAGAGGAAGTGGAAGCAGAGAACATGTATTGGATAATATGAGGGGATTTCTTAAAATTTTCATTTTAATTTTGTTTTGTTTTGCTTTAGGATGGGGGAGACACACGCATGTTTGAAGGCAGTTGGAAAAGAACCAGTTGATAGGGAGATTGTTGAAGATGAGAGAGAGAGAGAAAGATATATATATATATATATATATATATATATATATATATAGAGAGAGAGAGAGAGAGAGAGAGAGAGAGAGAGAGAGAGAGAGAGAGAGAGAGAGAGAGAGGTGAGGTGATTGAAATTACAATCTTCTGAAGAAAATGGTAGGGAATGGTATCAAGTATACATGTAAAGGAGTTGGCCTTGGCAAAGAGAAGTGCGACCTCTTCATCAGAAACTGTGAGGAAGAAAGTGGGAAATAATCTCAGGTGGTTTCGAGATGGAGACAATGGGAGAAGAGGGAGTTCATGGCAAAAAAAAGCCTCAGGAGAAGTAGAGGAAGGAAGAGGAGGAGAAAGAGGAGGAGACCCTCTTCACCTTACATCTGGGCTATTCTAATAGCCTGATGGTTAGTCTCCCAGTCACAAATTGCTTTCCATTCTAGTCCATTCTTCACTCATCTGTCAGAATGATCTTGCTAAAGCTCACATGCTCACTAAACTCCAGGGGCTCCTTATCACCTCTAGGATCAAATGTAAAATCTTCTGATGTTCAAAGCCCTTCAAAATCTCCCTCCCTCCCATCCTTTTCCAGTCGTCTTACGCCTTACACCTCCCCTCCCCCGCTATGTACTCTATTATCTAGTGACGTTGTCCACCTTGTTCCGTGAACAAGAAATGCCACTTCTAGACTCTGGGCATTTTCATTGGCTGTGCTTCATGCATGGAATGCTCTACTACTTCCTCATATCCAGCTCCTGGTTTCTTTCAAGTCTCAGGTAAAATTCCATTTCCTAAAGCAAGCCTTTTTGAACCCCCATAATTCTAGTGTCTTTGTTGATTTTTCCATTTTTTTTCCTGTATATAAGCTTGTTTATTCATAGTTATTTGCATGTTGTCTCCTCCATTTGACTGTGGAAACTGTGTTTTATCCTTCCTTTGTATTCCTAGCACTTAGCACAATGCCTGGTACATAGTGGCCACGTAATAATTATTCATTGACTTCCTGACCAAGTGAGTAGGAGCTAAGTAGTGGATGGCTGAAATAATCCAGTGCTGAGGTTTGCTCAGAGACAAGTGGTGATAGGACATGAGATTTTAAGAGCAAAGTAGAATGCAGAATTAAAATATTTCTCTATTGGGCTGAGACTGAAGAGGAATTAAAGTAAATTGAAAGCAGAGGGTGATGGTCTAAGAAAGTAGGAATAGCGAGAGATAGGGAGTGTGTTATGGTCAGATGGGAGAACGTCAGAGTTTTTAGAATACTTGTGGGTAATGGTGAGATCTAGTATCTGATCATTTATATATGTGGGTGAGGTTGAACCAGAGTCATGGGATTTAAGGAGACTGAATAAGGGGAGTTGAGAGAGCTCAGTTGTTAGGCAGGAGCTGAAGAGGAGAAGAAGATGTGGGTTGAATTCCTTGAGAAATAAGGGAGAATGATCTAGAGGCTGGTATACTGTTGATCTGGATTTGGTCTGGAAGTTGTTCATCTTTGTGTTCTTTCTTTCTCACATTTGATAGAACTTGATCAGATATAATGGAGGAACATTAAAGATACTTTCCCAAAGGATGACACCTTGTGCTTAGTTTCTGGTTAGGAAGCACACAGGAGAAGTACAAGTTTTCCTGACTCACATTTGTGCCCTCTTTGAGAGAACATCTCTAGGAAAGCAGGACAAGTTATCAGGGTTTCGCAAAGCATATGAATATTTGTTTTCTATTAAAAACTGGCAGTATAGTATCATGTTTTGTAAATTAATGATTTTTAAAAATAATGGTATGGGCTACTAAGCTGGAAAGACATTGAATATAGGCCTTATATTAGACTCTACATTTATTCTCAGAAGACTAACCCAGCTAAATTTGGACATGTTCATCACCAGGTTGCTGAATAACAAGGAACTTTTCAGACATAGTAACTGTAGCGGATCATCCATTTGAGGGATGGGGAACCTGTGGCCTCGAGGCCACATGTGGTCTTCTTGAACCTCAAGTTCATCCCTTTGACTGAATCCAAACTTCACAGAACAAATCCTCTTAATAAGAGGATCTACATCAGAATATTGGCATCAGTACTCAGAGTATCAGAAAAAGCACAAATCCCTGAATTATTATATTACACAAAGATGACTTTTCCTGGTCTTCCTCTCACTTGTGGTGAGTAGACATTAAATATCCAAGTGCAAAAGCAAAAGTTTTATTAAGTTTTTAAAGACAATGATAATAATGAAAAAATTACTTCTATTAAGTTTTTTTTTCTTTTTAGAAATCCTTTGTCTCCATTCTCCTATCTTCAAAGATGAAACTGTATTTTTCAATCCTCTTGTGGCTGCTTATCAATCTATAAGTATCTTTAACAGAAGAAAGATAGAAAGGGTCAAAATAAGGCTGACAAATATCTCACTTATCAGCCAATGTGATAGGGAAAAATATGTGTGTACATGTATGTATGGAGATATACATATACGTATATGTTTATCTCCATACATACGTGTGGTTATGAAGATAAGTTTAAGACACAACTATATGGATACAATTGAATCTAGTCAGGATGTGGAAATGTTACCAACTCTGTGACACAAAGTGATCCTACCTTAGGTCAGTCAAGAGATTATTTTCACCTGATTTTAAGTAGTCAAGTCTCAGCCACCAAAAGATATCCCTTTTTTCGGGAATATCCGTGCCTCTATTGCCTTTCCCTTCAGGCCAAACTGTCTGTGATCAAGGATGATTTCCAAATTATAGCTACTGGTGATATGGTCACTGAAGCTGAAAATTGTCCAGATAGCAATGATGGAACAGACAAAAGAATTGGCAGAAGTCAAAAGTATCATTTTTCGCTAATATAAAATCATCCTTTCAAGAAGAAATTTCTATGAAAACAAAAACAAAAACAAACCAAACTACTGAGTGAATGTTCATTACATTGGTCTGGGGTTTCCAAGATAGAGAAAGAAAAACAGTCAGAAGAAGAAGAACACCACCAAATTTCTTCCATGGCATTGCCTACTAGCCTCTGTCAGGTGAGCTTGGGGCCATGAAGAATGCTGGCAAAGCTAAATGATGATAACAATTTATTTTCAGGTTTTCTGTAGTGACAGACAAGTAGTTTATGTTGTAGAACGAAAATATGCTTTTTAACTTGGAGTATTTGAATTTTAAAAGATCATTTGTTCCTAAAATATACATATGGTTGGGGCTGGAAACAAGGTGGAGAATAAAAATGAGCATTGAAGGTATAGCAAGAAAGAGTGGGAAGCTTTGATCACATAGGAAGGGTGCATCAGAGGAGTCACAGACCACTTTGTTGAGTTCCTCAGTCAACGGGGTTAGATTAAAAATTAATTCTTGATGGAATGGGGCTGGAGTCAAGAAGACTTGAGTTCAAATCCTGTCCTACTAGCTGTGAAATGTCAGGCAAGTCTATGGAATCTGTTTCTTCATTTGTAAGATGGGAATAATAGGAACACTTACCTCACAGGATTGTTGTAAAGACTGAATGAGATAACGTATATAAATTGTTTTATAAGCCTTAAAGCATTATACGTACGTATAATTATATAGATACATACGTATGTGTGTACCTATATAATTGGGGAAGCTAAGTGGCATAGAGATTGAGTATTGGGCTCTATTGGTCAGGAAGAACTGAGTTCAAATGTGACCTCACACACTTACTAGCTGTATGAATGGGAAAGTCAATTAAACTCTGCTTGCCTCAATTTCCTCATCGGTGAAAAGGGGCTAATAATAGCACTTACTTTCCATGACTGTTTTGAGAATTAAATGAGCTTATAATTATTAAGTTCTTAGCATAGTGCCTAGCACACAATGCCATCTAAATGTTAGTGAATGTATACATGTATATGTGTATACATACTCACACATATATGATAAATATTATTTTAGAATCATTTAACACGTCATTCATTAACTTGTTTTATTTTGCTTTCTATTTTTACCTTTCCGTACTTCCCCTGCCCCCAACTCCCTTCCATTCTTACAATTGGACTCCACCCCACTTCCCCCTTTTAACAAAGAGCATTTAAGCAAAACCATCTCTTAGTAGAGGGATTTCTCATCAACCATTTTATCACTTTTTTTACATGCTAACAAATTGTTTTCCAGAATTTTTGGGCCAATCTCCACATCTATCCGCAGTGTTTTTGTATGCCTGTCCTCCCACAGACCCTCCCACTTTGACTCAAATTTTTTTACCACTCTGCCAATTTTATGGGTGTGAAGTATAACCTCAGAGTCATATTAATGTACATTTATCTTCTTGTTAGTCATTTGGAGCATTTTTTCATAGGGATGTTGTTCATTTTTATTTCTTCTTCGGAAAACAGTTTTTTCATTTTTCTTGTCACGTGTATGGGGGAATGAATCTGTGTATAAATTCATTTTTAAGCCTACTCAAACCTAGTATTTTATAGTGCAACTTGCAATACTGGAATAGATTACTTAAGGAAATTGTAGTATCTCTTTTTACAGAGATCTTTAGAAAAAGGATACTTTAGTATATGATTTGGATGGTTTGGGCACAGCTTTGTCTATAGTGGAGAGGGGCATGGGTTAATTGATGGTCATTATAATGATTAGATGACCCTTGAAGGTCTCTTCCTGCTCTATAATTCCATGTTACTGTGATCACTGACACTGCCTACATGTTAGGCTTGTTAATGCTATTTGTTTTTAGATAGCAACTAAATGGAGAGACTAAAAGAGGTAAAGACTACCATGGGGAATACAGAAATGTTTCTGACATGTGTCTGGTCCTTCTTCTGAACCTCCATAATCAGATTTACGTAGATCAATAAGCAGAAGGAGCATTTTCTCCAGTCATGTCTGGACATGGGGGAGGAGGGGGAAAGGAAGAGCCTTCTTTCAAAATATGTTTAATGTAAAATCTTTTAGGATTTTAGATCGAAAATAGACACGTCTTAAAGAATAGTTGGGTTTTATAGATCTTTTAATAAATTTCAGTGTTAATATTTGTGCCTCATTGGTTGCAATATTACCATGTGACGAAGTTTTGAGGGTCTACTTAGAATCATAACCTCTAAGATAAAATCCAAACTGCTCTGTTTGGCGTCTAAATCTCTGTACATCATGGTTCCAGCCCATCCACCCATTGCCCACACGCCATTCCAGCCAAATTTGGCTATTTGCTGCTCCATTTCAGATCTTGGTCTTGACACAAGCTGCTTCCTGTGACTGGAAGGCTTTGCCTTTTCCCCACGCTCCACCATCTCATAGAATCCCTCACTTCATCCAAGGCTCAGTTCAAATACCACTTCCAGTAAGATCTCTTTCAGGGTAATTATACCAAATTCATATTTGTTTTGTATTCATTTCACATGTAAGTTCCTTAAACGAATCTTGGAAAACATCTCATCTTGCTGTTTTTCCTAGATAGTTTAACCAAGAATGGGGAAGGCAATGGTAAGGGAGCATGAGTTGCTCACAGTCCTCATGACTAAAAGATCCAACATGTCCTAGTCTGCTACTGCTTTTATGAAGCTACTGGGATACTTTAGAAGTGGAGAAGGGGAAAAAGAGGAGAAATGCAGATTAAAACCTACTGTCCGTGTTTTTGATGCATGTTATCATAGGATCATAGATTTAGAGTTCAAAGGGACCTTAGACTATGTCTAGTCCAACTCCCTCATTTTACAGATGAAGAAACTGAGGCCAAGAGAGATAATCAAGTAAACAGATTCAGTTCTGAGGAAGAATTCCATTTCCTGAGTAGCTTAGGAAGTACTTTTAAAGGGACCCAGAAATATTCCTCAGTATACTAAATGGACCTGGTAGGCTTAAAGAGTTTATGCATATATAGTATCTTTTTTTTCTTTCAGATGTCATAAAGCAATTTATACTCATTTATCATATCCTTATTCAAAGTATTCATTGTTATTTCTTTGTAGTTATTATCTCTGCTAACGGGCTACTGGTTTTATGGGTAGGGACTGTATCTTATTTAATCGTTGGCACTCCCCTAGTACCTTACATGGTGCTCGGCATATTGTAGGCACTAATACATGCTTGACTTTCCTCCTTTAGTACGCAGTGGGGAGATTGTGAAGACAGAATGTTGCTTAAACTGTCAGGTGCATTCTCTTAGAGCTTTGCTGAACAGTTTTACTTTGTAGCAAGGATGGCAAAATTAGTGTAGGGAGGCTATGACAGGAAATGAATATCATATAAAGAAGAAAA
>CM053622.1:653910370-653931860 GCA_028646595.1 Phalanger gymnotis | reverse complement strand
TGCCCATGAACAAATGCATTGCCTTCTGCTTTCTTTATGTTGAGTTGAGCCCTGCTTTCCCCAAAACAAAGATATTGTGAATGCAAATAAGCAACTTCATGGTGGTGATCAAATCTGGCTGTATGACTCAAGCTTTGGAAGCTGATTTCCCTATTAAATAACTATCCTGAGACCTACTTACTGCTGGGAATGAATTCAATTAGATGACAGTGGTTTAATTAGATGGCATTATGTAGCCCCTTTGCACTCCTTTCCTCATCTTTAGGTGTGCCTTTTCCCCTAAGAAGCATAAAACTGCAATCATTATTTGAGTGATTTAAAGCACATGTGTTAGTTAATTGGCAAAATGATATGGTCATTCCTTGTTAGAGGCACATTTTCCCCAGAAAACCAGCTTCTCATTGGAGTCATTTATATCTATTAGAACTTGTCATGTATATTTTTTCTACCCTATTAGATGGTATTCTCTTCATATTCAGTTCAATGTCCTCATAAGAGTATCTAGGAAAAGAATTCACAATTTTTGCTGTCATTGCTGCTGTTTTCAAAGATAGTCTGGCTGTAGGAAAGTCATGGAAAAGACTGGTGGGTGAAAATAACATATAGCTAAAAGATTACTCACAAAAAACAAAACTTGAAAGACCAGGAAAATATGACTTGGAGAAAAGAAATTAGTTGTTAGCTATCTCCTGACTTGTATGCCAAATTGGCCTTACTATACTCCCATGGGAGAAGAGGCCTGTGTAATAACCTTACACTTCACTGTCTGCTGCACCCCACCTACCCAGCTCTGTCCTGAGCCCCAAGTCCCACCACCATTTCCAGTTGCTTTGACCTATGTCTTGCCACTGGACTCCGATGACTGCAGGAAAGAGTGAGGCTGATGCCTTTGCACAGCCCTGCCTAACTTAAATCCAATTCACTTGCAAAAGTCAAGACATCACACTCCTGATGTCATTGGTACTCTTCCAAGGAGGAACAACTATAAGTGAGTAGTAGTGGCTACCCTACCGGGGACCCAACTGGCCAGTTTTAACTGGGCAATGCTGCTATTTCCTCCCTCCACCTCCTCTTTCTCCCCATCTCCCTCTGTCCATGTGGGGAGTCATACCATTACATGTGAGTGCTCTTTCCAAAGGAATATATATTTTGGTTGCTTGTACTTTGAAAGGTATCTTGAGGTTTGGGGGGTCTAGGTTTTTTTCTTCCTTATTTATTTATTCTATCACTTGTTTTTAACAAACTGGGACAATTAACTCTTTTATCTCATGTAGTTTTCATTTATGATTTCTTGAAATATAGCTCTGGTGAAACTGGTTTTGATAAAGCCCATTGGGATTCAAATGTAGCTAATTTGATTATGCCTTTAAACCCAAATCACTCTGGCTCTCAATGATTGGCCAATAATAGGTCCCAGATCAAGCCTTACTTGCTCATTATTTGGGTTTTGATGGCCCAGACTGAATGTGAATAAGAATTGTTTCTGTTCTGGTCAGAAACTCTGAGGGTCTTCCTCTCTTAGACTGATTCTTTTGGGAAGTTAAACTAGGCCATCTTTTATCTCAATTCTTACCTAGCCTTTAATCACTGAATGGGTGTTGCCTCAGACAAACTGAAATCTAGGAAAGACTTTAGCTTAAAAAGGTCAAGGTGTCCCACTGCATCGGGGACCATCTCCAGTTGTCATGACCTATGTCTTGCCACTGTACTCAGATGACTCTGGAGGAGAGAGTGAGGCTGATGACTTTGTATATCCCTGCTTCACTTAAATTAAATTCACTTGCAAGTCAAGACATCACCCTTCTGATGCCGTTGGTCCTCTTTGAGAATGAGGGATGAACAACAACACCAGCTTCCCAGTTTATTTTGGTTGATTGGTTTCATCTCTACTGGTTTTGCTAGGGAACATATTCTCCAGTCTTTGCTTCACATTTTCCAGTAAGAATGTCATTAAGTACTGTGCCAGCCCATTCTACATTTTTTTTTCCTGATATCAAGTCTATATTTCCCCTACAGCTTCTAGACATTACTTCTAGCTCTGCCTTCTGGGTCATACAGTGCAAATTTATCTATTCTCTCTGCCACAGGCTTTGGTTATTTTTCAATTGTGTCCAACTCTTCCTGACCCCATTTGGGGCTTTCTTGGCAAAGATACTGGACTGATTTGCCATGTCCTTCTCTGGCTCATGTTATAGATGAGGAAACTGAGGCAAACAGAGTAAACTGGTTTGCCTAGAGTTATAACAGCTAGTGAGTGTCTGAGGCTGGATTTGAACTCAGGTCTTCCTGATTCCACGTTCAGCACTCTATCCATTGCATCCCCTAGCTGCTCCCCTGCCACATGCTAGCCTTTCAAATATATAAAGACAGCTCCTCTGCTCACTGGCCTACCTGCTGCCTTTTATCTTCTCTTCTCCAGGCTAACTGGTCCTCTGCCATCTTTCTTCATATGGCACTCAGCAGTATACTTGTCCTCAGGAACCTCTCCACTTTATCACTATCTTCCCCAAATGGAGGCATCCAGAACTGAACCATGTGGCCATGGGTATGTACATTGGGGAAATACTAATCTAGCTCTGTTTTCCTTTTACTGGTCACTGTGAGAACAAAGTAGGAAGATGAAAGGGCTTCAAAAACCTAATGGAAATGTTGTTTTAAAGCTCAACAGAAGAAAAAGTGGAGAACACTGAATCTGAAAATAAGATTAGACAATTCCCTACCCTCTAATGATGCAGCTCCAAATATTAGAGAAGGAAGCGTGCTTTATTGGAAGAAGAGGAAAACAAAGAGAAATCCTCCAGTGAGTAACCTTGTATCAGAGATCTATGCAAACCAGCCTCTTACAGTCTATGTATGAATGCATTTTTCTCCAGTTGTCAGTCATTCCCATTTTAGGACTAGTTGCTAATTGCTCTTTGATGACTTCTGTTGGTGACTTCAGCAGCACATGTCCCTCTGCGGAGAAGTTCATCTCACAGGTGGTATGCCATTGGTGCTGCTCCCTGATGCTTGTTCTAATGAATCAGAGGATCATCCATTTAAAGAAGGCATCTCAGACATCATCTGGTTGAACCTCTACATTTTATAAGAGAGGAAACTGAAGCCCAGAGAAGCTACATGACTTGCTCAAAATTGCACAAATTGTAAGCAATTGAAGTGGACATTTGAACCTGGGTCTTCTGAGACCATAGCCATTTTCCCCTTCACTGTATCATGCTTCTGTTGCTCATAAATGGGCAATGCCAGAAACGGTGTTGTCTAGTCAATGCAACTGGCTTTTGACCAAATCGATTAAAAATTATTTATTAAACATTTACTATGTGTGCTAATTAATGGGGATACAAACACAAAGGTGATCCAATCCCTACCCTCAAGTATCTTACATTCTAATACGGGAACCAACATATATACATATGAATATGTCAAGAATATATGCAAAATGAATATAAGGACATCTTAGGAAGGTATGCCATCAAAGTTGGGAGACCAGGAAAGGCTTCAGGAAGATGGACAAGCTAAATCTTGAAGAAACCAAAACCAAGACTGTGATTCCCAGAGACAGAAATGAGGAGGAAGTGCTTTCCAGGAACGAGGGGCAGTTGGTGCTAACAAAATCCAAACTCCATCCAGGAGATGGACCTCAAGATTTCATCTTAAAGAGGCCATTCCTTCTTTCTACCCTTCCTAAAAATTTTTGGCCATACATCTACTTGCCAAAGAAGGAGAGTCTCTTTAATAAAGAATGTCTTTAATAGGGCATAAATTTTAAGTTCCAATTTGGTGACTACTAGTCTTGATTCCTTTTTTCCCCTTGGATAACCAGGATCAATCAGTCAGTCAATAAACAAGTATTTATTAAACATTTACTATGTGACAGGCACTGTGCAAAGCCCTCAGACAAATTAAAAAAATGAATAATCTCTGTCTTTAGGGTACTTATATTACAATGGCAGAGTAAATGCATTTAAAGGAGGCATGGCCAGGAAAGAGAATTTTGGTCTTGGAAATCACAGGATCACAAATTTTCATGCTTTTTAGGGTAACAATGGTAATATCAATCTGATTACTGTTCCCAAGAGCAAGAGATGGGCAAGGGGTCTATGGGTGGCAGGGGAGACAGGACGATATCCCTGGTGTATAGGTTTTAGTATCCTGATAGATATCTGGATGAGATATGAAGCATGGTCTGCAACTGGCTAGATGCTAAGTTTTCATTTACTTAGTCATCTACAAATCAGGATAAGTGTCTTGCAACCAAAAGAACACTCCTCATTTGTTCAGAAGCTACCAAAGCACCTCTAATTGATCTCTAATAAGCTTTCTTAAATCCTTGTTGCTCTTTACTTCCCCTTCCTAACAGTTTTATAGATATCTGTTATAGCTATTATATATCTTTATATATAGATTTTTTACATGCATAAACATGCATATATATGTATATATATATATATATATATATATATATATGATTTTTTACAATCAAATTTTAAGGAGTCCATAGGACTTTAGGCCCAATCTGTCTTCCTCAATCACCTCTTGCTGGAGGTGGGGGTGGGGCAATTTGGAAATATCTCAGTCCTTATTATGTAAATGTGAGATAGTAAGAGTACTATAAGCAAATATGATGATTCTATTCTCATACTATAAAGTACTGTTGCTCACCTTCATCAGTAGGAAATTCCCAATACTGGATTCATCAAGCCTGCTAGTATTGTTAATAGCTCATGGGACATGTTCTGTAACAAAACCTGTTGGCAGTCAACTTCCTTTAAAAAGAAAAAAAAAAAGACTGGACATTGGCCAGTAGACATTATAGCTTTAGTGAACGATGAATACATGATAGCTCTCAATTAGGCCTCCTCGGATCTGTTGCCAGTCAGATATTTCCAGACTTTGGCATATGACTCACTGTCTGTGTCAACCTTATTCTATCTATAGGCTGGAAGAGACAGATGGTGATCTTACCTTGGACCGGGAAAGAGTGATATACATGTTGTTGTATTATAGACTGTGTTCTTCATATGGGATTAAGCAAATCTCTAATCAACCCTAATTCATACATAATGTTCAGATAGATAATAAAATGTTCAGAATAGTGTTTCAGAAGTGTGTGTGTGTGTGTGTGTGTGTGTGTGTGTATGTTTAAGAAGAAGGGGCATAGTTAGGTCTTGATTAATACAAATAGTGAACACCCTGAAGGGAACCCATGCATTTGAATCTACACTATTTTAAGTGATAAGGATTGCTAATTATGTAAGATATGGTAACTCCAGCTCAATGGAAATGTCCACTATGAATTCAAACACTCTGAAAACTTAATGTGATACAGTATTTGCACTGAGATCTAGCTATGTCTACATGGAGCACATGCTCAAAGAACATTTCAGCCACAGATATGATGTATAAGGCAAAGTTCACCTCTTAAACCAGCACTCCTCCTTTACTATCTGTGTGGCCATGGCCAAGATATTTCATTTTTATGGGTTTCTATTTCTCTATCTGACTTCTGAAGCCCATTATGATCTAGTGTGGCTCTTGAAGCCTAACATGTGGGCTCTCATTTCTCTACTGTTCCATGTCCCAGAACCTCCTACATCACCTACACTCTCTTTCCAAGGGAAACATTTAAATACGAAAAACAAACAGGAATATGGCATACCAAGAGAGAAAATGGAATGTGTTATTGTGAGTTAGATGGGAGGGAAAGATGTTCTCTAGGCTTCACATAGGGCGATACACTCCTGCTACAGTAAACTTCTGCCTTCTTCTAAATATCTCATCCTATATCTTTTCTTTCTTTCTTTCACAAACTCCAAAAAGGAATGATGTATGCTCCTTTCTTCGCATCTTATTCACTTCTTACTCTTTTTTCTTTTACTTCTCACTCTTTGTAGCTGAGCTTCAAACCCACCTCAGTTGAAATTCTTTAAGATTATCAAAATTTCTTTACTGTTCAATTTGATGGACTTTCTAAGTCCTCTTGTTACTTGATTTCTGTATTAGCAAAGCAATAAACAACATCAACGATAATTGCGAAGATGCTTATGTAATTCTGTATTGCAAAACATGAGAAACTCTCCATGTAAAGGGTAGAAGAAGTAAAACATTTATGCAAATACCAGAGGACCAGATCCCATAACCAATAAGTCCAATCCATCATAGCAGCAATCAACTCCCCAAAACCTTGATGATAAAGCTCACTTTATCATAATAGCAAGGAACTTAAAACACAATATCACAGCATGGAGCCTCACCATCTCATTAGCCTTCCACCCCCCAGCTGGGGCATAGGCTTCCACTAATGTAAGTAGGTGACATGGCCTATTAATGGGTGGGAAAGATCTTCAAATCTAAATTGTCATTACATTTGGCCCCAAGATCTTCCATATCTATTACATAAGGCAATGGGATTTTTGGGATAATTGGTATCAATAGAACTTTAAAACAATATAACAGAGATAACACAAAATAAGCACATAAAAAAATATCATCAACCTCTCAGAAGCTTTTGATACTCTTGGCCATTCATTCCTTTCTCATGTATGTTCTTTCTCTCCCTCAATGTATGTATACATGCATATGTGTATGTATTGGGACTGCAATTTAGGTGAGAGAGTAGGCCTATAAACACAAAATTGACATATACAAATGTATACTATGGTATGCTGGAAAATGTTTAACAGGGCTCTCTGGGGAGAAAAGTGCATACACACTACACACTTTAATATTTGATTTTCATTATTAACACTTTCTTCATCATGTTCTTAACTTTGGACAATCAACAAAACAATAAATTAAACTCTGATTTGTAGTGTTTGCCAATTTATGATGTGTAAATGCTCACACTGAAATTGGATAATTTTAATCTGTCATGAGCTGGCTCCACCTGGCTCCAGCACACCCATGCATGTTATGTCCTATGGGACCAACCTTCTATTGCACATTGATACCAGGATGTCCCATTGACACAAACAAATGCTTCTAATGCCTAATCTACTCCACTAACTATTTAATTGATAAAATCCAAAGTACTAGTGAAATCAATAAATCAACCATTTACTGGAAAATGTTCTTTATTACTTCCCCCCCATCCCCATTCCTTTAATTTATTTATAAACTTTTCCTTTTTATTTTAAATCCAACAATCATCAAGAAAGCCAAATATTTCAATATATAAAAAGGACAAGAGGTTTGTAACACAAAAGAAAACAAAACAAAATTTCTACAATTTGTTTTAAAATAAATATAGCTACACTATTATTTAATAGGGTAGTCACAAAACTGTCGTTTGCTTATGTCTTCTTCTCTAATTTTATTTTTTACCTTGCATTGAAAGTTTTATTTATGCTTCTCCCCTACCCCCCATACTTATCACTATCTACTGACCTACTACCACCCAACTCCATGGCAGAAGTTCTTTCTTGTAACAAATACATATAACTCAGCAAAACAAATCAACGCCTTGGCTGTATCTGAGAATGCATATTTTTTTCTCCATCTCAAATCTGCTACCCTTCTGTCAAAATGTGGGAAATACATTTCAGCATCAGTGTTTTGTTGTCATTATTGTTTGAAGTTTCAACCAGAGTTCTGAAGTCTAGAAATTTCTTTTTCTTTCATGTTACTGTTGTCATCATTTAAAAACTGCGTCCTAGTTCTGCCCATTTTATGCTGCATCAGTTTGTACATGTCTTCCCATGTTTACTTGAATCTGTAATATCTGTCATCTATTATATCACAATAATATTGCATTTTATTCATATACCACAATTTCTTGTCATCTGGCTTATGCATTTGTTTTGTTTCCTGTCATTTTGCTACTACAAAAAAAGAGACTATAAAAATAAATATTCTTGCAGATACAAGTCCTCCTTTTTATTCTCGATCTCCTTGAGATATAAGCCTAATATTTGTGTCTAAAGCTATGGACCGTTTAGTGTCTTTGGGGGTATAGTTCTAAATTATTTTCTAGAATAGTTATACCATTTTGCCATTCTGCTAATGGTGCATTAGCATGCCCATACCTTCTCCAACAATTATGATTTTCCTCTTCGGCTAATCTGTTGGATGTCAGGTGGAACCTTAGTTGTTTTTAATTTGTATTTTCCTAATTATTGGTGATTTGGAACATTTTAAAAATATGATTGTTAACACTGCATTTCTTCATTCCACAACTGTGTTCTTGAAAGAATTTACTCTTAAAAGAGTTCAAAGGAGGCAGTTGTGATTTAATGGAAAGAACATTTGATTTGGACCTAGAAGATCTGAGTTCATATCCATACTTGCCCTTTCTTATATATGTAAATCATTTTGTTTCTTTAGATATTTTTTTCCTCATCCATAAAAAGAAGTTAAAGTAGATGAACTCATTCCAGGTCTAAGCCCTTATAAAATTAAGGATACTCATGGCACTTATAATCAGCACCATGCAAGTTCATATTTAATTGTTCTATAATTGCTGTTTTTGTGTTAGCCTAAGTAGACTATGATGTATTTAAGAACAGAGTTGTTGTCATATGTGCTATACAAATCATTGTCCTACCATTCTTCTCCTCTTCACAACGAAAGTTCTACTCTAATGGGAAAAGACAACACATCAAAAGAAGTGTTTGCCCATATGGTGGGGGCATTTGGCATGAGTGTATGATGAAGGAGTTTGCAGTGTATTCTGGTGAGAAGTGAAAAGATGCTTGGCCTGGGTGCTCTCCTGAAATGGAAATTATGGGAGAAACCATCTAATCAGAGGGAAGGGCCTCAGGGATGGAGAATCCTTCAGAGATGCAAATTTCAGGGCTGAAGTGATCTTCCAAGATGGAGTAGTTTCTGGGGCTTGACAGAGAGTTCTAGTGTGCAGCCTGATGAGAAATGTAAACATTAATTATTTCACTAATTAAATATTTTATAATTCTAACTTTGCATTTTTCTTCATTTCATGGCTTGCCATAGCCAAAGAATTTATCACCTAGGGACTTATTTGGCAATGGACAAATGGGTTCCTGGATGGATGAGCCCCACTACAAAGCAGGCAATTTTTTTAATTAGATTTTTATTTTTAGTTTACAACATTTAGTTTTACATGTTCTTGAGTTTCAAATTTTCTTCCCTTCCCACCCCTCCCCACTTCCCCCCAAGATGGCGTGCAGTCCGATATAGATTCTACATAAACCTTCACATTAAACTTATTTACACAATAGTCAAGTTGCAAAGAAGATTTATGACCAATGGAATGAATCATGAGATAGAAGAAACAAAACCAAAAAAAGAGGAAAAAAAAGAGAGAGCAAACAGTTTGCCTCAATCTGCATTCAGACTCCACACTTCTTTCTCTGGATGTAGCTAGCTCTCTCCATCATGAGTCCTTTGGAGCTGTCTTTGTGCCTTGTATTGCTGAGGAGAGTCAAGTCTATCAAAGTTAGTCATCATAGAATCAGGGGGATGCCCATCAATTGGGGAATGGCTGAACAAGTTGTGGTATATGAATGTTATGGAATACTGTTGTGCTATAAGAAATGGGAAAGATACGGACTTCAAAATAACCTGGAAAGACTTACATGATATGATGCTGAGTGAGAGGAGCAGAACCAGGAGCACACTGTACACAACCACAGACATATTGATTCTGTGAAAGCAGGCAATTTGAAAAAGAAGGATATAGTTAATATGTACTAATAAGCATGTTAGGGTTTTTTTGGGGGGGATTTCTAACCTAGTAAAAATATACAGATATAACTAAATCAATTATATAAAACGAACCAATATTCCTAAAATGTAAACCTACATATGTGAAGTACACAATTATTCCTGAAAAGAGGATGGAAATGGCTTTCCAATCAATACATCCCTCACGTTCATTGTCCTCTCCTATGTGGCCACCGAGGAAGAGTAGAAGAGGTTTGTTACTTTGCTCACCAAACAAGAGAATAAGCAATAGAACCAACCAGTACTCCCTTGTACTATCTAAGAGTAAAAAAGAGAGAAAGGAAGAGACCAAAATCCTGAGAATATTATCTTTAATTTCTTCCCCTTGCCACTCCCACTTCTCCAGGTCTGATCAGATCTCATGTGAAATTCTTCATGCCTCTTCTTAAGTTCCTTCCTTTAAGGGATAAAGGTAATCTGGTACCTTTTGCATTCTGAACTTTAAGGCCAAAATGAAGTGGTGGTCCCCTTTTCTCAAGAGATGTCAGTTTTGAATTACGGGGTCCTGACCTATTAACAATACAATGTTTCTTCCTCATTCCAGTCAACATGACTTACTGTGTAGATGACCTATTATTCTGGCTAAAGCCTGGTCAGAAAAGGTGAGTTAGTAATATATTCCCTGTCCAAATAACTTGAAGATAACTAAGTATGAGTTCTAATTTTGATACTGATAATGATAGCTAAGTAGGGATGCTCCCAACATAACATGAAGGGTTTAAAATAGGTGACATTTATGTTTCTTTGAATCTTTAAAACTCTGATTGAATTATTGGGTAGAAGTTCATAAACAGCATGTTGGATAGTCTAAATGCAATTTTCTTTGTAATATCATAGATACTTTGGAGCAGGCCTGAGAAGGCTACCTTAAAGAACCCTGTAGTTTTATAAGACATAATACACTGCATTGTGCTTTATAACCATATTCGGTTAGGTACGTTCTATTAAAAATATAGAAACTCTCACCTTATGAAGACATGTAGTTATGGAATCCAAAGTTGGAAAGCTCCTCAGGCAAAAGTATTTTTTAAAAATATTGATTTTTCCTTAGCAGTACTTCTCCATTATCAAAAACAATAAAGCAAACAAACAAGCAAAAGCTCAATCAGCCCTCTGTTTTAAAATGTATAGTTCAAAAAAATATTATTTTTTAAAGTAAAGATCATGTAAACTTAGGCATGAAAGATTGAGTTCTGTCTTACATTAGCCTCTGGGTAATTCTCCCTGCCTCTCTGTGGATGGCTGTGCCTGGAATGAAGGGATACACTTCAGAACACAGTTTCCAAGATCCATATATTTTATTATTGTTGTCAAGAAACCTCAGGCTCTGAGTGTCCTCTCTAGACACTCATTTCCTTCAGCCTTACATCATATATTATTTCCATTAACTGTGTTAATGTGAGGAGCTTGGTGAATTGTTCCTAATTAGTTTTTCTCTTCACTAAAAGTTAGGGGTCACAAAAAGAAGGAAAAAATCAACTTTAAGCTCTTAGATGACATAGTGGAAAACTTCTTAATTTAAGTGCTCCAGGCCCTAGAAGGTACAATGCAGACCCTTTTGATCCCTCACCAAATCAACTTTGTTTGGGAGGGCAAGAAGCCTAAGGAAAATTTTTTCCTATCTCCCTGTGTTCCTTTTTTTGGGTCTGAAATGTCTGTCAGGGTCTTGTCAACATAGGGAAACAAGAGTAACAAAACCTGGCACTGTTTATAGCACAGTCTCTGGAGCTACTTTCCCAACGCACAGTGAAACTGGCAGGTCAGGTTCCCAGAAGGTGGTTCCTGTACCTCCCCTCAGGGTTCTCTCTAGGGGATTTTGAGAGGTTGGGAGTGGTTTTCTAATGTTATAACTCACACTCCCCCACTGATTTGATCCTCATCATGTTTATCGTTGATTTTAATTAGGTCCTTTTAAAAAGCAATATTTACTAAGGTGATATAATAATAAGAGTTGGTATAAAACATCCCCCTAAAAGTACGTGATACAATCTCCCACTTATACTGACAGAGTTCATAGGAAAATGGGCTTTAACTTAAGAGACTAGTGTAGCAAACGAATAACTCACAGCTCCTGGTGGAGTGAAATCCTTTTCTCCTCATCGTAGTATACTCATGAAATTCTCTCTAGACATGTTGCAGCCTTTTGCTAGGTTCCTTATACTAATAAAAATAATTTTCTTCATTATGTCTAGTTTGTCTTTGGCTCCCAATGTAAACATTAGGGGATGCTTCTAGGACCAGGATGAGAAGTTAAAAAATCTTTCAAAGTTCACAAAGTCCTCCTCTGGTCAAGATCAAGAGGGGACTGAGACCAGATTCTGTGACAAGGTTTCTCTTCCCCTCCACCAAGGCATTTCTTCTTTGGGGCTTCTCCAGAATGGCTCCCCCTTATTCTGGCAGACTGCCAAATTCCCTTATTCCAAACTGGCTTGCCGCTTTGATATATACCTCACAAGGCATGGCTAAATCCTACAATCAATCAGGATGGATTTCCTGTGAAATGACACTCCATTTGCAGATTTCAAAACTTCTAAACTAATCAAGGGCATTTTTGCCCTTAGTCTAAAAACCTTGATTGGTTGATTCAGTAAAGGTAGTCTCACCTGGTTCAGGCAGATAGGCCTACCATCTTGAAGATTACTTTAAGTTAGATGAATCAATTTGATTGATTGACTCAATGGACTCACAACTTTACTAGCTAAAGGGGGTGAAAAAATATGAGACTAGAAAAAGTGACTTAGATCTTATAAATTCAATAGTCATAAATACCAAGTTCTGCATTTGGATTCAAAAAATCAATTGCCCAAGGACAGGGTAGGAAGAACTGGTTTTATAGTAATTGATATAAAAAGGCTCTTGGAAGTTTTAGTTGACGAGCAATGTGATAAAATTACTAAAAATGCCTCCCCCCCAAAAAAACCCATAAAAACCAAAAATGTGTTGTAATGTATATCAGTTAGAAAGAGTGATAATAAATTACTATAATTTTTGAAATATTGTATCTAGTCTGGGTATATTATTCTTTAAGAGGGATCTTGAAAATTAACAATACATCTACAGAACTCTAGAGATAATAAGGGGCTTGGAAATCCTATCACACAAGAAATGATAAAGTGAATTAATAATGTTAACCCTGGGTTAAAAAAAATAGGTGGAGTATAGACTACTCCCTAAGACTATACATAGCAGATAAGTTACCAATCAGCAGTGAGAGCTCCCTCCTCCGATAAAATCGTAGGTCTCCTTAAAAACAAACAAAAAACATGATAGCTATATTAAAATACTTTCATTTAATAGAAAGAATAGATTATTTTGTGTAGTTTCATAAGGTAGAACCAGGGTCAATTGTGGAATGTGCAGGGAGGCAAATTTTAGCTCATTATAAGGAAGAACTTTTTTAAGAATTAGAGATACCTAAAAACAGAATAGACTACACTGAAAATTAATGAGCTCTTCATCTCTGAAAATATTTAATCAAAATATATAATTTAGGCCATCTTACAAAGGAGCTGCAAAAAGCAATCCTATATATATAAAAATGTGGGCTAAATGACCTCAAAGTGTACCTTCTAAATCTATGATTCACCTAAGTGTGATAGTGCTTTTTTTTTTCTAAGTTAGATCTATGATTTCAATGGCTGGTGAACTCCCAGTGAGGAAATTCCTCCACCAATTCAGATTAGCATTTCAAAGCAGGTGGTGTTGCCTAAATAAGACCTGGGTTCAAATTCTGCCTTAGATACTTAATAGCTGTGTGACCCTGGACAAGTCACTTAATCCTGTCTGCCTCAGTTTCCTTATTTGTAAAAGAGCTGGAGAAAGAAATAGCAAACCACTCCAGTATCTTTGCCCAGAAAACCCCAAATGGGGTCACAAAGAGTCAGACACAATTGAAACAACTCAACAACAACAACGCTTATCATAGACTCACAGATTTAGAATTAGAGGGGCCCTCACAGGATGTCTAATCTAGTCCTCTAATCTTAAATATGAGGAGCTGAAACCAGGGAGAGTTAATTGACTTTCTAGAGGCCACAAATAGAATAAGCAGTAGACTTCAGATTTGAACTCTGGTCATTAAACATTAAGCCCAGCATTCTTTCCCCAGTATCCTATCACCTTCATCACTTATTAGATTTGATGTGTTAGGTAACTCACTTCCCCTTTCAGTGCCTCATTTCCTCCCCCTCCCACCTTTATAATGAAGGAGTTCACACTAGATAATCCCTAAGGCTCCTTCCTATTCCAACATTGTATGATCCTCAGATCATGACTTTTCCCCACAAGTGAAATCTACAAGTCACATAAAAGCAAAACAAACAAAAAACCAAACAGTTGAATATTAGATAAAGACTCATATTAAACAGAATCTTGTCAGAGGCTGGGGATGATGGCCATGACTGCTTCATTTCGGTCTTGAAAGCATTTGTCATCATATAGTACATTCTCCATTTTTGGCTACTGCTTTCTCTTCCCAACTTTGTGACAAATACTTACTAATGATTCCCATTCATCTTTCTCCTCCGAAGCACTACCTCCTCTTACAGAAAATCCAAGTTCTCTTCAAAGCACTTTTCTCTTCTTCCTAGAACTAATAATCCACATTTCCCCTTCTTCCTACTGAAACAATGACTTACCAAAATAGAAATTCACTCCCTCTCCTTCAAAATATCCATGTACTCTTTCCTTTTATAGTGTTTACGTCCTCTTCCTTCTTGAAGTATATGGATTTAAAATAGCCAGAGTGCTTCCCTATTACCTTCCTGTTGGAGATATTCAAGAACATATTGTCATTTTTGCTTGCAGTACGAATATGATAAAAGAAAATATTTTCACAAGGTACACAACATCAGGGTATCATCCCCTGGCAGTCAATAATATCTTCTTGATCTTTTTTCTTGCATGTCATATGTTGTCCTGGTTGGAAACATTTATTTCTGCTATAGCGTAGGAAAAGCCTGTAAAATGCTAGGTGTTGATTTAGATTTCTAAATGCCAAACCTAGTTTTTAGAGGTAGAATTGATCCTGTGAATATATGTAGTTGATGTCTATCTGCCCTGTGGTCTGAGAGACAGCACAATTCCTTGTTTGCCCCCGAATTATAGTGGATGTCACTTTCCCCACATTCTTTGTTTTAGAAGCAAAAAATCCACCATTTGAGTCATTGTCTTGTAAGAGAAAACAAAGATTGGGGAGGGAATGGGAATCATTGCCTCAAGATGAACACTATCAAAAAGCACATATATTCTGTGGAAAGCAGAACAAGAGGCTAGGGATTTACAGATTGATATCATGAGAAAATTCAACCCAAACCTATATGCAAATCACCTGACAAGCTGTTGTAGAACTTCTGTTCATCGATTTTTGGTAAGGCGGGGCATACTACCTCCTCCAGCAACCAACTGATCTCTTCTAGCTCTAATTGTTAGGAAGCTTTTCCTTGCATTGAATCTAACTCTTCCTTTCTACAAATTCAATCTACAATTCTGCCCTTTAGGTTTAAAACAACGATTCTGATCACTAACTCTGCTTTGTAGCTCTTCAAAACCATCCACAGCTAGATTCTCTTTAAGCTTTCCTTATGCAGGCTAAATGTCTGTTATTCCTTCAGTGGATTCTTATATCAAATTATCTCAAAGACCCTCATCATTAAGATCATCTCCTTGTGGATATTTTCCATTCTGTCAATGTACTTCTTTCCATGTAATGCTCAGAATGGAACACAATACTCCACATTGTCTTACCACAATAAAGTACCTTGGAACTATCAACTCCCACATTCTGGGTGGTTTGCCTCCAAAAGCACCTGATAATCACATTACTAGATAACTCATCTGAATGGCTAACTATCCCACACAACTCTCTTTTATCTAATTATTTGATAAATTATGTGAATTGTTTTTCTGCTCAAGTCATAAAATACTGAAAGACATAAAGTCAAGAAGAGATGACTAGAATGTTTAACTAGAAATGTCCCTTCAAACAATTCCCCACCACCACCCAGTGATTGCTCTTTGGGTTTGATAACTCAAGAAACTACTATATTATCTTATAGCCTACATATCTACATTTTGTCCCCATGAATAGTATGAGTGATTGTCACTGTGTTTTCTGGAATCTATGTAGATGATTTTTATAACATTCTCCAATCTGTCTAGTAAACCTATTAAAAAAAACAAACCGAAACAACAACAACAAAAAAAAAAACAAACAAAAAACAGCTAATGAGGTTATTCTGGCCTGACATGTACATGATGAAGTTATTTAGGCCCTTTTAACTTTATAAATCCTCAATAACTCTCTCTCTAATAACAGGTTCTATAATTTTGCCAGTATTCAATGTCATTAGCCTATAGTTTACAGTTACCACATTCTTCCTTTGTTTGAAAATCAGGCTATTTAACCTTGTCCACCGTATGACACATTTCTTGTATTCTGTGATCTTCCATGCACTGTCGATAGGCCTCAGCAGTTACATCTGTTAGATCTTCCAGTACCTTGGCACATTCTGGTCTTTTCATTTGAACTCATCAAAGGAAGCTCTTTTACTATTTCCTCATTTACTACTTATGAATTAACTGTTTTTGTTCTGCTATATCCTATTAAAACAGCATTGCCTTGGCAGAGAAAGCAGCAGTCCCCAAAATTGAGCACTTCTGCCACCACTCTAAGTAGCGGTCATAGATTTTCTTTGATAGTTCTCTCTTGCTCCAATATGGTGATATGACTTATTTTTAGTTTTGGGGAAATGTCACTCTATTCTGTGCATTCTCTATTACCTGCTCTTGTTTCTAACTGATACACATCTTTGAAAAATTTAAGTCCATGAGTGAGTTCCCTTTGTTTCCAAGCTGGTATCTTTGGAGGAAGCAGCTTTTTGGCAAGATATGATCGTGATGTGAACCCACTTGGGCCATGAAGAGAAAGGTTATTCAATAAAAGTAGAAGGAAGGTGAGAAAAGTAGGGGTGCTTCATGGTTTCTTGCTGAAGGGTACCAAACAAGCTATGTGCCGATCTGACATTAACAATGAAAAACTTCGCGACCATTCTGGGATAGATCTGGGATGTGATGGAGAGTCTTTCACAAATCTAATCAATTTTGATAAGCACTACCCACTTTTGGTGTTTTATGGGAGTTGGGGAAGTGAAGATGGGGAATGATGATGCCAGAAGGAAACTAGAAGACATTCAAGCTGTTACAAGATCTGAGGCAAGAAGTGAAAATGTTAGGGAGATAAATGATCTTTGCAGTCTGGCTGCTGATTAATAGTAGGAACTTTGGAAGAGAAAGAAAATTTAGGTATTGAAGAGCTACTTAAAAGGATGGAGTTTGCCTTCAGGACTTTTCAAGTTTTGTTGGGAAAATTAAGTGGTAGGAAGCAAGAAAGTCTTGTATGAAGGGGTGCAGTCCGGGGAATGCAGACCCAAGTGGTATTCTTCCATGAGAGATCCTAAGCAGAGGAGGTAGATAATGTAAGGGCTCTGGGTAACTCAGAGAAAATTGGATGTAGAATTGTAAAAGAAGAACCTAATACAATTTATTTTAGGCTAACCTCCATGAGATGTGTATAAAACGTACATGAAAATGTACATCATTGTTTTTGGTCCTCTTTGTGGTATGATTTAAGAAATTTACAGCTGAGTCACTAACAGTTATGACATTTTGTCCTGCATCAATATAAACATATTATCTAAATTAGATGAGCTTTTTTTTTTTACAATACTTTATATGCTTCATGTAAATATCATTTCTTCCATGATGACTTTATCTTCACCTGAAGCCATTTTTCTTCACTTTCCTTGTCCCCTGTGTAATGCATATTTCTATGCAGGAAGGACAGAATCAAGCTAGCTCATGTCTGTTATTTACTCTCCAGTGCATCTAATATGTACTTTGGCTTCAAAGGCGAGACCCTGGCTGCACTTTTATTCTGGAAAAGATTGGAGAAAATGCTGGCAAAATTAAAAGCTTAAAGCTTATGCTTAGAATATAGAAAGGTCTTAATTCTTCCATTTAAGACATATCCCAGTTCCCTAAATACATCAGATCCTTCTAGGTGGCTAAGCTCCTATCTTTAGAGAACCCCTTAGTCGAAATTCAATATGTTTTATTCTGTCTAGCATCTGAGAAATGCCTTAAAATTTCCAATGAAGCAAGTGTAGTATTAAATGTGATCAAAGATCGTCCTCACCCATTCAGTAAGACTCAGGTGGGGCTAGGTGGGAAAGCTTGATTATATCTTTGTTTGTAAGTAGGCCTAAAGTCTCTACTTGTTAAGTACTAAGCAGATTTGGGCAGGAAGCCATCAGGGCCCTAAGGGGAGTTGCTAAGACTAGAGCCAATGGTATATGCTCTGGGTTCTAGTCAATCATGAATTCAGCCAATCAAAGGCCTGAGTCCTAGCCAATCAGACATGGTCATCCTCAAGGTCATGAATCTTGCCTTACTGATACAACAAGATCACTGGCTTAGTGACTTTGGTCATCAGTGGCACCACGATCATGGAGAATACATGACAAACACATACAAGCAAAAATAACAACAACGATGACATTTATATAGTGCTTTAAGGTTTGCCAAGTACTTAAAATATTACCTCATTGGTACCTCACAATCACGTGAAACAAATGCTATTATTACCCCATTTTACAGATGAAGAAACTGAGTCTGAGAGAGGTTATGTGATTTTCCCAGAGTCACATAGTTATGTGTCCAAAGCAATGTTTGAAACAAGTGCTATAAGAAATGATGAGCTGGATGATCTTAGAAAAACATGAAACGACTTGCAGAAAATAATGAAGAGCAAAATGAACAGAAACAAGAGAACAGTGTATACTGTAATAGGAATATTGTTTTAAGAATGACTTTGAGCAAATAAGTCAATTTGATTATTATAAATACCCAAATTAACTATGAAGGACATGTGAAGAAGGATACTATCTGTATCCAGAGAGAATAAATAGAAGTATATTTATATGTACCAATTTGTGTCTAATGGTAGTTATCTCTATGGCGGGGGCGGGGAGGAAGGAAAAGGATCAAAGGAAAAAAAAGAAATTTATGTGATAACTATTACATATTTAAAAGGAATAGCAAGTTGTACATAAAAGATTTGCAATTTCATGTACAAACATTTTTTTTTATTATACTATGTTATAGAAATGCTTGTTTTGTTCCGTAAATTAAAACAAACAAAAAAGCAAGCAATCTATTGTCAAGTCTATATAACAGTTGCCTCAGGAACAAGTGCAAGTTATCATAACTATATGAAAATATGTATCAGAGATATAACTAATGATTTTGGTATCAGGGCAATCAGCATCAAACTTGTCCTGGGGCAAGCAAGAATAAATAAGTCTGGGGCAAACAGTAAGAAATCTCACTTTAAAATAAACTTCATAATACTTGATATGGATAATACAAGCAATTTGGACAAATTCAGTTGAACAAGAGGGGAATGGATTACTATAATGAATCATAGATGTGTATTATTAATAGCTTCTTATTGAAACTAATTATTCTTACTAACTAGGCGATACGCTCAGTTAATTCTATGCCGAAGAAGTGCATGTATTAAACTTTTTTACCCTCTGTAGATTAGTGCCCTAGGCAAAAGTCCCAATTGCAGAACCCTAGGGCTTCCTTCAAGGTTTAGTTGATCATGTCCCTACTGGAAAATCTTCCTGATCCTCCTACTTGTTTGTGATTTTACCATCAAACTATAATTTGTTGGCATATCATGGCAACATCGCAAGGATACTTTCTGGATGTCTGGATTCAATATAGGCTACCACATATACATGTTTTCTATCATATATACATATGTATTGTATATGTATATATATAAATACGTACATATATTTATATACACACATACACTATTTCATACACGCAAACACGATACATATTTATTTACGTGTTGTATTTTCCAATAGAATATATGTTCCCTGAGCTTATATCTTTTGTTTCATCTTTCTATCTCCAGGTAACTAGGCAACACAATGGGTAGAGTACTGGACCTGGAGTGAAGAAGTCCTCTGTTCAAATAGCTCTTCAGATACTTAGTAGCTGTAAGACCCTGATCTAGTCCATTAATCTGTCTGACTGAATTTCTTCAACTTTAAAATGGGAGTAATATCTCTCAGGTTATTGTGAGAATAAATTTGGATTATATTTATATTGCACTTAGAATAGTGCCTGGCACATGGTAGGCATTTAATAAATGTTTATTTCCTTCCTTGCTTCTAATACCTAGAACAATACCTTCTACACAGTAAGGGCTTAATAACTGCTTATTGGACTAGATTGATTGGACTTTTGTGTGCTATAGACAAAGAAATAATGAAGTATTTTGGAAGTTTTTCCTTTTTCTCTCCCTTTGAAAACAAAACTAATTATTTCCTCTTGAGGATGCTCCCTACTCTTGCCTTCCTACTCACCTATGGTGGGGTGTGTGTGTGGGGGAGGGCAGGGTGACAGGGTTGAAAATTGGAACAGCAAAGCTAAAAGGACAATTGATTTGTCACTTTGTCTGAAAATAGAATTGGAAAGAGTCAATCTTAGGTAAATATAACATACAGCCTGTTTTCCTTTTTTTCTAACTGTTTGGGTACTGGAAATCCATTTTCCTTTTTCCCTGGGGGGCGAATGGGGGAGGGAGACAAAATGGACATGAATCAGTGTAACATTTAAAGAACTCTGCTATCAGGTCTGCCATCTCACCATGATGTCATAAGTAGCTGGTGTTGCCATGGCAACATTACAAGGATACTTTCTGGATGGCTGGATTCAATGTGGGCTACACATATACAATCCCCCCCCCCCTTATGGGCAGAAAAAACATATTTTTTTGTTTTAGTGTAGATTCTCTTCATGCTAGAATTAATGTATCTCAAATCATTATGCTATTTCCCTCATTTTTCATTTTGCTCACATTTTCTTCTGCTTTACTATATTGTTGGAAATTTGATAGAGTGTCTACTTATAACATATTTATTTAAAATAATGCAATCCTGAAGTTGAATTTTGTAGTCCTTGGCTCACTATGTTTCAATAAAAAGCATACCCCCTACAGACAGACAGACAGGCACACACACAGACACAGACATAGACACAGACAGACATATTGAGTTACTGCCAAATATCTTAGAAACCTGACTACTATCAAAGAAGCTTTGCTCTGATAAACTAGAGTAATCTTACCTCATATGGTCAGACAACTCATTTGACTATGAGTTCTCAAAAACAGATAAGGCAGATGAAAAATAGCCTTCTTGGGGCAAAGGTTGGCTTGCAAGTAACCTGAAAAGGAGACCAAATTAATATGCGAGTGGGGTATTTTAAATCATTGTTTAATGGATAAGTGAAATGAAGGAATTCAGTAATGGGCAGAAGACAGACCAAGTGTTTGCTGTTGTTGTTCAATTGCAAATTCTACAGTTGAGATCACAAATCATCATTGGGTTTTCTAGGCTTATTACATAGGGTTCCCTTTTACTCTGTCTTAGTTGTCTTTCCCAAACTTGATGTTTCATCTCCTGTCTCCGTGCTTTTGCATTACCCCTTATCTCTGCCTTCTCAAATCCCCACCTTTCTTCGATGCTGGACTCATGGGCCACTTTCTTAAGAACTCTGATCAATACAATGACCAATCATGATTCCAAAAGACTCATGATGAAACATGCTGTCCACATTCTGACAGAGAAATTATAAACTTGGGGTACAGGCAGGGAAATTTTTTATGCATACATGTATATATATACATGTATGTAATATATATGTGTATATA
>CM053622.1:653889447-653909870 GCA_028646595.1 Phalanger gymnotis | reverse complement strand
CTAGTACTCTGGTCTTGCAGGCTCTCGTCAGAAGCTCCTAAAAGGCTGCTTGCTGAGCACAGCGATATTTGGGCAGAACATTCCAATTTCCTCTTTTTTGTCTTGTTCTCTACATCTGTGTTGGGAGAAAGCAGAGGAAGTGATAAAAAAAATAGGTCAGGGTGATGGATACTTTTGGAACTTCCCCATTCAGCATCTGTCTTGCTGAGCCGCAAGCCAAAGAGGAGACCTCCTAACAAATAAGGCCTTTGTAAACGCTAACAAGATGTTTTTTTTTTCTTGTGAGAAAGATCTTTTCGATTAATGTGGATTTTGAAACCGTCGCTCATTAAAAGTAGAACTGTTTGGACCCCTCCAGAGATCACTGGCAGAGGGAATGTCACCACCTCCACAAAGTAAAGGCAGATGTTTGCATAGACTCAATGGGAGGCCTTGGAAGAAAGTTTCTCCTTACCACAAATAACAATTGTCTAATGGAGCTGAAGGGAGCCCCTGACTTGTGAGCTATTTTCCTGAGGAGTTGTAGAATCTCAGTCCTGATTAACCCTCAGAAATAAAAACCCACCAATTCTCTTGGAGTTGTCTTGGAGGATATGAAAAAGGTGCTGTCTAGAGTGTAAAGTGATTTCTCGAAGATCTGTCCAGTTCTATAATCCTAATATTTCCACCAGCAGATGTTCAGGGATTTCTGCTGTCATCTACAGACATCCAGGTCAAGTTTCCCAACTTTCACGATGACTTTAATACTTAGGTTGTGTCTTCCTCTCCACCCTAGACCCTGGCATCAACCTCAGAGAATTTATTATTCATGTTGACCACTACCCTACCAAGCTGACCTCTCAATGCTTCAACCTTCCAAGACTCCAATAGCAACAACTTCCTTGTTTATTACATATCAGTGTCACTCAAACATGGCCACACGTTAAGTTTCAAGGAATCATACTACTTTCAAGATGTGGAATCAGTAGTCCTTTGAACTTTGGAATTCCAGCCTCCAAGCATAATCTCCTTCCTTTCCACCTATCTACCTCTCTCACTGAAACTAAAACTACTCCTTTTTTTCCCTAATGGTAACTTTCCTTGATTCATCACTGTGATACTGTTCACATGTTTCAGAGCTGCCCTGCCTGCTTGTGTTTCCTTCTGAGAATCCTTCTATTATGTTCTGTGCATTTATTTTCTCACCTCTGCCTCCCACTATGATTTCATTTGCCTCTTATTCAATCTTGACTCATGGTCAACCACTTTACTATTTCACTAACTGAGACCTTAGGAAAATTGACTTTCTCAATTTTCCTTCTTAGCCTAGGAATCCTCATGCTTGGGCCATATTTATAATTTGATTTCTCCATTTTTGCTTCAGGCATGCTAAGCAACTTCAGATGGACCCATTTCCCCACCATCCCCATCTGTGCTCGCATCCTTCTACTCTCCCCTTATTAACTCCATATTGTACTATTGTCTATAGAATCTGTCCCACACATTTTCTTCTTAAATAGTGAGACCTGAATAGCAGATTTCTAATGAAATATTCCAGGGATCCATCTTTGCCTTTGTCATGACGTTTTTATCAACAACTCAGAGATAGATATATTTTGTGAAATTTGAAGATGGCACAGTACTTGGAGGAATAACCAACATATTGAATGACAGTATCTGGTTTCTAAAAGATCTCAATAGGCTAGAACAATGCATCAAACTAAATAAGACAAAATGTGATAAGGATAATTGGAAGGTTCCACAAGGGTTCAACAAATCAATCCCACAAATACAAAATAGGGGAAATAGGAATGGACAAGAGTTCCTATGAAAAAGATCTAGAAAACTCAACATGAGCATACTTAACATGAGCACTATGACATGGAAGCCAACAAGGCTAATGCTATCTTAGGTTTTGTTGAGAGAGACATGGTATCCAGTACTGGGCAGTTAATAATATTTCCACTGTACTTTTTATTGAGTACAGGGCAGCTAAGTAGCACAGTGGATGGAGCACTGGGCCTGGAGTCAGGAAGACTCATCTTCCTAAGTTTAAATGTGACCTCAGACACTTACTAGCTGTGTGACCCTAGGCAAGTCACTTACCCTGCTTGCCTCAGTTTTCTCATCTGTAAAATGAGCTGGAGAAGGAAATGGCAAACCACTCCAGGATCTTTGCCAGGAAAACCCTAAATGGGGTCACAAAGAGTCAGACATAATTGAAAACGACTAAACTATATTGATTAGGCCACATCTACATACTGGCCTACATTCTGAAGAAGATGACCAGGATGGTAAGGAGACCAGACCATGTTCCATCCAATGATAATTTGAAGGAACTGAGGATAAGTAGCCTGGAGAAGAGAAGACTTAGAGAAGAATACAAACTTCACACCTTTGAAAGGCTGCTGTATGCAAGAGGTACTTGTTCCACATGGTCTCTGATAACCAGAGTAGAAACCAGAGGCTACAAGTTGCATAAAGACAGATTTAGACTTGATATAAGGGTCAAAAGTCCCAAAATTTTTAATTATTGGAGTGGTACAAAATGACACTGTGATTTCTCAGAATCCAAAGTTTTTCTCCTCAATTGAGGTCTTCAAGTGTTGACTCTGTGACCACTTGTTGAGGATATTGTAGAAATGCCTCGTGGTAGGTATGAGTTGGACTTTATTGCTTCCGAGGTTCCTGGCAAATGTGAGATTTTGATTCTTAGACTCTGTTCTGCTTCCCCAATTCTACCTCTATCTCTCACCCATTTAAAGTTTTATTTTTTTGTTCTGAACTTGACAAACACACCCAACCAAACACTAGTATTTTATAGGATTACAGATTTAGAACTGGAAGGAGCCTTAGAATGCCATTGAATCCAACCTCTTCATTTTGCAAATGAGGAATCTGACGTCTAGAGGGCTGGGTGCTTTGTTGAGGTCACGCAGCTAAGGGTCTGAGCCGGGGTTTGAATTTAGGTTTTCCTGGCTCCAAGCTCAGTGCTCTATTGACTACACTACCATAATAAAGAATAGGAAAACAACATGAAACCCTGAATCTCCATTAAAAAGAGGTTTTTTTTAAAAGCATATGATGCTGTTGGCATATTCCAAAGCCACCCTCCTTGCCTGTGTTTCCTTCTGAGAATCCTTCTATTACGCTCTGTGCATTTTTTTTTTAAAAAAAAGATGCTCCATTGATTCTCTCTTTTTATTTTTTATTGCCTCACTGTCCTTAGTCCCTCTTCTCCCATAATTCCTCCACCTCCAAATTAAGGGGGAAGAAACAAACTCCACCCACCTCCCTTGTAATCAGCAAGCATAGTCAGACAAAACAAATACACATGTTGACCAGCAATCTACACATTGATCCACATGTGATTTTTCCACCTCTAGTTCATCATTTTTCTTTCAAGAAGGAGGGAAACCTACTTAATCTTCCTAATTTTGGCCTCTGGCATCCCTATTCATCTTCTCCCCCTGTTTGTATCCCTTGGACTATCATTCTATCTCATTAAAATGTGAGGCTGTCTCTTTCTTTGTACTTGTAAGCAAGCCCAGGACCTAACACAGTGCCTGGCAGATAGAAGATATTTAATAAATACTTATTTATTGATTTATTGATCATTGATTCTCTCCCCTAGGTCATTTTCTCATATACATTCTGTTACCCAGTCCTATCCCCTCTCTGAAATATTTCAGAAATATATCTTGCATCTGGCTCTTGCCTCTTCATCATCTTTATTCCCCCGACACAGCCCAGTTTAAAACCTCATTGGAACCTGCCTGGACAATTGTGATCATCTTCTAATGGGTCTTCCAACCTCAACTCTCTCTCCTTGACAATCCATCTTTCATATTGCTCCCACAATTTGTGTTTTTTTTAAGGTACACATCTTGTCATGTCACTGACTTGCTCAAAAATCTTCCATTCTCTACTGCCAACTGAATCATCCTCAGACTCTTTTGTTTGCCATGAAAGTCCCTTCATCAACTGCTACCACTCTATCATGTTCACTTTATGTCATATTTCTTCCCACTACAGACTCTACTCAAACTAGCTGAATTTTCTCTATTCCTTGGACCCTCATAGCACCTCTATACATTTGCTCTCATTGTTCCCTATGTCTAAAATCTCCTCCCTATCCTATTTTGTCTCTCCAGTTAGACAGGAAGCTCCTTGAGAGCAGGGATTGTCTTCTTTGTAAACCCAGTGCTTAGTACAGTAACAAAAACATAGCAGACACTTGACAAACCTGTATCGACTGACTCCAATTCCTACCTATCCTTTAAAATTCAACTGCTATATCACCTTCTTTGTTGTCGACTCTTCATGATTCTTTTGTGGGTTTTCTTGACGAAGACATTGGAGTGTTTTGCCATTTCATTCTTCAGCTCATTTTACAGATGAAGAAACTGAGGCAAACAGGGTTAGATGACTTGTCCAGGGTCTCACAGCTGGTAAGTATCTGAGGTTGGATTTGAACTCAGGTCTCCCTGACTCAAGGCCCAGTGCTCTATACACTGCGTTAACCTAGCTGCTGGTAAAGACTTCAATGAGCTCCTCAGTTGGTAGAGACTTCCCCTTTTAAGCCACATTTGATTTTTTTGCATGTGCAATTTGCATTTTATATTGCAAGTGACCGAAGCTCTTATGCAATATTGTACAGTATATAATAATTTAAATTTATGTGCTATCCTTCTCCTATGCTGTAAGTTCTATGAAGGCAGAAATTATATCTCATGTAAACCTTGTGTCATGCCCCAGCATTTGGCATAATGCTCTCTGTGTATAGGAAGTTCTTGACAAATATTTGCTGAATGAATATGCAGGAATTTTTTACTTTGAAACTTAACAAAAATAATTGTTGATCAACATAGAAGCTGGTGACAATATCTTGACATAAGTGGAATGTCAGTGTACATGTCATTTCCATATTTATTTCTGTAATTATCCTGCCATCAGATATTTTTATAATCTGACTTTGTCCTTACGACGTCTCAGAGAGTTTTGTGTCATCATGACTAGCTGAAGCAAGGTTCCTGCTTTCCTTGGATAAGAGGCATGGCTTTTACCCTTCTAAGTCCTGCAGCCTCTGGCTCCCTTTATGGAAATATTGTTTATACATGAAGCATTGATGGGTTGTTATTGTTGTCATTTTGGTCACAGTCAGGGCTAAATTAGATGTTTCCTTAATTCAGTGCCTAGGGTGGTTGTGTTCACGTGGGTTCCTTTTGCAGAACCCTGGGGGAGTAGCTGTGTTTTGAGAAGGATAAAGTAGGGAACTGCTCAGAATCTTGCCTCCAGCATCATGGGTGCACTCAGTTCCAGAATCTCATTATTTGACTGAGTTTCCTTCAAGCCTTGTGTGTGCTAGGCTTGGTGATTATTAGGCCTATTAAAGAGCAGTATCATTACCCCCAGGAAAGCTAAGTGGTACAGTGGATAGAGTGCAGGGCTGGAGTCAGGAGGACTCATCTTCCTTATACCTTTAGATACTTAGCTGCGTGACTCTGGGAAAGTCACTTAACACTGTTGCCTTAGTTTCTTCATCTGTAAAATGAGGTGGACAAGGAAACGCCAAACTGCTCCGTTGTCTTTGCCGAGAAAACCCCAAATGGGGTCACTGAGAATTGGACACGATTGAAAAAATGTCTGAACGAGATGAACAATCATTTTCTCCAGAGGAATATTGTACCTCCTGGTGTCTCTGCTGGCACGGGAGTTGGGGATTATGGTTTCTCAGACTGCACAGGAGAAGTTTTACAGAAGGGAAGTTCTTTGGGGACAGAACTTGTGGTGGACTTGACTTTGCTGCTGTTGCTGCTGAGTCATTATGGAACAAATACCACCCCGGCTCTTTTTTAGGAATCACAGCTGCTGTAGTTATTGCTGACCACGTTAGGGGACCGTTGCCAAAGCACTCTAGTTCAGTGTTGTTACAGCCCAGAATTATCCCTCGATTCATAGAAATATCCTAAAAATGGAACGAAATCAGCTCATGGATGCATCTTGAAACAAACGATTCAATTTACAGCCATGTCTAAATAACCTAGCTAGTGCAGTGGATAGAACTCTGGGCCCGGAGTCGAGAAGACCTGAGTTCAAATCTGACCTCAGACACTTACTAGCTGTGTGACCTTGGGCGAGTCGCTTAACCCTGCTTGCCTCAGTTTCCCCATCTGTAAAATGAGCTGGAGAAGGAAATAACAAACCACTCCAGTAGCTTTACCAAGAAAGTCCCAAATGGGGTCACAAAGAGTTGGACTCAATAGAGCCTCAGTAACAGCAACATGAATATATGACCTTTGGCAAGTGACTTTTTTTTCTTTCTGGGCTTCAGTTTCCTTGCTCTAAGAATAAAGGAGGGGGGCCAACATGGTGAGGGGAATAAGAACTGAATCTGGGGCCAAAGGATCTGCATCTTCAAACCCTGTGGGTGACCCTAAGGAAATACCTCTGGGCCTCATTTGTTTCTTTACCTGTAAAATGAGGAAGTTAGACTTTATGACTTCTAAGACTCCTCCTTCAAGCTCTAAACCTTTGATCAAAGGACAGCTGGAGCAGATAAGAAGAGTAAACAGTGCCTGGCACATAGTAAGCACCATATACCTGTTAGCTAGTATTATCAAGGTTGTGATGTCTAACTTCACAGTTTACCCAAATTCTTGATTACAAGTCTCTGTGTCTTCTTTTCTTCATTTAGATCATATTCTCCTTGAGGTCAAGAACTTTATCATCTTTAAATTCACAGCTCTTGGGATAGATTGTGTTCATAACAGAACCTATTAAATATGACTCAGTAGCTACCCTCTCTTTGGGCTCTGCAAGTATCCTTCCATCTGAAGAAGCTGGTCAGAGAGTCATGGCCTCCCTGTGTCCCTTGGGCAAGTTTAGAATACAAGAATGTAGAAGGTAAACTTCTTGAGGGCAGAGATTGTTTTGTTTTTATTTTATACATTCTAGGCACCTTGCACAATTTTTGTTGTTGTTGGGTTATTTTAGTTGTGTCTGACTCTTTGTAACCCCTTTCTTGGTAAAGCTACTGGAGTGGTTTGTCATTTTTCCTTCTCCAGCTCATTTTACAGAAGAGGAAACTAAGGCAAACAGGGTTAAGTGACTGGCCCAAGCTCATACAGCTAGTAAGTGTCTGAGGTCAGATTTGAACTCAAGTCCTCTGCGCTCCAGGCTCAGCGCTCTATCCAATGGCCCCCAATATCCTATCTAGGCTCTAAATCCTATAATTCTATCAATTCAATTCAATTTAATTCAATGAACATTTAATAAGAATCCGCTATATTCCAGGCACTGTGCTAAGTGCTGAGGACACAAATAAGACTGGGGAAAGATGACAGCACACAAAAGGAAACAGAAAAGCCTAGAGGGTAGCTACTACTGGGTACCTGGAACAGGTGCATGGTGTTTCCTGGAGTTGAAGTCAAATAGAGGTGCTGTTGGAAAATGGAGTCACCTGGAGGGCTGTGAACTTTTCATAAAAGAAAGCTTTAGGAGGAGTTGAATGCTCCATCAATTAGCCTCAGGGAGATGGGGAAGAGATTGTGAATGGATCTATAAAAGAAAAAAATTACTAATCATAAAAAAATTAAAATGCATGCCAACTGGTGGTGTGTCGATAGTGTCATTTTTGTACATGAAGGATAGTAAATGGTCATTATAACTTTCTTTGATATAGCAGATCGAATAACAGATTTGCAAGATGTAGAGTCCCCTGAAGTGGGTCTGATCATGATTCATAGATGAATATTTTGGGCAACTACAGGCAGGATGTTCTCCCTAGAACATCCCTAGATGTTCTTGTTTTTGGAATTCTCTTCTTGGCCTGAACTTGGGAGAAGAGTAGCGAGTGGGCTAAATCCTAGTTTGGGGGAAATTAGAGAATGATACCAATCTCATCTTTTTAAGTTGGCCCAGCTTAATGGGACATTTTATAATCCCATTTTATTTGTGACAGTTCCTATGTAGCATAAATATCGCAATTGAGTTTTTATTTCATTGTGCTTGTACATTAAGACTGTGTAGGCACCAAGCACTCTTTAGGAACCTATAAAATAAATACATCTGAGAGAATAAGGGGAGAATTAAAAAGAAATCATTACTACTGAATACCCTCCCCCCAAATTTACCCATCTATATAGAATAGCATCATGGTGTTCTGGAATGTTACTTATAAAGAAAAATTTTTCAACATTTCTTGCTCAGCTTTATTGATTTTCTTTCTGAGATGGGGTGGGAAAGGGATATGGGGAGAAATTTAGATTATATTAAAACAAAAGGTATTAATGATTTTTTAAAAAAGAAATAATTTCACGGAATGCCAGAGTTAGAAGGGATCTTAGAGAACATGCAACTGAACTGCCTCATTTTATGGAAGAAGAAGCTGAGCTCTTTGGATGGGGACATGCAAAGTCTCTCCCAAAGATAATCTTTCTCTGGTAAGTTCTTCCAAAATTATACATCATGAAGGATAAAAGAATTTTAAAACATATATCCAATAAACACATATGCGTATGCATGTATAATAAATACCTACACACACATACAAATATACTATACCTATATACATGTATACAGACATATGCATATAAATGCACACATGCTACACATATACATACATACATACGTATATAGTGCATATATGTATGTGTATATGTGTGTATGTATATATGTATATATAAATGAGCTGTCCATGACACTTGACACTTTGATATAGCACACTCTCTCTTTTCCATTTCTTGACTACTTAGACCTGGGTACATGGAAAGAAGGATCAAAGAGAACCCTGTGACATGCCATGCTTTGGGCACAATAGTATTCCTCAAGCTACAATGAAGGCCACAAGAAGAGTGTGATGTGTGTCTTTGTAGCAGTCATATATACATTACATGTGAGGGTGAACTCAGTGGCCCCTGAATTCCCCAGGGAACCTGACTGGTACAAGAGGGCCCCAGAGCTTTAATCAGCTTGTCATAAATTTGCCTTCCCTCAGCAAATTTACACGGCTGTTCCTCTATGCTCTGCGGTCTCACGGCAAATTTACGGCACACTGATTACAGGTTTTGTTTGCCTCCAAGCAGATAGAAGCCAAAGTGATTAAATGGAATCAAAATCAAGGAAAGCACAATGCCAAATGTAGCCTCCATGAAACCCTACCAGATTGAAAATCGGAATGGCAACATTACTGATATCAAGTTTCCTGATAAAATTACACTTGTGAAGTGCAACTGAAGACTTCTGGGATGAATGAAAATGGAAATTATGTGGTTTTTTCTCCCCTTCATTAAACAATCCTTTCCTTGGATTCCTGTCATAGCCTGATTATTGATTTCCTTGCCACAAATGAAAAACAGAAGTAATGCAAGGAAGAGGAGAAGATAATCAATAAAAATAGAGGCAAAACAAAGGAGCAAGAGGGGAAAGAAACAGAGAGAAATCTTACACCACAAACACCAAGCGTTGAAACCTTAGGAACATTTTTGTGACAACTTAGAAGGGTACCGGACTGGAGACAGCTTCAGTTGGGTAACATATGAATACGAAGCCTACTGAAAAGTAATTTTAATACTAGGACTGGGTTTTTATCTTAGTCATGAATAAACTTGAGGCTTATGCCACTGCTATTTCTAGACAGTGGGATTCACCTGCCATGGTATGGTGGTGTATGCATGAAAAAAATTCAAAGTCTTTATTCCTTAATTCTAAATTATGTATACATATACACATACATGTTTACAAATATGTGCTGTATGTGTGTGTATACTATCTATATAGAAATACACATCTTTAAATAGAAATCATGCATATGTGTATGTATATGCATGTGTTGATATGTACGCATGTCTGCATAGAGCTATTTGCATTCATATATGCATGCATGTGTACCTGTAATACATATATAAACATGCACACATGTATATATATGAATCTATCCATATGTATATACAAGTGCATGTGTATATGTGTATAATGTTGTATAAATGTGTATATATACATGTATAAACATGAATATACATATCAATATGCATACTTGTAGAATGCATGTTTGTGTCTAAATAGAAATACACACATGTGCGCACACACACATGTGTGTGTGAGCGTGTGTGTGCTCGAGTGCGAGCACTCGTGTGAGCGAGTGTGTGTATTTATGTGTTTGCCTGTATATACATAAAGGACTCCAGAAAGCCCAGGAAAGGAAACCCTTTCTGTTCTTGCTTCATTTATTTTCATCATGGCAGTGTTAATGGCAGAATTTTTCTTGTTTTCATTAAATCAACCTTGGATATACTTGGTATTTAAGTTTTAACCAATCATCAGGGTCACTATGACTTCTGGCAGGATGGCAGAGTAAGAAGATACCATATTCTGTCCTAAATACCCCGACCCCCTACTAGCTTAGAACAAAAAACAGGTTAAATAGAGTAACTTAATTTATAAGAGGAAAAATATTTCTCAACAATGTAAGGCCTCATAAAAAACAAACAAACAAACAAAAAACAGTATAGAACAGTACGATCCAAGCCTTCCCACAAGCTGTGCTCATCATTTACTGCTCCCAGTACCATCATCCAGATAGACCCACATTTTGAGCTCTGGATGTGGTAGTTTCTGTTCTCTTCCCTTCAAGCCTCCTTTCAGCTTTGACTTAACCTGACCACACCCCTGCTATTCACCCTGCTTTGACAACTACACTTTGAACTTGTCCTCAGCTGGGACAATGGAGAAAGCAGGAGTATGTGGAGTGGGAGTGGATATCCACTGGTTCAAAGTTGGTGGGAGGGGAAGGGATTTCTATACCAAGGAAATGTAGAGTACAAACTCAGCTGACATCAACTCACCTTACAATTTATTTCTTTTTAAAATATTTCTTTTTGAATTTTTATTTTCAGTTGTAAATTCTTTACTTCCCTCTAGTCTATTCTTCACCAACTGAGAAGGAAAGAACTATGATACTATATATATGAAGTCAGTGAAAGAGCCTTCCATTGAATAGGCCTCAGGTGGTGCCAACAAAGGGAGGCCTGATAAGAGGCAGGCCCACACCTTTTCACTAACTAGATGTGAGGCCCCAGGCCCACACCCTTTTTCTAGTTAAGCTGATGTGGGTGTAAAGCCCTCAGGGCCCTAGGGGAAGTTGCTAAGACCAGAGCATGTGCACTGAGTTCTAGTCAATCAGATGCTGGATAGGAGTTTATAAAAAGAGAGCCCAGAACTGAGAGCAGCAGAACAGCTAACTGAGAGTGTCAGAATTTAGCAGCAGACACCAAGAAGACATTGAGGCAGCAAACACTGAGGGACAGCTAGCATGGGAAGAGGCTGCAAAGTGGAGAGTGAAGAACAAGAGAGAGTTGCAGAGATCAAAGAGCAGAATCTGCAGAGAGCTACAGGAATTGGAATTCAGCCCGAGGAAAAGAAGCAGGAATTCAGAGTCCACAGAGCTGCAGAGAGAGTGCTGAGCAGAGAGTTAGGATCCATGAGTGATTATTTACAGGGAGGCCCTAGCAGGGGGGGGAAGGTTACAGGATGACTTGGCTCCTTGCTATCATACTGTGTTATAATTTCCTTGTTGCTAAATTGAAGTGCGCTTATTGGCTTTGGAATATTATTACTACTATATGGAATTGGAATTACTGGTCCTGGGATTGGATTTTCTCGTGTCTAAATAAATGTTCTACTTCCTTTGCCTTTTACCTAGAGAATTTCTTATACTTTGAGACTCAGGCATGTTCATGGTCATCCTGGAGGTCATAAATCTTGCCCTACTGATATAAGGATTTAGCTCAAGGCAACTAATTAGCATATTTAGTCATATAATAACAAAGGACACAAAATTTTATCAATAATCCACAGTCTCTAACAAAATTTAGTGCCATGCTACGCAGAGCTACAACAAAATAAAAAAGTTTATACTATATTTGAGAAAATAATAGAATATATAGTAGATAATAATTTAATGAACAATCCATTGGTTCAATCTGAATTTTGGGTTCAAATTCAAACCCTACTGTCTTTATTCTTCCTTGATACTTTAAGGATTTTACACTGAGTACAAATAATATTTTGGTATGATTGGAGAACGTTTCTGTGAGATGAACTGTTTAATATGTTTTAATGGAGTTGTATACCCTTATGGTTTCTATGCCCATCACATGACGAATATAGTGTTTAACTATGACTTTCTCTTTGATTTTAAAGCCAAACTGAGTTTTCTTCAAGAGGAATGACAATGAGTGTAGGCCTAGGTAGACTTACAGCCTAGTTAAACTGTCTCCCTAGAAGATGTCACATTTTATATGAATTATTCTTGAAATTAATATGTAAAAAGAACCTTTTAAGTAGTGAACAGTTTTCCATCTAGACAGTGGATAAACCAGAGTTCTCATAATACTTGGATTTATTTTCTATATTGTAGTATTTGACTAAGGTATGAATACAGAATTGAGTCAAAGGCCCAAGGCTGGTAAGCATTATGGTTGATTTTCATGTTACAGAAATTGTAAAAAATTCTTAATAATATTTGCATAACATGAACTAAGAATATTATTTTTTGTAGACTGTTTTTATGAAAAATCTGTGACAATTTCTTGTTAAAAATAAGGGGGTATTTCTACATGGTGTTTGGGATGGAAGGGATTTAAGGCTTCTACAATTTAGTTCTTCATTATATTGTTCATTGTTTTTTCATATGTGTAAATGATTTCTCTTCAAGGAGACTGTAAACTCCTGGATGGTAGGAGTTAAGGTCATACCTCTTTATCTCCTATAGTATAAGCATAACTTTGCTTACATAGACGGTGGTTAATTAATACTCATTGACTGTTTCATTTCTTGGATCTCTCAAATCTTGAATGAAAAGTGTTTCAATCTTTGAAATAAATTTGTCAATATTCTGCTTTGCCTGACAAAAGGCATCTTGAGGACTGTCAGGTGACCCTGAATCCTAAGGTCAGACTCTAGAAGCTTATGTTTCTGCATCTAAAACAAACTTTCTTCTTTTTGAAAAAGGAAAAAGTGTGGGAAGTTATATGTCATTATCCTGTTACTCAAATCTGTTACTATTTGTTAGTAATTGTACTTGTATAAAAATTTTTTTTTATTTTGCTTTCAATCAATCAAGTCAATCAATCCTTATTAATAAACTTAAACATATGCCTAGCATTATGGTAAGTAGTGAGGATACAAAAGGAGGCAAAAAGTCTCTGCCTCAAGCAGCTCAACAACAAACAAAAAATTTTTTTAAAAAGTTCTTAAAGAGTACAGTCAACAGTCAATTAACACTTATTTGGCTTTTACTATATGCAAAATGTTGGGAACATAATGCAGGCAAGAAGAAAAATAGTTCCTGCTCTTACACACTTGGATGCTAACAGTGGAAATAAAACTCATAAAAGAGAGCTGTAAAGCAGAAAGGGGCATATGGAGGTACGGGGACCTTAGCAGGAGCATGGTGAAAAGTCTGGAGAATGAAAGATGTCTGATCTTTCTTCAAAATAAAGGTTCTGGGAGGAACTCATCAATGGGGGAAGAAGGCAGCAGGGAGAAGGAAGCAAAGTAGATAATATGAGTCAGAAGGCCCTGTTACTGTGAGTAAATATTTTTTCATTGACTGGTTCATTGCTTTGAATTTTGTGCAATAATTA
Organism: Phalanger gymnotis; assembly: GCA_028646595.1. Taxonomy (NCBI): domain Eukaryota; kingdom Metazoa; phylum Chordata; class Mammalia; order Diprotodontia; family Phalangeridae; genus Phalanger; species Phalanger gymnotis. Next base: position 653,896,245 of record CM053622.1, on the reverse strand, counting down.
TTTTTGGTAATCTTGCTAATCAGGCTAAGCTTGTCCATATAAACATGTAACTCCATAAAGGAGAATTGCTATTTTGAGTCATGGACAAATGGGTAGAAGAATATTGATAGTTTTAGCATTATTAGCTCTACATTTGGTCATCATTTGTTAAATAACCACAAATTTATCAGCTTTTTTTGGAAAGATCCTTAAATTAAGTGTTCCTAAAGGGATTTTGAAGACTGAAAAAACCATTTTCCTTGTGATTGAAGCACTGAAGAAATTAGAAAATCATCAAAATTACAGAAAAAAATCATACAAAATTCCTTTTCTAAAAGGGTTCAGTAAGTTTTGACTATTAGTGATATATGTGGGTGTCTAATTTAACACTGAACTTTCACACCCATATATCATTCGCTTAACACCCCAAAAATACATGTTGGAAGCCAACTGGAATAAAAACTCCTGTCAAAAGATTGAGCAATATGATGAGAAACCTGCTCCAGTGAGACATTAGCTTTCAGCAAGATTTTCTGATGGTGCCTCTTTAAACTTAAACTTTATTGAATTTCTTTTGCTATAGCTTGCGAACTTGGATCAGAGATCTTGAAGGGAAACTGAGTCAGTGTTGTAATTAAATTTTGTTGTTCTCTATACCTATGTCTTCACACTAAGGTGAATCAAGTCTTTGAAGATTGACTTAAGAAACAATGGATGGGTCAAGCAGATGGTCCAATTTGGATAGTGACACTACCATCCTTTTCACAATGGTTGTAATAGTTATGGACTCTTAAATATGCCTTACTTTATATATTCAATCGTTCCCCATGTATTGCTGATTCTATCCTTACAGCCCTTCTCTACTTCCATAGGGATTCTACTTCAAACCCTCGTTGACTCTCACCTGGACTTTTTCAATAGCCTGCTTGTTGGTCTCCTTCCTTCAGTCTCTTACTTCTCTAATCCATCCTTTACACAGTTGTGGATGTAACATGCTAAAACTGATCCCAAAGGGTGCTGTATTGACACAGAAAACCATAATTTAACATTTTCTGTTTTGTATTGTTTTAAAATATATTTTATTAAATGTTTCCCAATTACATCTTAAATTGGTTTGGGCATCACTCAGAAGATTTGCCCATGCTCCCTGTGGTTGCCTACTTTGGTCTAGACTCTCCTCTAATCAATACTTGACTCCATTCATGTGAATTATCATCATTGCCATCCTTGATAAGTCATCACCTCCACCACTCACCAGCTGTGTCAACTTGGGCAACTTCTATGGGTCTCAGTCTCCTAATCTGTAAAATGAGGTATGTAGATTAAAATATATCTAAAGCTCCATTTGCATCTCACGTCCTAGGAAAGTTTCATAGTGGATGTTGTGCTGGATTTGGAGTCAGGAAGACTTGAGTATAAATTCTGCCTGGGACTCTTACCGGCAGTGTGGAGCGCATCATTTCAACTCTCCCAGGCTCAGTTTCTTCATCTGTAAAAGGGGAATTGTTGTGAGGAGCAAATGAGAGAATGTTAAAATGCTTTGTAAAACTTAAAGTCCCATTATCACCATGCCCTGTTGTTGTTAATGTCTTTGGAATCATTATCAGGATGATAAATGGATCCTGGGCTATATGGGGTGTTCCTGGAGGACTAGAACTTCTGGGGTGAGCGCTTGCTAAGCCCTTTTCAGGGCTGCTTATTGTCCTTTGGTCTCCGCTTGTTAGCCAACTCTCACCTGTGGTTCCAAGAAGCAGTAGTGTGCCCGGCAGCCACATCCCAATAAAACCATTTTGGCTGACAGGCTAAAACAAGTGGAAGGTAACCAACAGGCCTCAAAGCCATTGGCGAGTTGGGGTGGGGGTGGGGTGTCTACCCCAAGCGTGTTAAGACTTCCCCTGGTGGAATGGGCAGATGAGAACAATTTGTTTCAACAGTCATAAAGGCAGCTGAAGCGGGTGCTGTGGAGCGCTGAGAACTTGGTCAGATATCTGCGATGCCAAGGTTACCCACTGCACTCTGGGCCACAGAGGGTAGTCCTGACTTTTGTCTTGCCATTGGACTTCAATGACTCTGGAAAAGAGAGTGAGGCTGTTGACTTGGCGCACCTCTGCCTCACTTAGATCCAAATCACGCACAAGTCAAGACGTCAGCCCATGATGTCATTGGTTCTCTTCAAAAATGGAGGATAAACAACGCATTGACCCTAATCAATTATCAAAGCACTGTGGCGTTGGAGTAAATTCCCACGAGCTATCTCTTCCTCAGTCCTAGTTTAGATCACTTATTTGTTCTGGAGTAGTATCAAGATAGAAATGAGAAGATTCCGGCAGGTAAGAGACCAGTGGTTACAAGGTGCATAGTTAAAAGTACAAGGATCTTTCTGAAATCTACAAAAGGATGATTTTTGTGCAGAGAGTAGAATCACAACTTGCTGAGAGAAATACTCTGATATTACTTAGGATTTGTCACGCTAAAACACTGTGTTAAGTTAATTGCTACAAAGTCATTTTGAGGAGTAGATACATTCCAATGTAGGCCAATCAATAATTATAATATTTCCCATTAAAGTGTTGTATAGGTTTGGAGAAATGAGGTTTCATAAGACCAAAGATTTAGCATCAGAAAGGAACATGGTGTTTATTTAGTTCAACCCTTATTTTGTTTTTAAAAAATTAACTTAAATTTTTCAATGAACAAAAATCTATCTTTTTTCCTCCCATCCCCCAAGCTAATCCCTCAGGTATTGGGGGTATGGAGCTGGGCCTTGTAACAAACATATAGTTAAGCAAAACAAATCCCTACGTTGACTGTATCTAAAACCGTCTCAATCTTCATACCAAGTCCATCACCTCTGGCAGGAGATGGGTAGTATACTTCATCATCAGTTTCCTGGAACCATGGTTGCTAATTCTTATTTTACAGATGAGGAAATGGAGGCCAGAAAAGGCAAACGACTTGCTCAAAATCATACAAAGGTAAGTTGGTTCCAGAGCTGGGACCTATGATTCCAAATCCAGCGGTCTCTCTGCCACCCTAAACTTTGAGAAAATTCTGTATTCTCTGCCTTTGAGACTTTGGACAAGACTGAATTTTTCCAAACAGTTCACTTGTCCTATAATTATATTTTTAAATGAGATATAATTTAATGACCTTTTCTAGTAAAATAAAAAACTTGTACTATGCAAATGCATAAAATTCCATATTTAAGAATAACACTTGCCCTGCCCAGCCCCCACCCCCCCAATTAATGGAAATGGATGAGGGTCCAAACTCACATCTTACTAGAGCCAAATGCAATTATGTTCTTTCTAATTGGTCAGATCTATGCTTTGTGCTGAGTTCAAACACTGCCAAAAATGAAGTCACCCCTTCCTATGACACAGCTCTATTTACGAGTAATGTTAGATCAATAATGGAATTGCATTGAGCTTTGAAAATAATTCATTAAGAGTTTATGGTATGTAACTGTGCCCCACCCTGTCCAAAAAGGCCTTGGGTTTCTCTGAATGGAAGCTTGCTCTATATTCTCAACTGATTTCATTTTCGAAGAGAAGGGCTATACCCTGGTGCTTTGGAGTTGTCTTTATTGCCCTTATAAAGGTTAGTGAATTCTGGCCCAAGGTACAAATGTTTTCCCTGGCACTGTTTGAAGGGCAAACTTGACCTACTATGCCTGCTTCTTGACTGTTGTGGACATCCCTGCAGCTGGGAAGAGGAGGCTGCTTTTTGGGTTGAGCCAGGTTTTAGAGTCTTGGGACTTGGCAGGTTCACAGTAATTTGGCAGGTAAATCAAGAAAGAGCCTCTGGGGTTTGGGTGAATCCTTTCCCCCATGCACCTGTGGACTGCTGGCAATCAACATTCTTCCCACTACCCATTGTGTGCCAGTTCCAGTAGAAAGCTGAGCAAGTTACATGATTTAACAAGCTCATTCTTCCTGTGTCTTTTTATGAAGCTAACAATATTTCATGGGAACATGAAAAAACCATAAGTATGCTTTACCTTTAAAAAACCCCTAAGGGTCAATAAAGGATAGTTAAGTGGCACAGTGGATAGAATTCTAGGCCTGGAGTCAGCAAGACCCTTCTCTCTAAGCTCAAATCTGACCTCAGACACTAGCCAGCTGTGTGACCCTGGGCAAGTCACTTAACCCTTTTAGCTTCAGTTTCTCATCTGTAAAATAAGCTGGAGAAGGAAATGGCAAACCTCTCCATTATCTTTGCTAAGAAAGCCCCAAATGGAGTCACAGAGAGTTGGACATGACTGAAAGGACTGAAGAACAACAAAGGGACAATGAATATATATGAAGTACCTTTGGCCCCAAATAGTAGATACAGAGAGTAGCTTTCTACTAAGAAATCACTCCACTCAAAATGAATTGTGATAGGATCAAGTATGAAGTCCTCTGATTTCTAAAAGCTCTTCACAATTTGACCCCAACCTCCCATTGCAGTAAGACACATAGAAGACAGGAATTCTTAACTTGGAATCCACTGACCCCCCCCCCCAAGATACACATATAAAAGTCAGGAGGTCTATAAACTTGGATGGAAAAACAATGACATCTTCAACTTTTGGTTTGCAATTCTATATATTTAATTTTATGCATTTAAAGTCATTATTCTGCATAGAGAATTTATAGGCTTCACCAGACTTCTAAAGGGATCCATGATAAATGAAAAAAGTAAGAACCCTTGCAGTAGGGTATAATTATCAGTGCACAAATGAAATACTAATAAAAGAACTCCCAGAGTGAGAATTTTTCACTGACAGAAATAAGCAACTGGTCTGTAATTTATAGCCTTAAAGCTGCCTAGGGGTATTGAGAGGTTATGGGATTTATCTGTGTTCAAATAACTAGTATGTGTCGGTGTCAGGAATTGAATCTGCATCTTCCTAATTCCATGATTGGCCTGGCATCCCTTATTCCAGGCTGCTTCTCAAACATAATTGCTTAATAAGGGTATGAATTCAAGTCAAAAGAAGCCTCGACTTTGAGCATTGGCATATTACTAAGCTCTAGCTGACAGAAATGACTCCAAGTTTGACCATTGATTGGTCCCCAAATGTACCATGAAATCTCATATGTCCAATATTGGTTTAGTCCACTTTATTTAGGCAAAGAATGAAAAGCTTTCCTGATTATAATCAGTATAGCAAACTTCATCTAATCCATGTATACAAGGTAGGCAAACTGTCCTAATCACAATACCTTTGTGGTTGAGAAAGGGGAGGAGGGTGGGGACACATAGTTCAAATCACCTATTGATAGACTGTCCCAAAAGTCCTCCTCCCACTTAGTCCCAGTGAATCTACATAGCAGAAAGAATCAAACAAAGGGTGGAGACCCAAGAGATTTTTGCCCTTCATTACACATCTCACAATATTCCCAAGCTCTTTATCATGCTCCCATGGAATCCTAGAGCTGGAGAGCTACATGCTTGCCTGACTGAGCAATAAACTTTGAGAGTCATGATCCAAAGTGCTTAGGTTCTTTCCAGTACCTCATCCATGATCTCCTCACATGGACATGAAATTTAATAATTTTATAATAGTCTAAGAGAATTGTTAGATGAAATTAAAAGTAGAATAACAAATAGGTATGAAATAAAACAAAGTTGTCAATGTTTATGGTAATCATGATGGTGAAATGACTATACTCTACCACACTGTAATATCAAGAGGTGGAAATGGTGTTTAGGAAGATTAAATCTGAAGAGAGGATAGACCAAATATACAGGAAAATCTGTTTTGAAGATTACCCAAGGTTAACCATTTTTTAAGGGGATAAGGAATTGATATTTCTTAGAGAGGACAATAGCAATTAAATTGAAGACATCTCAGACAGTATTATTAGAAACAAAAGAAAGCAAACTGAATTGATTAGAGAGTACCAGATACTATCTACTCATATGTCCACTTTCTCATTTCTACAAAATTTTTATCAGCACGACCAACACATATATCAAGGGTGTACTTGATGAGAATGAGGAAGGACTAGTTAGGTTTTTGAAGATAGATTTCTCAAACAAATCATATCTTCAGAGTAGCATAACTGACTGAAAGGTATAGAAAATACAAGATCTTACTGAGTTAATTGTTTGCTGATAACAAACATTTGCATCAGTAGAGTAAAATGCATCATTAAAAGCCCTCTTCCAATCCTTATTAAGATCATATCAGAATGAGTGGGGTGGAGCCAAGATGGCAGCTGGAAAGCAGGGACTAGCGTGAGGTCCCTGCCAAGTCCCTCCAAAAACCTATAAAAATCGCTCTGAACCAATTCTAGAACTACAGAACCCACAAGGTAACAGAGGGAAGCAGGGCTCTAGCCCAGGATGGCCTGGATAGTCTCTGGGTAAGGTCTATCCTGCACAGAGCTGGGAGTGGAGGGCAGTGGAGCTGAGCGGAGGAGAGCCCAGTGTGGGCGGCACGGAACAACCAGACCAGGAGCTGGGCGGAACGTGCCCTAGTGCCCTGAATCAGTGAGCTGTGGCAGTTACGAGACTTCTCAACCCACAAACACCAAGGACAACAGAATAGGTTAGTGGGAGAAGCTGCTGGGGACTGGGATAGAGTTTGCAGTTTGGCCACTGTCCTGGGGGGCAGTGGAAATGGGGCAGCTTTAGTTTGCTGCAGTTGCTTCTGGCCTCAGGCCCACCTGGTGGGAGGAATTAAGTGGTGGATCAGAGCAGGAGTGAAGAGCCTGCTGAAGATCTAAGTCCAGTCAGAGTTGGGGGTTCTTGGGGAAGGAGGAGTGCTGGTGAGGCAGAGCTGGCACATCCCCCCAAACGTGGAACATAGAACTCTTTAGTCTACAA
>CM053622.1:653873915-653888947 GCA_028646595.1 Phalanger gymnotis | reverse complement strand
CCTTCTTAGGGAGGGCGGGTGGGGAGGGAAGAGGGGAGAGAATTTGGAACTCAAAGTTTTAAAAACAGAAGTTCAAAAAAAAGTTTTTGCATGCAACTGGAAAATAAGATACACAGGCAATTGGGTATAGAAATTTATCTTGCCCTACAAGAAAGGAAGGGTAAAGGGGATGGGAGGGTAGTGGGGTGACAGAAGGGAGGGCTGACTGGGGAACAGGGCAACCAGAATATATGCCATCTTGGAGTGGGGGGGTGGGTAGAAATGGGGAGAAAAGTTGTAATTCCAGCTCTTGTGAAAATCAATGCTGAAAACTAAGTATATTAAATAAAAAATTTAAAAAAATAGGCTTTCAAGCTACTTCCTTTTATCCCTTCATCTTGTTGTCAGAAAGGTCCAGCATTTGTACGTTTTCCCTGTTCTCTAGTGAACCCCAGCATGACTTTCACTATCTGAAAAGGGAACGTTTGACCCACGCTTAACTTTTCAGAATTGGTCTAGACACATGAAATTTTAGAGTACAATTATTACCTGACTGGAGAGAAATTTTTAGGCTGGTGTGTGTGGGTAAATTTAAAATGGGACCTGAGATAAAAGGGGAAAAAGGTCTGAAATATTTAAATAATTTTGTTTAGTTAAATTTTTGGAATACTCCATAAAAATCTCCATGTTTACATAAAAAGTAAATGGGGGGCATGAGATCATATTAGTATTGTGTTTCATAGAACTAAAGAAGAGAGGTCCCTATAGAAGTCCTAAAAATCCCACAAACATGACTAAGGCTTAGAGTGATTGCAGACAGTAGAAATTCAGTAATTTGGCTAGTCAAACCAAAAATAATAATTAAAAAACTGGGGGGAATAACTTACCCTCTCTGAGCCAGAGTTCCTGTATTAATATGTAAGGTATTAGCTTTTTATTATGTGGTCAGAAAATGACATTTGTATGAAAGGTCAGAAAATTACATTTGTATGAAAAACACAAGGAATATCATGAAGATAAATAGAAATAGTTCTGAGACAACTTGAGAGAAGATCTGTCAGATAAAAAAGTGTGTGGAAAGGGATACACAAAAATTTGAGATACATACAGTTTTGAGAGAACTGGAGTAAAATTGTGCCCCTCCGAAGGAAAGGTATTGACTATTGATAGAGACTGATGTAGTGCCTAGTTTCCTAGAAGCTAATTTGAATGATGCTATTTTGAGGGCAAGGAAGCCTTAATTTTAAGCAGATGAGAAGACACATCTAAAGTCAGCTGAGAAGACTCAGAATCAGTGAGGAAAGCTGATGCTTCTTACAGAAGACAGACTCTAGAACACAAACCAATGGAGATGAGAAGCTGCAAACTGTGTGAAGGAAACAGAAACCAGTGGAACTGAGAAGACAAGAGTTAAGCATGGCTCACACCAGGTGAGTAAACACAGGAAGACTTCGCATATTACGTAGGGAACTGATGTGATTGGAAGAAAGCTTGGATGATGAGAGCTGATGGGATAAGGCAGCTTTCTATGCTATTTGAAGAGCTGGCTGGAGACAGGCTGCCTTGCTCTCTGGAATCAATTACATCTTGAGAGAATGAAAACCCCTCAGAGGCTTGCCTTTATTCACTTTTACTATCCACTATACCATGGGAGGTCTACACAGAACAAACATGAACAGTTTTACATATAATGACACCCCCATGCTACACATGGAGGGACAGTCCTTGCTACATATGCCAAAAAATCCCTTCCCTCAAGGAAGTTACATTCTGAAAATGGGGTACTTTTGTCCTGCTATGGTAGAAAAAAGTTTGAAGATTCAATAACGGAGCCCAGTGAGGAATGAAGCAGTGAACTTGTCTGGCCTGGGCATTCAGAGAAAGGTGCCACAGAGACAGAATGGTGTTCCAGGGTAACAAGGTTGCTGGATCATGGTGGGAAAAGAAGTCAAGAGGGTCAGGACCAGAGTTTAGGGGCGAAGGAAGAAAAGGTGTGCATATGGATTATTTTCTTATTTCTTTGGGGGTATAGAACTACTAGTAGTATTTCTAGGCCAAAGAACATACAGACTTTTTAGTTAATTATTGCCTATCTAATTTTAAGTGACTTGATTTGTTTTTTTTCAAAACTTTTAATGGTAGGTAAAGAAAATTGTCTATTTTAAACTCTCTGATCTCTATACCTTATTTAGTAATAAACTCTTCTCCCTCCACTTCCCCTGATGTATAGCTGTGAAAAGCATTTTCTTCATTACTCCTAATTTGTTGATGTAAACTTTTTTTATAGCTAACTCATATCCACTTGGAGTTTAACTTAGTATATGGTGTGAGGTGTTACTCTAACCCTAATTTCTGCCACATTAGCTTCTAGTTGTCCCAGGAGTTTTTGTCAAATAGAATCCTTATCTCTATATCTAGAGTGTTTGGGCATAACAAGCACTATGCTTCTTTTGTTAATTTGCTTTGTCGTATTGTGTTGCAGTCTTTGTTGCAATATGTTCCAGTGATTGATATTTCTAAATTTGAACCAGTACCAATTCATTTTGATGATTGATGATTCACAATATGGTATCACCAGGGTCACTCCATCTCCCTAACCTTCTATTCCTCCAGATCAAGGGTTGGCAAACTATGCTAAATCTGACCAATCACCTGTTTTGTAGGGCCCAAAAGCTAAGAATGGTTTTTACACTTTTAAAAGGAAAAGTGGACAATGGGCTGCATTTGGACAATGGGTCATATTTTACCAATCCGTGCTCTATACAAATTAAAAAAAAAACTATAAAGTGATGTTTAGCAGATCAGGTGTTATATAATTGAGTAAGTTAATTTAGGTAATATTGCTATTTATTTGTTATTAAAATATGTTATTATTATTAGCCTTTCCTTAGGCAATGAATCACTTTTGTGTGTGTGTGTGTGTGTGTGTGTAGCACTTGGGGTTAAGTGACTTGCCAGGTCACACAGCTAGTGTCAAGTGTCTGAGGATGGATTTGAATTCAGGTCCTCCTGACTCCAGGGCTGGTGCTCTATCCACTGTACCACCTAGCTGCCCCCAATCAATCATTTTCTAAATATTTATGTCTATTTCTATAAGGACTGGTCTGTAGTTGTTTTCATAGTTCCTGTGTAGATCTTGGTAGTTTGGCTCAATATTTTAATAATTCTGTAGTTTTTTGGAATGGAATTTATCTTTTTATCTTTTCCTTCTAGACTAGATTTCGTTAGTAATAAGCAAAAATGCTGATTATTTTTGTGTGGATTTATTTTTATATTCCTGTAAATTTGCTTAAGTTATTTATCATTTTACTTAATTTTAAATGGACTTTTTGGGATTTGCTAGGCAGTCTGTCATATTGTTTCCAAAAATCAGTTATTTTTTCCTCTTTGCTTAAGTTTATTTTCTCAATTCTTTACATTTTCATCGCTATAGCTAGTGTTTCTACCATTAGTAGTGCTAATAATGGATATTATTGCTCTATACCTGATCTTATTGAAAAGTCTCCAGTTTATGTCCATTTATTCTATTTTTTTAGCAGAAGTGAATGCTATGTAGTTCTCAAAATTTTTTTCTTCAGCTATTGATATAATTATGTGATTTTTGTTGTCACTGTCGCTTTCATTGTTCTTGGCAGGTGGGTGACCCCAATGGATGGAATGTTGAACTCAAAGTCAGAAAGACCCAAGTTTAAGTCAGATCTGCACAACTTGTAAACTTCTTCAGGCTGCAGACAGGTTAGATCAGAGACAGACTGACGATGGTTGGTTGCTACGAATCACGCGATGAACAGGAAGGTGCACAGTGAAACCCTACATTTTTCTAGGGCCTTTGGAAATCCTCTGGCAGGTGGCAAGTGGCTTGTGGATCTTATGTTGCGTAGGCCTGGTTTAAGTCATTCTTTAGACAGCAGCAGGGTGACCTGGGCAAGTCAGTTAATTGTTTTTAGCCTCAATTTCCTCATCTATAAATTGGGATAACAATAGCACTATCTCACAGAGTTCTCATGAAGCTCAAATGAGAGAAATTATATCTAGTTCTTTGCAAAGCTTAAAATGCTGTACAAATATTTGATATTCTTATTAATATGGTCTATTATTTTTAAAATTTTCCTTATATTAAATCAATCCTGCACTCCTGGTATGAATACAACCTGGTCACAATGTATAATCTTTTAAACATATTTCTGTAGCCTCTTTGCTAATGTTTTACTTAATATTACTCTGTGATTATTCATTAGGAGTATTGTTCTATTATTTTCTTTCTTTGCTTTATCTCTTCTGCTTTAATTATCGATACAACAAAATTATTATAGAAATTGTTAGAACATTAGAAGGATCTCTCATTATTTTTGTAATAATAACAATTTATGCAATATTATAATTAGTTATTGTTTGAATGTTGATAACATTCATTTGTAAACCTATCTGGGAACTTTTTCTTTGTGATTTCATTTATGGCTCATTCAATTTCTTCCTGATATTGAGTTATTCAAATAAATTATTTTTTTGCTCAGTTAATTTGAATTTTATATTTTTATAAATATCCACTCATTTTCTCTGTTATCAATTTTGGTGATATATTTGAATAAAATGGTTTCTGATCATTTCTATCATTTCATCTTCACTTGTGAATTTGTTTTTTATGTAAGTAATTTGGTATTCCTTTCTCTTTTAAAAATCTACCAATGGCATTGTTGTTTTAAATTTTTTTTATTTTCAAAAGTTATATTTGGTTTTTAAAGATTTTTTTAAAAAGAAATGTTGCTTTTCTTCTTTCTGTTCCCAATCTGTAATCACCAGAAATCTATCAAATCTAACTTTTCTCAAATTTCATTTAGTTATCATGGCATTAGATTTGTCTAGATCTGAAAGGGAACACATTGATATTTCTCACTATTTTAGTTTTATTATCCATTTCTCTCCACAATGTGATTAACTTTTTCTTTAAATAGTTAGATGTCATTTGGTGCATTCACATTAAGGAACACTTACTATCTGTGTTAGCTGGGCAAGTTGCTCAGTCCTCTTTGTCTCAGTTTCTTCATCTGTAAAATGAGCTAGAGAAGGAAATGGCAGACCACTCCAGTATCTTTGCCAAGAAAACCCTAAATGGGGTCACTGAGAGACTGACTGAACAACAATAATATTGAGTCATTATCTACTCTACCTTTTAGCATAATGTATTTTTGCTTGCTTATTCCTTTTTTAACATGTTTATTTGTATTTTTCCCATCTGAAATAATGGCTGTCACCTCTGCTTTTATGAGTTTACCTGAAGTACAATATATTTCGATCTGGCCACTTGTTTTAACTTTGTGTGAATCTTTATGCATTGGATCTGTTTCTTGTATACATCATATTGATGCATCTCTTAACACATTCTACTATCCTTTTAATCCTTTGTTTTTGTTTTATGGATGAATACATCCAATTCATATATGTAGTTATGATTTTTAATTGTGCATTTATACTTTTTCTCATCCTATTGTGACCTCTCCTACCTTTTATACTCTACCTCTTTGTGTTTTTTTAAAGGCTGTGGAAGAGCAGTTTGCTTAATACTACTCATATATAATTGAAAGAATGTTTCCATTCTGTTGTCCCTCTTCTCTTGCCTTGCCCTATCTCCAGTCACAGCTTTTATACCCCCTGTACTACTATAATTATGATAGAGAATCACAGTATTTGAAGGATCTTAGAGGTCTGGGCATATTACTTAACCCCATTTGCCTCAGTTTCTTCATCCGCAAAATGAGCTGGAGAAGGAAATAGCAAACCACTCCAGTATCTTTGCCAAGAAAACCCCAAATGCAGTCATAAAGAGTGTATGTGACTGAAAATGACTGAACAACAAAAACAACAAAAGACGTCATCTAGTCCAACTTGCTCATTTTATAGATAAAGAAACATAAGCCCACGTTGGGGATCCTAAAGGTCAAAGCGTTACCCTTACTCTACTCAGGAAAATAATATTCTATGTGGAGACAGGTGTGCACAAAGTAAATGACTTATCCATGATTTAATTCTCTCTTTTGCATTTTTTGTGAGCTTGCTCTCCATTCTCCTTGAAATTATCAGGGCATTAAGCTTAAATTGGTTGCTCCAGATTGCTGCTCAGAAGCATTCAGCATTATTCCCAGAAACTCATGGGTGTAGTATGACTTTTTTGCTCTTGGCAGCATCTTCGTTCCAGATACCACATTGCTGACATTTCAGAGCCCTGTGCTACTGTTCATTGGTGCATACACACTACCCCTTCCTGGGCTAACCTGAAAAAAAGAGCTGAATCTAGGGGTTTTTTTAATGACATTCAGGAGACACCTCTTTATAACCCTCCAGGTAGAAAGAAACAAAATTGTGTGGGGTCGAAGAAGATGAATTCTAAAGGAACTTTTACTCTGCTCTTGCTGCTAGAGAAACAAAGAACTTGGGTTAGTTCCTTACCAAAGTCAGCCTGTTAGATTCCTGACCCTGGGGCTGAACCAGCTCCACTCATATGGCTGGAAGTTACTATGATAGCAGGTCAATGGGGAAGGCCTAGGTGAATGGGGCTTCTGAAGTCAGATAAATGCCTAGTCATCTGTTGAAAAGACTTTGATGGCTCTCTTACTCCACCACGCAAAACATGATCTTAGGCATTTAATTGAATGCCCAGTAAGCTAGATAAACCCTTGAAGAATGAAGCCTTCAAGTGGATATCTGATGCCTGCCATGGTTCAAGCTTCTAATGATTTGATTAAATGATATAGGCTGTCACAGCCAAATTCCCATTGTCTATTTTTAAAAATCAGATAATATTAGAGCTGGAGGGGCCCCAGAAATAATTTTTTGAAGGTGAAGAAATAGATTCAGAGAACTCAAATGATTTGCCCAAGGCTACATAACTAGCTAGTGGCTGCTTGTGGTCTAATACTTGAACCTTCAACCCCGATACAGTGTTCTTTGTTCTTTCTACTACGTTGTATGCCCTTTCACACCACCTACAACTGGTCCATCCCAAACAAAGAACAATGGAATAAAGGGAATCATGATTATTCAACTTTACATTAAAAAAGTAAGCCAAAAGAAGATTTATAAATGAGTGGGGAAAAAAGATTAATGAAATTTTACAGCTTGTAGAAAATTTAAAGATCATTCAATTTAACTCTTTCATTTTATAGATAAAAACCGTTGAGGCCCAGAAGGACTGTAATTTGTCCTTAGTAACATAGACAATTAGTGGCAGAATTGGAATTGGAATCCCACACTTTCTAGGATCATGATTAATTCCACTACATTGCACTGCTTCTAATTCTTGTTTTTGCCACTGTTGGGTGTATCTGGTTTTATGCAATAGCCATATTCCCGTTATTTACAGTCATTTTGTAACATATCAATTTTTAGGATAAATGTAGGCAGTCCACAAATTACAAGCAAGCTAACCTACAAATTCCTCTGGTCTACCACCTCCACATAGAAACAGACAAACAATAAAACATCTGTGTTTAAGAAATAGAGAAAGGCAGGTGCAATAGCACATACAGCTTAGAAGAGCCAGCCCTGGAAGCGGACTACAGAGCCATGTTGCCTGCCAACCTTTGTGATAGTAAACTGACCCTCAAGTATCTCTCCTACTTGTTGTCTATTTTTTTTTATTTTGCTTCATTCAATTAAATCCTACTCATTGGAGAATTAATAAGCACAGCCATGCCTCAGAGATATTTTAGGTTTGGTTTCAGACCACTGTAATAAAGTGAATATCACAATAAAGTAAGTCACACAAATTATTTGGTTTCTCAGTGAATATAAAAGTTATGTCTACACTATACTGTAGTCCAGTAAGTATGCAATAGTATTATGGCTAAAAAATGTACATACCTTATTGTAAAAATATTTTATTGCTAAAAAATACTAACCATCATCTGAGCCTTTATCAAGTTGTGATCTTTTTGATGGTGCAGGGTCTTGCCTCTACGTTGATGGCTGCTGACTGATCAGGGTGATGGTTGCTGAAGGCAGGAGTAGCTGTGGCAATTTCCTAAAGTTTGCCACATAGATTAATTCTTCTTTCCACAAAAGATCTCTCTGTAGCATGAGATGTTGTTTGATAGCATGTTATCCACAATAGAATCTCTTTCAAAATTGGAGCCAATCCTCTCAAATCCTGCTGCTATTTTGTCAATGAAATTTATGTAGTATTTTTCAATATTGTCGTGTTTCAGGGAGAGGGAGTAGGAGAGGGAGGGGAATGGCTGATCTGTGGAGCAGTCAGAACACACACAACAATCAATTAAGTTCACCATGTTGCGTGGGCATGGTTTGCGGAGCTCCAAAACATCAACTTTACTCTCTCTTCTTGACTCATCAAAGTCCAAGGGTAAGACAAAAGTCTAGATGGTGATGGCCCAGGATGCAGTGAATGACCTTGGCATCTTTGATGTCTGAGCGAGCTCTAAGCACTCCACAGCACCTGCTTCAGCTGCCTTCATGGCCAATGGAACAAATTGTTTTTATCTTCCAATTCCACTGGGGCAGGTCTTCACGGGCTTGGAGTAGACATCCCCCCTTTGGGGTGTGTGGGGTATTCAGGGAGGACTAGCACTGTATGTCCTTTTAAAATTGTAAACACCTCTATTCAGGGTAGGAATTAGTAGTCATTCAGTCTAGAAAGAGAATTAATTAAATCAGATTTGTTTTTAACACTTAGCTATTTAATATTAACATTAACATTAACACCACATTTAGCTGAGTCAACTGCCCTAGGCAAATGAAGATTTCATTAGGAGGAAGGTAATTCTCTAAACTAGATAACTTTATAGAAGACCTATAGTTTGGGTGGAAAAACGAGGGGAGGGACCTGGGCAATTGTGGACATAAGACAAACAGAGATGGACTGTATGTAAAGGGTCCTGTCTCTTGAAAAACACCAAGAATTTTCACATGTATGGAACGAGGATACATATTCGTTTGGCTGCAGGCTCCCTAAGGATGAGCAATATTAAGGCTGGCCACTTTCTTTTTCTGGGCCTCGCTTTCACCATAATATAAGATGAGAGTGTTGGATGACATGAACTTGAAGGTTCCTTCTAGCTCCAACATTCTGCCATTCTTTCTTTCTTTTTTTTTCTTGTTGTTTGATAGCTTATCTAGATGGGAGGAGAAATATGAGGGAAAAAGCATGTTATTGAGATAACAAAAGGTCACATTTTAAAACTTCTTACTCTATCCCTAGTATCTAATGCATTTTTGTCAAAATTCAAGAGATTGTGAATTTAGAAAAGCATGACCAACATACCTACATGCATGATGCATTTTTCATTTTATTAATTATCAACTTTCACTGGTTTGGAGGAATTCAGGCATTAAAAAAACAATAGGTGTTGGTATGTCAATGTGGAGACAGCTTGTATAAATTCAATAATGTCACAGTAAGATTTCCTTGGGGTTCATGCCCTAAGGCCATGCTTTATAATAAGATCCCTTTGCCACCTTCCTAGTCAAGCCCCTTTGAATTGTGTCCAAGACAGGTCTGTCTTGTTTTAGATTTCAAGATTTAACAAAAAATGTTGACAGAGTCCATTGTATTAGACTTCAGGAAGTGTTCTCAAGCAATGCAGTAAAACCTTGATAGCAGGGCTCTTTACATGGGTTTGGGTACATTATGAGTCAAATTATACCTAGAAAACATGATTATATTCACTGAAGTTTGATGTACTAGACTACAGAGCAAGGTTTAAAGAACACGTTCCATACAAATACTAGGGGAAGTAGGTAGTATTGATAATACTATATTCCTTTTATAAAAAAAAGAAACTAAAGACGGGAGAAGTTAAGTGGCTTTTCTGTGGCAACGCAAAGAATACCTACCACATCTAAGACTTGAACGCAGGGTCTCCACTATACTAAGCTGCTCTTAAAACTAATATCAGTTTATGAAAACAGTATCTAAGAGACAAGTATTTATCCCATGGAAGTAGACACAACACCCCCTGATTCCCTCTTAGAGAAATATTGAGAAAGCATTAAAATTTGTGCTGGTCAGACCTTTGGACTAATCTGAAAGAGAAACTCTTCTCAGTCTTTATCAGTTCCGATATGGTGTCTTTCTCCCTTCTCTCCCTCAGTATTTAGGGCAGTGATTGTTGTACCTGAGCATCAATCCCTTCTCCATGCCTTGGAAGGATCAAAGAGGAATACCCTCTTTCCCTATTTTTTTGTACTGATGAAAGAGGGGTGATCGATCCCTTGGATTATTTCAGGTCACCTGATGACCAGATAGAAAGAACTCTTGAGTAAAGCAGTCATAGAAGGATTTACTGGTGTAGGAAATGATTCTCCAGCAGTGTTCCAGAAAAGCTAAATAACTATGGTTTTATTCGATCAAGTAAAATATCAAACCTGAACTGTCACTATATTCTTATCACATTGTGAAATTTTCTTATTTTCAAGAATCCTATAAAGGTTACTTCAATGGTAGGATGTATGAGATGTTCAGGGAGGTCTAGCACCTCTGGTGTGAGGGCTTGCTGAGCCCTTTTCAGGGCTGCTCATCCACATTTGGTGTCTACCTGGCACTAAACTCTCACCTATGGCTCCAAGAAGCTGTATCACACAGCAGCCACACCATAGTAAAATCATCTCAGCAGAAAGACCAGACCAGGTTGAGGGTAACCAACAGGCTTCGAAGCCATAGGTAAATTTGTGGGATGCCCCCCCCCAAGCACGTGAATACTTTCCCTGGCAGAATGGGTGGCTAAGAAAAATTTGTTCCACCAGCCATGAAGGCAGCTGAAGCAGGTTCTGTGGACCACTTTGAGCTTGGTCAGATGTTGAAGATGCCAAGGATACACTGCATCCTGGGCCATCACCAGTCATTCAGACTTTTTTCTTGCCACTGGATTTTGATGACTTAGAAAAAAAGTGTGCCCAATGATTTTGCAACAACTCTGCCTCCCTTAAATCCAATTCAGAAGCTAGTCAAGACAGCACCTTGTGATATCATTGGTCCTCTTTGAAAATGAAGGATGAACAACCTCAGTGGTACAGAGCTGGAGAGACACATCCAAGACTGTGAGCCTAAATTCTGTGAGTTTGGACACCTCTTTCTGAAGCAGAACAGTAGTTGAATTTATAATTATAAAAAATTAAAAAAAATTAGTTTCTGGTAGGCTTGTCACTAAAAGATTGAGTAAAATAGTAATATATCTTTTTTTGACAGTGCTACTCCCCCACACCAGAAGTTCCATTGCTGTCTCAAAGTTTCCTGCTATGATCTTTTGTTTCAAACTGACTTTACATATAGATTTGGAGCAGCCAATTAATACATTTATTCAATGAGTCATAATACAAATCATTGCATTAAGGAAATAAGTATGAGATATAATGTATACAGTAACTATCCTAGGGGCATTTACAGTGCAAGGGAACATTAAGGGGAACACTGATCTCAGAAATATATCCTATCATCTTAGAATTTAGAATGTCAGAATTGGGGAAGAGGAATCTCATTTCTAGTCTCACTCCCTCATTTTTTTTAGATAGGAAACTGAGGCCCTAAGAAGTGAAATGATTTCCCCAAGGCCATAGAGTTAGCAGTAGAATCAGGATTAGAACTCAGATCTCCTGACTTCTAGTCCATCATTCCTTTAACTTTCACCCCATGAGACTGCCACATGTTAGATATCAATTTCTGCTTCCCTTAGATTACTAACTTTACTGTCCTTTCTTCTTCATTCCTGTCCCCCATTCTTTACCATTGATCAAGGAATAGTGCAAAAAGATATTTTTTCTTTGTCAGTGATGGGCTCCTTTATGTTATAACTCATTGATATGAAGCAAAAGGGGAAGAAAATCTAAAAAAAAAAAACTAAAGTGAACACAAGTTACTTCCTACAAGAATGTTAATCCATTCAGTTGGACCCTTAGTTGCACAGTCTAGTTGCATTTGATCTAATTTGGCACAGGTCCTGATCTCTGGGATTCTGGGTGCTGAGAAATTCTATATAAGCTATCTGTTTCTTATTTATACAGACCACAAATGGAAAATGAAAGAGTTTTTAGTCAGGGGTCCACTTTAAAAGGACATGTTCAAAAGTAAAAAGAAAACAGAAAATCTTGAAAAAGTAATTTTTTTTTAAATTGGCAAAAAAAGGTTTGTAAGTCAGCTGCTTCTCATCTGGCAGCTCTCAGTATTCAGGTCCTCAACCATTAATGCAGAACTGTATTCTGGATTCTGCAGAAAAAGAACATTAAGTCCTGCTTAGTGTTACTGATCTTTAGTTTAAACAATATGCTTTAACGGTGTAGCAGTGGGTTCTAATAAAGGTCAGTTTTAAAGTTCCCTGCTTTAAAAAAATCTATTTTTCAATTTAATTTATTCTTATTGCCTATGATTGTGATTATGTGGTTAAAGGAAAGGAAAAATAAATATAGCTCATAAAAATATTAGTAACATATCTTTATCAAATGCTGTGTTATATATATATATATGTACGTATACATATATATAGTGTGTGTACAATATATATGTATATAAATTTATTTTTATTTATTTATTTGTATGACTCTAGTAGCCCAGAGTTTCTTCCCAGCTACAGAAAGTTATATAATGAGACTTAGTGAGCGCCCGATCGTCCACTTTGCAGCTTTATTATAATAATGTTGACATTGTTTTGGGAGGGGAGAAGGGAAAAAAAAAAACCACCATCCAGGCATCTTCCTATAATCCCCACAGGAGAAGGTGAGGCCTTTGCCAAGTTCATTGTGCATAACAACATCTGCATTGATTTGGAATTTGAAGAGGAAAGTTGAACAGTGCTTCCAGGAAAACCCACAGTTAGCAACTCAGCAGCAAAGCTATTTGGTAACAAAAGCATGATGCAGCTTGTACAAAAGATTAAATCTCAAAAGGCCTCTCTTTTTATACCATGATATGATGGACTTTAAATTTAAAACTTCTATCATAACTCAAAAGCATGCTTTGAAAACAGACTTTTCCTCAGCAGCAGAATTCGAGCCCACTGTTTGATAGAGATTTCTTTTTCAAAAACCTTCAATAAAAACAAAATATGTTTGTCATCTTAGGTGTGACCTCATTTCCTTGTCTTTAAAATATCTTATTATTCACTCATGCTGTATGATATTATGTTGTATTCACAGAACACTTTCTCCTTAGCTTGGAACTCAATGAAGCCCTAAGAGTTCTAATTTTCTTATTTTTTTTAAAATCTAACTTCTAATCTCCTGAGGTTGGTTTGTTTATTTATGGCAAAATGCCACTTCCTCTTTGGGAGGACAAAAGCTTGTAATGATTTATTAAAAACACATTAAGACTTTTAAGATAGCCTCTAGCAAGGAGCAATTCTGATGAGTTACGTTAAATGGTTTAAATTTTCCTTAAATACCACATGGACGGGAAAGATGAAAGGGGAAAAAAAAGTCAGGAAAATGTATTTCATATTTTCTGGAAACAGACAATGTTTGACAAGTCATTGACTATATTTAATAAACCCTAAATATAGAGCCAATTTCACGTGCCCTGATTTGTTGTACATTTCCATGCCTGTGCTAAAGCAGGATAGTGTTGATGAAATCACTGAATGTTAGAGTGGCCATCTAAGTCCAACCATACATCTAAAGGAATCCCTGCCATAGCTTATTAGACCAATGGTCAGTCATTCGGTCTCTGTTTGAGGACCTCCAATAGGGGGGAATATACACACTAATTCCCAGGATACCTATTCCTCTTTTTGAGAACTATATTAGTAGAAAGGCTTGTTTTTTGTTTTTTTTCACAATAAACCTAAAATTTTCTCTTTGCAACCTCTGGTTATTCCTCCCGGATTTGCCCAGAATAAATCAAATTCCCATTCAAAATTTGAAAGTAGTTATCATGTCCCCCCTGAGTCTTTTGATCTCTAGGCTTAATCTCCCAACTTTTATTTTATTTGGGTCCCACACATATACATACACACATACATACAGAAGCATATATATGTACATATATGTGTATGCATATATACCTATACACACATATATACATATACACATGTTTTGTACACACACATATACACATATCTGTTAGAAAAATTGTTAAACTAGTCCTGAGATAGGATTCCCTTCCTCATTTGAACTAATTTACTTTGTATGAAAAGAAGACAAAGACTATTAGGTTCTTACATCATGAATGATGGTGGATCTATGCAATGGCAAAACATCTTTCCCGCTCTTTTCCCTAATGTAATTTTAAAATCCAATCTGTGATCAATACTAAACCTTTTTTTCTTCACATGATCTTGAGTTTCTTGACTCTTTCTAAGACCCACAGACCATCGTCCCTGCTCTCATTTCACTTAGCTGAATCATAGTCTTAACCCCAGTGGTTTATCACTGCAATGATTAACTAGCACTGCCCATGGTAGGATGCTTCATCCTTTGGTAGACTTCCATTTTAAACCTTCTCATTCTCAACCATGGAAAACCTGCATGTGATTTTAGACTATATTCAAACATTAGTAGTCATTGGTAATCTAAATATGAAGTACTTATCTAATGGGCCGTGAGTGAACTTACTATGCTAGGGCAGAAATTCTTAAATTTTTTTTGTATCATGGATGTTGGTGGTTTGGTGAAGCCTGTGGACTACAGTTCAGAGGAATAGCTATAGTTATCTATATATCTATCTATATGATATATATGTATATATATACACACATATCTGTATCTGTCTATTTGTCCATAAATCTATCTAAAAATTAAGTTCATGGACTCCAAGTTAAAAACCTGTTATAGAGACTGAATCATGTTAATCTTGACATTCTTATTATAATTAGAAACAGAAGACAAAAGAAATCTTCAGCTATTTAGAAGAATAACACACAAGTTCTTCTTAGGGAGGAAAATCAAGGAATGGATGTGGTTAGCTTTATTGTGTATCTAAGAGGCCAGTAAGAAGCATCATTTAATGGACTATTTAGTCATCTTGTATTGCAATGCTCAGAATGAGCCTTTGCATCCTGAATATAGTTGTAATACATATGGCAATGCCTGTTGTGAAGGATGAGGAAGTAGGGAAA
>CM053622.1:653863915-653871415 GCA_028646595.1 Phalanger gymnotis | reverse complement strand
CCTCACTTTCTCCTCCTGAGGCATCTGGGTCCAGTGGCAAGATATAGATCAGGATGAATTAGCAAAACAAACATAACAAATAAATGGATCAATAAACTCCCCATACAGTCCAAAGACCCTAATATATTGAGTGAGACAGATTTTTATATGTTAAAAACTATTAACCAAATAAGACCAATTAATTAAATGAAAACAATTAACTAGGATACAAAATTAAGCAATCTGCTTTCTAATTGGAGGAAACATTAGGAACTTTCCAACTTGAGAGGAGAGCAAATAGGCAGTTTCCCGAAATCAGAAAAAGAGGTGTCCCACTCCCCAAAGTGTCTGTATTCAATCAAAGGAACATGAAAACAATAACTGACAGTATGGAGCCAGTTTTCAGATAAGACATATGGATTGCTTGAGATGTATAATTGTGAAGAAACTCCTTCCATCAGTCTTTGGATCTGACTGGGTTTCTGGTCAGCATGACCTGGGTCCTTAGTTAAGGGCCTCTAAGCAGCAGGTAGAGGTGGTCCAGCATCCCAGCCATACAAGGCTAGGTTCAAACGATGCAATGAAGTCTTTTCATAATTCCCATAATTGAATAAGTTTTCTCAGAAGGCAGAAATTGGACTAGACCCATAAGTGAACAGGAAGGAGACTAAGCTTGCTTCAAAATTAATTCACAAGGTGGAGTCAGTGCGGTTGCCTCGGTTCTCACAATGAAGCAATACCAACTGAGAAAAGTGAAGTGAATTGCCCAGGGTTACACAACTAGAAAGTGTGTGAAGTGGGACTTGAACTTAGGTCTACCGTGTCTAGCTCTTGCCACCCAGCTGTCTGGACCCACATGACTACTCTCCTTTTTTCTATAAAATCTTTGTGAGAATATATCTTATGTATCTATTGAGATCGTTCTTGATGAAGTAGAAGGGAGCAGTCAGGATTTTGCAGATTCTGTTTTATAGCAGACCCTATCTTTTAAAAAGAATTCCATTAAGTTTACTGTTTGTTTAGTATAAAAAACCACTTCATTTGGTAGATCAACATAAATATATACATGTATATATGTGTATATATACATATGTGTATGTTTATATATATATACATATATATATATATATACACATGAATTTCCTCCCAAAAGACAACTCCCATGAAGATTCTGAAATCACTCCAAATTTCTTGAATGATGTAATGCTCAATATACCTTTAATCATCGATCATCCTTGCCAAAGGTGTTTTCCATAATCATGGTGGATGTCAGAAGAGGGGTGCTATATGGGTGGTGACATCAACCAGATGCTTTTGCTTGGAGAGTACATTTTGCTAACAATACCAAGCCTTGGAATCCTGAAGAACTGGTTAAATGCCTAAAATTAGAGTTAGGAATAGCTAGCCATACAGGAAAAAACAGAATGAGTGGATAAAGAATGGAAGGAGGTCTATTGTACAGACTGTAAGATGCAGTAGTTGCATCGATGGCCATAGAGGGAGTCCATCAGAATATACATATATATGAACATACATGTATATGTATACATACACACATACATATATATAAACACACACCTACACAATGTGTCTATATATGTTTGGATGTATATATACACATATAGTTGATATACAGTACACACATACACACACACATATATACATACAGGTTTATATGTGTATTTACATAGTTTTTATACATGTATGTATATGTATTTATATGTAGAATTTTTTCATATGTCATTATATGTAGTTTTGTATATGTGTATATGTACGTGTGTGCATACTTCTATGTGTACATGTGCATAAATTCATGTACTTTGCACCTATATATCTTGGGCAGATGCTGAGTCTGAACACTGAATTGACCTGAGATTAGAATCAGAGGAAGAAAGTAGACCAGATTTCATTTGGTAAATATCACCATTCTTTTAATGACCCTTAATTTCTCCTAGACATGAAGATCTAGCTGTATCATATCAATGTTTTTCCAGTAATGTTATATGACTGTGATTCATGGAAAGCCACAGTCTTCCAAGAATTAGTTACAAGTAGATACAAAGGATAACTGAGAGGTGTAGGGTATAGGTGAATAGGCTGGAACCTAATTGGAGATAGGTACGACCATAAGTGGAAGAAGGCTAGTCATGAACCAGAAGTGAGGGGTGACAATGGGCAACCTATGTGGTGCGTAGATATCCACGCAATGTTTGGGAAGTTAGAGTATGGCAGAATTTGAGAGCTGGGAAGGACCTTGCTGGATATTGGGCCTAACATGTAACCTGAATGATTAGTCTATTCAAACTTTGCTTGAAGATATCCGTTTTAAGTGGTGCCTGATAGGGGTATGCTGGACCTATCTTATATCAGCTCAAGAGAGCCTAATCATTAAATTTTCTGTGTGAACATTTATACTTCAGAAATCAATGAATGCTACAAACCAGAGCTTGATTTATCGTTCTGTTGATTGTCTAGACTTAAGAAAGTGATGAAGAAAATGTCAATAACATGGATTAAACTCGTGTGTCATGAATGTATTTTTCCTCCCTGGAAAGTTGGTTATTAAATATTTACCAGAACACCTCTGGGAAGCCACACCCTCCTGAAACAGTCAATTTCTGCTTTGGGGCATCTCTAATCATTAGAGAGTTTTTCCAGATCATCAAACTTAAATCTGACTCTTTGAAACTTCTACTGATTTCTCTTGATTCTGCCCTCTGGGGCCAAATGGAACAGATACAATTCCCCTCCAAATACTGGAGAACAGCTACCATGCTACTCCCCAACATTCTTTTGCCTAATATTCAATTCCCCACTAATTTGGAGCTCTTATCTCAATCTAGCTTCATCTCATGTTACTTTCCAAGTACTTCACATTGCAATTTGGTAAAGTGATATACATAAATGATTATAATTCAAAATTAAATATACTCTAACTTAAATATATTGTAAATAAATTAGAGTACTTGCTGTTCCATTTTTGCTTCACCCTTTCCCTTTGCTTAGGATGTCTTTACATCCCACCTCCAACATTCCCCCCAATACACTCGCATACTTACAAATATACTAACACATTTAGAAACACACTCACTCACAAATACACACATACACACACTTCCATACTTAATCTCTCTCTCTCTCTCTCTCTTAATTTCTGCCTATCTTTTCAAGCCCTCAAGCCCAGTTACTACCTGATGTAGGAAGCTTTCTCTGATTCTCTGCAATCAGTAATAACCTTTTCTCCTTAGGATTTCACATATTACTTTTTCACTGCTGCTGTTGTGCACTTTTAAAAAATCTAACTTGTGATTCCATTGATATAGTGATCTCCCTAAGATCAGTGCCTTCTCTGCACTTATCAGTGTAGAGAATTGCCTGGGAGTACTGTGAGGTTGAATGACTTGCCCAGGGTCCCACAGCTAGTCTGAGGCCAAATTTGAAGTCAGGTCCTCTCAACTCCTGGGCTGGTGCTTTATGCACTGGGCCACCTACCTGCCCCTAGGTCTTTTGGGGATATTAATGATACAGTCAGATGTGGTCATTGTTTTGCTTGGTTTTACCGAGCTGATTTTTCTCTTCCTTTTAAAATCTGTGTTTGAAGGGATAACTTACTGAGTAGGGGGCAGAGGGAGGGATATATAGATAAATGAATGTTGGGTAAAAATAAAAGGCACCAATAAAGATAAATGAATGGGTGAAAGTAGGTACATATGGGCACACATCAATATCAGAATATTCTCATTCCCTTTTCTCCGTAGCCAGCGGGGTCAATCCAAAATCAAGTACGGTGAATGTTGAGAAATATGAATAAAATTGCTCCCTTATGTCACCTGTGCTGGTTGTAAGGAGCTAATTTTCTTGATAATGGGTCTTAAGCAAGAAACCTAAAGTTTAAGCACAGTATTAATTTGATTTTATAAAGTATGATGCGTGTGTGTGTGTGTGTGTATCTGTATAACTATTAGGCAATTCAATGTGATAGAGTGAAAAGAATACTGGACTTGGGACCCTGCAGAGCCAAGGTTTAATTCCTAGCTTCTATATGCACTAGCTGTGTGATCCTGGGGAAACTGCATGATATCTCTGAGCCTAAGTTCCCTCATCTGTCCCATGGAGATGATAATGCCCACACTACCAATCTCCTAGAGTTGTTGGGAGGAAAGAACTTGGCAAACCTGAAAGTACTACACAAACGTGGATTATTATATTGTCACACTCTAAAAAGATTTTTTTAATGAGTGAGTGATGGGCTTTTAAGACAGGCATTTGCAATTTTATGTAGTCAGAGAGAGTGCGATACCCTCAAAGGAGCCGACACCTTCCAGCTCTAACTTGCCTCATTAATTTAGGATTGAAGAAACATTAAGTGGGATTGGAATTGAAATTAGAACATAAATTAGATGGAGTGAAACTTATGAGATTGGTGAAGAGCATGTCTGGTCAGTCACCATAATCTGGGAAAGATTTCTGAGTTTGTTCTTTCACTGAAACCGTATTGAATCATTTTCCTTCTCCCCCACCCCAACATGTGCACACTCCATTTTTCTCATTAAAAAAATACTTACAACACACTGTTGTGAATTATTTGTTATAGAGCTTCACAGAAATATTAGCAACCCTATATACCCCATAATTTTTCTTCCAATAGACTTGGCATTGCTAAGACTCTTCATTTAAAAGAGAATATGAATTAGCTAAATTCCTATGCAAAATGAACAGTGGTCTTTTTACAGGCTTTTTACCCACCACATGATCTTTAACTCTTTGAAACTGCCTGATGGATGTTGCTGGAGTTGAAGTTAGGGTAAAAGCAGCTGGCTGAATATCTGAGATGAGCTACCCATGGTGACATTAAGCCAAATACTAGTTTTTACTGTTTATGGAATCAGTCAGCTGTCTATAAACATTTTTCTAAATGGAGTCTAATGTATTTCTTTAACTGCCAAGTGTGTTTACTGATAACAAGGAATTCATCAAGGAAAAGCTGACTCCAAGGAATGACACAATCCACAATTTCTAATTCCTTTAATAGTGTTTGGTGTCATTAGGGACTCACAACAGAAACACACACACACACACACACACACACACATACATGCAGAGTCACCTTCTCCTTCAGCTGAGCCTTTTCTTGCTGCTTTCATGAAAAGTTGAATGTGACAAGCTTTCCTTGAAGAAAAATAGTTTTTTACCTATACAGATTTATACCTTATTGGCCCTTTCCCTGGGAAAAAATTGAACATCCCATCAGAATTACTACCCATGAATTATATGAAACAATATCTTCTGAGATTTCAATCCCAGTCATTCTTTACTCGACGACATTGAACTTGGGTCCTAGAATGGTCTTCTTGGCTAAATTGTGGATGCTGGTGAGGAACTATATTTACATACGCTCATGGGCATACATATACAATGCTATATACACATGTACACACACACACACATAGGCGTACATTCCTCCAACATAGTAGGTACCTGTACTGTGAAATAAGATATCTTCTACTTTTCTTGCTTCTTTTTCTAGCTAGAAGAATGCTGTGATGTCCTTAAGTGTCAAAAGAGAACCAATTCAAAATGGGTTTATACTGATGGTTAAAAACCCAGAAAGCGTTTCAGTTCATGTTAAGGCAGCTCAATTCTCTTCTGATAAGACTCACAAATACAATGTAAGGTTGTGATAATGTTCACATTATCGTAGGTCCTCTGAGTTATTCTCTCATGATTTTTCATTCATGCCCAGAATGGGGTTTCAGAGATTTCAAAAAACTGCCCATTGAAAAGGAAATACGTTATTTAAATCGTGTGGTTTATTCTTTTAGTATTCTATTTTTTTGGGGGGGGGGATATGCAAAGTAAAAATAAAATCCTTAACCTGGAATTAAAACTGTGGTAATTTCAAAGTATAATCTGGGGGATATGTAGATATGATATGTGACAGTAAAAATATAGAGTTGCATATGAATTTTATACAACTCTGTTTGGCTTAGAATCTTTGACCTTTCAAATTATAGGAAGAACTGG
This sequence comes from Phalanger gymnotis, assembly GCA_028646595.1. Lineage (NCBI taxonomy): Eukaryota > Metazoa > Chordata > Mammalia > Diprotodontia > Phalangeridae > Phalanger > Phalanger gymnotis. The sequence continues at coordinate 653,865,412 of CM053622.1, read as the reverse complement.
TTGCTTGGATCGAATTCAAGAATGTTGCTTTACTTCCAATTACATTTTGCGATTTCTGCCCTCAGCATGATTTTAATGTTTGTTCCTTGTTCATGCTGCTTGGGACAGTTCATACTGTCCCCAAAGTCTTGATGCAATTTGAAGGTATTATTTAACATTATTTCACTTTCAAATAACTTTACACAAGATACCAGTGAGTATTATTTCAATTACTTGGAACACATTGCTAATTTTTGCTAGGTTTAACATGTTACTTGCATATAGGAGTACAGAAACATGGAAATATTTTAAGCTACATTAGAATGTGAAAATGCATGTCACAGCATTCTGCAACTTTACAAAGGCTTCTTTGAAAACACTTTGTGCAAATTGCTATTTGTCAGGGAATAAAGCAGGAAGTCACCCAGACTTTGCTTTTGTTTCCAAGGAGAGGAATTAATTGGCTTATTTGTTATATGAACTAATTAAACCATTTTAAGGAGAAAAATTAGAAAGATGTATTGATATGACAAAATGGAAACCCTAGGGTTAGGTCTACAAAGTTTAAGAAGAAAGGCCCCAAATCATGATATAAATGATCTCTGTTGTTGTTCAGTCCTTTCAGTTATGTCTGACTCTTTGTGAAACCATTTGGTATTTTCTTGGCAGAGATACTGGAGTTCATTTGTCAATTCCTTCTCCCCCTCATTTTACAGATGAGGAAACTGTGGCAGAGTTAAGTGACTTACCCAGGGTCACACAGTTAGTAAGTGTCTGAGGCCAGATTTGAACGCATTAAGATGAGTCTTCCTGACTCCAAGCTGGGTGTTCTAACCACCTAGCTGCTCTTTTGTAGAAGGGAAGTTTTTCTCTTGAGGGCTACTTCCTTCAGCGGTGATAATGTGTCTACATTCTTATTTAAGGCCTATTCAGTGTCCCTGCACATCCTTTCATTTGCTGCATACAAAATGACATAAGCAAAATGTGTCGAAATGTATTTGTTTGTGCTGTGGGCTACCTGGCCAAGCCTCCAAGCAAAATTCTTTGGAGAAATTGTGTAAAAAAACACAAACAAACAGCAAATCCCCCCCTAGAGAATTTCTTTTTGATGCCTTGCTCTGGCTCTAGTTCTCTAAGGGTATGCATAGGAAAAGAGCAAGAGCTCAGTGGGATAGAAGCAAATTCCCTGGCAAACTGCAAAATATAAGGTGGTATAGCCTGCATTGTTGTTTTTGTTTCCTCTAAGCAATAGTGAAATCTACTTATCCCAATAGGGCATTGGAGTCTGAGAAGACTGGCAAAAGAGAAATAGCTGATTGCAGGAGATTCTGGGGTTAGGAACAGCTTCCAGTCTTTCCCTAGGCTTATTTCAGAAGCCCTGGGATATACTCTTGCTGCAACTTAGATGTATGGTGATAGAAATCAACTTCCAAATGTTTGGAAAGAGGTTTGAAAAGTAAAGAGGGAGGAATGAATGTTTGTATGGGAGAAAGAGAAGAAGTGTTCAGAAGTTTGGAA
>CM053622.1:653847735-653863415 GCA_028646595.1 Phalanger gymnotis | reverse complement strand
CAGAGACCATTGGTTCCCCAGCTGGCGCCTCCTAAGTCACCAATCCACACCCACACAGGTTTCACACCTGACAGGGCCCTGGGCCTGGGGCTTAGCACTTAACAGCTGAAAGTACTTCCACTCAAAAGAAACAAAAGCCATGCTAATGAGACAATTTTGCTTAACAACACAGTAGGATAAAAAAAGGAGGCAGGAAGGAACAGAGAGAGAGAGAGAGAGAGAGAGAGAGAGAGAAGAGAGAGAGAGAAAAGAAATGTTTCCCTTCTTTGCCCTTACCAGTTCAAATCAAGTCACCCATACTTAAGGTGTAATCTTTACCCTCTGGACACAGCAGGAAAGAGTATCCAGGAAAGAAAGAGAGACTCTCTCCATCTGGGCAATTTTAAATATATAACTATGTTCTGGGTATGCAGCCAGTTGAAGGAGACTACTCCCAACTGAGTGGCAGGACAATGCAAAGAAACAGGATGCTCCATGTTAGGTGATCTGGACATATTCTGAAGCCCTGTTACACACACACACACACACACACACACACACACACATGTATATGCATGTATGTAACTATATGCTATATGGTAATTATGTTATATATCATTATATATGTAATTTAAATATATATTAGAAAGATAAAGAATGTATTAACTTTTTTTTTTTTAGTGGAAGAGAGGTAGAGGGAAAAAGCTAGAATTTCAGAGTGGGGAATCTCCCCAAGTGAAAACTTACTGCACCCAAGCAGATCAGTGACTTTTTGGCCACTCCAAATCACAAAGAGTTGCCTCAGGACTCTAAGAGTGTCCCGTGGTCACACACCATGTACATGTCAGAAGAAAGACTTGCCCAATCCCAGTCTTCCTGGTTCTATGGCTGGCCCTCTATCTATTCTACCACACTGCCTCTCCTTCCAAAATTAGAACGATTAGTAATAAAAAGTTTATTAGGTGGAAAAGACTTTTTAGGGAAAGTCAGGAGGCAGAGGTGGAATAGGAAGATACCCTTAAACATGGGAGAAAACCTCTTCTCTTGGAAAGAACCTTTTTTGAAATGCAATCCATCAGCAGTCCAGTTTCAGAGTTTAGCCTCACTTTTAAAAACCCTCTGGTTTTTGCAAATGAGACATTTAGGGTCTATCTCTGTGGTAGCATCTTTCATTTGCCCTGACACCCAGAATGAATATTGTTTTGAAATGCTGATGGAAAGGAAGCTTGATTTATACTTGGTGCCTTGGACAAGTCTTCTCTGTGCTGAGTTCCTTTTCCCATGGCCCAAACAAGGTACATGTATTAAGTGGTGTTCTTTAGAGAGGAGAGAGCCCCACCAAGGACCCAGAACTCCAAACAAAACACACAGAGCATGTGGGATTTCTTTTAGACGAATGTAATTCATTAGCCTGAGCAAACTCATACTGGCAAGAAAGAGAGAAAAAACACATCTACCCTCTGATGGAAAGCAGGCATTTCACATCAGAAAACAGAGTTCAAATATGAAACCTAGCCCAAGAATTGTGAATATTTATCTATAACGCGTGGATCATGGAGCAAGGGAGATACCTTTTTTTGATCTGGCCTGTGGAACTGACACTGGACATGGAGTCCCAGATCCAAACATGAGGCAAGGAGACTGATCAGAAGGCACCTACAATAGTACAGGCAAGAGGTGATGAGGACTTGATCTAGGGTGGTGGCTATGTTAGTACAGAGAAGGGATTGGATGTGGGAGATAAAGGGCAAGATCTGGAAATTTATTGGATGTGAGCGTGGGGGATTAAGAGGGAAGGGAGAAATGACCACACACGTTGTTTCCTGAAAGCTTCCATGATTCATAAAAGGAAACCTTACCTATTAAGTTAGGTTGACTTTAGTCAAATCATTTTACTTCTCTGGGCCTCCGTGTCCTCATCTGTAAAGTGAAGGGGTTGGACTCAATGAGCTAGCTATCAGGTCTCTTGAAGCTCTGAAAGGCTCTGGCTCATCAAAGGAAACTTTACCTGTTAAGGTAAATTGACCTTGGGAAAATCACTTTATCTCACTGGGCCTCAGTTACTTCATCTGTAAATTGAGAGGGTTGGCCTCAAAAAGTTGTGATTTTTTTTACAGTTCTAAATCTATAATCCTATGTCACTTAATTTTTCTAAATCTCAGTGGAAAGAGCACTGGATTTGGAGTCAGGGAACCTGGATTTATAGACTCTCTTGAGCTTTCAGAGATTCACAGCATCACTGAATTTCATAGTTGGAAAAACTTCAGATACCATCTAGCCTGCCATGTGTCAGACAAAGGATCTTCTCTCCTACTTTCAGGACAAACAGTGGTCTCCTGGCATTTGCTTAAAGACTTCAAGTGAGGAGGGACCTTCCTGAAGCAGACCATTACCCTTTTAGATAATTAATTGTTAGGAAGTTTTTCCTTGCACCAAATCCAGCCATGGCTTCCACTTCTGCCCTCTAGGGCCAAGATAGATAAATCTAATCCCTCTGCCACAATCAAGAATCCTTAATTTGGAGTCAAAGTACCTACATTCAAATTCTGACTCTTATTATCTATGCTATCTTGGACAAGTAGCATGTGAATATGGACCTCTTTTTCCCCCGACTGTAAAATAAGAATGTTAGGCTTCTGGATTATTTCTGGCATCCATACTCCTAGATCTACAATGAAGATATAATAATAAGTGGCATTTATCTCACACATTGAAGTTTGCAAAGTGCTCTGTTCATACATTCTGGTTTCTATGGTTCCATGATCTGGAAAATAGAGACAACTCTACTCTCTTAGTACTTGTAAGGCAAAGACTTTGAAAACCTCAAGCACCCAGTGAGGGTAAGTTGTGGTTTTTATTGTGAAAACTATCTCTAGTAATCATGCTGAGGATTTAATTTCTAATGCTTGCAGGGATTTGAGCCTGACAGAAATAAGGATGGTCTATTTCGAAGGTACATGCAGAACATGGCAGAATGAGGACAAAATGTTGAGTGCGTATCCCACAGAGTTTCTCCCTCTAGGATCTGCATGCTTCATCAGTGCTAATAAAAACCCAGCTTCGTCCCATAGAATGGTGACCTCCATAAAGGCACAAGTCTACAGCTCCAATGACCAAATCCTCTAAACTTCTGTTACTTAGAGGCTGCAGGCTTCTCCTGAAGCTCTCTGCCCTTGTGGAATGGTATTGAAAAGATAAAGTACTTGAGCAGGAAAGAAAAAAGGAAAGAGCTCATCCTAAATTTTAGAACATTAACAAACATTCACTTTGCCAAGAAAATTTTTGACAAAAGAAAATACAGACTTCTTAGTCTGGCATTCAAGGCCCTTCATGATCTAGCCCATCTACCTGTCTAGCTTTGGCTTTATGAATCTTACATTCCTGCTAAACAATACTGGACATCATTCCCTAAGTGTGTCATGAATGTTCTTCTCTACTTCTGTGTCTTTTGTCATAGCTTCTTTTCTATCTAGAATGGCTCTTCAATTCATTTCTACTTGGATAAATATAATACATCTTTCAAAGCTAAACTCTAGTAACACCTTACTAAAATCTTCACTCATCTTCCATCTTTCTTACCTTAATGTTCTCACAGAACTTACCTCTTATCACTTTCTTCCCCTTATTATCTTTATTTGTATATATGTCTTCATTCCTTGGGTATGGTATAAACTCCTTTAAGGTGGACACTACGCCCAGTCCATGTTTATATTCCTTGTAGCACCTGGAACAATGTCCTGTACATAGTAGGCACTCAATAACCACTTATTGAATTGAGTGAGGCAATCTAATGGAAAGCAGCCTCCAGTTGGTATCAGAAGATCTGGTTTCAAATATTGGCTCTGATATTTACTACTTGTATGATGTTGGACCAGTCCCTTAACCTCTCTGGCCTCAATTTTCTCATCTGTAAAATGAAGTTAGAATAGCAGATCTCCAAGGTTCTTCTATCTAATTCTAAATCCTAGTGAAGTATCATTGGTATTTGAGAGACAATAATAATTTCTTTAAATATGAGTCATCCATGTCCTTATGGAAAGCTGAAATCTCCATACCTGGGCTAACAATTCTCCTGGATTTTTTTTTTTTTGAGAAGCTTTAGACGGGTGTTCTTTTGTTTCTTTCTTTTCCTTCCTTTTTTCTTTCTTTTTTCCTCTCTCTTTTGGTAATAATATTTTTTGATAAATTTGATAGAAAGTTCAGCACATGACAATTTTTTGGACCTGCAACTACATTAAGTTTTATCTAGTTGTGATGGGATAAGCAGTGAAGCAGTTAACAGCTGGATGAGGGTCAGGTACAGAAGGGGCTTACATGGTCCCCAGTTGGGGCTGAGAGTGACTACACATGGATATGCTCATCTTTACCCAGAATGGAACTAGAGGTGATTCTACTCAAGTGATAGGTGTTCTCTTGTATAAAATCTAATCTACTGAGTTAGCTGTAGGTATTAGGCCAAAGGTCCAGACTTGATCAAATACCAATCAACCAACAAGCATTTATTATGCGCTATCATTTGTTGGACTTTGTGCTATAAGCTGGGGAAACAAAAGAACAAATGAAAACGTTCCTCTCCTCTCAGGAGCTTATATTTTCATGAGGTAGGGTTAGGAAATAAATACTTAGAAATTTATACATGTACATACGCAATAAATACAAAATGAAGAAAAATATATTTATGACATACTTTTAAATTTAATCTGCATGATTAAAATACTCTCCAACACTTTCCTAAGTCTAGAGAATTAACAAAACAATAAATTAAGCTGTGATATGCCAATTTCTGAAGTTTAGAAGCTCACACTGAAAATTTAAAAATTGGCTCTATCAATTTGAATTGTCTCCAGCACCTCCTTGGATGTGGGTGATGTTGTGGAGGTAGAAATGGCAAGGTTTGGAAACTGATTTGATATGTATGTGGTTGGGGAAAGGGAGACTTAGGACACGTTACCACATACTCCCTTCCCTAAAACCTCCCATAATATCTAAAAGGAAACTCTACCTGTTATCAAATGCCCTCTCCCCTGCCAAAATTCAAAGGTATATCTTGGCTATAAACCTAGAGAGGATAAACTTGGGCTATTATGCAACAAGGGAAAAGGTCATTCGCGTTACATCCTGTACCCTCACTTCCAGAAGCCTGGCCAGTTCTGGGCCATGTTTGGGGATATTGTTCCAAACTAGGGTGGGCCCTGCATAATGCTAGACCGACCTTGGTACTGTTGTTTGGTACTCTAGCATCCTCAGGGTCGGTCTTTTAAACTGAGGTTGCACTCAAGCTGAGCCCCAGATCAAATGCCTCCCATCTCATCCCCCCACCCTTGCATGTTGATCTATAATCTCCCAGAGTTATCAAGCTTCAGAAATGCCTTACTCTGCCAACAACAATAATGTTAGTTAATGGGAGAAAGGGAATTCCCATAGAAGAATAGCCTCTCAGGTCCCAGCATGTCCCTGAACACTTAGAACTTACAGTAGCAGTTAGTCTGCTTTTCTCACCCATCCCTAGCTCAACTGGCAAAGATACCTGTAGATTGGATCATGCTTGGTAAATGCCCTTAGCCACGAGACATGTGATTCAACGTACATACCTTGTTGAGGCGATGCAGAGAAAAACCTGAGCCAACTGTTCACCCTGAAAATTTAAAAAAAGAAAACAGTCATTGAAATAATGGTGAATGTTCAACCCAACCACAAAATAAATAAAAACTGGCTTCTGGCCTACTAAAACTTATCAAGTATTTGAAGGTTATGTGGGCGTCAAGAGGTCTAGGAAAAGCCTTAAGTGTCCCCCAGGGAAAGTTTCACGGAACAATGGAAAAGTTCCTGAATATCAGGAAATGTTTTCTTGAGATCAAGAGATGGATCGGTATGTGGGAGAGAGTCCAAATCAATCCTGTTGCCCAAAACATTACAAACTAAAGACTGACAATGCCAATTTGGTAGAAGAACAGTTTTGTGCAAAAGTAAGCAAATGCAGCAGATACTCAATTAATATATCAGTTACATTTTGCCTCTTACCCATAGATAGCTTATTCACCACAGGCCTTGTTCTTTCATCACCTTCCTGTTGTCATGGTCGTCTTTGAGAACAAAGGATAAACAACAATTGTTTTTTTAATTTTTTTTTTATTTTCTCTACTGTTCCTTCTGGGTTAGAGTAAATAAAGATCTGATTAATTATCAATAAATATTATTAAAAATGACAAGAAATTTTCTTTTTACCTATTATTTCATCACTACAGAGAGCTTCCAGTGTAGAAACTCCTGCCATTGATATAAATATGACATTATCTTAGAGAGTTTCTCAGACTACTAAAAGGTTAAATGAATTGCTTACTCTGTGTCAGAGACCTGAACCCCAGGCTTAGGAATCTGAACTCCAGGCTTATTGCTCTGACTACAACCTGTGCTCTGTCCTTAATATAAGGATTTGTTCTGTGAAGTTTGGATTCAGTCAAAGGGCCAAGCTTGAGGACCTAGAGGACCACATGTGGCCTAGAGGCTACAGGTTCCCCACCCCTGTCCTAAACCAAAGAAAGATGTGGCCTGTCTATATTAATCCCATCTTCTTCTAGGCAGTGCTGAGAATGTGCCAGTTTGAAAAGCTCAAGCAGCATTTGGTTAGTGTTCTGAATGGATTAGGGACCTGGGAAAGCATTAATTAGGAAAATAGTGAGAGGCCATATTGGACTTTGCAATCTAGCATCCTTCTTGGGATTGAAGCATGAGACTAAGACATTCATGTTTTGATGAAAGAAGAGAACCATCTTCCAAAACTGATTCAATGATTAACAACACTTTAAATCACTCAAATCATTTCCCCCTAGCTGGATAATTGAGTTGACCATATAATGCAAGGCAGCCATGTTATAGTGGACGGAGAGTTTACTTCAGAGTTAGAAAGTTCTGGGCTCAAGACCCACCTTGGACACATACTGGTTGTAGGACACTGGACAAAACCAATATGCTTAATCCAAGTGACCCAGCTCTCCAAGACTAGAACAAGAACAGGTCTACGTGAATAGCTAAACTTTCTTAACCACCAGTAAAAAATATAGCTATAGATGTAGATCAGTAGATACACATTGATAAAATAATGATTGAGATAGGACAAGCCCAAGGTGATAGAGGCAACACACACCCGCAGCCAATGGTCTATTCTAGAGACTTGGCTCTGGATATTTATGAGGGTTTACTTATAAAACAATAACAACTGAGGATATTTTGATTGAGATTATCTGTGTTTCAATAAAGATATGGTAGTACCTAGAGTAACTATCCAGCAGGGATAAGGCATTGTGCTAGATACTGGAGGAGATGGGAAAATGAGTAATAGAGAGTTTCTGCCTTCCAGACGTTTAAAATCTAATAGAAGAACACAAATAACAATTATAAAATAATGACAACCCATTTATACTTTGTACAATTTCTGTGGTGCTGTAGATAGAGCACCAGGCCTGAAGTCAAGAAGACTCGTTTTCAGGAGTTTAAATTCAGCCTCACATACTATCTGTGTGACCCTGGGCAAGTCACTTAAGCCTGTTTGCCTCAGTTTCCTCATCAGTAAAGTAATAAAATGGCAAACCACTTGGCAATGCCAAGAAAACCACAAATGAGGTAACGAAAGAGTCAGACACAACTGAAAAACAACTCAACAACAACTCTTTTCAAAATGCTTTCCTTACAACAGCTCCATGAAGTGGGCAGAAACTGATTCAGGTTAGAAGAGATACAAATAATGCGGTCTGAGAGGTGAGGAGGAAGATCAAATTATTCAGTACAAATCACTATTTAGGGTTTAATATGTGAAAAACATTGTGCTGGGAAATGGGGGTAAAACCATCAGGTAACCTGAGCCCCTTAAATAATGAGCTGCAAAGTTCCACACTCACCCTGGCAATTATGCTCTCCACCTCACCAAATGGAATGGCACTGACAGTTAGAGATGAAGGGAGAGACAAAGAAAGTTATCTTACAGAAGATGGGATTTGGGCTGATTCTTGAAGGAGGTCAGAGAAATTAAGCAGAGGTGAGGAAGTAGAGTGTTCCAGACAAAGCAGACAGGATGTTCAAAAACATGGAAACAAGAGTGGAAGACCAGGTGTGAGGTACAGTGACTAGGCTGGTTATAGAGAATCTAAATAAGTATAAAAAGACTCAAAGGTAAAGTTAGGGCTCAGTTGTATTTGACCCTGGTGGTAACAGGGAACCCCTGGAGTTTCCTGAACTGGAGAGGGGGAGCATGGTTAGACCTACACTTTGGAAAAAATCACTTTGGCGGCTGAATGGAGTGTCATTTGGAGTAGGGAGAGAGGTGAGACAGGGAGATTAATTAGAAGGCTATTTCAATTATATCCTTGATGTCACTTCTTATCTCTTTGTAGCACCTATGTACCACACATATCATATCTTCATTATCCTTTGGGTAATCCATAACTTGAATTCTTCTGAGGCTGTAGCATTTGATGATTCATAGCCATGTGAAATCATCAGCAGAGCTACTTTTTAAAACTAATGTTTGAAAAACAGATGAGCTTTTGTATCAAATGAAATTTGGAGTCATTTAGCAATTTGTTAAATGTAATCATTGGACTCATATCCACATCTTTAATTCTGAGCCCAATCTATTATCCATATAGCAAGTCTAAGATAGGTAGGTGAGTAGCTAGTTAGTTAGATAGCTCAGATAAAAATATAATTGGGGCAACTGGGTGGCACAATGAATAGAGCATTGGCCCTGGAGTCAGGAGGACCTGAGTTCAAATCCGGCCTCAGACACTTAAGACACTTACTGTGTGACCTTGGGCAAGTCACTTAACCCCAATTCCCCTGCCTTCCCCCCTCCAAATATATATATATAACAGACATTAACACACATACAGATAGTGATTGACTAAGTCTATAGGTTGTCCAACCACAGGATATCACAGTGAGAAAATAGGCATTCAGGTTTTCCATTATGTATAGTTAGACTGGACTACTGAATGATTGTGCGTCTCATTAAAGATAATTTAGTATTCCAAGGTTTGATATGATCAGCATAATGTCATCCATAAATAGGGTTATTTTGAGGACCTCAACGTTAATGGAAAATACCTCTTCCACTTGCATTCTGTGGTGGACAATCTCAACTTTGATAAACACTTTTGGCAAGCTTTTATCTTTTTGTTTTATAGTTCATTCGATAATAATTAGATGATTCTCAAAGTTATCTTTGTGGTTATATCTCTCAAAGAATCTTGCATGATTTTGACATGTCCCTGTGAGGCACCTTTTTGGAAGATGACTTCAAGTCAGAGTTTTGTGTGCAGCAGAAATGGCTCCAGAGGAAGCATAGAGAGGAAGGATCACTGCATTAGTCCAAAGAACACAGAGAAGGTCTATTCTGTCAGCCTCACAATCATGAAAGCATTGAAGGATCAGTTCTCAAAGTATATGAAAGGAGGATCCCTAAAGCTTGGGATAAATCTCAGGCATTATGACACCAAAAGTTGGGGGGGGGGCAACTGAGAAAATATTGGTAACTGTAGATCTATATGCCAACTTTTCTGTCTTTCCATCTTTATGATAATTACACACATCTCTGAAGAAGGTATGAGAGTAGACAGGTTTTCACAAACGATATTCTTCAGCTGACCACATCTTTACAATCACAAAATTGACTAATAGGAATAACAAATATAGGATATCAATTTTCTTATTGTTTGTTGAGTTGAACTATAATACCTCTGGGTAAAATTCCTACATCATTTTTGCTACTGATCGTTGCAAAGGCTTCACTAATTAAAGCATGCCTGTTATTGAATGGCTGTTTCTACCACCAGTCTCTGACCTAATCATCCCCTTTCCACTATCTGTCAACTGTGAGGTCATTCTTGGCCTTCGAAATTGGCTAACATGTGTTGTCATCTCCATCAGGGAGGAGGACAATGTGTTCTCTCTTGTGTGTTTGTCCTTTGTTTCAAAGAGGATCATGGCACTTCTGGGCATAGCAACAAAAGGAATTTTCATCTAAGAACTACACAGGAGATTGATTGTATCTTTTCTTCTTTGCTAATCCTCAAGGGCGATATGTGACGCTGTATGAAGTCATACTGTCAGGAGACTGGCATATTTTTACCATATCTAGGAAGGATAACAAATAAATATGTATGTGACACATACCACCTGCCAAGCACTATGCTAAGTGCTTTTAACAAATAGCTCATTGGATCCTCACAACAACCCTGCGAGATAGGTGTTGCACCATTCCTCATTTCCCAGCTGAGGAAACTGAGGCAGCAAACATTAAGTGACTTATCCAGGGTCACATGACTAATAAATATCTGAGGCCACATTTGAACTCAGGTCTTCCACACTCTGCCCAGCACTCTATCTACTTCACCACCTAGCCACTCCCTAGCCCAATGGTGGAAAGAACACTGGACTCATAATCAGGACACTTGTATTCTAATCGTGACATTTCCACTATCTTGTTGTGGACCTAGGCCAAGTTATTTCATTTCTCTGGGCCTCGATTTCCTTCCCTGTGAAATGAGGGTGTTGGATTCAGTGCTTTCCAAGGTCCCTTGCTGCTCAATGATTCTCTGATTTGTTATAATCATTTTCAGATTAATTTTATCAGCTAGAAGTAATTTCCCCTCCTCTCCCAGTAGTAAAACATTCATCCTGTCCCTACCAATTTGGCAATATGAAATTAACACTGAAGCTCTGCGGGGGGTTAGGCCATTGGTAAAGAGACTATGCTGTATAATGAAAATTTCAAACTGGTTTATTAATGTTACTATCACATCCGTATAGTACTTAAAAGCTGGCAAAATACTTCAAATGGATTATTTCATTTGAGACTCAGAACAACATTTTCAGGCAAGCATCACAGGTTTTATTATCCTCATTTTACAGATGAGGAAACCGAGACTCAGAGAGATTAAGTGACTGGCCCAAGGTCACACAATTAGCGTCAGACTGGTCTTCCCGGCTCTGGAGCCATAACTCTATTTCCAACCCCACATCACTGATTTCGCCTTCTGATGTGAGAAGGTTAGAGAAAGACAAACAACGTGAGGATAGGCCTCATGAAAATAACATTCAATTCATTTCACTAATACTTTCTACAATGAGACCTCAGCATCATAACTTTATACTTGGAAAGGACCAGGCCATTGATTCCAACCTTCTTGTCTTGAGGAAATAAGAAAATTGAAGCCCCCAAAGTTGAAATGACTCATACTGACACACAGGTGATAAAGGGTAGGGCTGGATCTGCCATTCTGCAGACTTCAAATTCAGCATTCTTCCAAACACACTGCACTGCTCATCCACACCACCACCTCCCCCCATGTTGCTGTGGGAAAGTATAAATGGTTTTTGTCAAGCTATTTTTAAGACCTTTATCCTCCTGAGTCTGTAATTATTGGACGCGAGGATTCTCTGTGGAGTTAGCTAAGCTCCGCTTTCTCCTCATTTAGATGTCCCTGGCATGAGTCTACAAGTCTGAACCCAAGGGGCATAGGTGCTAATTTGATCTTCTGCAACCTACAATTTTATGAATTTTCCTCAGAGCTTCTTTCCTTCTGTGTCCCGAATGCAGTCCTCTCTCAAGAAGGCAGGTTTGTTTGCTTGACTGCTACGTGCCCCTGGGACCAAATCATCCATTACAGTACAGTCAATTCTCGATTACTGTCAGGGATTGTTCATAAGGCCCAGGGCCCTCCCTCTACCTGAAATACTTCTCCTTGACTTTGTCCTCATAACTGTATTTGCAAGTCATCAGCTCTGTTAGTAATTGCAAATTCTAATCCGGCAAAACTACATTCTTCAAGCATCACTGTTAGGCTGCCTGGTGTTGCCCTAGGCATTCTCCATCGGGAACTGAACCCAGTGAAAGTCTCAGCTGTGTGGTATGACTGTACTAGATAACCTGTACTAGACACAATCTGATTTTACAGCTTTCATCATTGCTTATTCCACACAAATATATTCTGCGGGGGAGTTTGAGTTGCAGTAACCAAAATATAAAGCCTGACTGTGACAAACACCTACAAACACCCCCACATACAGTAATGGCTCTTCAGGGGAAGGAGATCCAAGTTCCACGACACCACCATGAACTTGATTTTTCCGTGTTCTCCAGTCCCTCTCACCCTCCATATTTGATCTCATGTTGAAATACACAACTCACCACACCCACTGAGTCTTGGATCATGCTCTAGCATTCTCTAATACCAGCCTGACTTCCCACCAACCAGTTTTTCCATATATCAGTAATCTCTCTATTTTTTTACTCCACTAAATGGCTCCCACAGAACTGTAATTAAATGCTCTTCTCCCCAGCCACCCCACAGCTAAAAATCTATGAAGAGACCCTTCCCAAGTGAACATCTACAGCTGTGTCTTCCCCCCTGAACCCGTCAGGAAGCCAAGCAATGAGTATTTATTAAATTCTTACTATGTGCCAGGCATTGTGCTAAGCATGAAGGATAGAAATGCAGGCAAAAAAGAAAGTCCATGCCCTCAAAAAACTTACACACTAATGGAGAAAGACAACAAATGAAGGCGCACTGAAACTGTGGAGGAAGGAGAGAAGATATCCAGGCAGGGGCATGATGACAAAGTGCAGAGAGTCAGAAACACAGACAGGAAGAGAATAAAGCATGGTCAAATTAGGACAGTCTGAAATAGAGACACAAGGAGGAACTCATCAATGGCAGAAGAGATTGAGGCAGAATGGAAGGTAAAAATGCATTTTACAGTTGAAGACTCATCTTTATTTCTTATCCTATATTTCCATCATGACATCCTATCCTTTGAAGTTCTTTACTGGTTATATATGTTGGGGTCTACTCACAACTATCATACTCTTCTCCATTACCCTCTATGCTATATTCATTTTCAATTCAGGCCTGGGGGAGGGGTGGTTAATTGTGTTTCATGTCTCACAGCTATACAAGACCAACAGATATCCTTATTAATTTAGAGGCTGTTGTCACCTTAACAACCAATACATTTCTTTCTAAGTATTCATCTAATCTTCCAAATGTGATACATCATTTTTCATGCTTACAGAATATTTAAGAGGCAGCTTCTATGCATAGTCTTCCCTGACCAACCAATCCATAATAATCTCTTGACTTGTCTAAGGTCACATAGTCAGTATGTGGCAGAGGAAGGACCTAAAAGTCTCCTTGAGTCTGAGATCAGCTATCACAGAAGAACAAATTTAGGGCAGAAATAGACCTTAGAGACCATCTAATCCAACTCCGGCATTATACAGGTGAGAAATCATGGTGGCAAAGTCCAGAGAGTCAGAAGCATAGTTGAGATAAGGATGAAATATGGCTAGCCTCAGCTTATTACAAAAATGGATGTCCCAGAAGGAACAGACTGAAGGCAAAGGGGACCAGCATGGTGTAGGGATTTTTCCAACAGGCAGAAACTCAATATTCAAATGGATTTGAGATTCTGCTGATGTGGGAGTTTCCTCTAAAGATGTGGCTTGCAACCTATCCTTGACTGCCTATCCTGCGGAATTCTTGTCCATGTTTTCCTGTAAATTTATCTAAGGGGCAAGTCCACCATGCTAGAGGCCTTCCTCTCTTTCTCTTCATTTCCAGAGGATATGAGTGGGGCAGTATGGCTTTCCATTTGTCATCCTTCGTTTTTGATATGTTGCAGCCCATTCATGCCTACCATGTGCCTCTCTCCATTGCCCCCATTGTTAATTCATTGGAGACTGGTGTTATTTTATATTTAGCTTCTACTAAATGAGAAGATTGGCATTAAAATATGGGTCTTTGCTTTTATGGGGAGTTTGGGGTCATTAAAGCAACTCTACCATTAGCATGACATTTTTTCCTAGAGACTGTAGCCTATCAGGTGTAATTCAAACTCTTTCCAATGGCCTTTTAATACCTTCCACAATCTGATGCCAGCCTGGCATCCTGGCTTTATCTCATATTCTTCCCATGTGTGTATACCACACAGATGAGTAAAAGTAATCTTCTCTTTGTCCTCTAAACAAGTTTCATGCTTTTTAAAGTCTATCTCTGGGTAGTTACTTGCATCCTTCCCTTTGCCTGAATTATCACATTCCTTTTTTTCTAGTAGAATGACTGCCTGTACTTTGACACCAAACTCAAAAGCAATCTTTTATATATAGTCTTCACTGGACCACCCAATTCATAATGATCTCTTGACTTGTCTAGATGTTAGGATGTGGCAGGACTTAAAGTTCTCCCTGACTCTAAAGCCAGATATTACAGAAACATAAATTTAGAGCTAGAAGGGATCTTAGAGACTATCCAGTCTAACTCCCTCATTTTGCAAGTAAAGAAGCAAGACCAAGAAAAGATATTGTTTGCCCAAAATTTTACAGCTGGTAAGTATGGGAAGAGGTTTTAACTCCAGGTCTTCCTGACCCCAAGTCCAGCACTCTATGCATTAGGCCATGCTGACTCCTGAATACACTGCAAGTATGAAAAATGATATATCATATTTGGAAGATTAGATAAATCCTTAGAAAGGAATGTCCTAATTGTTAAGGTGACAAGAAACCTGGAAATACCCTATAAATTAATAAGGATATTCTATTGGTGTTGTATAGTTGTGAGACATGAAACACAACATTTTCAACTTCCCCCAAAAAATTGAAAACAAATATAGTATAGAGGGCAATGAAGAAGGGTATGGTAGGGTAGGCAGGGCCCAACACATAAGCAATATATACATATATATATACATATATATATATGTATATATTGTTCAGGGCCCAATATATAACCAAGAGTTTCAAAAGATAAGATGTCATCAAGGAAATATATAACAAGAAGAGAAGATGATCATGTGTACAAACAAGGAATCACAAGTGTACATGGATTGTGCTTTCCTGCTCTCCTTACAATGCCAGAAGAAAGTAAGGAAAGCCCCAACATGTTGGGAGGAATCCTATGGGGTGAATTTAAGGGAATATATGAAGAAGTATTGCCCAAGGTGGCAAGCATTGATGTGCTGTGATCTGAATCATTAGAGGGAATACCCAGATTGATGAGATCATAGATACCAAAGAAATATTTTAATATCTGGGTGGAGCAATGGATAGAGTGCTATTCCTAGAGTCAGGAAGACTCACCTTCCTGAGTTCAAATCTGACCTTAGATTTAACTGTGTGACCCTAAAAAAGTCACTTAACTCTGTTTGCCTCAGTTTCCTCATCTATAAAATGATCTGGAGAAGTAAATAGCAAACCACTTGAATGTCTTCCACAAGAAAACTTGAAATGGGGTCATGAAGTGAATGGGGATTTGATTGAAAATGACTCAACAACAACAAATTTGAATATCCTCTGGAGCAGTTTGAATATTCTTCAAACTTATGTAGATTTGATGGAAATCGGAACTTACAACCCAAATCAGACTTAGTTTACTAATTTTTAAAAGATAAAAAGTGAATATGAACTTTACATAACTCTAGCAAGTAATTTTCAGAACAATATAGATAGATAAAAGACATTCAGAAATCCCTTTTGTATTTAAAAAATAATTCAATTTTTAGGTTTTTTAAAAACAGAAAATTAGGCATTTTTTTAAAAATTATGATTGAAAAATTTTACTGAAAAATACTGCTTCTTAGACAATTGAGAGTTGACCTCATTCCAGTGCACTAATTTAGGGGCAGGTGGGATATTTTTTTTTCCTTTTTTT
>CM053622.1:653798624-653847235 GCA_028646595.1 Phalanger gymnotis | reverse complement strand
GGTCTCTGGTCATTGAGGTGGGGCTTGAGAACGCCGGAAGCTGGGCTGCGAGGAGGGGTGAGCCGGGAGACAACTTCAGCGGCGGCGGCAGCAGCGGTGGCGGCGGAAGGTGTGGAAGCCAGAAGCTGCGGAAGCCAGAAGCTGCGGAGGCAGGAAGCTGCGGAAGCAGGGCTTACCCGAGTGCGAGCAGGAATGTGAGACCAGTGAACATGATTTGGCTAAATACTATCTTGTTTTTCTGTGGCCTCCTGGTTGCCCTTGTGAGATGGGCTTTCTGGGCCTGGAGTCTTTTTGTCATTCATACACCATGAGTTCTTTGGTCATTTTCTAATTTTAGGCCGAATATTTTAGTTTTATCTTTTTCTTCTGACCAACAATGTTGCACTGAACGTTTTTGTATATAAGGGCCTTTTCCTGCAGTCAGTAACCTTTTTGTGTATAATCCCAGTGGTTGATATCAGTGTCAAAGGGCATAAACAGTTTTGCAACTTTTCTTGCATAATCCAAAGTTGTTTTTGAGAATAGCTGAACTGGCTCAGTTCATAGCTCCCGAGTTTTCTCTGTCTTTGAAGATCTTTATTAATTTGATAAATGTGAGGTACTACTTCAGGGTTATTTTAATCTTCATTTTCTCTGATCATTAGGGATTTTGAACATTTTCTTCAGGTGATTATGGATAGTTTATTTCTTTTTAAAAAATATTTATTTCCTTTAACCACTTGTCTATTGGAGAATGGATCCTATTATAAAATAGGATAAAAAACCATATAGCAATTCCCTATATTTTGGATGTCAGACTTTTATTAGTGACATTTAAGGTAAAGATTTGTTTTCTCAATCTGTATCTTTGCTTCTTATTCTTACTTCATTGCTTTTAACTGAACAAAAGTTTTATAATTCTATTTAATCAAGGTTTCTTATTTTGACTTTTCTGACCTCTTCTATCTCTGGTCTAATGACTAACTAGGCTAGAACAACATTTGTGCCTCCCAGGATTGAGTCCTGTTTTAGAAGAAAGAAGTATATGGTTTCCCAGGGTTGAGTTGGAGGAGCAGACAGCCCCAGAGTGATAGGGAAGACACAACTTTAGAGATAAGCTGTGTCAGCCTTAGGGGTGGTGAGTGATCATGTTAGGGTAGAGGGTAAGATGGGCATTCAAGACAGTATATAGAGTGACTATGTTCTTCATTTTCAGTCTCTACCACTTTTCAGAGATTTTCTGTGTGTTCTAATTGTCTACTCTATTGTTTGTCTTCATTATTTCTGCTTTAAAAGCTCTGATTTCAGACTTAATTTCCAATTTAATATCTTCTTTTATTTCTTTTTAGTAGCTTCCTTGACTTTCTGGCAATTGCTCTATGTCCACTGGGGAATCCACAGAATTTTCTCTTTCTTCACTGGAAAATTTTTGGTGGTTGTTCACTTTTCTTAAAAGTATAATACTTATTTTGTTATGGCTTTTTGGGGGGAAGAATTCTCACTTATTTTTCCTTCTATCTTTATGAATCTTACTGTTGTTTCATCTCCTTAGAAATTATATTTTATACTCAGTCTTTCTCTCTCCTAGTTTTTTTGTCCTTCAACTTAAAAAAACATATCCAGTAACTTGTTTCTGGCATTCCTCCTCACTGTTTGACCCTTCTTTTTTTTTCTTGTTCTTCCAATTCTGTGGCAATTCTATATAAAATAAAAGATCTTGGGGTGGGGCATCTATGGCTTCCTCATGTTGGGGCTATAACAGTGTCTGGCTGGATCCTCTTCCAGAGTAAATTCTCTTTATTGAGGAAAGAAGTAACTGTAGCTATGTTTCTACTCCACTTTCCCTTGGGCCAAGAAGCCCCTGCGCTATTGTTGCTGCTCTGTCTTTCCCCAATACGCACAAACACACCCACCTACTCTCCTGTCACCCCCACACGTCCCTTCCTTTTTGGATGACTGGGTAGGATCTATGTTTTCCACTTCTTACACGTTGTGTGGCTTCAGAGGGAGTCACTGTTGTGGGGGGACTGAGTTAGGCTGAGTCAGGTCCACTATAGTCAAACCCCAGAACAGAAATCCACAAAGTTGCTGGTGTCTATATTAACCCAGGATTAGGTAGGGTGGATATGAATTTTAATGATTTATCCCTCTCGTGTTATTCCACAATTTTTTTACCTTTTTTTTTTACTTTTGTATTTTTATCTTGTTGATTCTTATTGAGTCATTTGCAATTATTACTGATAATCTAAGAAGGGTGTGGCTCAGGCACTATTTCCTTTTTCACCACTCATTCATAATCAATGCAGAAGCAGAATGAAGATGAACAATGCTAATTAATGCCCATTTTATATTTTTCTTCATTTTATGAGTAAACATAGGCAAAGAATAAAAGTAAGGGCCACTTTTTAATAGTCTGGCCCTTGAAAAGCATAGAGCATCTGCCAGGACCCTGCTTGAAGACTTCTTAGCATGGTAGAACTCACCAGAGCTTGGACCCCATTGACATAGTCTTTGAGAACCTTTTGTGACCTCCTTAACATGAGAAGGTTTTGGAGTAGAACTTTGTAAAGGATGATTATTATATTAAAGCAAAAAATCAAGCCCTCCAAAATAGCGATATATGTCACAATCAGGGCTCATTTAGGAGTGTTCAAGGGATGACTGGACAAATGTACAGGGGCAGAGTAGATTATTAGGGGAATTAGAAACAAGCCTC
Source organism: Phalanger gymnotis (assembly GCA_028646595.1). Taxonomy (NCBI): domain Eukaryota; kingdom Metazoa; phylum Chordata; class Mammalia; order Diprotodontia; family Phalangeridae; genus Phalanger; species Phalanger gymnotis. Next base: position 653,844,540 of record CM053622.1, on the reverse strand, counting down.
AATCAGAAAAGTTTAATAATATGAAGCAAGCAAATTTACTGGAAAGCAGGTGGAAAGCATCACTGGGAAAATTAGACATTAATAAATTTATGGAAGCATGCTATGAGGTAGCAGACCCAGCTACAGAGACTGAGATTCCAAGGAGGACTCTGTTTCCCCATCTGTAGAATGATGGAATTGAATTTAAATGCTATCTGACATCCATTCTAGCTCCACATCTTCTAATGATGACAGTAGTGATGATGTATTAATTGAATATGATGACAATGATTCCACCTGAAAAAAATTAGGGATGAAAAAGAGGCCTGACACATTCCTAGAGTATATAAAAAAATTGGAAAAGGAACTTGGCAAAGAGTCAGGAGAAAAGGACTAAAGCGTAATACCCATTGGTAGAACTAGGAGTTTTCGGAGGGACTTGGTCACGTTTAAAAGGCAAGAGCACAGTTACTAGAAACATGGCAAATCAGAGAAGAATAAACAAAAAGGTTTACTTGGATCTAGACTTCCAAGCTGCTGGCCTAGGGCTCTTCAGTTTTCCCACACTTGGAAAACATTTGGTTTTAAGTTCAGTTTAACAACCTCAGATTTAAAGGTCATAGGGTTATCAGAATACACAGGCAAGCAAACCATTACGCTATAGTTCATTCTGGTTTCTCTTAAAGCTGTTACATGTACATAGCTTAACAAAATTCAAATGTATCTTATGTCACTGTTTTTCCCCCCTTACCTTATTTATAAGCAATAGCTTAAAACATCAACCCCTTGTTAAAATGATGCAACTCCCAGACATAATCAAGTGGGACCAGAATATATTTACAGAGTATAATTTAAGTTTTCTCACCTCTCTAGTTAGAATAATTCCGGTTTGATAATTAGAAAAGTTGTGAGTATTCCCCATCTATACTTCACACGTCAAAACTGGAATCTGACCGAGTTTAGTAGAGGCAAAATCTGCCCATTCCGGACTGTTTTTGTATCTCTGCCACTTTCAAATTTGGACCCACTTTACTACAAATTTGTGGTTTCAGCCAACTCCACAGTCTCAGTTAAAGCTCATCCTCAGACAGGAGGAATTTAAGGATTCTTAAGCCTATAGCCATTCTCATAAACAACAGTCTCCTAACTCTGCATTTTCACTGACCATCCCCCATGCCTGCAGTGTTTTCTTCTCACCTCTGCCTCCTGGTTTCCTTCAAGATTCCCATTTCCTTTAAGAGATCTTTCCAGGTTCAGGCCCCACTTCTCGTAATTCCTTCTGCTCTGGGATTATGTAATGTTAACACTACATGGATACTATAGCATAAATGTACATATAATTATACTATATTAATTCTATATAATATACATACTCACATATATGTGTATACATACACACACACATATATATATGTATATATATATAATACACATACATACAGAGTGATTTGCCATTTACTTCTGCAGCTCATTTTATAGATGAGGAAACTGAGGCAAATAAGGTTAAGTGACTTGCCCAGAGTCACATAGCTAGTAAGTGTCTGAGGCCAGATTTGAACTCAGAAAGTGAGTCTTTTGACTTTAGGCCTGACATTCTATCCACTAGGCCACTTAGCTACCCATCTTGTATGTCAAGATATGTTAGTAAATGTTTAACAACTGGCTTTTCAGTGGGAAAAATATATGTACAGCACATATTTTCTCTGTTACTTTTGTAAATTTAAACCAGGGGTAGGAAACCTGCAGCCTTGAGGCTGCGGGTTCCCCACCCCTGGTTTAGACAATCAGCAAAACAATAAATCAAAGCCTAATTTATAGCACTGGCTGATTTTTAAAGTATAAATGCTCACATAGTAAATTTAACAATCACCTCCAGTCCAAGCTGACCCTAGCACTCCACTACTTATACATATATGGTTGTTTCCATGTTGTCTCTCTATTAGATTTTGAACTCCTTGAGTTCAGAGATCATATTTTAGCCTTTGCCCTGTCACATTGTAAGTGCTTAATGAATGTCTGTGGTTTGGCTGATAGTACCTCAACAGTTTGATGGGCAAACAACTACCAAAAATGCTCAAAAGAAGGTGATCCCCAAATGATTATATCACAACGGGAAAATTTTAATTTCTATCACTCGAGAGCATTTCTATTTTTCTTCTTTTGTCTGAATTTACGACTGGGAGGCTCTTCAAATTCTAATTCTGTTCACTTTTCCATCCCCTCAGTCCTTTGGAGTTAGGTGTCTGTAGATGCCCTGTCTTTCTCATTGGACTGACAGCTCTTCCTTTCCACTAGAGCTAAATCTTTTGTTTTATTCGTATTACAACAGAATGCCTGATGTGACGCTCTGCCTAGAGAACATATTCAGTATGTTCAATATTGTCTATTAATAGGCTTTTTTCTATTTGGTACATTTTCTATGATCATGAAAGGGAGCATGATATGGAAACAATGTGGGATTTAGGGCCAGAAAACTTGCATCTAAACCTAGATAGATTAGCTAGATCTGGAAATGAAAACTTTTAATTTTAAAATGGTATTGAAGTTAAAATCTAATCTTATCCTATGCAAAACATCAATACTAATATAATTTGGAATATATTTCATGGAGAAAACAGTTTCTGTGTCTTCTGCAATGTCTGCTATCATTTCTATATCCAGCCTGTACGTATAATGAAAATCTGAAATGATAAGTACTGTATCACAGAGAATCTGAAGAAGCTACAGCTGGAAATCATCTCATATAATACACATGAGAAAACTGAGTCCCAGAGAAGTGAATTAGGCTGTCCCAAGTCATAGAGCTAATTAGTGGTAGATAGAGGACTAGAATCTGGATCTTTTGACTTGGATACGTTAGAAATTGATGACAGTCTCTCAAAACTCACAAGACCTTGATGGACTTTTTCCTTCTTTCCCTCCCTGGTCCTCCCATCCCCAAGTATTGATTGGGGCTTTGAGGTTTACAGTTATCTAAAATCTCCATTTTAAAATACTAAGTAAAATCCTCTGTGTTATAATGAGCCATTGGTAGATTTCATATTTCTTCATTCCTATGATAGGTCATTAACATTTTGGGACAAAAGTTCCTATTTCTCCAGCAAAACCCAGCAAAGCATGTTAGAGTTTTAGAAAGCAGATGATATAAAACAAATCTGTAACTGATGCCACCATTACAACACAATGCTAGATATAAAAGGAAGAACTATCCATTTCTCTTACATTTTCTTTCAGTCTGTGCAAGTGTTTAGTAGTGATGCTTTAATATATGGTGGACTGGAGACCAGGCTTTTACAGAAAAATTTCAGGAGCTTTCGAATGGGAGTAAGGCACAACAGGTACTGTTTTTGGCTATGCTCTGCAGTCATCTTCTCACATCCAAGGGCTGTGTTCGTGTGATTCGGTTCTGCATGTCAGGGCTTTCATGGTTCTTACATGCTTTGAAATTCAATTTTACTTCTGAAACTCAAAGTTCTCAAAAATGAAGATAGATTGCTCTTTTCTGAACCCAGGCTGCCGAACTTAACCTATCTGGAATTACTATGGCATTTCCCAGTTTTATAACCTGCATAAACTCAAATTAGTTTATTTAGAATTAGAATACTCCTTTAAATAGACACTTAAAATGCAAGTTGCTTGAGGATGTAGACTATGCCTGTTCTCTTTCATTCTGTCTCTGTCTCTCTGTGTCTCTCCTCCTCTCTTCCTCCTTCTCTCCCTCCCTCTCCCTCTCCTCTCTCTCTCTCTCTCTCTCTCTCTCTCTCTCTCTCTCTCTCTCTCTCTCTCTCTCTCTCTCTCCCCTCCTCCTCCTCCTCCTCCTCCTCCTTCTCCTCCTCCTCCCAAAGGTTTAGTATAGTCTTAGGTGAAAAGTGGTAGCTCCCTTAATGTCATTTGCTGCTTGACTTGGTTCCACACCCCCCCTTTATTTAATTAAGAAAGGAAATGTTTAGCTCTTCACTTACGCAGGAATTAGGCCATTAGTTACATAATGATGTCTTGAGAATGTGGTGGAGAATACTAAGGTTGTTAACAAGTTCTCTGATACCTTTTGGAAATCTACCTTAGGCCCTAACAATTTGTGAATGATCATTGAGAACTCAAAACACAATTAATTGCAACCATAAAATAAGCCTAACTTTGGGTACAGGCTTGTCTGTGTTTACCTGACCTTCTGTTTGGCTCTTGTAGAAAAGAAATTGGGTTGGGGACAGTAGAGGATAGTTAAATATTATTGGTGGATGTGCTTCTTAGGGTCATAATAGCCTTTTCTAATAATGATAGTTAGCATTTATATTAGGGTCTATGATGTACCAGGCACTATACTAAGTACTTTGTGAATATTATCTCATTTGGTCCTACAACCAATCCTGTAATGGAGGTACTATAATTATCCCATTTCACAGTTGAGGAAACTGAGGCAAACAATTGAAATGACTTTCCCAAGGTCACATATAGGAAGTATCCGTTGTGGGATTTGAACTGAACTCAGGTCTTCCTGACTGTAGTCTTGGTATTTGCTTTGCTGCCTCTCTACTATTAGAGGAAAGAGTCTATGACAAATGATTTGAGGAAGAAGCATGATGCCATTATCCTTTGAAGACATGTTTCTTTCTGTGACTAATGAATGCCCTGATGTAGCCCGATTACAATATCCTTTCTCTACAACCAAGGCTGTGTTGGGCATTTGGTTTTGGAATTCAAGCTTAGGGGAAAGGGAGGAGTAGAGAATTCTGGGAGAAATATATAGTAAGAGCTTAATAAATGCTTATTGATCAAGAAGGAGGGAAGCATGCTAATATCAGCACAACAATCAATCATGTTTCAGCAACTTTGCAGAAAGTCATCTGTTTTGTTCTGAAGGACCAAATGATTTCCCATCTTCCTCATGTTCTCATCTGATGCCTTATTCTGACCATCTTAGCTCTACTCCAGTCTAATACTTTGTATTTATTGGGGCAAGTCTCTAGCTGCTCTTAGAATGTGCCACAGGCCCATATTTCAACCCCATGATTGATTTTCCATGGAATGATATCTGACATGATTATTTCTGATTCACAATTCCATCTATTTTAAGGGATTTCCACTAGAGTTCTCATCATATCATGCTGATATGATGAATAGCATTCATAAAGTAGCTTCAAAATAAGTCTCTTCAGATTTTGAGTTAAATTTTGTTTGTACCATATATTTTCTTGTTCTGTAATTATAGAATCATTGGATTTATGGGGAAATCAAAAGGTCATCTATCCCAGGCCTTTATCTCCAAGCAACAGTACCTCTAAAACATTGAAGATAGATGGATACTACCTCATTATTAAATATTTCCAAGAATATATTCAAACACACCCTTATTATTAAATAAAAATACATTATAAAACATATCCAAAGAGTATTGCACAAACTTCTTCACGTATGCAGCTCCCAGAATTCCTTATTGTTTGGAAGTTCTTTGTCATGTCAAACCTGAATTTGTTCTGGTTATATTCATCACAGGCTTGATTAATGAATGTTAATTAAGGAGATGTTAAGATGTATGGAATGTTAATTAAGGAGAATTCCTTATATTAATAGCCCTCCTATATTTGAAGCCAGTGATATCAGCCTTCAGGCTAAAATGTCTCCTTCAGTGTCATAAGCAACTTTAAAGCCCTGTGTCCTTTGGAAACGTTAAACATGTAAAACTACTGACAAAGTTATTATTTTAAAGTCAAGAGTTTAAAGTCAAGAAATCCTGCCTTTAGAACTTAGCAGCTGGGTGATGATCTGCTAACCTCAATTTCCGCTACCCATCCAGTCCACTAACCTCAATTTCCCCATCTGTAACAGGAAGGAGTTGGACTAAATGGCCTATCAGGTCCTTTTCAACTCTATATGTATGATATTATGATTCTAGGCTCACTAATCTGGGTAAGAGAAGACAGTAGCAAAAAGTGCTGCATTTTAGAGTCTAGATTACAGAGTCTGATTGCAGTCTGGATCACAGGGTAAGGAAACAGGTAGGTGTTTCTGTTTCCCTAGGTTATACTGATATGCCAGGCTTTGGTGCTTCCCATCTCTTCCTTCCCTGGTGCAGTTGATTTCAGTGGCATGTTTGGAGTTCTATTGGCAAATATTCCTTCCTAAATAACCAACCTTGGTGTGTACCTGTGTTTACTGGTAGATTGAGGAGGTCAGTGGGGATGGGAAGGGAGTGAAATCCTTTTAAAAATATAGTCAATTCTCCATTGACTAGGACCTAGCCACCTGAAACACACATCAACCTCAGAGAGAGGGCTCAATGCTTCTTTATTTATATCATTATTTCTTACCAGATACTATCAGAGAAGAGAGCAGCTAGGTAGTACAATGTATAGAATGCCAGGCCTGTAGTTGAGAAGAAATGAGTTCCCATCCAGCCTCAGATACTTACCAGCTGGGTGACCCTGGGCAAGTCATTTAACTCTGCTTGCCCTCTGTTTCTTTATCTGTAAAATGAGCTAGAGAAGAAAATGGCAAACCTCTCTGGTAACTTTGCCAAGAAAACCCCAAATGAGGTCACAAAGTGTCGAACATGATTGAAACAACTGAACGGCAACAGTAACCACCACCACCTGAAACCCTCATAGGGCTGTCTTTGGTCTTCCTTTCCACTTGTACATCTAAGGATGGCGTAGCAGAGGAATGGCCAATGAACATAATACCTACAAACATGCATAAGACTCTCAATTGTTGTAATTTCTTACTTGGAAGAAAATGGAGAGCCTACTTCCTGGAGAGTCATGAAGACGCATAACAGAGGTGCCTTGGAGTGCTTTGGAGTGTGGGTAGACATTGTGTAACTGGTTTAGGTCTCCTAGCTACTCGGAGAATTGTAGATTCTTTAATTAGTGGTAGTTGTGTAACTGGAACTAGAAGCATCATGAAAAGGTTTTGGACACTTTCTTGGTTGGAGCTCCCTCTTTGACTCCTCCATTGACAGTTGTTGTTTGGTTACGTCTGGCTCTTTGTGACCCCAGGGACCTCTGTTTATGGTGTTTTCTTGACAAAGGTACTAGAGTGCTTTGTCATTTCCTTCTTCAGTGGTAAAGGTTAGCTGATTTGCCCAATGTCATGCAGCTCAGAAGTTTCTGAGGCTGGATTTGAACTCAGGTCTTCTGACTGCCACTTTGGTGCTCTATCCACTCTGCCATCTAGCTGCCACTTTTCTTGATAGTATCTGGTGAGAAGTAGTGATATAGGTGGAGAAGCATTGATTTCTCTCTGTCTGAAAGAAGTGGAAGCTATGACCTTACTAGTTTCAAAAGGTGAGACCAAGCCATCTGGGAGTCCAGATTAGAGGAGTAGGGTCCATGCCAGATTTTACAGCCAGACTGGCATAATTTATGGAATGACCTTTGGGACATACCCCATTTTTAGCTGAGACAAGAACTCATCCATGAAATTTTTTGTGATGCCTTATTTGGATGTGAACTTGGTTGGACCAACACTATGTAGAAACTGTTTTAAGTCGGACCCCATTATCCCCACAGACTGTGGTGGCTTAGGGAAGAGTGTGTTCTTAGGGAAGAAATGTTTATACTTCTGTTCTTGCTATAGCTTCCAAGTAAATATCCAGTGTTTACTATGTGCCAGGCACTGTGCTCTAAGCAATGACAGAAAAATCAAATCCACCCTTTAGAGTCATCCAATAGAACACAGAGAGGTGATGTAGGTGGTACCTGTTACAACTATATACTTGCTACAATAATCTAATAACAGATTTATTTAAAACAAAATAAACAGAAACCTTCAACCCCCCAAACTCAAAGAAATAAAAAACTCTATTATCGAAATATTCAGAATGTGGTCATTTATTTACCATTCATTCATTCATTTCATCTGGTAGACACTGATAAGACCTCTAATAGACATAAGGTGTTGTGCCAGGGTCTAGGTATATAGGAATTTAAAAATATCACTCAGTTCTGTCTTTCAAATAGCTCACATTGGGGAGATCAGGTGGGATAGAATAACAATATGAACTTATATAGGGTTATATGATGGGAACAGATGAGATCCAGGAAGAAATATAGACAAAGTACGTTAGGAAAATTTGAAGGGGAAAAGGATGATTTTGGGTCATGGATAGAACCAGGGATTCTGAAAGTCTTCATGGAGAAGATAGGCCCTGTTTTGGGGACAGTGAAAATTCAGCACAATCTTTTAACATTTCTATTAAATGTTTCTATGATAATGGAGGCTCAGATTGATGACTTGGAAACTTCAAGACCCTTGATTATGTTCACTGTATCATGTTTCCTAAGCCAGGATGGCGGTGTCATTTATTTGAGGAACATTGTCAAGTAAGATTGAAAGGAAAAGGGCTTTTGGTTTAGCTTTCAGTTAACATTAAAATTCAGTTAATCTGATCCCCATCTCATTTCCAGTTTCTCAATTATGCTAGCTAATCAAGGTTGTGCTATAGATGCTTGACTATGATAGATGAAGAAAGAGAAAAACAAGAAAATCAGTGCTGGTGGACAAGGTTTCCAATGGTGACCTGTGCAGGAAAGGAATCAGGGCTATTGGGAAAGTTTTACTTATGATAATAGACCAATGAGATCTTTACCAGGCATTGCCTGTCCTGACACTCATGTTAAGTGACACCATATTCTAGATTTCCCTAAGGAATACTAGATTGTCCAACACCTTTGCCTGGTTGACCTTAATCTTGCCCAGATCCTGTAGCTCCTAAGACAGGTGGGATAATTAATGTTGTGGGAATCAGTAATATATCCACTGAATGAGCATAAACATGATGTAGCACAGCTGGTTCAGTAATTGTGATACACTGGGAAATTTCTACTTCTAATATGTTTTCAAGCCCATTTCTATCCAGAGGGACAAAGTAGGCCATTTAGAATGGTTTGGCAGTAATGTTTACCACATGAAGATATCAAATGACCTGAGAGTTGGGAAAATTTCTCTTACACATGGATGGACTCAAGAACGTTTTGCTTATGGTGTTAATGTGAGCTTTGTTTTCATATTTAATCTTAAATTTTTTAATGTGTGAATTTTTAGGCATTCTCCTGACCCCACCCTGTCTTTTTAGATCAGACTGCAAAGATACTTCAAATGAGTGAAATCCAAAGTGAATGAAGGAGTTCAATGGCAATCCTTTAAAAGACATAACATCTCATCCCTAAGAAAACCTCTATGATGATAGAGAAGAGTCATTGGACTCATAGGAGATATGGGTTTAGGCCCTGGCTCTTCTCCTTAATAGCTGGGTAATCATGGGGTTCAATGGAGTTCATACAGAAATGCTTCTATGACAAATCACATTTAAAAAAATATTTCAAGTACTATCAATTTAGATGGATAGAAAAACTTTTAAAAAATAATTTGATTCAAGTATGAAGAGGTGAGTTCATTTTCTGGGTGCTTACTGAGGTCATCTTTGGGACACTTCCAGTAGCCAAGAGAACAACAGAGATTCTGCAAACAAAAAAGTAACCTTGCAAATTTAAGAAACACCATTTGGAGGAAGGAAGACATGGTCTATGTAGAATGAGAATGCTCTAGTTAACAGCATATGCCATGAAATAACTTGCAGGCATGAAAAAATGCATGAAGCGAAAAAAAATGAATTTGACTGAAGTGAAGTGAAGGGAATAGGAACCCAGACTCTGCGTCTCTAGGAGGTAGACCAAAGATAAAATGGCCAAAAGTTATAGGAAGGTATATTTTGGCTCAAGATAAAGAAGGACCTGCTAATAATCAGAACCATCCAAAAATAAAACGGCCTGCTTTATAAGGAAATTAGTTGCCCATTTCTGCAAGTGTTAAATTCAAATATTAGTGGGATGTGCATATTTTAGGGGTGTAACAGAAAGAATTACTGCACTTGGGTAGGAAATTGAGCTAGATGATCTGTCTATGAGATCCTTGCCAAACCTGAGATTGTTATTAAAAAGAGACATTGCTATTGAGTCATTTCAATGTGTCCGACTCTTTGTGACTCCATTTGGGGTTTTCTTGTCAAAGATGCTGGAGTGGTTTGCAATTTCCTTCTCGGATTCATTTTATAGATGAGGAACTGAGAGCAACAGGATTAAGTGATTTACCCAGGGTCACACAGCTGAGGCCAGGTTTGAATTCAGAGAGATGAGTCTTCCTGATTAGAGGTCCATCCCTCTGTCCACTGCACCACCCAGCTGCCCAGAAAGAAATGAGAGGGACTCAAAATCTTGATGCTGACCTGTACTTAGTAAATGATGGTAGCCATTTGGGGGTTTTGAATAGAATAAGTGGCATGGTCTTGAGGAGAGATAAGCTGAGTATTGAATTTAATAGTAGTAGTGAGGCAGATGTCTGCTTTTCAAAATCTTTTCTTCTTTTCTGCAAAAATTGCAGAAACAGTAATATGAGGAGGCCTATTGTTTTACATCAAATAGCACATAAACTTCCCTAAAGCTTAACATAAAGGGTAAGGTGCCTATTCTCCATTTAAAGATGCTGTATTCAGTAAGTTTCATTTCTCAAAGTGAGTTTTTCCCATATGGCTTGAAGAAGTTGTATTGGGATTTTTACATTTGTCTTTGCCATAATTTGTTCATTTAGGTTTCTTACTTTTATTTCCTTAAAAGCCCACCTCCTCCAGGCAACCTTCTGAGTTCCTCAGTTAATTCCCATACTTTTCACTTCTGCTCTGCTTGAAGATAGGTGAACCAGGGATGAATTCTCTAGGAAACGAATGTAAGCTTCTTCAGGACAGACACTTTTCTCTTTTGTCTTTGTGTATTTCTGAGCAGCTAGCACAATGTTCTGCACATTGTACATCAGAGGCAGCTAAGTAATCCAGCCGATAGCGTGTTGAGCTTGGAGTCGAGAAGACCAAAATTCCTAAATGCCTAAGATGCATATTAACTGTATAACCTTGGGCAAGTCACTTAACCTCAGTTTCCACATCTCTGAAATAATGATGAAAATAGCACCTGTTTACAGGGTTGTTGGGAAAAATGAAAAGCATTTGTACAGCAAGTGTGTAGTGCTTTTCAAGCCTTGAAGTGCTACATAAATGTTAGCAAGTATTGATTAATAAATCCTTGTTGATTGATTGAAAAGTTCCATTAATTTCAAATTGACTGAAGGTTTTGTGACAGTGCATTTGGGTGCCAACATATGCTGTGTGAATGTGTTGTAAATGTTGAAAATTTTATTCAGGCACTGGGGTTTTACCCATCCAAATGAATTTGCATTTTCAGTCACCCCCACCCCCACCACCATGCACACACACATTCAGAAAATCATTACAACTAGGCAAAAAGCACAAAGCCTTTCCCAAAGGAGGCTGCTGTTATCTTTATGGAGCAAAGGTAAAAACAGGACTTCCCCCTATCTTTTTACTCCCTCTCTCTCTCTTTGGGATAATGGGACACATCTTAAAATCATTAGCACTCAAGGGACTATTCCTCAGATCAAAGGGAGGAAGCTGCTACATTCAGCTGAGTTGATCATGCCCAGGCTCAGATACAAACATGCCGCAAGAGAAGACTGCACATGTGCAAATAGCAGCAGCCTTGTTAGACTGGAGATTTCCATCACCAAATAGGAAGCTGTCCAGGGGGGCTTTAGATTCTTGGCCTCTCTGGAGAGTATGTTGTTGGCCTTTGATTAACATAGCCTCAACCTCGAATCTCAGAAGGGCTCCTCAACTCCCAGAGCACTTCAATAATAGAAATGTTGATTCCTCAGATAGTTGTTTTGACACTGATGTTTTTGGATAGGATGGTTCCTATGTTCACAGCTGTGTTTGAGAAAAGGAATCTCTGTAATGGGATTGTACAATTTCTAATTTTAAAAATGTAGATTAAATCAAAGTGAAAAAAAGCAAAAAAAGAATAGCCATGTCCATAAGCGTACCATAGCCTCCCTGTTTATAATTGAGATTCACATGCAGGTTTTCACCTGCTCAGAGACTGTACATAATGAAGCTTGCCCCGAGACTTCACTCATGCAGTGCTAAAAGATGATATTTCCTAGTTGCATATCTTTTTATCAGCAAAGGAGGAAGATGAGCAACCCAGGAGGTTGGTAAATGGATGTACCCTTGGGAGTACTTTGTGAGAATCCATTCCAGGAAATTATCATGCATCTCTTCTAGTCCCAGCATTTAATGGGGCAGATTTTATGGATTGCCTCCGTCAGAACACAGCCTGCCAGCAAGATCATCAAAGCTGATCTTAAGTAAAGAGCTGTGGCAAACAAAAGAGAGAATATGGCTTCCTTAGGTATTTTCATCCTTGTTTCTATATGTGTGTTTCTAACTCTTTGCACACACACAGAGATATATACTCTCTGATGTTAAAGGTCCCCAGAGGTAGGAAGAGCTGCACATTCTCCAGGAATGGATTCAGCTTCCCTTCTGTTTCACAATCTCTCCATCCTGGCATTTGGGAGGGTCCACTTGTTAGGGAATTACACATTTTCAATGTGCACATAACTGCTGAACCTTGAGAGTGTTACTAAGTAGCCTGAGGATCCTTGTTGTGATAAAGAAAGGACCCTTAGGGCATATTTGTCCTGCTAAACTTTGCTTAAACTTTGAATTGCTCTTCTATTTCATTTGCAAGTGAACCTTTCTGGTATTTATATTGCATTGTTTCTTAGTGCCATTTTGACAAAACATGGCTCTATTAAAATCAAATAAAAAAAAGCAAATGGATCACCTTTCCTTCAATTAGCATATTTCAACATTTTATATATATGTATGTATCTATACATATATACTGTGTGTATATATGTGTGTGTATATATACATGTGTAAATGCACATTTATATATGTGCATGTGTATATGTGCATGTATATATATGTGTGTGTGCATATACATATACATGTATTTGTGCACATGGGTGTACATATACATATGCATATGCGTATGTATGTGTGTATATGTGTGTGTGTGTGTGTGTGCATAACGTAATGTAATGTATTTTACCAGTTTATTAACTTGGAATATTTGAACCCCTTTACAAAGATCATGCATGTATTTCACCAAATTTATTTGTATTTGCACTAATGCTGCCATATTCAAGGTGACTTTGATTTTGACAAAGCAGTTTGGGAGACAATTAAGCCTCAGTTTGGTTTTGATCTACATTCCTAATTTCATGATGGTTCATCACAGGATACACCAGCATTAGAAATAGAAAACATTCATAGGTGACAATTAGGTGGAGAATCTCTTTCTGCCTTGTAGGAGCTTCAGCAGAAGCACTTTGGAAAGATGCAACAGACATATTTAGAAATTTCACACCTGCGTGGCGTATTTTATCATCCACTTAAATGAAGATAGAAGCACCGTGATGATGGAAATACCAGTTTGGCTCAATAGCCCCACCTGAGTTTCTGTTAATTTAAACAAAGTAAGATCGTAGAAGCATAGCTCTAAACCTGGAAAGGACCTGAGAGGCCATCTAGTCTGACTCTCTCATTTGTCATATAAGGAAACTGAAATCCAGGTAGATTGTGTGACTTGTCCTTGGTCACACAGAGTGTCAGAACTATGGATTCTCTTATTCCGGAGCAAAAGCCTCTTCCATTGTACTAAGTAACTGTTTATAGAAACAATATATTGTCACAAAAAAAGAACTGGATTTAGAGTCAGAAGACCTGGGTTCAAGTTATGGTTGTGCCATTTGCTACCTGTGCGACCCAGGAGAAAACCCTTCATGTTGTTGGGCCTCAGTTTCCTCATCTGTAAAATGGAAATTTCAACTAGAAAATTTTAACAAACAAAATGGCTCTAGGAACCATTCTAATTTCAAAACTATGTTTCTATGAATTATGATATTGATGAGGATGGCAAAGCAGTCAGACTTCTAATAGAATACTGAAAATTATCATTTAGGTTTTGTCAGCCACAATTTTGTTTAGTTGAAAATAGAGTATTATTTCTTCAGTATTTCTTTTCAGTTGTTTGTTTCTGTTCCTAATTCTACCAAGATTAAAATTTATCAGAAGTCATTCAATTATTTTCCCTGCATCTTTTTTACACTTTTCACCATCATTGCAAAGGAAAGAGAGAATCAGCGGTAGCCTACTATTCCTGGAAATTATCTAAAAGACCTCATATTATGAGGAATGGTTAGAGGCATGTTACAACAATTCAGCTAGCAGCTGTTGTGGAAGTGAAAGACCAACGCAAGCCCAACAACAAGAATGCTGCCAGCACAGGTTTTTTGACCTGCTTTACTAAGGAAAGTAATGTTAATGGGTTAATAATATTGTTTCAATCCAACATACAAATATCATTGACTTAGTTCAGGGGAAAAAGCCAGCACCCTGAACTTCAGAGCAAATACAAACAAATTACAAACATACATTATAAACAGACCAAATGCAATTCATAGTTACCAAGAAACCATCAACATCTGCACTGATGAGCCAGGAGGCTCTTAGAGTGGCTGCCCAGAGTCCCACACCAACACTCCTCCAGGAGTGAGAGCCTCTAGCAAATAACTCTGTTCTCATTTTATATAGTCTTTGGATGTCATCAAACATCATCTGAGTGACCAGAACTTGGGCGCATACCATTGGCTCTGGTCTTACCAACTCCCCTTAGGGCCCTGAGGGCTTCCTGCCTACATTGGCTTAGCTCCTAATAAATAGGGGTTTGGGCCTGGGGCTTTGCACCTAGTAAGGCTCAATCAAAGATACTTAATTAATTTAATGTTCCGAAACAGTGAAAAAAGTCCCACCTTAATTGCCAATACACAGCAGCATAATGTTGTGATAGGAGTATTGAATAACATTAATACTGAGTCAGGATCCAAAAGGATTTTGATAGAGCAAAGCACTGAGCTAAATTTAATTAGATGAAATTCAGTAGGGATAAATGTAAAGTCAAACATTTGGGTCCAAAAAAAAATCATCTAAACAAAAAGTCAGTCAATGGACATTTTATAAGTGCCTAGTCTGTGCTAGGCACTATGCTGAGTGCTGGGCATATAAAGAAAAATAGTCTTTGCTCCCAAGGAGTTCACAATTTAACAGAGGAAGATAACACATAAAAGGAAGCTGAAAAGCATAAGATAGAGAGGGAAAGGAAGCATGATGAAAGTCCAGAGGAGTATAGCCAGGTGGGAAATGATGAGATGGCAACTCTGGGCTTTCTCCTTAAATGGAAGATCTGGGAGAAACTCCTACTGTCCACCCTCCACCTTCTCCAATCAAAGGAAGGGAGGAGTGCCAGAGATAGGGACCACTGAGGAGCTGTGGGTTTCTAGTGGTCATGATAGAAGTCCAAAATAGCCTATTCTGACAGGAAAGGATGAGTGTGCATGTACAGTATGAAGGAGACATGGTTAAACAGCAGTTGTTCTGAAAAAAATATTAGGATCCGGAAGTCTTAGGCGACCACAAGTTCATATTGTAGCAACCAAAAACTCTAATATGATCTTGTGCTGTACTGATATAAGTATGGTTTCTTTTATTTTTTAAGAGACAAGTCATTTTATTCTTGTTAATAGAATATTTGTGGGAAACAAACATAAAACAGAATCCAAAATTCTAGGACAATTTTCAAATATTATTTTTATGTACTTTCATACTTAATTTTTACATATTATTTTTAAAAATAAGTATAGTTTCCAGGGATAGAAAGGCAATAGTTCCATTGTACTTTGTCCTTATCGGATGACTTTTAGAGTTTTGGATTCTGTTCTATGCTCTACATTTTACAAAGGACATTGCTAAGGAGGATGATATACAGTGGAGGGATGGCAACCCAAATGGATGATGGGTCTAGAGGACATATCATATGAGTATTAGTTGGAGGAAAGGAACATGATGAACCTAGAGCAGGGAAGATTCAGGGGAAAATGATAGCTATCTTCATGTATTTCAAAGGCTGCCCTGTGGCAAAAGGATTAGAGTTGTTCTGCTTGTCGTCAGAGCTAAAGCTAAGAGAACTTCCAAAGAGACAAATTCAGGCTTGACATCAAGAGAAAGAAAAGAAAACAAGACAGAATGCAACAACTTTCCAACTACTGGAACTGACATCAGATGGAATGAAGTCACTCACAAGTGGTGGTGGGTCATCCCAGGGGCATCCTGGTAAATGTTTGACAACTGGCTCTTGGCTCTCCAAGATGGGGGGGGGGAGGAGGGAAGAGAGGGAATGGACACAGGACAAACCCTTTCAGTTTACATTAAGTTTACATTATTAACATTTTCCTCTATTATTTTGTTAAGTGCAGAAAATGGAAAAATAATAAATAAATTCCTGATTTGTAGCCTTTGTTGATTTCTAATATGCAAATATTCATATTGAAAATTTAACACTCCACTTTGGGGAGCCAGTTTTACCTGGATCCAGTACAACTCTCATTTCTTGTTTTTGGAGTCTTGAAGTAGAGGCTGGATGACACCTTATCAGGGTATATTATAGTGGGGATTACCTTCATGTAAAGATTGAATGAAATGAACAAGGTTCTTTTCACTTTCAAATGCTGTGATTCTGTGATTCATTTTTCTCATTTTGGATGGTGTCCAGGCTTGGTTAAGGAGTAAGGTTAGTAGTTTCAGAGGTGGGAAATGATGGGACAGGGTTGGCAGAATTGAGGGCATGGGTGATTTCTCAAAAGATGGGTCTTTCTGTGCTCCAAACCTCAGCCCTCTCATCTCCCTCCCTGCATTGAAAATTCTTTTAACACCTCCCCACCAAGATAACCCATTTCTTGATGAGATTTATCAGATAATTGATACTGAAATTTTGAGGCTGTTGTAGAAACTTTCCCCTCCATATGCTTTGGATGTTGCCAGCTTGGTGTCTGGAAGGAATGGTTTTTGTAGCAGAAGCCTATGCTTTGTCTGGGACTTGAAAGAAGCTAAGGCAAAAGGCATGCTTTGTCATGATAATGGATTCCATAGCTCAGATTATTCATCTCTCTCAGGACAGTTCACTTGCAAAGGCCTAACTAAAAGTGAATACAGTTTTAACTTCAAATTGGAATCTTGGGGTTATTACTTGCAATGTAGATGGTCATTGATACTGTAAAATAAATTTTTGAACACTTTGCTTACAAAAAATTTTGGTTTTTGAAATTCACTTTTTACTTTTCTGAATCATCCCTTTAGAAAAAAAAACATATTGGGGAATAGGTGCATAAACAATACTGTGAGGTACTTTGCTTAGTTTATTCAAGTTTTCTTTCCTTAACTTGTAAAATAAAAGTAAAAACATACATATTATATATCTCACTGTAATTTTTAATATATTTGATATTATTTATATTGATGTTACTTCTCTGCCAAATCACTTACTTTGCTTATATTCATTTATATTTTATTATATTACATTATTACATGTAGGTTGTATATGTGCATGATGCTTGGCATACAGTAAATGCAAAATAAATACTTTTTGATTCATTCATTCTCTCGTTCAGTTCCCATTTCTCATATTGTATGAAAACTATATACTACAGATATTAAAAAATCACATATCATAATCAAAGGATGCAACTAGTGATGACACATTAGCAAACATATTGTGTTAGCAAAGAACTGGAAACAAAGTAGGTAGGCTTGAATGAGGAATGGTGAACCATGGCATAGAACGTAATGGAATAGTCAAACAGTAGAGCAAAGCAGGAATTTAGCTATCAGATCTATGAATAGGGAAGAGTTCATGACCAAAGGAGACTATTACAGAAGTTAAAATAGGTAATTTGATTATACAAAATTTAAAAAAGGTTTTGCACAAACAAATCCAATAGCTAGGATTAGAAGGGAAAGTGTTAACTGGTTCTCAGTTGATGGGTTCTCAGACCAGAGCGCAATGTTACAGTTCATGTGGGCTACCAGACCAAAGGATCCGGGTGACTTTGAGTAGGGGCTTAGACCCGACGTTAGGCTTCCCTAAAAAGATGCAAGAGTCCAGTTGTATATGAATTAAGGGCTTTCAGCGTGAGGGAGGGAAATAGGCTCTGGAGTGTGAACTGCAATCTTTACTGGCAGCTGCTTCCTCAGTAATGTCTGTTTTCTTTTACTACTGACCTGAGGGTAGAGCTCAGGAGGGCAGAGAGGTGGGAGGGCACGCCCCCTTCAAAGGTGTGTGCCTGAGAGCCACATTCCAGGCCTTTAAGAGTCTCCAGGGAGTGATTTCCATAAAGCCCTGCACAGCCTCCATAGAGACTACCAGGAATGTTTCACTCCATTAGCAGACTCAGCGGCAGACCCTGCTTTTTTGTTCTGAGCAGCTTTTATGAAAACATCAAGTTTGGTAAAGGGAGCAGTACCACACTGGGGGTGCCCAGTCCCCAGCTAGAATGTCCCCATATGCACACATATATTTTTATGTTCTACTTAACTATTTTGAGAATCCCCATGGTACAATATTCTTGCATATGGTCTTATATTTAGGTATGTCTCCTTTCTTTTCTTCTCTTCTCTCCTCTCCAGAGCCATAATTATGAATTTCTCTACCTAGGATAAAATCAACTGGTGGGAGCATTGCAGAGGAGTGTTGGTACAACCTCACTGGGAGTGCAGATGGTTCAGCCTCCAGACATGTCAGTCCTTGCCCTCAAGGGGTATATAGGCGAGCAGAATCATAATAGTGCTTATCAATAACAGACTACAACAACTGAACCCTGAGAATAGCAAACCAGATGTGGGTGTAAGGGTAGCAGTGTTGGATGCCACAGGACTTTGAAGTGGAGGGTGGGGCAAACTGAGTGAAATGATGATAGCTGGAGGTAGGAAGGGAGAAAGTATCTTTTCCTTGGTGGAAGAAAACTTGCCTGGATACATTCTGAGAGGTCAGTGTATCATAGATACAAGCCAGAAGGGATCTCAGAGCCTACATTCCCTCATTTTTCAATTGAAGAAACAGGCTCAGGAATTTTAAATGACTAAGTTTGCACAAGCACTAAGTAACAGTTATGGGATTTGGACCCACGTTCCCTGACTCCAGAGCAAGTGATTTTTTTCCCAATGAACCATAGGTGTGGTTGGATGTTTTTCCTGATAAAAAATAAATTCCTTGAAGGTAAGTACTATTTCATTTTTGTCTTTGTATCTCCCGTACCTAGAATTGTGATTGTCACATAGTAGGTACCTGCTTGTGATTTCTTTGCTTGATGTCAGCACCCTGAAGCATAAGCACATTTTCTTAGTCCTCCGTATGGCTCCTCACTTCACCTCTCACCTCTCCTTCTGGAATTTAAAAAAAAAAAATCATTTTCCTTGGCCACAGAAACAACATAGTTTGAAGAGCTCATCTGCTCTTGGCTGGACTCTAATTGATGGGAGCAGTAAAACAAGCTAGAAAATTGGCCAGAAAGAGTAAGAGTCCTTTGGGATTCTGATTCATAAAACAGTATCACTGCATGGCACATTTGGCCTCTAGGTGTATTCTTTCCTATGTCTCTTCAGCTTGTTTCAGGATCTTATTTATTGTGGAGTAAACAAGAGGCATTCACATCATCAAATATCAATGTGGTACCATTTCCCCTTTCTTCCCCGCCCCCCACCTCCGGCATTTTGAAGGCTTTCAGTACACAGGGTGAGGACAGGATCCAAAAAGGGGGAAGCGGGGAGGCAGATACATCAGTTAGAAATGGGATTTGGTTTATGTGAGACTAAACGTCCAATCTAATCATCCTCTATAAAATCATCCTGTGATGGGGACAGGATCAGAGATTAATATGACCATATGCTTCTTTCTCTTTGCATTCCTATTAGGAGCCTATTGTTATGAGCCTGGGCAAAGGTTGTTTGCATTTTCATTCAATATCAGCTGCAAAGCAATTTCCACTCATTCCAGGCATGCCTGCCCAACAGAGGGAGAGTACAAATTGTATCTAGGGATCTAGGCTGAGTGCCTCTACCTTGGAAAATGTTGACTTGGAATTTTTTGCTGACAATGCTAAAAGCACAAGGATTTAATCAATCAATTTATCTAATTCTCACCCAGAATCACCCCCTAGGCCATATAAATGACAGGCACTTTGAACATATTCAATTTTTGACATTTGAACAATTGACTTTTGATTTTAGGCAAAGTTATTTGATTTTTCTGAGTCTGCCCTAGTGTTTCTAAAATCTTAAAGTTCTCCCATGGGAGTATAACAGGTCATAGTAGAGATGGTAATGCCCTATCTGTCTCACCTTTACTACAACTAGAGAGTAGCATGGGTGGCTCTGTTATTCAACAGACTTCACAGAAAATGGAAAGAACAATTTTGAAACCGTGAACTAAAGACTATGAAATTAGAATACCATGACTTAGCCCCCAAGGAGAACTAGCCTCTTGCCTCCTCTCCTTCTTCTTTGCAGAGATAGGGAACCATGGGTGTAGAATACTGCATTCACTGTTGGATCTAGATCATGGGTTGGCTAGTTTTGCTGAACTATTTCTATTTTTGTTTTTAAGTTTTTGCCGTTAAGAGTTGCCTCTCTGGGAGAGCGTACAGAGAAGGACATAGTGGAAAATAAAGGTGATGCAAGAAATAAGGGATATCAATACAATTAAATTCTGCTCTCCATTCACATGGGCCACCATCTAGTTCAGTCCCCCATCACCTTGGATTGAGACTGGAGCAATAGTTTCCTGATGGATTTCTTTGTCTCCAATCTCCTCCTTTTCCAAATCATCCCCAACATAGCTGTCAAACTGATAGTTCTAAGGCACGGTTCTCTTGAACCCTGACATTTTCTTTCTTAAGAAACTTTAGTGTCTCCTTACCAACACTAGGGAAAAAAAGAAAATCTTAACCATACATATAAAACCTTTCACAAATTGTCCCCAACATCTTGCTAGAGTCTGATTTCACATTACTGCTCTCCATTTCAGTCAAAGTGTCCTACGTTTAATATGTTCCTTATATATGACACTGAAAGCACCGAGCTGACTATCCTTGAGTTAAATGCATTTCCTCCTCACCTAGTTTCCTGCTTGTTGTTCAGTCATTTCAGTCGTGTCTGACTCTAGAGATCCCATTTGGGGTTTTCTTGGCAAAGATACCGGAGTGGTTTGCCATTTTCTTCTCCTGCTTATTTTACAGATGAGGAAACTGTTGCAAACCAGGTTATGTGACTTGCCCAGAGTCACATAGCTAGTAAGTGTCTGAGGTCAGATTTGTACTCAGGAAGGTGGGTCTTCCTAACTCCAGTTCTAGCACTCTGTTGTACCGCCTCGCTGCCCTTAGCTTTTCTCTAGCCTCAGCTAATGGGTCACTTGCTACATGAGACCTTTCTATATATAATCTTCCACTACTTAGTGCTTTCCTCCAGCCTTAAATTTCTTTGGTTTCTTTTTATATCTTTTCATCTATGTCCATTATGTATCAGTCCTCTAATCAAATGTAAATGACTTGAAGGTAGGGTTTTGTTTTATTTTTGCATTCTATCCTCAGTAGCTACTATGTACACCAGGGCGGTCCAACCTTAGATTTTTATTTAAACAATAGACAATATATTTTGATTTGCCATTTTAGTGAGAGCTCTGCTGTAGCTAGGCTTTGTTTACTAAAGCATTTATGTAAATTTCTATGCTTATAGGCAGGCTTCATAAATTGCATTTTGGACAGTCCTGATATACACAACACACATAGGTACTTAATGAAGATTTATGGAAATGAATTGAAATGCACTGAAGTTTATGGAGCGCACCATTAACCTGTAAATTCTGCATCCAATGCCAACTTTGCTCACTTGTTCCACTATACTTTAAACGTATGGCAAAATCACTATCAAATGGGTCCCATAGCACTTTTTTGACTAGTCTAGATGGATTTGTTTTCACCTGATTACAAACTTCCTGATCTATATAAAAATCAAAGGCATAAGAAATTTTAGAGTTAGTGGGTGAGGGAGGGGTAGAGGAAGTGAAAGAATTTGCAAATGAAAAAAAAATATTTTTAATTATTAAAAGAAGAAATTCTAGAGTTTGAGAATAATTGAATGGATCTCATAAAATACTTGTACTCCCCAGCCCCTTCTTTGAGATGAAACTGTTATCTCTGGTAAGGCTTTAAAGTGGATTAGTATATATTAAGTTAGACATAAATATATCAAAACCAATAATTTGACTCAGTTAATTAAAAACTTTGTGATGATGACAAGCTTTTGTTGGTTAATTATCTTTGATAACAATAAATATGTATAAGATAGAGAGGACACAAAGAAACAGATGATAAAACTTCTGCCTTCTAGGAACTTCGGGTCCAGCTGAAGAGACAGGTCACATAAATGATGGTTGTTGTTGTTTGCTCTTCCCTTTTGAAGAGGACAAATGACATCAGGAGAGTGGGGTTTTGACTTGCAAGCAAATTAGATTTAAGTAAGGCAGAGTTGTGCAAAGTTATTAGCCTCAGTCTCTCTCCAGAGTCATGGGAGTCCAGCGGCAAGACATAGGTCAGGACGACTGGCAATGGCCTTGGATGAAGTGGGAGACCCTGGACTTTTTAAGCTAAAGTTATTCCCAAGTCTCAGTTTGTCTGAGGCAACACCCATTCACTGACTAAAGGCTAAGTAAGAATTGAGGCAAAAGACAGCCTGGTTTGACTTTACAAAAAAATCAGTCTGGCAGGGAAGATCCTTAGAGTCTTATAAATATGAAATAATGAAAGGAGTATGTGGTCAAATGTAAGTGCCAAATGAGGGGTACTGACTTTTTGTGATAATGGAGTTCAAAAACCCTAAAAATCACTCAAGTGATAAAGGATTCGAGAAAGCTTTATTTAAAGTTCTCTGCTGAAATCAGTATAAAGATGTTTCAGATGGCATTATAGTCAGCCTCTTTTTTATTTTTTTGGAAGCCAATTTCCTTTTTTCCCCCTCCTACTTTCTGCCTTAATTGATATAATGGACAAAGGCATTAGATTTGCTTTTGCTAAATCACTTTCCCTTATCTCATTTTTTATGATCATTTCCTGTGTATATTGCTTCTCTTTATGGTTTCCAGTCTCTTCAAAGCACAGCCCCTTAGAGGGATAATGTGCACCATGTGTGTAGAGTGGTGAATGGGACCACACTGGCACGTTATCTTGCTGCGGTACCTAATTCCTTTTATCTCTCTGTCAGAGGTTATGTCGAGTAATGTCTGCTCTTTCCTGAGATTCTAGATGCAAGGGACTGTAAGTAATTCCCCTCTCGTAATCACTCTTCAAATTTTAACTAGGTGCTCCTTTATGTTGGTTTGAGAAGTGACAATGTCCAGTTCTGACATGGAGTCTCAATTCCAACATATCTATGAGGAAAAATGAATCAATGAGTCACTTATAAAGAGGTTTCATTATTGAGTTTGAAATATTGTGAACATATAGAACATCAGGGGGAGGCTAATGATTTTTAGATTATGGACATTATAGTTCCTTCAACTGGTACATGAGGTTTTATTATTAGTGTCAATGATTGACTGCATTTAAAGTTTTTATTCATTTAGTAAAATTGTACCCACATACAAGAAACCAATTTGTGGGAAAAATTGATATGGATTTATTTGGTCACATGTCTTCCTCAGCCTTTTGTTAATCTGATCTCTTCAACACTGAGGTAATGGTTAAGTAGATAATTTAAAAAAAAAATTTAAGTGAACTTTGAAACTTCATCCAAGTCAAATAAAATGAATTATTTTTTTTACATGGAGATATTTGTAAATTTGGTAGCAGAAAACTCCCTCTACCAAGAGATCACAAGTCCTATGATTTAACAGATAAATTCTGTGAAGTTACCTGAGGCACACAGAGGTTAAGCAAGCTGATGATAGATTATATTGACAGAGGGCTTAAATCTCTTGCTTCATCACTTTACATCATTATCATATAATCCTTAAAAAATATGCCCACTGTCCCAGAGGTAGCTAGGAAGTGTTGGAGGCAGTATTTGAACCCAAGTCTTCTTGAATCTAAGCTCTACTCTGCTAGGCTTCTCTATAGATTATTTTTTAAAGATCATTTACCAAATAATTAACTAGAAATGACATAATTAGAAACAAAGGGATTTTTGGAATCATTACCCACTGCTTTCAATGCAGTCATTTTTAGTTCTGTCATAGAACATAAACAGATCTAAATTTTTAATGCCTTTCAATGAAGACTAACTCATTCCACTCAGAATGTAATCCCTGGACATCAGTATCATCACACGGTATCTGTCTCAAGGGAAGTGTTCCCTTTGGAGCAATAATCAAATGGATCAAAGCACTGTGATTTAACAAAGTAAAAGGCTTTGAGGCAACCAAAGAATATTTCATTTACCTCAGCATTTGAAATGAATTTTTGCTTCAAAATTCCTGGTTTCCTGAACCTTAACAGCATCCCATTGATTCTGGAGGTGATTGAAAGAATAAGAACTATAAAATATTCACCATTAAAATCCAAAGTACTCCATTTGGGCATTTGCCTATACAGAGATTTCAACTCTACCTGCTTCTGAGACATCCCTGTTCTGCACAGATATTGTCATATAGCCCTTACACTATTGTAGTTTATTGAAAGTATCACAAAACTCTTCATCTAAGGGAAGGAAATGAAACTCCACATCATTTTATGATAACCCTAAAGCACTGATTCTCAACATGATTCATAATTAGAACTACCAGAAGACTATAAAAGCCTCATGAAGGGGTTATAGAAAAAAGAAACCTTCCTCCCCCCTCCCTAGGAAGACACCAGATGGAGTGAGAGGTAGGAACCTTGATTTGGCTTAAGGAGGGAATAACATACACACTGAATTGGGCATGAAAATCTATCTTACCCTATAGGAAAATAGAGGGGAAGAGTGTAACAGGGGGATTATAGAAGGGAGGACAAATGGGAGGAGGGGGTAGTCAGAAGTAAACACTTTTGAGGAGGGACAGGGTCAAAAGAGAGAATAGAATAAATGGGCGGCAGGATAGGATGGAGGGAAATATAGTCTTTCACAACATGACTTTTATGGATGTGTTTTGCACATTTACACATGTATAACCTACATCAAATTGCTTGCCTTCTCAATGAGGGTGGGAGGAAGGGAGAGAATGTGGAAATCAAAATTTTAAAAAAACATGTTAAAAATTGTACATGCAACTGAAAAATAAGATATATAGGTAATGGGGTATAGAAATCTATCTTGCCCTACAGGAAAGTAGAAGGTAAGGAGATAAGAGAAGGGGGGTGAAAGAAGGAAAGGCAGATTGGGGGAAGGGGTAATCAGAATGCATGCTGTCTTGGGGTGGGGAGAGGGGAGAGATGGAGATGAAATTTGGAACTCAAAAGCTTGTGGAAGTGAATGTTAAAACTAAAAGTTAATTTAAAAAATGACAAAAAATATATACCTATGTGATTACCTACAAAAAAACAGGTGGGATGCTTTCCTTGGTAAGGAGGATATGACTGGTAGGAAAAGCCTAAGACACATTCCTTTCCCCAATCATAGCAACTTTAATGAATATGATTCTTAGCAGCTATACCTCCTCTCACCAGCAATTTACCTCCCTCCATCCCCTACTTCCCAGTTACATAGGGCAGTGGTTAGAGTGCCTGGCCTAGGGTCAGGAAGACTGCTCTTCTGAGTTGAAATTTGGCCTTAGACACTTGCCAGCTCTGTGACCCAGAGTTAAAGTCATTTAACCCTGTTTGCCTCAGTTTTTGCATCTGTAAAAGTTGCTGAAGAAGGACATGGCAAACCATTCCAGTATCTTTGCCAAGAAAAACTTAAATGGGGTCATGAAGAGTCAGACACGACTGAATGACAACCTCTGTCAAACTTCCAAATGCAGTAGCCAATCACCAGTATTCCCAGGCATCAGTTCCCATTACTATCTCTATGGTATCACGGAAAAGGTGAGGATGAAAATTTTTTTTAAAAAAAAAATAATTTGAGATATAGTAAACTTAAAGGTTAAAAGGCTATTTTTATGTTTCAATTATCAAAAAAGCTACCAATCTGCATCCTTGAAAGAAATTTTCATACTGTAAATGCCTCATACTAATATAGTCACTGGTTTTATTATGTATGCATGCAAGCATGTATGCATATATATAATATACACATATGTATACAACATATATATGTATGTGGGAGGTAGTAAAGGGTGGATATCTCTATGGGTATGTATATACATACAGATATCATGTGCCTTATGTGTACTGACACATGAATTAAAAATGTATATAGATATACAGGTATAGATTTATAAGTACATGTAGAAGTATAGGCATGTAGATGCACATATAAACATTCATTTTCTTGATTGTGAACTTCATCATTTAAATAAAATGAGTAGCGCCTATTTTAATTCTCTTTTAAGTGTTAGGCCTACAAAACGTTACCAATATTCAATTTTTGAAAAGTAAATATTTTTAAAATTTTACTTTTAATTTATGGAATAAAACAAGTATTTCTATAACATTGCACAAAAAACTGCCAATCTACTGTGCACAAATATACAAAAAATATTTTTTCTTTGTTTCTCCCTCCCCTTCCCCCTGCCCCCATGAGAAAATTTTAGGAAAAACCAGCCAAGAGTTAAAAGTGGTTTTCAGTCTGAGTCCTTTGTCTCTCATTCCTGTAACTTTTGTTTTATGCTGGAGTGAGCTGAGATAAGGAAGTATATAGGAAGGTGGTAGGGGCATGAAATGACCT
This sequence comes from Phalanger gymnotis, assembly GCA_028646595.1. Classification (NCBI taxonomy): domain Eukaryota; kingdom Metazoa; phylum Chordata; class Mammalia; order Diprotodontia; family Phalangeridae; genus Phalanger; species Phalanger gymnotis. The sequence continues at coordinate 653,817,962 of CM053622.1, read as the reverse complement.
CTCAAGAAGCTAATAGGTTGTGGGTGAGATTTTAATACCAATTTTATTGTTGGCAATATATTTTCAACCACTTTCACCTTATGTGGAATTGGCTTGCCTTTGCTCAGAAACATTTTGATGTATCTTTGCTTTACTATCTAGGGAACAGATGTAAGGAAAAGTCTGGGTCACTGTTTAATGTTGATGAGGCCCAGATGAATCTCCTTAGGGATATCACAGAAGGTCCTGCATACATTCAATCAAGAAAGGTTTGTTATTACATGTGAGCAAATCTGTTAACATTATATGATATTTTGACTTTTCCTCATCTAGGAGATTTTGCAGGACTCCCCCAAGAATTGGTATTACACTCAATTTTGTGATTGAATTTTGTTGTTTATACAATGTTCTTTCTTTCACATGTATAGAATATATTGCATTTGGTGTTCAGAGTATAGTGATACTTAGTAATACGATCTATAAGATGTTTGCATGCCTTGATTATATATAAAAAGAATGTGACTGATGGCTAGGATTTATGTATTTCTTTTAACTTCTCAAAGTGGGGGCTGAATTCACAAGGCCAGGTCTTCAAATTCTCTATGTGTATTGGATTTGTTAGTCAGGATTGCAGAAAAGAAGAGAGAAAAATTTAATACTACATATAACTGTGATTATCTCTCGCAAGGGGATACAGGAAAAGCATGAATAATTGAATTCTGTAGATAATCCCCCTAACTCATTTATGTTAACCCAGCCAAACCTTCATTTAACAGAATTGCCTTAAAGGAGATTGGTTGGTATGAATTTCATTTTCATTTTACTTGCCCCTCTTCTTGATGACCGTTGAAATAATCAAGCAGCAGGAAGGAGGGAAAGAAATAGATCAACACTATCCTCAATTAGATATTCAGCCCCAGAATATTTTAGAGTTGACTATTCTTTTGGCCAGGCTCATGCTATGGATACTATTGTGGAAATGCTATCACTGCTACTAATAAGTCTATAATGATCTATCATTTTTATAAGAATTATCATATGTCTAGGACTTAGTAGTAAATACCAGGAAGAGTAAAGCTGAATTCAGGCTTAGACTGAAAGGTGAAATTATATGTTTATCACTATCACAATCTTGGCATTGTTCTTCCTGCTCCCTCCTGAGCACAGCCTGGGATAGGACTGTATGGTCACTCTAGCTGGGGGATAGGCCTGAGTGAGGAGGTCCCTATGCAGAGGTAGCAGAGTGATCATAAAATAAACCAGAGATGGTCACTAGGGATGTGGAATATTGAATTGAGGTCCAAAGATGGAAACTGGAGCTTGGATTGGAAAGTAGTATCATTGCCAAGATCAAAACAGATTCAAAGAAGATTGAATGTCCTGATTATGGCTACATAGTCTGAACAGTAAGTTTATTTGGTGGACTCATCTGAAACATAGATAAGTATGTCTTCCTCCCTCCTTCCCTTCCTTTCTTTTTCCCCTCCCTCCTCTCTTCCCTCCTTCCTACCCTCTCTTCTCCTTCCTTCCTTCCTTCCGTCCTTCCTTCTTTCTTTCCTTCTCCCTTCTTTCTTTTTCTCTGTCTCTTTCTTTCTATCTTTTTATTTCTTTTCCTCCTCCTGCCTTCTTTTCATCCTTCCTTTCTTCCTGCTTTCCTTCCTCCTTTCCCTCTTCACTTCTCTTTCATTTTCCTTCCTTCTTTATTTCTCTTTCTTACTTCTTTCCTTTCCCCCTCCTTCCTTCCCTCTTCCTTCCTTCCCTCTTCCTTTCCTTTCCTTTCCTTTCCTTTCCTTTCCTTTCCTTTCCTTTCCTTTCCTTTCCTTTCCTTCCTTCCTTCTTTCCTTCCTTCCTTCCTTCCTTCCTTCCTTCCTTCCTTCCTTCCTTCCTTCCTTCCTTCCTTCCTTCCTTCCTTCCTTCCTTCTTTCCTTCCCTCTTTATCTTTCCCCCTCTCTCCTCTCTTCTTTCCATTCTTCTTTCCTCCTTTCTTCCCTTTACCTTAATTCTTAATGTTTTTCAATACATTCCAATCTTTAGTCTTATTTAAATAATTTGATTAGAATGTTCCAATGGTGAGTGCTACAATTCAGTGATTTATTTATTTTTGTTTGTTTAGACTTAAGAAAGTGATGGATTAAATATTAGTAAGGCAGATTAAACTTTTCTCTCAGAGAATTGGTTCTCAAACATTCATTAACATACCACTGGCTTTACTCATTTACCCATAGTTTTCCTTCTCCAATGACAGTATGTTCCTCTGAATGGTCCTAATTAGATGAAAGTCTTTTTTGACCTCTCTCTCATCAATTTCCCAACCTGTATTAGATATTGAGAGAAGTCACAAGAGTAAATTTGTAGAATTTTAGACTTGGATTGGAACTTTGACTTAATAGTTCAACCCCATCGTTCAACCAAAGAGGAAACAGGCTGCATGGAGCTTAAATGAATTATCTAAGACTGAACAGCTAGCTAAAGGCAGAGGTTCTTGAGGGCAGGGACTGTTATTTTTCATGCTTATTTCACAAATGCTTAACAGTATCTTGAATTTAGTAGGTGCTTAATTAATACAGACAAAAAGGCAAAAGACACTAAAAGAAACGTCTTAGTGTATTTCGCAGCTATTAGAGCTTATAATTGCACTAAGACTTTTAGGACATCTTGTATATGTAATTAAATTAAAAATAATTGCATGACAGGAAATCAATATGTCAATCAATCAAACATTTACTAAATTCTTATCATGTGTTGGGCACCGTGCTAATTGCTGGGAATACAAAAAGAGGCAAAAGACAGACCCCACCCTCAAGAGGCTTACAATCTAATGGAGGAGACAACATGCAAATAGATATATACAAAGCAAACTATATACAGGATAAAAAATAAATAATTAACAGAGGGAAGGCATTAGAATTAAGAGGGGTTGGGGAAAGCATCCAGTAAAAGAAGGGATTTAAGTTGGGACTTAGAGGAACTTAGGGAAGTCAGTAGGCCTAGCATTCCAGATATGAAGGGTAACCAGAGAGATTGCCCAGGGATGAAAGATGGAATGTCTTGTTTGTGGAAAAGCCTCAGGGCCAGTGTCACTGAATTGTAATGTATATGTCAGGGAGTAAGGTGTAAGAAGACTAGAAAAGTAGGATGGTATTAGCTTTTGAAGGAGTTTGAATGGGAAACTAAGTATTTTGTATTTACTCCTGGAGGCAAAAGTAAGCCACTAGAGTGGTGATGTGATTGTACCTCTACTTTAGGAAAATCACTTTGGTGGTTGAATGGAGAATGGATTGGAGTGAGAAGAGACTTGAGGTAGGCTGGCTCACCAGCAAGCTATTGCAATAGTCCAGGCATGAGGTGATGAGAGCCTGCGCTAGAGTGGTGGTAGTGTTAGAGGAGAGAAGGGGCATATTCAAGAGGTGTAGCAAAGGTGAAATTGATAGGCTTTAACAGCAGGTTGGGTGGAGAGGGTGAGAGACTGTGAAGAATCCAGGATGACCCCTAGGTTGTGAGGCTAAGGGACTGAGAAGATGGTGTTGCCCTTTATAGTAACAGAGGAGGTCAGGAGTGGGGTTAGGGGAAAGGCAATGAGCATTGTTTTGGACATATTGAGTTTAAGAAGTCTACTGGACGTCCAGTTAGAGACATATAAAAGGTAGTTGGAGATATGGGACTGAAGGTCAGCAGAAAGGTTGGGGCAGGAAAAGGTAGATTTGAGAATAATCAGCATACAGATGGTAATTAAATCCAAGGGACTGATAAGATTACCAAGTGAAGTAGTATAGAGGAAAGAGAAGAGAAGAGGACCCAGGATAAAACCCTGACGGATACCTATGATTAGAGAGCATGATCAGGAAGATGGTTCACCAAAAGAGAAAGAAGAGAGATTGGTGGAGAACCAAGAGAGAGTAGTGTCCCAAAAGCCTAGAGAGAGGAGAGTATCAAGGAGGAGAGAGTGATCAACAGAGTCAAAGGCTGAAGAGAGGTCAAGGAGAATGAGGATTGAGAAAAGGCCCTTGGATATGGCAACTAAGAGATGATTAATAACTTTCTAGAGATTGCTGTTGTTGATATGATATGTTGTTGAAGGATAAGGTTGGGAGGTAGATTATAAAGGGTAAAGGAGAGAGTGGGGTGGGAGGAAACTTTTTGAGGGTTTTAGCTAAACAGCCAGGAGAGATATAGGGATAGAAGGATCAAATGAGGGTTTTATTTTTATCCAGGATGGAGGAGACAAGGACATATTTGTAGATAGTAGAAAAATGAGCCAGTAGACATGGAGAGAAGTACCAAATACTGCTTTTTAAGAGGGGTGGGAAAGAAAGACAAGGTATAGATGTGGAGGGAGCATGGTACAGTAGAGTGATAAAATTGGAGTCTCAGGATCTGAATTTAAATTCCAGCTCTACCACTTGTTACTCATGTAAATTAGGACATATCACTCCTGGATCTCAGTTTCCTCCACTTTAGAACTTGTTAGACCAGATAACATCTCAGGAACTTTCAAGCTCCAAATCTATGCTTCTATGAAACAAAATACGTGGATGAATCAACAAGTTTACAAAAGGTGGTGAACATTTTTATACTTCTGTGTTGTGTAAGGAGCAGCCATGGTAGGCACAAAGTATGAGCTTGGTTTGGTCAAAATTAAAGACAATATTTTGCCAGGAATCTTTAAAAGGTGGCTACGATAAAGGAATCAGTAAGTCTCTGCCTGTAAATTACCATGATCTAAATGGGTGGTTTGGCTATTGGTAAAGAAAAAAAGTGTGGCTTTGGCAGATTAAAAGGAAAAATAGAAAGATATGAAGCAAAGGAGTGTTAAACCATAAATTATTCTGGGTCCCTTATTCTAAAACCCTCAATACAAAAAATGTTCTTTCTTCTCAACCAACTTAAAATGCTTCATTAAGAGCTGGAATAGCACCAGTTCCCAGGCTCTGAGAACCCCATGTTGTTCCAAGAGCTTCAGCTGTTAGTATCTTTAAGGACTTCAGACATTCTCAAATCATCCCAGGATCTTAGAGTTGGCATGCCTTTTGAGATGGTTTACTTGCCTTCACTCGTTTTTAAATTTATTGTGTGATTTCTGTTAGATTTTCCTATTCTCCTGGCAAATATTTCAATTTCCTCTAGCTAGAAAATCATATCGTTTTCTTGAATATTATTTTCATGTGAACAAAATTAATGAGTCATATACTGTTCTGCTCAGCCCCAGCCAAGATCAGAGGGAAGCACAAGACCTACTATATCCTGGGGCTGAGGATATCCCATGGAGCAGATTGATGCTTCTCAAACCAAGGTTCCTGGAAGTAATAATAAAAACTCATATATATGTATATATATATACATGTACATATATGTATATATATCATATACACATATATCACTATAAAGTTTTCTAAAGGTTTTATATACATTGTCCATTTTAAGTCTTTCAAAATCCATTAGTGGTAGGTATTCCAAATATAATTATGCTCAGAAGCAGAGGCTCTGAGTTAAGTGACTTATCCATGTTGACAGAGCTAATAAATATCAGAGGCAGAATTTGAACCCATTACTTCCTGAATCTAGTTCTCTGTTATACTATCTTACCTAAGGTCCCAATATGGGAGGGACCAAGAGCAGTGTGCTGGCTATGCAAAGCCAGGAATAAATAACCAGAGCTTTGTGGTACTGAGTAGAGGATTCATTTCTGAAAGAGACTTGGGGAAGAGAGGAAATACATTTTTGTTCATTGAAATGTATATATGTTTAAAGTGATAAATCTTAACCAGTGTTAATAATGCTTGAGAAATGGCTTAAAAGATGTGGTCTGGGGTTAGGCAGAACAGTATGAAGAGAGGGAGTTTGAGTTCCACAAAGAGGCCTGCACAATTTGCAATACATGTCATATAGGTGTCACATTGTTTGACATCATCGTGTATGGGTTCCGGGCTCATCATTTGCAGATGTACAATCTCTTACCTAGTTCCACAGAATTATACTTATGAGAAATAGACAGTTTTTCCCCTTAGTCCCTTATTTTCATTCTGAAATTAACAAACACCAAATAAAATGAAAATTTCTGTTAACAAGGTAGAAGAGAAAAATAATATTGCACATGAAGCTGAGTAAGCATAACATACAACCTGATTTTCCTTTTACATACATAATAAACTCAGCATGCAGCTTCCAAAGCTGTCCTGCTTATCCATTTCTGTTCTTTCTTTTCTATTTAACATTTTAAAAAATAAACACAGCATGTAACTTCCAAAGCTGTCCTGCTTATCTGTTTCTATACTTCTTAAAATGTTTTTAATAAACTCACCATGCACCTTTCAAAGCTGTCCTGCTTATCTGTTCTGTACTTCTTTCTTTTCTATTTAAAATGTTTTTAATAAACTCAGCATGCAGCTTTCAAAGCTGTCCTGCTTATCTGTTTCTGTACTTCTTTTCTACTTAAAGTATTTTGATGATCATCTTTTCTTTCTTCCTTCCTTCCTTCCTTCCTTCCTTCCTTCCTTCCTTCCTTCCTTCCTTCCTTCCTTCCTTCCTTCCTTTCTTCTTTCTTTCTTTCTTTCTTTCTTTCTTTCTTTCTTTCTTTCTTTCTTTCTTTCTTTCTTTCTTTCTTTCTTTCTTTCTGTCTTTCTTTCTGTCTTTTTGTCTGTCTTTCTGTCTTTCTGTCCTTTTGTCTTTCTTTTTTCTTTCTTTCTTTCTTTCTTTCTTTCTTTCTTTCTTTCTTTCTTTCTTTCTTTCTTTCTTTCTTCCTTTCTATATTTTTCTTTTTTGGCAATCATATCACTGCCAATTGTCTCCCTCTCACTTCCTCATTTAACAATTTGAATAAAAGAAAACAATAAGAAAACACTTGTGACAAATATGAAGTCAATCAAAATACATTTTCAAATTTTTAGTGTCCCAAAATATGGCTCATTTTGCACCTTAAAATCTATTACCTCTTTGTCAGGAGGAAGGTAGCATGCTTTAAAATTGGTCCTTTAGAATCATGGTTGGCAATTGCAATGATTAAAATTCTTGAATCTTTCTTTTTTATTTTTTCCTACAATGTTATTGTAATTACATAAATACTCATTCACTTGGGCAGAGCCAAGAAGTCAGAGTGAAGTGAGTATCTTTGCTGAGCTTACCCTAGATAACCTTCTCAAAAACTTTAAAAAATATATCAAACCAAATTTTGAGTGAGACAACCAACAAAAAGTCACAGATAATCATTTTTCTAGCCCAGAGAAGTGTAGGAGTACAGAAAAAGTGGGCTATAGACATTGGTGTTGTGGCTGGTCAGGGGCACAGTGGCAGAAGGGCACTAGCTGTGGGCCTTGGAGGTGATGGTGGTAGTAGCAGAAATGGTGCTAAGCACCCCTTAGAGGTGAGCAGAGCGCAATTCTAACATAAAGCCTGAAGTCAAGAAATGGGCTAAAAATGAGAAAAACAACCAAAAAAACCCATAAAAAGTACTTTGGTGATGGGGAAGCTCAAGATACAAATTGAGAATATGACAATAACTTGAAAACATTTACAAGCAAAGTCTGAAAGAAAGATGCAGATTGGACACAATTCCAACAAAAATTCATAGAAGAGCTAAAGAAAGTAGCAAAAGAAGCAAAAAAAAGATTTTTAAAATAGAATAAGAATGATAAGGAAAATGAGAAAAGAAATAAGAAGAATTGAAAGAAATTATGAAAAGAGTTAACATTTGGTAAAAGAGGCATGAAAAAAATAGTGAAGAAAATAAATCCTTAAATATCAGAAATGGCCAAATGGTAAGAGGCACAAAATTTCACTGAAGAAAATAACTCTTTGAAAATTAGAATTGGTTTAAGTAGAAGCTACTGATGCAATGAGACATCGAAAAACAATAAAACAAAGTAAGAATACAAAAAAGAAGAAAATGTGAAATATCTCATTGGAAAAACAACTGACCTGGAAAATAGGAATAATAAGAAAATAAGAAAAACTTAAAGAAGTGTTGAATTTCATGAAATCCATGATTGAAAAAAGAGCTTAACCATCATATTTCAAGAACTTATAAAGGAAAATCACCCCAATATCTTAGAACCAGGGGGCAAAGTGGAAATTGAAAGAACCACTGATCAAGTGGAAATAATCCACTTCCTGAACAAAAATCCCCAGACGAAAACTCCTACTACTATTATAGCCAAATTGCAGAGCTCCCAGGTCAAGGAGGAAATACTGAAAGCAGCCAGAAAGAAATAATTCAAATATCATGGAGACACAGTCAGGGCCACACAAGATTTATCAATTACAGCCATAATGGAGCAGAAGCATAGAACATGATATTCTGGAAGGCAAAGAAGCAAAATTACAACCAAGAATAATTTACCCAACAAAATTAATATAATCCTACAGGGGGGAAAGATGAATATTGAATGAAATAGCGGACTTTTCAAGAATTCCTGATGAAAAGATCAGAGTTGAACAGAAAATTTGACATGCTAACCTAACACTCAAGAAATGCACAAAAAGATAAACATCAGTGAGAAATCATAAGTGACTTAATAAGGTTCAACTTTTTATATTCTTATATGAGAAGATTATATATGTAACCTCTAAGAACTTTATCACCATTTGGGGAGTTAATAGGAGTCTACTTAGACAGAGTTGGACTTGATGGTTTATAAAGTTCCTTAGAGCTCTAGGTCTATGATCTTAAGGCTTGTCTTATTTCAACATTGTTAAAATTAGGCATAGGGCAACTATGAAGGTCATATACTGAAGCTGAAATTTAAATACTCTGGCCACATAATAAAAAGGTGTAACTCATTGGAAAAGACCCTGACATTGGGAAATATTGAAGGCAAAAGGAAAATGGAACAGGAGAAGGTAAGATGGATGGATAGTATTATGGAAACAACAAACACAAACTTGGACAGACTTCAAAAGATAGTGAGACATAGAAGGGTCTGGCGTGCCATGTGGTCTATGGGGTTGTGAAGAGTTGGATATGACTGAACAACTTAACCATAAAAATGAGGGATAGTGTTTTGCTTAATAGCATAGTAAAATATACTTTTTAACATACATAGTAGATACTAAACTATACTAAATGGAAATTACTATTATTTTTCCCAATCTACACATGAAGAAACTGAGGCTCAGAGAAGTTAAATCACTTGCCCAAGACTGCACAAGTCATGAATTGTAGAACCAGGAATCTCCATGACAGGAGAAATCACTTTAGGCAAGCATTCATATCCCTGTTCTGTGCTTCACTTGATATTCACAGTCAGAGGATTATCAATTTATTTTTGCTAATATGTCTACCAAGTTATCTCTTAGGGTCTTCAATGAAAAACATCCTGATAGAGAGATTTTAAGACTATATTTTGCTGTGTTGATTCAAATTCTCTCCTCACCTCATCCTGCCACACTTTAAGTACATTGAGTTCTTCTATTCTTTGAATGTCTCAGTTGAGTGTATGATTGTAAAGATGTGGGTATGTTGTAGAATGCAGCCCATTCCTTAGATATAAACTAGACCTGTGATTTCATGGGTGTGGTGCCCTCTCATTTTGAGACATCCTCTTCTAACTTACCTTATCTGTAAGTTTAAAGTCATAGAATGTTGCCTAGGGCACTGAAAGTTTATGTGATTTACCCACAGTCACGCGGACATTATATATCAGACATTGGACTTAAACCCAGATCTTCCAGTTCTAAGGCTCACTGTTTATGCGCTAAGCTATGCTTATTCTTATTACATATTTAATAAATATTTGTTTAATGAATGTTATCTGTTAATAGTTACTACTACTAATGTCTTGGTCATAGACTGCAACCTGACATCAGACCCACATCAAATCTCATGATTTCTTAACTAGAAAATAATAGCAGTGTGATATTTTAAAGCTCACCCAAAATCAGAAGTGGAAAAGTAATTCAAAATATACTAGATGAGAACTGATTTATTTTGGAATAAATCCACTATTTTCCCAAATATGTATGTTTGACAGTGGTCTAAACTTAAAATACTTATTTTTCATTATGTTTGGAATCCTCCTTCCAGAATCTATGATTTCCTATAAAGGTTTCTTTCAGGTTTGTGAAACAGAAGGATAGACATGTTTAGTCTCATCTCTTTTCCTCTGGCTCAATTTACTAATGCATCTACCACCAAATATAAATTGTGTCACCTATTGATTTAACTCATTCACAATGCATTTTATTCACCAATAAGACTCTCCATTTTATTACTATAGGCCTTTCAGCAGAGTCTATTAAACATATATTTACATAATGGGAATTAGTTATAGATTTTTTTGGTATATGCTATCTTGAAGCATAAGTGTGAGTATGAGCAAGCACCAAGAGTTCTCACGTACAAAATTGTCAAGAAAAGAGTACCTTGGCCACATAACAGGATGATATCTGGGAAAACAACCATCCTAGTCATATAAATAAGCAAATGAAACAAGAGAGCATAAAAACGATGTCATCTCAGTTCAAAGTTCAGAGGTTTCATGTGGGGACTATTAGAGGGGAAATAATTTGATATTAGAATTAACCCTTTCTGATTTTTATATGGGCTACAGAACTGGGATCTCCCCATTAGAACCTAAGCTTCTTGCCAGTAGACATTCTTTCATTCTTTGCAATTATGTCTTCATTGTTCAGAATATTACATAGCATATACATTACATAGCAGTTAATAAATGTTTGTCGATTCATTGAATACCTAAATGTATGTCTTATATATGTAAGTGGCTATATCTCTACCTATCAATCTATTTATCTATCTAATCTATAGTGGTTATATGAATACATGTAAGGATACATTTTTGAGATCTAACTTAAATTTTATCATGATTTCCAACTTAATACAAACATTGAAAATTTTCTCATTAAAATCTTTTATTTGTATTATATTCCTAACAGAATTAATGTATTGGATGTTGTCAATCCCATTCACGACTTTAAAATATACCAATGAATCTTTTCTCACTTTAGAATAATAGTTTATTTTTTCCCAGTTACAGGTAAAAACAATTTAAACATGCATTTTTAAAAATTTTAAGTTCCAAATTTTCTTCCTCCCTCTCTTCTTTCTTCTGTCTCCCCTCTTTGACACAGTAAGCAATTTGACGTAGATTATACATGTGGAATCATGCAAAACATATTTCAATATTAGTCATGTTGTTAAAGAAAACACAGACCAAAAAAAAAACCAAAACAAAACAAACAACCAAGAAAAAAGAAAATAAGTTTAAAAAAAATGCTTCAATCTGCATTTAGACTCCATCATGTCTTTCTCTGGAGATCGATAACATTTTTCATCAAAAGGTCTTCAGATTTATTTTGGATTATTGTATTGTTGAGAGTGGCTAAATCATTCACAGTTGCTCATTGCACAACATTGCTGTTACTATGTACAATTATCTCCTAGTTTTGCTTGCTTCACTTTGCAGCAGTTTCTGTAAGTCTTTCCAGGTTTTTCTGAAAGTATCTTCCCTTTCTTGTAGCATAATAATAATCCATTACAATCATATACCACAACTTGTTTAGCCATTTCTCAATCAATAGACATCCCTCAATTTCCAATTCTTTGCTATCACAAAGAGAACTGCTTTAAATACGTTTGTACAACTAGGTCCTTTCCCCTTTTCTTTGTTCTTTTTGGGATACAGACCTAGTAGTGATATTGCTGGGTCAAATCATATGCACAGTTTTATAACCCTTTAGGCATATTTTCAAATTGCTCTCCAGAATGGTTGAATAGGTTCACAACTTGGCCAAAAGTGCATTAGTGTCCCAATTTTCCCACATTCTCTCCAACGTTTATCATTTTCCTTTTCTGTAACATTAGCAAATCAAATAGATATGAAGTGGTCCCTCAGAGTTGTTTTAATCTGCATTTCTCTAATCAGTAGTGATTTAGAGCATTTTATATAACTATAACTTTGATTTCTTCATCTGAAAACTTCCTGTTAATACTCTTTGACCATCGTTCAGTTGGGGAATGGCTCGCGTTCCTATAAATTTGACTCAGTTCTCTCTCTATCTGAGAAATGATACATTTATCAGAGATGCTTGCTATTAAGATTCTTTCCCAGCTTGTTGCTCTCTTCTAATCTTGGTTGCATTGGTCTTGTTCGTACAAAAGCTTCTTTAATTCAATATAACCAAAATGATCCACTTTACATTTTGTAGCACTCTATCTCTTATTTGGTCATAAATTCTTCCTTCTTCATAAATCTGACAGGTTAACTATGCTTGAGCTCCTGATTTGTTTATGGAATCACCCTTTATGTCTAAATCAAATACCCATTTTGAACTTATCTTGATACACTGTGTAAGATATTGGTCTATACCTAGTTTCTGCTGATTTCTTTTCCAATTTTCCCAGCAGTTTTTGTCAAATAGTGAGTTTTTGTCCCAAAAGCTTGGGTCTTTGGGTTGATCAAACACTAGATTACTATGGTCATTTACTACTGTATATTGTGTATCTAATCTATTAAACTGATCTGTCACTATTTCTTAGCCAGTACTACAATGTTTTGACAATTACTGCTTTATGAAATGATTCAAGATCTGGTACAGCTAGGCCACCTTCCTTCACATTTTTCCTTCCATTGATTCCCTTGATATTCTTGACCTCTTGCTCTTTCATAGTAAATCTGCAGTTATATCTAGGAGAGGCAGTGTGGTGGAATAGAGAGACTGAGGGATTTATTATCAACAGATCGGCACTGGATCCTGATTCCCCCATTTACTCCTGCCTGTCCTTGATTTCTTAAGATAGGAGTTCAAGACCTTTGTGTCAAGCTCACCTTTGGAAGTTTAGTAAAGCTGGTATATCTAAGTTTATAATGATGTTTTTGCATAATTTATGGAACTGATAAATTTCAGTTAGAAGTTAATAAAAAAGAAAGATAGAATTTTTTTTTCTTATCCAGGTTCATAGATGCTCTAAAATCTACCCATAGAGCCCCTGGACCTCAGATTAAGAACCATTTTCTTAAGGTGCCTTCCAAGTCTAAGTTCTAAGCTCTAAGTTATTGTTATTATTTTCTTCTGAGGAGGATGTCTAGATTAGGACATCATCAATATGAATCAATCATAGTGTGGAAACTACCTCCAGTGATGCGGAATAGTAACTTTTCTATAACTATAGTTTTCTGAGTTGCCTAGGGCTCTGAGAGGTTAAATAACTTGCCCACAGTACTACATACAGTAGTTGTTAGAGAAAGGATTTGAACACAGTCTTGACTCCAAGATTGACTCTTTATCCATTTTGCCAGTATGTTTTTCGTGATATCCTGTGAGGTAATTAAATTTATTCACTCGAATTAACTCATACATCTATATACATATGCAATATAACGCCTTTAGGAAGATTGGGGCCAAAGTGTTATTAAATACAACAAATAAGTATTAGGCTGTCATAAAAGCTTGAAGACACAGGGCTAGAGGTAGCGAGGTGGCTTAGTGGATAGAGCACTGGTCCTGGAGTCAGGAAGACCTGAGCTCAAATATGACCTGGGAAATTTACTAGCTGTGTGGCCTTGGGCAAGTCACTTAAACCTGATTGCCTCCAAAAAAGAAAGAAAAGCAGGGCTGCGTACTTGAATAAATAGGCTTAAATCTTGGACTAAAGTTTCTGATTCATGAACATTTCTTGGGTTAGGAAAATATTGTGTAGACTGAGGAACAATAATAGTCTTAGTACTACAGAATACTGGCAGTTTGAAGGGAAGGATTTTCAAGTGTGTGTCTGATGGAATCCTCAAAATTCTGTCCCTGGACAGGTACTGCTGCCAAATTGCACTGAACTTTTGTTCCTTGACAAAAAACAAAGCAAAACAAAACAAAAAGATTAGGTGAGTTTGGCCAACTGTCATGCTTTTTTTTTTGTATTTCCATTTCCCCATCTGTGAAAGGTTGGTGAGGAGCCGCATGGTCTAATAGATAGATAGATAGATGGCGAGCCTTGACGTCTTGTGACATGAGTTCAAGTGCTACATCTTATCCATCCTGATTGTGTGCTAGTCCCTTAACCTTTCATTATGTTAGGCAATTCTCTAAATTAGCGGTTCTTCACCTTTGTGTGTATCATAGAATCCTTTGGCCAACTGTTAAAGCCTATAGACCTCAACTCTGAACAAAATATTTTAAATTTAAAAAGTTTAAAAATTATTTAACATGTAATTGGAGGAATAAAATATATGTTAAAATTATATACTTAAATGCATGAAATACATAGGATTATAAAGGAAAACAGTTATATTAAATATGGTTATCGAAAGAAAAATAAAAATAGTTCACTGACCCTAAGTTAAGAACCATTGCTATAAGACAAAGAATTATTGTTAAGTTAACTTGCTTCGGTAGAAAGAGTTTCCACATTGGGAAGATGATATGGTGAAAAGAGCACTTCATCTAGAACGAGAAGATCTCATTGCCTTGTATGTATGACTTTGGGCATGTCATTCTCTGGCCCTGAGTTTCTTCATCTGTAAAATAATGATGTTTGACCTCTGGAACTTTGTCCAGCTCTATATTTATTTTCCTATAACTCTAAGGGAATTATCTACAATGATTAAATAATAGATCCAGACTGAGAAAGTGAAAACAAAAAATAAGTTAGTAAAATATGCCACCAGCCTTCCTCAAGGTCAAAGACATCAGGGAAAAAAAGCATCAGACACTTGTGGGATTGTGAGATGATCTCAGTCTTGAGGTGCGTAGTCCCCTGATCACTTCCTGTCCTGAACCGCCGACCTACAGCCAACATTGCCTTTGTCTTCTCACTCATCTGCTTCTTTGAACTTTTTCGGTAATAGAGAAAAGAAGGAGAGATCTGTGAAATAAGATAAAGGTGGTGGGGGAGGGAAGTGAATGAGTGAAATCTATACTTCTAAAAGAACTGGGACATCATTTCCTCTTACCTTCCTCTTGTCCATCTCCTTCCAAGCATTAGTGAGAGTTATCAGAGAAGTCCCCATGTAGCTCTCAGTTTTTTTAGAAATGTTTGTTCAAAGGCACTCTTATTTTTATGAAAGAAAAATCCGAAGCTGAGATTAAGAAACTGGGATGTCTATGAATATCGTGGCCCTATCTTGATTCTCACTGAAGGTACAGGTGAAATGCTAAGAAGGGTAAAAAAGGAAAAGAACAGAAAAGGATTAGCATCACATTCCACGTGGAAAAGAGGGAAAAATAAACATATAAACCAAAACAGGAATTGGGACTCTCTCATGCTGACATCTTTGCTTCTTTCCTGTGTGAGGAAAGAGAGATTGGTCCTATGTGGCTTCAGTCTGGGGAAACCATAAAACATTAGCAGTGACAAGCATTGTTATTACTTTCTGTCTTTTGACAAAGAATGGGACCCCAATGTGGTGGAATTAAAATATACAATCTCATTTGTGAAAGAATTCTCTGTAACCCGCATTTGGTTATAGAGAAAGAAAGAAAGCAAGAAAGAAAGAAAGAAGGGAAGGAAGGAAGAAAAAAGAAAAGAAGAAAAAAGAAAGGAAGAAAGAAAGGAAGAGATAAAGAAAAATACCAATATGTGAATATTAAAGATAGATGTAGCTAATCCAAGGGCGATGACCAAATGCCAAGTGTATTAAATTCACAATGTTGCCTTACTCTGCCATCTCAATCATTATTTTAAATTGCCATATTTCCTTTCAGCGGACAGAGCCTAAATGAGTGTGTATTTTTGTGTAAAGGGGGATTGGCATCATTATTTATTCATGAGTTTTAAAAGGATCATTATTTTTGACAGACAGCACCTGTCAAAAGATTTATGCATAAAAGCTCATGTTTCCCCATAATAATCATCAATCAATAAAATTTCAAAAACTAGTATTTAAAATTCAGTGTTAACAGA
The DNA here is from genome assembly GCA_028646595.1 of Phalanger gymnotis. NCBI lineage: Eukaryota > Metazoa > Chordata > Mammalia > Diprotodontia > Phalangeridae > Phalanger > Phalanger gymnotis. The sequence continues at coordinate 653,802,139 of CM053622.1, read as the reverse complement.
GATGCACTTTTTTTGTTCTAATTAGAAACATGTTTTCATTTGGAAAATAAACTGCAACTCTGATTTAATTATGAATCATTGAAAATATCACTATTATGCATATGCATTGAGTCAGGGTTTTAGTTTGAGAGTGCACCTTAAAACATTTTCATGTGAAGAGGTATGGCAAGAAACCATTATAGCTGCTTATGAATGGCTGCAATTTGGGGTGGGAGTGGGAGTGGGAAGAAGATGTCTAGCTCTGCTTCCGGCCTCCTTTTCCAAGGAGTTAGAGTGAAATTAGCCTAGTCCCTCAATAGCAGTGAAAATTACACATGAATTCCAGTGAGAGGAATGGTGGATTGGACACCCAAAGCCCATTCAGAAGGTGACAAGAGATCATGCACAGATCAACACATATAATCACAAAGTGACAGACCTGCAACTGAACTTGATGACAGGTGTGACAGAGGGCAGTTTCCAAATCTCCAAGACTTAACCAAAATGGCAAGAAGTTAATGGCAAATTTAAAAGGCTGGGTGCTCAAAGAAAAGGAATTCTTCTTGGTGATGCTGCCTTGACCCCCTGAGGAAATAGCTGGAATGACTTTGTAGGATCTTGAGACCAGTTGCCATTGAAGCATTTCCAGAGATGCTTCATTAATGTCTCTTCCACAAGGTTATATTTTTTCCCTCCAGGACAAAGACAAAGCAAACTGATAACAAGGTTTACTTTTTTAACATTTTCTAAAATGCTGCTATGAATGCAAAATTGATTTCCCTAATTATCTGCCTTTCTGCCTGCTTCTGTTAGGCAAAGCCCATTTTCAGACATCGATCCAAAAAGTATTAACTATAATTTGAATATGTTTGATTCTTCTCAGGTATGGAAATATCCAAAGTTATTGGTCTATTACAGTTTAGAACTTTCAAACTTGTAACTCAATCAAGCAGCTGTGAAAATTCCCTCTTTGTAAACAGCTAGAGGATCAATGCAGAAGTATACCTTTAACCTTTGTCTGGGAGCTATGCAAATTGTATTTCTAGGCATCATTCATGATCAGGCAGCTAAATAGTTGGGCTAATGAACAAAATACCAGGGTTTCTGTTAAGAGAGTGAGGGAGGAGAGAGGGCATGGTAATAGGAAAGAATGAAAGGGGAGGAGGTTAACCTAAAAAGAATATTTGTTTATGAAGAGGAAAAATAAAGGCAGGACCCAAAAAATAACATTGGGTGACATTTGAAGAATACTCAATGTAAGCAAATATGAGTATACTGAAACTATGATAGAAGTAATATCATTAAACTGAAAAGTAAGGGATAGAAGGAAAATTCTCTGTGCATATCTACCAAGATAGAGACTATAGACAGTAGTTACAGAATAGGAAGAAAATTAGCAGTGGAGAAAATTCACAAGAGATAAAAATCCAAGAAAGAAGCCAGTAATAAAACTCTAACCTTAGATGTTTACAAATGCCAAATTTACAAATGCCAAAAATACAGATAAGAGTAGGTAAGTGGCTTAGTGAATAGAGTGCTAGGCCTGGAATCAGGAAGACTCATCTTCCTGAGTTCGGATCTAGCCTCAGACACTTACTAGCTGTGTGACCCTGAGCAAGTCACTTAATCCTGTTTGCCTTAGTTCCTCACCTGTAAAATGAGCTGGAGAAGGAAATGGCAAACCACTCTAGTATTTTTCCCAAGAAAATCCCAAATGGGGTCAGAAGGAGTCAGACGTGATTGAAAATGCCTGGACAACAACAACAAAATAGATATGTGACAAAGTGAATGCCTTGCTAACCTAATACAAGAGGAAAATTTAGCTTTATACATGTACCAGAGATTTGATAAGATGAAAAGGGTAATTGGAATATGACGCTGAAATATCTTATTTAAAAGGAATAGGATAGGTACAAAAGTGGAGAGGAGGAGAAGAGGGGATGCATTACAAAGAAAGTATTAAGATTAAGATTACTAAGATATAAAAAATACACAAGCCAGAGCAGAATAACAGAGTTGAGAGCATTTGGGTAAAGATCAAAACACCAAGAGAAGGAAACAGAGAAATGGCATCATCTATGGAGTATTCTACAGACAATCTGGGTAGAAGAAAGAAAAGCTTCAGAAACAGAACATAAGCTTAACATGGACGTAAAATGCTATAATGGTAAGAGTAGGGATTGGACCTATGAATTCATTGTTAAAGGTAACTCCCTCAAACAATTCATGGTAATATCTTCTAAGTAACTTAGAATCTTAGAGCATTGTGTAGTGCACTGAGAAGTTAAATAATCTGGCCAGGATCCTGCAGATAATATAACCATAATAATAAAAAATAATTATAATGATAATAGTACATAGGATTTTTGTAGTGCTGTAAGATTTGGAAAGCATTTTGCATACTTTCTCATTTGGTCCTCCCAACAATATTGTGAGGTAGGTGCCATCATTGTAATGTTTTAGACTTGCTTATGGCCGCAAAACAAGTAAATGGGTAAGGTAGGTTTCAAAAGTTTCTTCCTTACTCCAAGTCTAGAACCTTAATAACTATGCCACATTGCTTCTCTGAGAAGTAACGATAGGAGATTTCATTTATCCTGGCATCGGCTGCAACATTCTTATATTATCTTAATATTAATTTCATTGTCCAAAAGGTGAAAGAATCAAAGAAACTTTTATTTTGAATCTGATTTTCAGTAAGAAGAAGGAACTTACTTCTGGAATACAAATTATGGGGATCTTGGGGGCAAATGGCAACTTCATCATAGCACTGTTGATAAAGGGAAAACACCTGGATATAATTTAATATGCATTTGAGATGTTTGGAGAGGAAATTTAAAAGGGTTTAAGGAAAATATAGCTAGGCTCCTGGGCCTAAAATTAGATAGGAAAAATCAGCTCAGGAATGATGGGAATTTTTCAAGAATAAAATTCTGATGATACAAAGCAAATATTTCAGACTTCTGATGTGGATGCATAGAGAAGTTAGTGAACCAGTTTAGATTTCTCAAAAAAAAAACCTACACAGAAAAACAAATCTACTATGTTGGAATGAAGGGACTGTTTGGATCCACAATCCTCACTCAGATACTCCCCATCCCCAAAACAAAACAAGAAACCAAGAAAAATAGAAACCTGCAAGAGACAAAGTTAAAGAACATATAGAGGAGAAAATGAAAACCAACCAAAATTTAAAATGAGCAAAGCAAATATCGCTGCTGATATAATTTTTGAAAAATATACTGTAGAACAACATAATCTTTCAAAGAGCTAAAAGCAACGGTGATTGGGGGTGTAGGTGGAGGGAAAACAACTATGGAAGACACTCTGAGAAGCAGGTAGGTAAAGCAAGTAGTAAAGTTAGTAAAGACCACTGGCCTAGAATCAGGAAGATTCCAAAAGCCTGCCTTGATACATATTAGCTGTGTAACTGTGGACAAGTTATATAACCTCTCTGTGCCTCAGGTTTCTCATCTAGAAAATGATAGACTTACCCTATACAATCTTCTCCAGCACAGAAATCTATGATCCCATGT
>CM053622.1:653777279-653798124 GCA_028646595.1 Phalanger gymnotis | reverse complement strand
GGCATAGGATGAGGTGAAGATGAATAAGAGATGAGAGAGGAATAAGAGAAGAGAAGGCAGGTGTGGGGGAATGAGTGAATCTTGCCCTCATCAGATGTGACCCGAAGAGGGAATGCCAAACATACTCAGTTGTGTATCTTACCACACAGGAAAGAAGGAGGAAGAAGATTAAAAAAAGGGGGGGATGATGGAAGGGAGGGCAGATGTGGATGAAGATAATCAAAAAACAAACACTTTCGAAAAGAGACAGGGTCAAAGGAGAAAATTCAATAAAGGGGGATAGGTTAGGAAGAAGCAAAACATAGTTAGTCTTACACAACATGAGTATTGTGGAAGGGTTATACATAATGTTACGCATGTGGCCCATGTTGAATTGCTTGACTTCTCAGGGAGGATGGATGGGAAGGGAAAAGGGGAAAGAATTTGGAACTCAAGGTTTTAAAACAATAGATGTTCAAAAGTAAAAAAAAAAAAGAAATAGCCAGGAAGCCACTGTCACTGTATTGCAGAGTACTTTCTGTTCTGACTTCCTTGGTCACTGCCTACCAGTGAGATTTTAGGGTATAAAAAGACATAGCCATTTAAATCACCTTTTTTTCTAACATAATTCCAAATTACCTTCCAGAATGGTTATGCTAACTTATATATCCACTGTCACTCTCTAATAAGTATGCCAGTGTTTCCCACAATCCCTTCAATACTGACTATTCCCACCTCTTGCCACCTGTGTCGATTTTCTGGGTGTGGGTTATTTCACACCCAGTTTTAGTTTACATTTCTCATATTTTTGGTTTGGGATAAAATAATCATCAGGTTTTTAATTATTTGGAATTCTTTTGGGAACCATTTCATCATAGCTTTTGACCATTATCTATTTGGCAATGTTTCCAGAATGTATATCTGTATAAGTTCCCTAAATCCATTAACTATCAAATCAGTTATAGTAATACTATAGAGGTGGTGTGACATAGCAGTTATGACCTAGTCTTGGAGTTAGAAAAACCTGGGTTCAGGTCCTGTTTCTGACATATACTAGTTGTATGACCATGGTTATATTACTTAACTGGTTTGTGCTCTAAGACTTTAAGTTAGAGATAAATTGATTATCTCTGTTGGGGGATAGAAATTTTCCAGGCCATAATGATTATGGTTGTGTGTGTGCATATGTATGTATGTATGCCCATGTGCACCAAAAAGCTAAAAAAAGTGCACCAAAAGGTATCATTGATTCAAAAAATGAATCCCTAGAAGTGGTTACATTTTTTGAATATTCATAATTCAAACACATCATTCCAGAATAATAGAAATATGTAATGAAAATCCAAATAATGCAACCACTTAATGGGATTCATTATTGACACTAATTAAGACCTAGTTGTAAAGCAAACTAATCTGTACATTATGTACCATTCTACCAAAAGAGTCATCAATCATCTCAGTTCTCCCTCTTCTCTCCCATTTCCACCCCATTTTTGGTATGAGGAAGCAAATGTACCGAGGGGCACTTGGCTCTGTTTTTGCTTTTGACAAGACAAGAAATTTCAAAAGTTAATCCAAGCTCAAATGATGTCTTGTTCTTGGTTAATGACTCTTTGGATTGGTTTCTTCATGAATGAAGTTAATGGGTTTGTTAAACCACTTTCTACTGTGCTCTTTTGAGAGAACAACTTTATAAGCCTTCAGATTCAGCTTAAAACCCCCTGTCTTTGTTGTAATTAGAGGATATATATTACCTAGCATAACTTCACACCTGGTTTTTGTTGCTGTTTTTGCTTACATAATGGTAAAGCATTTAATGGAGGGAAATTTTGATGGATGATTCTATGAAGTTAATCTGATTTTATATTTCACTTAACCTAATTTCCTTGTAATTGAGGTGGTCTCAGCAGTTTATCTTTACCAATAATCAGATTTAATATAAATAACTTACATTTTACAGTTTTTTTTCTTCTTCCAACATTGATTTAGAGATCATTGTCTGACTAAAGTGTTCTATATCAAACATCCACTTCTTCATATGCATTTTGAGCTGATTTTTTCCATCTTCCTATTGTATTTTTTAGGACCTACTTCCCATTTTTGGGACCTTTAAGAATCCACAGTTTCAAGCATTTATCCCGTACCCTATTTTTACATTCTGCTGTTAGCTAGTAACAATGGATAAGGTGGAAAGAAATTTGCAAATTTCTAGGTATATGCCAAGTTGCATGTTGTTCTTACTTGGCATGATAGCAATGGGAAGGAGAACGATGTTGGCTACTTGATAATCCTTTGACATGAGATAAAGAGAGGAATAGGTAAGTGTTGGAGGTGGTGGGAAAGTATGTATTTGAAGGCCCAAAGAACTACATTTCTCAATGGTATTTCAGACTGGATCAGGAAATATTTCTAGGGAGGACTTAACATGGTTGTTTTAATCCTGCCACATGAATGGCCACCTACTCAACAAGGGTTGCCCTCTCAAAGTGTTTAGTCATAGTTCACCAACGAGACCATAGCTTCCACTTGCACAGAAACTTTTGCAAGACTTATGCAATGCCCCAGTAATTACTGCAACATCAGAGTTAAAAGGTATTAGATGAGCATAATGAAAAAAATACGAAGATGAGGTTAATCTATTTAGAATACACAATTAACTCAAAGCATGAGTATTCCTTTCCAATGGAAAATGTATCCTTTGTTTGGAGATATTCATTTCAATTAGCTTACTTCAACACTTAACAGCAGGAAAAATGTATTATAACAAAAGGTAGCCTTGGGCAGAAAAAAAAAGATGAGAAATGTTCATTGAAGCTATGAATAAAATAATACTTTAAAAATAATGCTTTCTGTTTTTCTCAGGCCAGATATGAAACTGTGAAAATTGAAACTCTTCAACTGATCCTTCCTTCCACTACAAACACACTCATGACAGCAGTTAAAAGACTTCCAAACTCAAATTAATATTTTCCATACTGGCTTTGAGAATGGTAGTTTGGAAGCCTGAAATTCTATCAATCAAGCCAATAACAGTTATCATCCTATCAGAAAATCAATGGGGGATGATGAAGGGGAGGGACAAGAGTAACTCAGACTCTTGTGTTATTTGACTTATTCCACCAAAAGCTTCTTACAAGCAGGGCTCTTTACCTCATCCACAACAATTCTACCATGCTCCTACTTAATAGCTTATTTTCAGAACTTCAAAACCCTTCAAGAAATGGTTTCTTTCTTTTTGGCATAAGGAACTAATCTTCATTGTAGCTCTAACTCTTTTTCCTATGGTGTTTGCTCTTCAAGAATAGCTCCTTCCCCTTAATTTACTCTGTACATCTATGTTGGTGTTGGAATGTTTTAGTCATTTAAAGATTTTGTTATATGAACATTATATAGTTGTTCCGTTACATCCAACTCTGTGACTCCATGGACTGTAGTATGCCAGGACCTTCTATCTTCCAATATCTTCCAAAGTCTATTCAAGTTCAGGTTCACTGTTTCCATGATACTTTGTCTGCAAGGTGATGTTTCTGCTTTTTAGTATGCTGTCTGGATTTACCATAACATTCCTTCCAAGAAGCAAGCATCTTTTAACTTCATGGCTGCAGCTGCCATCTGCACTGACCTTTGAGCCCGAGAATATAACATTAGTGGCTGGCACTTAAACAATATTGTGTTTCAGAAGTACATTTTTCCTGTTGGTCTAAGCTACATTTAATGAATGAGCAGGTTTTGATATCATCTAATTAGAAAGGGCTTTATTGGACCTCTCTTACTAAACATAAACTTGAAAAAAAATTGATATGGGCTCAGGGCTTAGGGGAAGAAAGCCATCAGTGATATGAAAGCCTCACAATAACTAAGCTATAAGAAAACATTATTTTATTTGCTTTCTTGGACACATAAGCCTTTTAGTTAAACATTCAGGCGTAATTAAGGCAAGAAAGGGATGGAGTAATTTACCGAAATGTTTAGAGGAAAGATATTTTGGGGTATTCAGTCTGTAGTCTGACAACAAGTGTTAAGATATATCACATCTGACAAATTTTTGAAGTGGCTTGCTGAAGGTCTCCTAGAGAGGTAGTATGGTCTGGTAAAAGGAGCAATGGATTAGAATGAGAGGTCCTGGATTTGAATGCTAGCTCTGTCTCTTGATATCTTTATAACCTAGGGAAGACTCATTTGACTTTGCTGAAATTAAGGCTCCTAATCTTTAAAATTAGGGTGTTGGACTCTATGACTTCCATCTCAAAATATAAGGTCCTATGTTTACCCAAAAGATAGAGGAAGCAATGAAGGAAACTTCTACATTGGACCTATTCTAAACAACAAGGAAATGGTTGGTAAAATGCAAATGACCTTGACAGAAAGTGACCATCATAATATAATTTTTAACAGGCAATAATTTACAGGAATATTTGGCATATTCAGAAATATTCCCTAGACTTTAGGAAGGCAGAGTTTATAAAGTCCAGGTGAAAAAACAACACTTTTAATTCATGGCTAGGAGCTCTAAAAATAAAGGTTCTAAAGATAGAGAGGTGGGTTCAGAAACCAAGTCAAGGTGCTTATGGTAAATATTTTGTTGTCTGCCTGAAAGCATTTAAAATTGTTCTACCCCTTTCATTTTATTTCATGCATGAAGAATTTAAGGACCAGAGAGGTTATATGAATTTACCAAGATCTCATAGTAAGTTAGTGGCAAAAGTAAAATAAGAACCCAGGTCTTTTGGCTCCTAGCCTACTGTTTGTTTGGGTTTTGTTTTGTTTTGTTTTCACTATTACACAAGCAGCAGTATAAGAGGTATGATTTGGGAATGTGGAATGAGTAAATGTCAAAAACAGAGAAAACATTTTGAAAAGTCAACGTATTTAATTGTAGACTACATGGGCTCAGGTCTTGGCTCTGATATTTGCTTGTTATTTGACTGTGGGACACGGGGGACAGTCAAAGAAAATGCCTGTAGTCAAGAGATGGAGTGTCTTATTCATGGAACAGAAAAGAGATTGGTATCACTGGATCAAAGAGTACATAATGGTGAATAAAGCATAAGAAGATTGAAAAGGCGTGTGTGTGTGTGTGTGTGTGTGTGTGTGTGTGTGTGTGTGTGTGTGTACACCCTAGGTTATAAAGGCCTTCGAACGCCAAATAGAGGATTTCGTATTGGATCCTAGAGGCAATATAGAACCACTAGAGTTTAATGAGTAGGACCTGTACTTGGACATGATTGGCCCTGTGTGTTAGGAAAATCGCTTCATTGGCTGAATAGAAGATGGAATGGAGTGGGGTGGGATAGACTTGAGGGCAGGTAGACCTCCCAGCAGGTTCACGTAACACTCCCAAGCATAAGAAGATGAGGGCCTACACCAGGCTGATGTCAATATAAGAGGAGAGAAGGGAGAGTATTTGAGAGACAATGTTACAAAGATAAAAACAACAGAGCTTCATAACAGATTGTCTATAGGTGTGAGAGATATCGAGGATTTGAAGACATTTAAGTTTCAAGATAATGGAGTTAATACTTAGACTTCCTTCTTCACAGGTTGTAGTCAGGAAAGCATTTTATAGGCCATGAAACTTTATGAAATAAAAATGGCTATTATTAATAGTCTATTTTTTTTCTCTACTTCCAAAACCATAGGATCATCATAGATCTAGAGATGGAAAGAGCCTGATAGGTCATCTAGTCCAGTCTCCTCATTTTACAGATGAGGAAATTGAGTCTTAAAGAGGTTAAGTGAATATCCTGAGATGGCACGGGGGTTTAAGTAAAAGAGCTGCTTTTCAGACTCAGATCAGAACTCCACGTTCAGCACTTCAGGATCAACCTTCTTTCTACTGCTTCCCTTCTTAGGCTGGATGGCCACTCCAGGCTTTGTAATAAATGAGATTACTAAAGAAGCATTTCCCTCCCAGAACCATAGATATCCCTTAGATATCTATATTCATTTGTGAATATTCATTGTCCATCATCTGTTACAATCATTACATTTAGGGACCTTCAAACACATACACACATCTTCAATAGAGTGAGGAGAGATTTCTAATTAAGAGAAGAACTTGCCTTTTGAATATAGGGTCCCAAGGGCTGGCTACATGAAGTTTCTGGAAAAAAGTTTTAACCTTTCCTTTTTTTAGAAGATGAAACTACTATTTAAACTGCCCCAGTCTTAAAAGCAGTACAAAGGCTGGGCTCATGTGAGCTAGACCTCTTGGCCCTCAAGAGTAGTCCATAATCTTATTTTCTCTGTAAACTTTAAATGTAATGGTCAAAATGACTAGTTTACATGTGCTCAAAATAGCACTAAATGTATATGTAAAAGTACTTCTCTCCTGAATAAAGTAGGCTGGCCTTCATAAATAAGGCATTATGCTTTGACTTCTGTGTATACATGCCACATTGACTCTTCCTCAGACATTTTAGGATAATAACTTCTGTTCCTCAGACCTCATCTCACATGAGAATTGGCCTTTTGCAAGCTCTTTGATCATTTCTCTCCTCTGCCCTTCATGGGGGGCTCAGGCTAAAAGGGTTTTTTCACAAATGAATTACCGTCCGCTCAACCTTTCCTTCTCTGCTTCATGTTAAGCCTCTTTTCATTATTCAAACACTCTGATATTTGTAGCTATAGAAAGACATCCTGTGGCTGGCAGGGAGGCTAAAGAAAATAGGAAAGGAAGGTTCATGCAGGAGACTTTCTCTCTCCATCAAGTGCAAGTGTCTTGAGTAATGGAGTTCTTTTATCTAGGAGATGAAGACTTGAAAAAAGCCACTTAGGATAGTTGCAGATTCCAAAAGCGAACTCTTGTTTCAAGACAACTTGGCTGGGTCAACCAAATGTCTCTGGTGAGGCCACTTGCTGATAGGATGCTTTCAAGTCTCAGGGGCACGCAAGGGAATGAGTGATGATTGAAGGCCTATTTGTCCAGACCTTAAACTCAAACCAAAGATGGAAGATCTTTTGCATAGTTTTATGCATCCCAGAGCACCTTTCCTGCACACACATCCCAAATAGTTTATAAGGAACAACAGCAAAATGAGAATCTCTGCTCCTGAGGTGGACTGAAAGAGAACCACATGAAGGTTTGGCAGTAAGAATTGTACAGCATATTGTAATTGTTTAATAGCAGGACAGTAGAGATGCTATGATTGCACTGGAAATTGACAAGATGGAATTTGGAATGGATTTGCAGAATTTTTCCCATGTTTAATGTGAAATAAACAAATCTAAACAACGCTATAGGACTGAAAATCATAAAATACCTGCATAACATTGTCCCAGACAACATAAAATTTTAATAATGTTACTAATGCATTACAACTAAAGTCCACCATGTTGTATAACCTCTCTATACTGTCATTACAGTGACTGTTTGAAGCACAAATCAGACAATTTTGGGGAACACGACCAGATCTAATTCTCTAAGTCTAAGGAATTTCCTAGAGGTGGGAAGTCAATCAGATTCCTATTTGTGCACCATTATGACAACCTATAAAGTATATTACAAATTGGTCTAAGCATACTGTAATTTATCTACATAGACAATGACAAAGGGATTTATTTTGGGTAGATGAGGATTTCACTATAACAGAATTGTGCAGTGTGATTTGATAATGGGAGGCCTAACACCTGGTTGGATACATGCATTCTGCCTGACCTTTAGCCTGGAGGCAGTATGTCATGTAAAAGAAAATGCTTATATGAAAGAAAACAAATAGTATATATCAAAAATGAGATAAACTAGAGACCTCATCTCTTTCAGAAATAGACAGGCATCCTCAAGGGCAGTGGGATGTGTAGCATAAGGGAGAAAGTGGTTATAGTATCTTCTACTGTCAAAATGGTATCATGTTCTGTCATGAGGCCCAGATGTGCTGCAGGCAGTCTCTACAGATGCTGGAGAGTGATTGTCAAATTAAAAATTTTCAATGTGAGCATTTATTCCTTGGAAACAGGTAAATGTCAGAATGGGCAACTACGCCAATGGGATGCACCTCTGTGTACTAGCTGTAACCTTATAGATTTCTGCCTGAGTCTCAGACTCTAAGCATCAGTCCTAGATGCAAACTTAATTATAACCTATTTAGTTAATGTTTGAATATGGAAGGACATAGAAACTCCTTGAACTTTCTTTAACATGGAGGGATTGTAATTTGTATTGGGGGAGGCAGAATGACATAACAAATCCCTGAAATGGCTAAATAGTGAATGCTGAGAACATTCCAATAATCCTCACAGGTTTTTTTTCTGCTCCATCCAAACTGTTTCATCTGGTTTGCATTGATTCAGATTCCTCCCCCCCCCTTTATTTTTTACTATTCTTATATGTTTTAGTTGCAATTCAGGAAGGTCAATTTATAATAAACTTTAATAAATAAATAAATGATGGCTATCAGAAAACACTAAAGAAATGAACAGTGGTGAGTGTTATTAAAGATAATCTGCCCTCAGAGAACTCTCAGTCCTTCTTAGGTAAAATCAAACTAAGGCTTCTTTTTTTTACATTTTAATTATGGATATTTATGAAGGTGTTATAGCTCATACAGTTGGTATTAAACATCCCCTAAAGTCTGCAATGCATTGTCCTCACTGGAACATACGAGGTCCAGGAAGAAGTAGGCTCAAGCTCAGAGAGTATATACGGCAAAGGATTAACTCAGAGTTCCTGGAAGTCATGTTGATAGACTAAAGATGTCCCCCTTCTATCATATAGTGTTAGCTTTTCTGCTGGGCTCTTCATGATAGAGCCTATAATCTGCTTTCCTTATCAGATCCAGTCTGTCCTTGGATCCTCATGTAGGTAGGCACTGCTATCAGATGTTCCAGGGATGCTGTGGGGACACCAAGAAGAAAGTTCAAATCCAGGAGTCCAAGTGGGCTTTGTCCATTGATCACTGCTAGAGGACAAATGGGAAATCCTACAGATGGCCTCCAAAATTCATGAAAGCCTTTTCATGCTTGTCTTGATTCTTGTATTTGAAATTCAAATTTTCTATTCAGTTCTGGCCTTTTCATCAAGAAAGCTTGAAAGTCATCTGTTTGATTGAAAATCCATATTTTGCCTTGGAGTATTATACTCAGTTTTGCTAGGTAGGTGATTCTTGGTTTTAATTCTGGCTCCTTTGACCTCTGGGAATATCATATTCCAAGCCTTTCGATCCCTTAATGTAGAAGCTGCTAGATCTTGTGTTATCCTGATTGTACTTCCACAGTACTCAAATTGTTTCTTTCTGGCTGCTTGCAGTATTTTCTCTTTGACCTGGGAATTCTGGAATTTAGTGACAATATTCCTAGGAGTTTTCTTTTGGGGATCTTTTTCAAGAGGCAATGGGTGGATTCTTTCAATTTCTATTTTACCTTCTGGTTCTAGAATGTCAGGGCAGTTTTCCTTGATAATTTCTTGAAAGATGATGTCTAGGCTCTTTTTTTGACCACAGCTTTCAGGTAGTCCAATAATTTTTAAATTATCCCTCCTGGACCTATTTTCTAGGTCAGTGGTTTTTCCAATGAGATATTTCACATTGTCTTCCATTTTTTTCATTCTTTTGGTTCTGTTTTATAATTTCTTGATTTCCCATAAAGTCACTAGCTTCCACTTGCTCTAATCTAATTTTTAAGGTGGTATTTTCTTCACCGGTTTTTTGGACCTCCTTTTCTACTTGGCTAATTCTGCCTTTCAAGGCATTCTTCTCCTCATTGGCTTTTTGGAGCTCATTTGCCATTTGGGTTAGTCTATTTTTAAGATGTTACTTTCTTCAGTATTTTTGGGGTCTCTTTTGGCAAGTCATTGACTTGTTTTTCATGATTTTCTTGCATTGCTCTCATTTTTCTTCCCAATTTTTCCTCTACTTCTCTTACTTGCTTTTCCAAATCCTTTTTGAGCTCTTCTGTGGCCTGAGACCAATTCCTATTTTTCTTGGAGGCTTTTGATGTAGGCTCTTTGACTTTGTTGACTTCTTCTGGCTGTATGTTTTAATCTTCTTTGTCACCAAAAATATTCTATAGTCTGAGTTCTTTTATGCTGCTTGTTTATGTTCCCAGCCAACTACTTGACTCTTGAGCTTTTTGTCAGGGTATGACTGCTTTAAGAGTAATGAGTACTGTGTCTAAAACTTTAGGGGCCTTGCCCTGCTGTTTTCATGGCTATTTCAACTCTAGAGTCATCGCAAGCTCTGCCATAGCAGCTCTCCTCCTCCCCCAAGAACTGCCAACCAGGACCTTGACCCAGATCCAAGCAGTGCAAAGCAAGAGAACCCCGTCTCTGTGCCAGCAAAGCAATCCCTGCACTCATGCTCTGATCCTCCACTTGATTTCTTCCACCATAAGGACAAGGGACTTCAGAAACAGCTGATTCTGGAGCTTTGGAAGCAGCTGCAGGCTGCACCACTTCCTTACCCCCAGGGCTGCAGGCCAGACTGCCCACTTCTCTCACCCAAATCCAGCAGTTTTCCCACTAACCTGCTTTGTTGTCTTTGGCATTTGTGGTTTGAGAAGTCTGATAACTGCCACAACTGATTCAGGGCCCTAAGGCCCTGACTCCTGCTCCACCTGACTCCTGGTCTGGTCAATCCTGGTGCAGCCCCACACTGGGCTGTGCTCTGCTTCCAGTATGGTCCTGTAGATCCTTCCCAGTGACCATCCAGGCCATCTTGGGCTGGAAACCTGTTTCCCTCTGTTATTTCATGGGTTCTGTAGCTCTAGAATTTGTTCAGAGCCATTTTTACAGGTGTTTGGAGGGATTTGGGGGACAGCTTAAGGGAGTCCCTGTTTTCCAGCTGCCACCTTGGCTCTGCCCTGCAAACTAAGGCTTCTAATAAATATTGGTCTTTGGGGCATGTGATGAAGTGGACTGGGATGTCAAGTGAATTGTCCAAGCTTATACTTAGAAAAGCAATCAAAAGAATCAGGATTCCATGGCTTATTCATTAAACCTGACAACAATTTAAAGAAAAATTCAGTCAATATTGCTGGATTTGGTGTAATTTAGAACAGATAGTAATAATAAGAGCCAGCATTTATAGAGTTCCTTAAGGTTTGCAAAGTGCTTTATAACTATTATGTCATTTTATCCTCACAACAATCTTGGGAGGCATTATTCTCATTTTACAGATGAGGAAACTGAGGCAGACAGAAATTAAGTGCCAGCTAGTAAATGTCTGAGAAAGGATTTGCACTGAGGTCTAGTCACTATGCCACCTAGATGCCTCTGTGCCTATTTTATTGAAATAAGAATTTTAACAAATCTTTATTCCTTTTTTTCTTGAGAATTTTTTGAGCTATTTCCATTTTGTGGTGTGTGGGGGGGTGGGGGTGGGTGGGTGTTTGCGTAGGTGTGTGTGAAAGAGAGACAGAGAGAGAGAGAGAGACAGAGAAAGAGAGAAAGAGAGAGAGAGGTAGTAGGGAGCAAAAGAGAGACAGAGACAGAAACAGAGAGATAGATAGACAGAGAGAGACAGAGAGATACAGAGAGATAGAAACAGAAATAGACAGAAAGCTACAAGGAATAAGAAATCAATGGGGAAAGTGGATACTGTCCTTGTCATTCTCTTACATCAGTCTCCTGAATATTATACCTCATCTGGAAGTCTATGCCTATGAGAATGACTTTAATAGACCTGAAATATTAGGCTTTATACATCACAGTCCCATCAAATGCAGGCTGTATGTGTTTTAAATTCCACATGTTCTTTTAAATTACTCGCTTATTTAGCTGCACCATGTCCACTTTCCAGTATGGTTCTTAATTATTTAAAGGAATGATTTTAGAGATATATTCCCAGAACCCTAGCATTTAAGTACAAAATAATAAATGCCTTATATAGAGCTTCCAGTATCTATACAGCCAAAAATGAAATAGAGGTGTGGGAATTATTGAATAACTAAATCAAAGCAGACAACCATGTGGAATCATTTAATCCAATACATCCACTTTGGGAACTGAAAGAAATCTGATTTGATTATCTATTTGGACTAAATGAATTTGATCACTGACACCCTTCTTCCTCTTCTTTTGGGTTGTAGAGCTACACTCTCCAGGAAGGAAGCTAAATCACAAAAATAAGATCAGAAATGATCTGGTGCTTTGGTAGAAGCATTATTTCATTATTATGGGCATTTTTTTTTCAACAGTTTGCCACATGACCTCTATAACTTCCTGTCCTGGGTGATTGTCATCCATATTTTTCTCAAGTTCCTCCATATAGGTTCTATTTTGCTTGCTGGATAACTTTCACTTGTTATTTTAGTATGTTAGCATTAAAAGTATATTATTCAAGTTATCTATCTAGCATCTTATTCTCATAGCATAAATAATGTATGTATGTTTCTGACCATATATGTCCACAGTCACACCTATTATGTCATTTCTCATTCATGCTATGTAACATGTCGTATCTTACTTATAGTCACCATATACCTTTTGAGTTATTTGAGAACTTAATTCTTTAGAAGTCACAGTCTTCCATGATTTGTGGTCATGTCATTTTAGCAGGAGATTATTGGTATTTTAAAGATGGGATTTGTGAAATAACAGTCTGAGACAATTTAAAGCTTTGGGCAATTTCCCACATATTATCTTGCTTATTTCTCTCTACAGTACTAAGCATATACCAAATGTATACCAGTACATAATTGGGACAAAAGCAGAGCGCAATATTAGAGGCTGGAATTTGTTAAGCACCTATTATATGCCAAGTATTGTACTAAGTACTGAGGCAAAAAAGAAAGTAAAAAAAACACCAGTTCCTTTTCTCCAGAAGCTCACAGTCTAGTGGGGGAGACAAAATTCGAAAAGCCTAAATACACACAAGATGTACACGGATTAATTTGGGAGTAATCTGAAAGGGAAGGCAATAAGATTACATTGGAAAGGAATGGAGAAGATGAGACATTATTACAGACTTGGAGAAAACCAAGGAAGCTAGGGGTTAGCAGTCCCAAGCATGGGCAGAGGCACTGAGTGAAAATGTTCAGAGTCAGAAGATTGAGTATCACTTTTAAATAATAGCAAGGAGGCCAGTGTCATTGGATCACAGAGTATATGGAGGATAGTATGCTATGAAAAAGACTGGAAAGGGAGGAAGTGTGAGTTTATGAAGGGCATTGAAAACCAAGTGGATTTTTTAAACTTTAATCTTGGAGATAACAATGAGCCACTGGAACTTACAGAAAGGGGAATAGTATGTTCTGCTTGTTTTAGGAAGATCAAGTTGAAAGTTGAATGGAGGATAGGCTGGAGTGGGGAACGAGGGTGGTAGAGGCAGAGTCTAGAATGGGGTGATTGGAGACAAGGAGAAACCTAACTCTACTAATCCAGTGTCAGGGGAATAATAGAAAATGTAACTAGCGCTGGAAAGAATAACTAATGAAGCTGTGACATCAGTAGGGAGCCAGGTTTCAGTAAGTACAAAAAGATAGAGAGAGAGAGAAAGGAAAAAAGTTTAAGATATAATACAATTTCTTGCCTACGTGTGCCATTCCAGAGAGCACAGTGGAGGGGTTGGGTAGTTTTAGAGAAGAAGGTTGGGAGTAGAGTCTAAAGGTAGTATTGTCCTGATGTTGCTGAAATTATAAACACTTTTCAAGATTTATTAATAATGTGAGAGCAAAATAAAAAAATAAAATAAAATAAAAAAAGAATAATGTGAGAGCAAAGTTTTTTCTTAAATATTCATAGTAAAATCTTGTTGAATCTTAGAGCCTGATCAGTAAAACATATATGCTGCCCCATTTCCCCTTAACAACATTATTAAGAAAGTGAGATAATAACTTTAAAACTGATTTGGTCTTTTCAGAAAAATGATGTCTAAATAAGTGTAGGGGAGTTTGATGCTAACCATATATATATATATATATAATAAAGGTAGGAATGTAGCTAGACAAAAGGAAATTAATATCTTTGACCCTTGGATTTAGCATTTGTTCCTGTGCTTATTTCTTTCCTATTCATTTACATATGTTGGGGGTGGGGAAGAATTTTCTCCTGGGAAAAATACTTGGGGACCTAGAGAGATCTTGGCAGTTTTTTCAAAGAGAATTCTCTACAATGAGGCTGAATACAGGTTAGCAGTTGGATATTATAAAGTGATCCACAAGGAGTTTCTAACTCTAAGTCAGGATGATATTTAGATTCTAACCTTGACTTCAGTGAGGAAGAGGAGGAAGTTAAAAATAGATTGAAGACTGAAAGAAAGCATTACCTATCTGTACCTCTTCTGATTCCCGGAAGAAGAATTTCCTTTTGGAGAGAAAGCATTCATTGGGAAATCTCACTGAGGAGCATCGAGCAAGGCACTAACTAGAAGCATCTGTCTTTTCTCAGAGCCTAGAAATGAAACAGGTAATTCTTCTCTAAAGGGAAATTTTTCCAATGATTTTTTTTTGGTCCAAGCCCCATACCCACTGTGAATCACAGAACCATAGGATTACAGAGACACAGCTAGAAGGGACCTTAAAAATGCCTTATTCCAATCCTTCTCTTCATTATTTTACAGATAAGGAAACTGAGGGTTTCCTACAGAGTTTAAGTGAGTTGCCTAAGGTCACAGAAGTAATCAGGTCATAGAGCTCAAATTTGAGCCTAGGTCTTTTGATTTCAAATGTAGTGTTCTTTCTATATGAACCTTTGCTTTTAATGAACTTTTCATAACCTATCATGAATGCAGAATAATCATTCTCCCTATGGAGAGTTGAGTTAAGTTGTAAAGAATCTAGATTCCATTTTAAATATATGCTGCAATTTTGTACAAGAACTTACCATGGATCATATAAAAGGGAGCCTATGAGTTCCTGACTCTGAACCCAAGAAATTCTATATGAAAAGGAAGGTACAGCAATATAAACCTATATTCCTGCAAAATTAGATGAGCTTAATTGACTCATTTAATGAAGAATTCATGGCTTGTCATGAATAGCAAAAACCATCTACCTTAGACGTATCTGGGACCACTTAAGTCTGAGTTACTTAACCTTTGCCCTCTCTACCCTACCATTCTATTCTTTCATTACTCCCTCCCTCACAAATATTATGGTTTGTTTTTCACCTTATTAAGTACTATTACAACTCATGCCAATAGTATATTAGGTTTTGAGTACCAAGGTGGTAAGAATCCAAATGTGGTAATTCTGGTGGTTCTTTAGATCAGAACAAAAATCAATCATTCAACAAGAGTTTAAGTATGTGCCAGACTTTGAACTAAACTTTAGAAATACAAAGGAAAATTAAAAATAGTCACTACCCTTAAGGATCTTACATTCCAGTGGAGGATAAATACATACATAAATTGGCACATATAAGATAAATACTGAAAAATAGCCTTAGAGATGAAGGCATTAGTTGCTGAGCACATTAATTCATTTCATGTCTGCTTACTGTTTTCTTTTCCCTTAAGTTTCACTTACGATGCTCTTGCAGTAAGCTAGCTTTCTTTTTGTCTTTTTTTTAAACAAATGTGGGTTTGTGAGGTGATGATGCTCATAGTCTTTTGCATTTACTTTTCATAATGTTTTGAATAAATTTGTTTTGATTTCATGGCTGTTCTTTGTATTTGGGAGTATTAATTGTTTGGTAATTTTTGGACTCTTGGCATTTTCTGTTTTGCATCAGTTAAACTTCTCTGGGAAAAAGTGATAAAGACTATGTTTCAGCTTTTGTCTATTTCCCATTTATAATGCAGAAGTTTATAAAAGAAGTTAAATTGAAATTGTGACAATTATATAGAATTTCTTATCCTCATATTCATCCTTCTAATTTGATGTTTGTTTTGATCTTTGTTCTAATCAGTCAGTGATTTTGGCTATATATAGAGAGAGGACCACTACATCTTTAATTTGCTTTTTTCTTTACCCCATCAACCTCTCCATAGCCTTTGACAATGGTGATTATTCTTTCCTCTGTGATCATCTCCTCTCTGTTTTCAGGGCACCAGTCTCTTGTGTTTTTCTTCCTACCTATCTGACCACTCCTTCTCTGTATTTTTTGTTGGATTCTCCTCCAGAGCTCTAAAAATACATGTTCATAGGGTTCTATCTTGGACTCATTAATTTGATGGTGTTGAATTTAAGCTCAGAGGCAAGGTGGCTACAATCTTGGTGGCAGTGGAGGACTGTTTTCATGACAAAAATCTGGATAAAAATTGAGAATTTCAGTCAATTCTTGAAGTTTTTCCATCGTATATGTCAAACAATATATTTTGTTTAACTTAATTTTTCATTTGTCATCTGGATGTTTGGCATTGAATCAAGTCTTGCTCCGAGAGATCTTAAAGAGTAGGTTTACTTAGTGTGCTGTTTCCCATCTCCTTCTTAGTCATGCACTTCAGTCTTGAAAAATTCTGCCCTCAACATCTCAGCATGGGTGACATGTTAGAGGGAAAAGAGTGTTATAAGTTCCTTCTGCAACTTTCATCAAAAAGCCCCCTTGCGCAGTCAGAACATAGCAGACTGGCTTTACAGAGAATTTCTGCATTTTTGCAGTTCACATTATAGTGAATTCTGCTTTGATCTAGTTCTAAGTGATCTAGGAAACTATATAGAGAAACTATAGGAAACTATATATAAAAACTATATAAAATATATACTGCATTTCCCCATGTATAAGAAGCACCTTAATATTGGGGCCCGATATTTAAAAAAATGTATTACATAAAGTTATTAAACTCAAGTTTTATTCATCTGCTCATAGCTTTCAGGCATCATTTGGGCAAGTCTGGTGCATATATACATGCTTAGTCCATTCCGTTTCATGAACCTGAAGCACCAATTGTGTCCTCCTTTGAAATCAGTAACTTCTTTTTCTTCAGCAATTCTTCTTGCCTCATGCTGAACCATCTTTGTGGACATAGGAATTCCAATTGTCCTTTGCTCTTCAATCCATATATTCAATTCCCTCTCTAAATCAGGCCATTTTGCTGACTTGCCTCTCATGGCCTTCTTCTTCCATGGCATTTTCAGTGGAGTTTCTTCTTCCTGTAGCCAGTCTTGGATTGTTTTCTCAGTCAGAAGAAGAGCAAACTTACGTTCAGCAGCATGATTTCCGTTCACTTTTGCAAACTGGATCACTTTTAACTTGAATTCAGCACTGTAAGAAAATCTTTTCTGAGTCATTTCTGGCCAGAACGTGGCAAAATGTAATCTAATATACCAGTAACAAATGCAAAACAATGAGCACAAAGACAAGAAGTGTGAAAAACTGGGGAATGCAAATAAAAAAATCTACAACCACTATATGAGACACACCCAGATTTCAGACACCAAATTTTTCAAAAAAGGGTACGTCTTATACATGGGGAAATAAGGTAGTTCTTTAATCTAGTTCTAAGTGATCTTAGAATTCATTGGTCAATTCACTAGCAAACTTTTCAATAGCAGCCAATGGTCAGATGAACTGTTTGGGCTTTAGCTTTGAACTAGAAGCAAGAACATTATTGTGGGGTGGGGGATAAGAAAACAGTGTGATGGAAGGTTTGTAGTAATTTGCAATCCAAGGTCTGTCATTTACACATGGAATGTCTGAACTCATTGTCATCAGTCAAATTAGTAAAAAAAAATTACTTTTATAAAACCAGATGATTTGTACTATATAGTCCATATTACTGGTTTGTGGACCAAATTTTTCTTTCTTTCATCAGGTCTATTGGCATCAAATAAGCCCAGCTTTGGTTATTGCTATGCACATAAATCTATTTCAAATTTGACTGATTTGACGTCTGATAAGCTAGTCTTTTCAATACGTGAAACATTGAAACTGGTTGTTTTGCTTTTTTTTATTTCACTTTGACAAGGCAAGTCTATCAAAATCAGGCAACTCTTTTTACCTGTCATTAATTTGGGAAGAAGGGAGATGTTGCTTTTAAGGGCCCAATTTTCTTCCCAAAGATTTCTTAAAGGTATACACAAATAGTTCCAGAGACAACTTTTCTGGTAGAAATAGATTAGATTTTATCAAGCAGTTTCACAATAATAATCTTGAAAGTATAATATATATAGTGTTACTGTTGTGGTTGTTCAGTGGTTTCAGTCACATCTGACTTTTCATGACTCCATTTGGCATTTTCTTGGCAAAGATACTGCAATGGTTTTCCATTTCCTTCTCCTGCTCATTTTACAGATGAGGAACCTGAGGCAAACGGAGTTAAGTGGCTTATCCAAAGTCACACATTTAGTTAGTGTCTGAAGCTGGATTTCAACTCAGGAAGATGAGTCTTCCTGATTCCAGGCCTGGCAATCTATTCACTGTGCCACCTAGCTACTCCCATAATATATAGTAAATAGTCAATATTGTGAAGCACCTATTATGTGCCAGGCACTGTGCTAAGTACTGAGGATATAAATAATGATAATGAAAAAACAAGAAAGATAATCCTTGCCCTCAAAGAAAGCATAATATAAGGAGGGAAGACAAAATACAAAAAGCTAACAAGGGAAGAGAGAAGGAGAAAATACCTAAACTGAAAAACATAAACATATGTGTATATTTAGTGGTCATAACATTTCCTCCTTTTGAAGAAGGCATAAAGAATTCATATCTAAAGTGTCAGGCATGTGTTAAAATATCACTCTAAATGGAATATTTTTAAAGGGATATCATTTAAATGTTTCAAAGAAATGTGCTTAATAAGACATGAAGTGAACACTCATCTCAAAAAAGGGATTTATCTCCAGCTGCTTTTAAAACAATTTGAAAATGTTCCAGTTTGGGACTTAAAAAAAAAGTATTTCTAATTTATTTGTAGATGTCATTTGTAGGACAACAGGTCATCCTAAGAAATGCAGTAATGTCCAGTTTAATCCTCCCCTAGGTGAAAGAGAGGAATTTAAAGAAGTAGGAAGTAGAATGAGAAATATATATATATATATACATATATGTATATATATATATTTAAAAAATGGAACATGAACGAAGCTTTAAAACTTCTCTTCTTCTTATTAGTAAAACTATGGTTTGTGAATATTCTCCAAGAATAAACACACTGGATGAAACTAAAAAGCATTATGCAATTCAATATCCCCTGAGAGTATTTCTCCTAACAACTTTGAGATGTTAAAACAATTCAGCCTGTGCTCTGATTTTTTAGACCTCACTCTTGCTAGAAAAAAAAGAATTCTCTGGGGGTATTCCATCTTCCACTTTTGTTGGAAATCAACAATCCCAGTTTGATATTGCATTCTTTTCTGTGCCTTAATAATAGGAGGTGGCACAGAAATCCACAAAATGTCAATCCCTTAAGCAGTTCTCAAATTATAGGCAATATTAATCAGTTTGTTGAATTAAATTTTTCTTCAAAATTATTATTTATTGTTAACATTTTTTTCTTTTTAAATTTTGAGTTCTGAATTGTCTCCTTCCTCTTCCCATTGTAAAAGCAAACAAAACAATGGCAATTATACTTAAGAAACCATTCAAAACATATTTCCATATTAACCATGTCACAAAAAATAAGAAAAAGAAAATAAAGCAAGCAAGAATATTACACTACAATTTGCACTTAGACTTTATCAGTGCCCTCTCCCTCTCTCTCTCTTTTTCTGGAGGCTGTGTTTCAACAATCTGGCTAGCAGCTGCTGTGGGGGTGTAAACAACCAGGTCACAGAATGCTGCAAAAGCCTAGGTTCTTTTGATCTACTTTACTAAGGAAAGCAACATTAAGGGGTTAACAAGCTTACTTTAATTCAGCATACAAATACCATACACTTAGTTCGGGGGGAAAGCCAGCACCCTGAACTTCAGAGCAAATACAAACAAATTACAAACATCGACAGACAGGCCAAATACAATTCATAGTTACCAACATCTAAGTTCAGCCTGGGAGCCCATAATGAGGGCTGGCCCAGAGTCACTCTTGCCACCACTGCCGTGGTTCAGAGCTCCAAAAAAAAAAGAAAGCCAACCCTTGGTTTTATATCTTTATCAGGGTCAAGGGTGAGTCACACATGACTCACCCACATGACCTAAAATTGTCACAAAGATGTGATTTAAACCCACGTGATCTAAAAGCCTCTGATGTCACAAACATGTCACTCAAACCCATGTAAACTAGCCTTTCGTTGAGGCAAGGAGGTCATCAAGGGTTCGTAATTTATTCAAGGACATAAAGGCCAAACTCTTCAAATACACTTGGTGAAACTAAGTGCTAAGAGCCCATTTTGAATGCCAGCACAGGCTGAAGGTAGACAGCATTTTTTCACCATCGGTCCTTTGAAAGTGTCTTGGATCATTGTATTGACGAGAGTAATCAAATCTTTCAGTTGATAATTGTCACAGCCTTGCTTTTCCTGTGTTTAATGATCTCTCAGTTCTCACTTCACTGCATTGGTTCATATAAGTCTTGTCATGTTTTTTTCCTGAAACAACTCCTTCATCATTTCTTATAGCACAATAATTTCTTCACAATCATATACTCTAACTTGTTCAGCCATTCCCCAATTGATGAGCAGCATCCTCTCAATTTCCAATTCTTGGCCACCACAAAAAGAGCTGCTATATTTTTGTACATATAGATACTTTTCCTTTTTTGGCTTTCTTTGGGGTACAGACCTAGTAGTGGCATTGCTGGGTTGAAGGGTATGCACAGTTTTATAACCCTTTGGGCACAGTTCCAAATTTTTCTACAGAATGGTTGGACCAGTTCACCACTCCACCAATGGTTTTTTTTTTTTTTTTGAGATTTATTTAAAGACCTTTATTAACAGGTGCTTGCAGTTTGTGGATTTTTGAAAAAATCAGGTGTACTTTTTATACAAATTAAAAATGAGGTTCTTAAAAATCTCAACTTGACCAGATATGAAACAATTTAAAAACCTTTAAAGGTGTATTGAGAAAACCAGGCTTTTTAAAAAACATGTTTGTCATTCCCAAAAAGAGACTTCT
>CM053622.1:653759754-653776779 GCA_028646595.1 Phalanger gymnotis | reverse complement strand
TAACAGGTGCTTGCAGTTTGTGGATTTTTGAAAAAATCAGGTGTACTTTTTATACAAATTAAAAATGAGGTTCTTAAAAATCTCAACTTGACCAGATATGAAACAATTTAAAAACCTTTAAAGGTGTATTGAGAAAACCAGGCTTTTTAAAAAACATGTTTGTCATTCCCAAAAAGAGACTTCTTTAGGTAAAAATAATAAAACCCCATGCCGCATAGATAATGCAGAGAGTTCTAGTTATCTGGTCAACAGCAAAAAGCAAGCACTTAGGTCTTCCGTT
Source organism: Phalanger gymnotis (assembly GCA_028646595.1). Taxonomy (NCBI): domain Eukaryota; kingdom Metazoa; phylum Chordata; class Mammalia; order Diprotodontia; family Phalangeridae; genus Phalanger; species Phalanger gymnotis. Next base: position 653,776,499 of record CM053622.1, on the reverse strand, counting down.
CCAAATGTTTTGTTCATTTCTTATTATTGCTGGAGTTTCATATTCTTTCTTCTTGTATGATGACCGGATGATGGTAGAGATGGTAGGCCCGCATTTACTCAGCCCCGCCCTGCTCAGCCTCGGGAGCAGACGTATTCTCAGCTGGTGGTTCGGCTGCTTTTGTCTCTTTGCCATCTTGTGGTTTAGGGTTCTCTGGGCGTCTGCGTCGGTAATTGAAGTTACGGCGGTACCGACGTTGAGGTGGCTGCTGACCCTGGGTCTCATCTCCTTGGTTCTCTTTGTCTTCTTCATTACCTTCCTCTCTAGGCTGTCTTTGACGAGGAGGGTCCCTGCGGAATCGTGGTCTATAACCCCGATACATATTCTGTCTCACTGGTCTACCTTGTTCTCCTGCACCCTGGTTGTCAGCACCCTCCATTACTTCTCCCTGCACAGGAGGGTTGGAATACTGTGGTTGACGCCCATAGGGTCTCCGCATGTAGTAAGGTGGGAACCGCCGCCTGCGGTAGGGACAGCGTTGTTGGGGCTGGCCTTCTGGAGCACTCGTTCTTTTCCCCACTCTCACTATTCTGGTAATTCTGCTGGTAGTTCCGTGGAGGACCCCTACGACGTGGATAACGTCTGTAATGGTTACGGTCGGCTGCATATTTACTGCCTTGAACTGGAACACCACCAGGGCCGGTAACATTAGCTGCCTCCGCACCCTTTTCTCCTTCAACAACATCAAACTCCACAGTCTCTCCATCTCCTACACTGCGAAGGTACTTCCTGGGGTTATTCTTCTTTATGGCAGTCTGGTGTACAAATACATCTTCCTTGGTGTCATTCCTGTTGATGAAACCATAGCCGTTTCTTACATTGAACCATTTTACTGTTCCCAAAACCTTCGTTGCGATGACCTTCTTGTCCCCGCTGGCGGGCGCCGCCGATGTGAGGCCGCCGGGACCGCCGCTCCCTCCGCCGCTGCCGGTAATGCCGGGCTTGGTATCGGCGGTGTTGAGGGCGGGGGCGGCGGGCGGCTGCTGGGTCTCGGCCTCGCTGCTCATTGTTGCGGTGACGGTGACTGGGGCCTGCTGCGGCAGCGGCGGCTCCTCCCGGGGTGTGAAGGTGACTAGGCCGGCGGCGGCGGTGGGGCTGCTCTCAGGGCTCTCTGGGGTCCGCTCTCCGCTCCCGCTACCGATCGAACTTCCACCAGTGGTTTTGATTGTACCTAGTTTTTCTTCTATCCTCCAGCATTTTTCATTTTTGATAGGTATGAAGTGGTATCTCAGAATTGTTTTAATTTGCCTTTCTCTAAATAGTGATTTAAACATTTTTTTCATATGACTATAGATAATTTTGAGTTGTCCTTCTGAAAACTGACTTTATAGCCATTGACTTTTTTTTTTTATTGGGAATAGCTTTTATTTTTCTGCATTTAACTCAGTTCCCTATATATCTGAGAAGTGAGAGATTACTACCCCTGCCTTTTTAACTTTTGGTGAAGCATAATAGATTCTGCTACAACTTTTTATTTTAACTCCCTGAGTGTCTTTCCATTTCAAGTGTGTCTTTTGTACACAGCACATTGTTGGATTCTGCTTTCTAATTCATTCTGATATTTATGGGTGAGCTCATCCCATTCATATTCACAATTCTGATTCCTAACAGTATATTTCCCTTCATCTTATTTTTCTTTTGTTTATCTTTTTCTTACTCTTTTTATCCTATCTTTCCTCAAAAGTTTGTTTTGGTTCTGATCACTGAATCCCTTAATCTGCCCTCCCTTTTATCATTTCCCTTAACCCATTTCTCTTACCCCGTTTCCCCTATTACCTCCCTATTGGGTAAGATAGATTTTTATACCCAATTGAATGTGTATGTATATTCTTCTTTTGTTGAACCAATTCTAATGAGAGTGAGATTCAAGTATTGTCTCCACTCTCCTTATTTTTCCCTCCATTATAAAAACTTTTCCTTGTGTGCCTCTCTTATGCGAGGATATTTTCCCCATTCTACCGCTCCCTTCCCCCTTCTTCCATTGCATTCCTCTTTCTGATGGCTTTATTGTTTTTGAGATCATCTCAACATAATCAACTCAAACTCAAGCTCTCTATGTAGACTCCTCCTAATTTCCCCAATAATTCTAAAGTTCATAGGAATTATAAATATTATCTTCTTATATAGGAATATAAACAGTTTAAAATTGTTGAATTCCTTGTGCTTTCTCATATATTCTCACTTTCTCATTTTTGTGCTTCTCTTGAGACTTCTGCTTGAATTTTAGATTTTTTTTATTCTGCTTTGGTCTTTCTGGAAGTCTTCTATTCCATTAGATATCCACTTTTCTCCAAAGAATTATGATCAGTTTTGCTCGGTAGGTGTCTCTTGGTTGTACTTCTGGCTTTTTTGCCCTCTGGAATATCATATTTCAAGCCCTCTGCTCCTTTACCATGGAATCAGCTAAATCTTGTGTGGTCCTATGTCTCTACAATATTTGAATTGTTTCTTTGGCTGCTTGCAATATTTTCTCCTTGACCTGGGAACTCTGGAATAATATTCTTGGGAGTTTTCATTTTGAAATCTCTTTTGGGAGGTAATCAGTGGATTCTTTTAATTTTTATTTGATCCTCTGGATCTAAGATATTGGGGTGGTTTTCCTTTATAGTTTCTTGAAATAAGATACGTAGGCTTTTTTAAATTATGGTTTTCAGGTAGTCCAATAATTCTTAAATTGTTTCTCTTTGATATATTTTCCAGGTCAGTGTTTTGTTTTGTTTTGGTGAGATATTTCACATGGTCTTCTATTTTTTCATTCTTTTTACTTTGTTTTGGTGTTTCTTGATTTTGCATGGAGTCATTAGTTTCTATCTGCCCAAATCCAAGTTGTAAAGAATTATTTTCTCCACTGAGCTTTTGTACCTCCTTTTCCATTTTACCTATGCTGCTTTCTAAGAAGTTCGTTTATTCAGGGAATTTTTGTGACTCTTTTACCATTTGGCCAATTCCTTTTGTTTAAAGGTGCTATATTCTTAATTATTTTTTGTGCCTCTTTTACCAAGCTGTTAATTCTCTTTTCATAACTCTCTTGCATCCCTCTCTTTCTTTTCCCCAATTTTGTCTCTTCCACTCTTATCTCTTTCTTTAACTCTTCCAAAAATTCTTTTTGGGTTTGGTTCCAACTAGCATTTTTCTTTGAGGCTTTGGTTGTAGGTGTTTGATATTGTTGTCTTCCCTTGAGTTTAAGTCTTTGTCTTTCCTGCCACTGTAGTCATTTTTTATGGTCAAATTCTCTTTTTTTTATTCTCTCATTTTCCCAGCCTATTTCTTAACTTTGAACTTTATGTTAGTCAGCCTCTGCTAACCTCAGGGTGTGGAGGGATTGTGTCAAACTTCAGGCTTTTTCATGCTATTGTTTTCAGACTTAGTTCTGCGGGCTGAAAGGTGGTGTGATCCAAGGAGAGGTGTGGTCATTGCTCTCCTGGTCTGTGCTCTGGTCTTTACCCAGGAAGGGTGTTTAGGGAGCACTAGCATCTCTGGTGTGAGGGCTTGCCAAGCCCTTTTCAGGGCTGCTTATCCACCTTTGGTGTCTATCTTCACCCAGTTCTGACCTGTGGCTTCAAGAAACTGTAGCATGAACAGAAGCTACTCCCTAGTAAAACCAGGTGAACAGAAAGGCTAAACCAGGTTGAGGGTAGCTAACAGGCCTCAAGCCCATTGGTGAGTTAGAGGGATATCTATCCCGAGGATATGAAGAATTCTCCCAAGGAATGGTTGCATGAGAACAATTTGATCCAATGGCCATGAAGATGGCTGAAGCAGGCACTGTGGAGTGCTTAGAGTTTGGTCATAGATCAAAGATGCCAACATCATCCACTGAATCACCAGTCATGTTGACTGGTTGACATGGTCCATCAATGGACATTGATGACTCTGGAAAAGAGAGTGAGACTGATAACTTTGTGAGTTTTGCCTTACTTAGATTTAATTCACATGCAAGTCAAGATATCACCCCATGATGTCACTGGGTTCTTTTGGAAATGAAGTACAAACATCAACTCAAGAAGGATGCTGTTCCTCTGCAGCCACTAGCACTCCTCTTGTCCTGGAAGTGTTACCAGGTGTCTTGCTTCTGTATCCACAAGAGCTAGTGCTCCTTTCTGCCTTGGAACTGTGACCAGGGTCCCTCATGACCCACCATAAGTACAGCTTTTGGTCCTGGAACTAAGACCCAGAATTGTATATGGGCAATAGATTTGCCAACCAGGGCCAGCTGCACCCAGTGCCAGCAAAAGGCCACCTGTAATCTCTTTCTGACCAATTGTCTGGTCTCTTTACTATTTTTGGCTGAGAGCTCTTGAAGCTGCTATTACCACTATTACAGCAGCCTCTGAAGCTCACAGTTGCTACTTGTGCTGACCTCCGGGTTGGCTCCTACCCTAGTGTCACTGATCTCTCCTTCTGACTTTTTAAGTTGTCTTAGACTGGAAAAATGTCTCACTCTGATCTCTTGTTGGTTCTGCTACTCAAAAATTTGATTTGAAAAGTTACTTTAACATTGTTTGGAGGGGAATGTTATAAGAGTTCAGCTCAATTCCTTCCTGTACTCCACCATCTTCACTGTACCCCTTGTTGAATTGAATATTTGAGAGCAGCTAGATAGTACAATGGATAAAATGTTAGACCTGGACTGAGGAAGACCTCGGTTCAATTAAGGCCTCACATATTTATTAGCTATATAACTATGGGAAAGTAACTTATACTTGCCTCAGTTTCCTCAAGTGTGAAATGGGGTAATAATACTACTTGCTTCTCTGCATAGTATTGAGGTTCAAATTAGATAATATTTGTAAAACACTTAGCCTAGCATGTGGTAAGTGCTATATAAATATTAACTATTACTATATTAGTAATTTAATTGAACCAAGTATTTGTTGAATTGTGTTAGCTTTCTAAAGGACTTTCTCACCATTATTATGCTACTATATTCTACTGTACCTGACATACCTCAGTATGATATTTATAAATTAATGAGGTCTATTACAGTATAGTGCAAAGAAGAGTCAAATGATTTTTTACCTTTTTGGCTGGTGAGAATTGTAGAGAGTGGTGGAGATAGATAGATAAGGTCAGGAAGCTTGGGGTTCAAATCCCAACTCTATTTTATACTAACTGTGTGAATGAATAAACCACTTTTCCTGTCAATACCCCACAAAGTTTGTTATTGAAAACTGCATTGGCGGAAGAAATTTCCACACTGGTGATTAACTTCAACAATAAAATCACAGATCTAGTTAAGGAAAAAAAATGTAGGAGGTAGAGCCAAGATGGGAGCCTAAAAACAGGGAATCCCTTAAGCTCTCCCCCAAATCCCTCCAAACACCTGTAAAAAATGACTCTAAACAAGTTCTAGATCTATAGAATCCATGCAATGACAGAGTGAAACAAGTCTCCAGCCCAAGACATCCTGGATGGTCACTAGGAAGGGTCTATTACACCATGCTGGGGGCAGAGCACAGCCCAGTGTGCATCGTGCCAGAAGAGACCAGGCCAGAGTAGATCAGGAGGAGCAGGCCTCAGGGCACTGAATCACTGGCAGCTGTGGCAATTTACAGATTTCTCAACCCACAAATGCCAAAGACAACTTAGCAGGTCAATGGGAAAACCGTTGGACCTGGGCAGGGAGGTGGGCAAAGGCAGCTGCACCAATGGCAGTGGCTGCTTCCAGAGCTCCCAGCCCACAGACTGTGGGGGGAATCAAGCAGCTGATCAAAGCAGGAGAGCAGGGATCTCTTTGCTGGTGCTGAGGCAGGATTCTCTTGCTTTGCTCTGCTTGGATCTGCATCACAGTCCTGGTTGGCAGTCCTTGGGGGAGGAGGAACACTGGTGTGACAGAGCTTGTGGTGGCTGTGGAGAGGGAGTTCTCCTGGTAACATAAGAAGTACTTGTACTCATAGACCAGAGCACTAGCCAGGAGAGGAGTATCATACCATCTTAGAATAGAAGTAGCTCTGAAAACAGCAGCACAAAACCCCTGAAACTTGGAACAAAGCAGTCTCCACTCTGGAAGCAGTCATACCCTGACAAATAGCTCAAAAGTCAGGTAATTGGCTGGAAAAACAAGCAGGCAGCATAAAAGGACTCAGATAATAGAATATTTCTTTGGTGACAAAGAAGATCAAAACATACAGCCAGAAGAAGTCAACAAAGTCAAAGATTCTACATCAAAAGCCTCCAAGAAAAATAGGAATTGGTCTCAGGCCATGGAAGAGCTCAAAAAGGATTTGGAAAAGCAAGTAAGAGAAGTAGAGGAAAAATTGGGAAGAGAAATGAGAGTGATGCAAGAAAATCATGCAAAACAAGTCAATAACTTGCTAAAAGAGACCCCAAAAATATTGAAGAAAATAACACCTTAAAATAGACTGACTCAAATGGCAAATGAACTCCAAAAAGCCAATGAAGACAAGAATGCCCTAAAAGGCAGAATTAGCCAAATGGAAAAGGAGGTCCAAAAGATTACTGAAGAAAATACTGCCTTAAAAATTAGAATGCAGCAAGTGGAACCTAGTGATTTTATAAGAAATAAAGAAATTACAAAACAGAACCGAAAGAATGAAAAGAAAGTGGAAGACAATGTTAAATTTCTCATTGGAAAAACCACTGACTTGGAGAATAGATCCAGGAGAGATAATTTACTGAAAGCAATGATCAAAAAGAGAACCTAGACATCATCTTTCAAGAAATTATCTAAGAAATTGCCCTGTTATTCTAGAACCAAAAAGTAAAATAGAAATTGAAAGAATCCACCAATTGCCTCTTGAAAAAGATCCCCCAAAGTAAAACTCCTAGGAATGTTGTAGCCAAATTTCAGAGTTCCCAGGTCAAGGAGAAAATACTGCAAGCAGCCAGAAATAAAAAAAATTTGAGTATTGTAGAAACACAATCAGGATAACACAAGATCTAGCAGCTTCTACATTAAGGGATTGAAGGGTTTGGAATATGATATTCTGGAGGTAAAAGGAGCTAGGATTAAAACCAAGAATCACCTACCCAGCAAAACAGTATAATACCTCAGGGCAAAATATGGATTTTCAATGAAATAGAAGACTTTCAAGCATTCTTGATGAAAACACCGGAGCTGAATAGAAAATTTGACTTTCAAATACAAGAATCAAGAGACATATGAAAAGGTAAAGAGGAAAGAGAAATCATAAGGGACTTACTAAAGTTGAGTTGTTTTGTTTACATTCCTACATGTAAAGATGATGTGTTTAATTCCTGAGGCCTTTCTCAGTATTAGAGTAGTTGAAGGGAATATACATATATAAAGACAAAGGGCACAGGGTGAGTTGAATATGAGGGATGATATCTAAAAAAATAAAATTAAGGGATGAGAGAGGAATATATTGGGAGAAGAAGAAGAGGAGAGATAGAATGGGGTAAATTATCTCACATAAAAGTGGCAAGAAAAAGCAGTTCTGTTGGAAGGGCAGGTGAGGGGGAATGAGTGAATCTTGCTCTCATCAGATGTGGCTTAAGGAAGGAATAACATACACACTCAATTGGGTATCTTACCCTACAGGAAAGTAGGGGGGAAGGAGATAAGAGGGGAGGGATGAAAGAAGGGAGGGCAGATTGGGGGAGGAGGTAGTCAAAAGCAAGCACTTTTGAAAATGGACAGAGTCAAAGGGGAAAATTGAATAAAAGGGGACAGGATAGGATGGAGGGAAATAGTCTTTCACAACAAGACTATTATGGATGTGTTTTGCATAACAATACATGTATAACCTGTATTGAATTGCTTGCCTGGGGAGGGAAGAAGGGACAGAATTTGGAACTCAAAGTTCTAAAAACAAATGTTAAAAAGAAACTTTTTTTACATGCAAGTGGGAAATAAGATATACAGGCAATGGGATATAGAAATCTATCTTGCCCTATAAGAAAGTAAGGGGAAAGGGAATAGAGGAGAGGGAGTGCTGTGACAGAAGGGAGGGCAGACTGGGGAAAGGGGCAATCAGAATGCATGCCATCTTGGGGTGGGGGGGGAGGGTAGAGATGGGGAGAAAATTTGTAACTCAAAATCTTGTGGAAATGAAAGTTGAAAGTTAAAAACTAAAAATAAAATTTTAAAAATATTTAAAAAAGTAAAAAGAAAAAATGTACCATGTATCAAAATAAGGTGACAATGGACAAATGATCTAGACATAAAGGGTGATAACATAAACAAATTAGTGGAGTATGGAAAAATTTACCTGGCAACTCTATGGGTAAAAGAGGAATGTATGACTAAACAAGAGATAAAGAGGATCATGGCAAGTAAAATGGATTATTTTGATTATATGAAATTAAAAAGGTTTTGCACAAATAAGATTAATGCAGCCAAAATGAAAAAGAAAAGCAGGATTCTGGGGAAAAAATTGTTAAAGTACGTTTCTCTAATAAAGACTTAATTTCTCAAATATATAGAGAATTGAGCCAAATTTATAAAAATAAGGGCCATTCCCCAATCGATATATGGTCAAATGATATGAACAAGCAGTTTTCAGAAGAAGAAATCAAAGATATCAATAATCACATGAAAAAATGCTCTAAGTCACTAATGATTAGATAAACGCAAATTAAAAGAATTCTGAGGTACCACCTCATATCCATCATCTTGGCTAACATGAAAGAAAAGGAAAGTGACAAATGCTGGAGGGGATATGGAAAAATAAAGCCACTGTTGGTGGAGTTGTAAGCTGGTTTAACCATTCTAGAGAACAATTTGGAACTATGACCAAAGAGCTATAAAACTGTTTGTACCTTATCACAAAAAGATCAAATAAAAGGGGAAATGACCTATTTGTACAAAAACATCCTTTTGTGGTGGTGAAGAATTAGAAACTGAGACTATCAATTGGGGGATGCCTGATCAAATTGTAGTATATGATTGTGATGGAATACTATTTTGCTAAAAGAAATCACAAGCAAAATGGATTTAAAAAACCTGGAAAATATTACATGAATTGATGAAAAATGAAGTGAGTAGAATGAGGAAAATACTGTATATAGTTACAGCAGCATTTTAAGGATGTTCAACTGTGGAGGTCTTAGCTACTCTCATCAAGACTATGATGCAAGTCAGTTCCAAAGGACACATGATGAAAAATTTTATCTACTTCAAGAGAGAGACAACTGACGAGTGAAGAATACTGAGTGAAATGTGTGTGCGTGTGTGTACATATATATACATATATATACGTGTGTATATATATGTATATATACATGCTTTGTAGTTCTTGTGTATGTTTTCCTTTGCAGCATAGCTTATAGGAAATATGTTTTATGTGACTTCACATGTATTTGTTGTCGATTTTTTAATAACTCTATTTGGGATTTTCTTGGCAAAGATACTAGAATGGCTTGTCATTTCCTTTTCCAGTTCATCTTATAGATAAGCAAACTCATGAGGCAAACAGGCTAAGCGACTCTCTCAGGGTTACATAGCTAGTGTCTAAGGCAGGATTCCAACTCAGGCATTCTGGACTCCAGGCCCAGCGCTCTATCCACTATACCCCTTGATAAATTGCTTGCCTTCTCAAGCGATGCAGGGCGGGGGTGGAGGTGGGAGGGTGGCATGCAAGGAGAGAATTTATAACTCAAAATAATAAATGTGAAACATTTTTAAAAATTTAATTGGGAAATATTCAATGAAATAAACAAAATTATATTAGAAAAACAAAAAATGTCAATTGTAAATATTCAGTGTCAGAACTTCCTTGCTGTCTTAAAATAAGATCTTCTTCAAAGTTCATGAAATAAACAATTCACAAAAGCAGAATTGCAAACAATTAACAACCACATGAAAGAATGCTCCAAATTACTAATAGTAAGAGAAAGGAAATCAAAGAAACTCTGATGTTTTAACTCATATCCAGTAAATTAGCATAGCTGATGAAAGAGAAATAGTCCATGTTGGAGAATTTGTATAGAGAGGAACATTGATCGAGTTATTTATGACCATTTGGGAGAAACTTGGGGTTATATAAATAAAGTAGCTACAATGTTTATACTCCTTGACCCAGAGATTTTACTGCTAGGAATATACCCCAAGAAGTTGGTTATCAAAAAGAAAGGCTGCATGTGTACCAAAATATTTGTAGTATCACTTTTTTTGGATGCAAAAGACTGGAAACAAGATGGATGCCCATCAGTTGGAGAATGGTAAGTAAATTGTGATATATGAAAGTAATGGAATATTACTGTGTTGTAAATATGTTTAATATACAGAAGCATGGAAAGACATAGATGAATTGAAACCTATGACTTTGGCAGTTTAAATGGAAAGGATAATAATCACAAGATAATCGAAAATAAATTTTATAAAATTATGAAGAAAGAGCTTGGCCCCAAAGAGTAGATATTAGTATATATCTCTACCCCATTCCTTCATGAACATGGGGGTACCATGTGTGTGGAATATTTCATATGATATATTTTTGATGTATTGATAAGTTTTTTGAATTGTTTTTTCTTTTTATTAAAGTCTTTTTTTAAAAAAAATAAAGGACGGCTCTTGGGAGGACAGAGGAGTTTAGAGTAAAATCTAAGTAATATATAACAAAAATATCAGTAAAATCTAGCAAAATAAAATAATAGAAACTCATTAAGTCTAAGAATCTCTTTGGATTTGGACACCGAGCTACTCCATTGGTTCCCTATTAACTCTAAAATAAAATCACAACTCTACTGTTAGGCATTTAAAGTCTTTGTAGTCTGACCTCAGTCTATGTTGACTTATCACTCCATTACTCATTTACTTTACATACTGGAAAAAGTGGCCTACTTTGTATTGTCTATGAATGAATCTCCACCTCTTGTCTCAGTACCTTTGCACATTCTTTCCCCCATGTCTGTAATATCCTTGTTTCTCACTTCTATCACTTAGAAACCTTAGCTCAAGTGCCACCTCCTATAATGAGATCTTTAATAATCCCTGACCTTGTCTTGTTAGCGTTCTTCTCCAACTTGAAATGACTGTTTTAAGTTTCATATATTCCATATTTGCCTGTATATGTCATTTCCCCCTAGTAAAGTGTAAGCTCTTTGAAGGTAGGAACTATTTTGTTCATTCAAGGTTCCTGGAAGTCTACTCCAAGGTCTCTGGCTCCACCGTGCAGTGATCTGGCTCACATAGTATTTTAACCCTGAAGCTTCCTTTCAATGGAAATGCTTCATACCTTTTTGAGGTTCCTAGGGGCTTTGTCACCTGGAGTCGAGGGATTACAGAATGAGCATGCCTCTGCTGTCACCCTGACTCCCATCATCTCTAAGTCTCTGTCCTTTATCTTTCAAAACTGCACACATAGTCTTGCATCTACTATCAGCCGAAGGGTTCATTATCTCTATCAAAATCCCTTTATGACCTCTGCATCTTAGGAAACAAAAAGGATGATCAGCATGTCAAAGAACCAGCAAAGGAGGATGTCCCTCATATATTCATATTATGTACAGGTAGTATTCCCTAAATGGTCTAGCAGATGGTATATATGAGTAACTGCAATGGAATATTATGTGGTAGACAGTCTGCTAGTGATAAAGCTTTCTGAACTTCAAACAATAGATACACCCAATTCACATCATACCCAAAGCCTTTTGGGATTAGGAGGACCTACCAGAGTTTGAGCTCTGCTTGTTGAATCTGAACCCCGTGTTACCTCCGTACTACTATGAGTGAGGCTTTGAAAGAGGACTTTGGTTATATGTATCTTATTGTTACTATTACTACTTGTAATAAAATAATCTATGATATTCCTAGAAGAATTCCTCATTGTGGTATTGAATGACTCTTGATGTCATGAAGACTAGTCTATGAGGGTGCAGGCTCTGGAGGGTTCTACCAAGCAGGTTGAGTTACAAGCATTGTCCAAGTAATAAGACACATAATAATAAGGCACACAGGGTTTGGAAAATGAAATGTTGGAATTGGAGATTAGCCTGACAGAAAAGCTGATTTCAAATTAAGAGGTTAGGTAGTGACTACAGGTGAGTGACTACATAATAATGACTAAAAGAGAGACAGGTAGGTAGCTCAATACAAAGAGCTCTGGGCTTGGAATCAGGAAGATCTGAGTTCAAATTCTAATTCAGACTAACTTCTGTCAGACTCACTGTCCTAATCAATAAAATGGTAGAGTTGGACTCAGTACCCCATAAGGTCCATTCCAGTAGAAAATCTCTAATTCTAGGATCGTGTGACAGACTCTTGATTGTGGAGCAAAGTGAAGCATTAAGTAGGCCTCTTGGCTTATGTGGAAGAGTATCTGGATTGGTGGTTCAGTCAGTCTTGCTCCATACCTGATTCCTGGGGACATGGTGAGCCTTGTCAATAAGCAGCTCTCACCTCCTCTGGAAGCCACTGGGGTTGATACCACACCCACAGAATAATTCAATGCCCTTTGGGACAGAAGCCTTAAAGCTCCTGACAATAATATTCATTAGGATATCTACCTTCTGGTGTTTTGACAATTCTCAGAAGTGCAATCTCCCAAATTAAGTCTGACACTTAAGAAGTACTCATTCGTACAATTTGCTCTTTGTCCTTTGTACTCAGAGGACCAAAATGACATCACAACAACAGGGTCAATATAGAATGTATCTAACTATGGATGATCAGAACAACATAAGTTCAGAAGGCTCTACTTCAGGTTGGGAACAAAAAATCCATATGAACATTTGGAATGGAGATGTTTCTAGATTTGTACATCTCATGTTTCCTTTGTGCTACTGTAATTCTGCTTTGTTTGTGGAACACAGTACCTTTTTTGATGTGGGCACAAGATGCTGGACAGTCCTCTGCTAGTGTATCCTGTGTCTCACAAGCAATAACAAAGTTCTTAAAAGAGACTTTGAGACTGTTCTTGTATTGCTTCTTCTGACCTCCATGTGCAGGCTTGCCTTGTGTGTAAAATAGTCTTTTAAGCAAACACATTTGCTTGAAACATTTGGACAATGTGGCCAGCCCATTGGAGTTGTACTCTCTGCAGTAGAGTTTGAATGCTTGGCACTTTAGCTCAAGAAAGGACCTCAGTATTTGGTATCTTATTTTGCCAAGTGATCTTCCTAAGACAGTTCAAATGGAAACATTCTAGTTTTCTGGCATGGAACTGGTAGACTGCTCAGGTCTCACAGGCATACAACAAGGTCAGCACAATGGCTCTAGACCTTCAGCTTAGTAGGCAGCCTCATACCTCATTTCTCTCACAATTTCCTTCATAGCCTCCCAAACACTGAGCTAGCTCTGGCAATGCGTACACCTACCTAATCATCTATGTGTGCATCCCTGGAAATTATACTGCCTAGGTAAGGGAACTTATCCACAACATTCAAAGTTTCTCCATTTCCATATGGAACCAATAGTTCCACATACGTATGGTACAATGTTGACTGGTGAACCTCTGTTTCTTCGGTGTTAATTGTCAGGCCAATATTAGCAAAGCAGCAGAGAATTTATCTACATTTTGTTGCATCTCATGCTCCTACCGTGATGAACTTCAATGAGGTCAAAGAAAAATTTTATGAAGACCTGGAGACCTTCATCATTGATGTGCTGAAAAACAGGCTCATAATTCTGGGTGACTTTAAGGACTGCATTGAGTGCAAATAAAAAGACATACACTAAATCTCTCTCCACTTTAGTCTTGGCTTGTACCCTTTTAAAATTAGGTAATTTACCATCAGCATGGTAGCTGACCTTGATGTTGTTTTCATCCTCATTAAAGGAATCTGACAATATCACTAAAAACACCATACTAAAAAGCATGGAAACAAGCACATAGCCCTACTTCACTCCACTGATGACTGCCCAAGTGCAAGAGCATGATCCATTATCCAGAACCTGTTTAAGCATGCCATCATGAAACTGGTATACGGCACTGATAAACTTCTCTGGGCAACTAAATTTTACCATGATCTTCCACAGATCCTCACAAATGACAGCATCAAAGGCCTTGGTCAGATTGACAAATGTTGTATACAGAACTCTGTTCTGCTCCTAGCATTATCCCTGGAGTTGTCAGGCAGTAAATACTGTGTTGACCATTCCTCAACCCTTTCTGAAGCCATACTGGTTCACAGGTATATCACCATCTTCTAGGTGAAGGATCAGCTAATTAAGGAGGACTCTGGCAAGAATGTTAATAGCAATGACAGGAAGACACATCCTTGCCCCTCCCCCCACCCCAACTGTGGTTGTCAGAGGATAACTTATTTCCTTTATAGAGATGGACAATGGAGATATCCTTGAACTCCTGGGGGGATAACCTCCTCTTGCCATATAACCTGGAAGGCTTCCATTAGCTTTTGTATGACCAGTGGACTCCCTGCCTTATAGATCTCTGCTGGAAGGGAATTAGCACCAGGAACTTTGCCACATGAGAGAAGCCTATTGGTATTCGAAACCTCTTCAGTTAGAAGTTCAGTTAGAGAGGGATTGATTTCAATCTAAGGTTAATGTTCAATGGTTTCAGCATTGGTTGATGACAGTTGGTTCAGAACACCATGGAAGTGTTCAGCCCATCTCTCCAGGATTATGTCCATGTCATGTCCTTATCAGCGCTGCTCCATCAGCATTGAGTAAGTGAGATGCACCAAAGGTCTTTGGCCCATAAATAGCCTTCAGGGCACCACAGCAGTGCTTCGAATTGTTAATATAAGCATAAAACTGAATTCCACCCGCCTTCTTACTGAGCTAAGAATCCTGCATCTCTCTTAGCTTTATTTGCACTTTACTTTTAAACTTTTTAATGGAGTTAAACAACATATCCTTAAGATGAACTATTCTGTTGGTAAACCCCATTTTTCATTTATTAGCTTCTGAATTTCCCCATCATTTCCTTCAAACTGGTCCTGATGTTTGTGAGTGTTGTGAGTGTTGTGAGTTTGTGAGTAAATGCGATGCTGTACACCAAATCTCTGAAAACCGCCTACTCCTTTTCTGCTCCATTTTTGAAACTGTGTGTTGGCTCAGTTTTGCCTCTAAGTCATCAACAAACTGTTCACTCAGAGAGAAGCACTCTAATCTATTGGTGTTGAGTCTTCTGATAGTTGTCATGCATTGTGGCTGTAGTTTTTGTTTAGCTCAGAGAGGATAAGTTTATGAGGGATCTAGCCCTCTGCACCACACATTGCCTTCATCCCCCTCACATCTTATCTGTCTCTTCTCCTTACAATGTCTGTTTTATTGCTTTTAGGTAAATGGAAGACAACGTTGGCGATGAGAAGATCATGAGATGCACAAGTGTTCAGTAATAAATGACCTTCACTATTGTTCCCAAGACCATTCCTCCCAAGGACTTCTTGCCATGTCTAATGGTTTGTGCCTCTGCTGTCCTTAAAGTCACCCAGAATTATGAGCCTGTTTTTCAGCACATCAATGATGAAGGTCTCCAGGTCTTCATAAAATTTTTCTTTGACCTCATCGGAGTTCATCATGGTAGGAGCATATGCACTAATGTTGGTGGTGTGGTACTATCCTACAAGTGGTAAACACGTCATGAGACTGTTGTATATTCCTTTTGGTAGGCATATAAGCTTGTTGACTAGATGGGATTTGATTTCAAAACCTACACCAGCTTCACAGCATTTCCCATCAATTTGGTCACTCTAGGAAAAGATATATCTAGCTCAGACTTAGGTAAACTGGCCTTCATTTTCTAGCCTTATTTCACTCAGGGTTGCTGTTTGGATGCAATACCTGATGAGTTCTCCTGCAACAAGAGCTTTTCATCTTTCAGGTCTAATGGATTTTATGTTGTCCATAAGTACCGATGGTGAGTGGAATCATCTTCGCAAAAGATTTTGTACATTTTTTTGTATAATTTTTGCTCCTAGAATGCAAGATGTCCCAAAAATCTTAGTGCAACTTAAAGTTTAGGAAATTCAACTATCATCTTGGCCACAGGTCCAAGCTTTATAAAGCTATAATAGCTTAAAGGTACACTAAGACTTTTGGGATACCCTCTAGCTGAACTAATCCCTTTGGCCAAAATAATAACTGAATTTTCTTTGAGATTGCTCTGTTTCAACATTCCTGTATCTCTTCCACCAGAGAGCAAAAAATGTCCTATAGAATGCCCAGAAAATGAGTTTTGCTTTGGAGAGTCAAGTTTCATGGAAAACTGAGGACTTTTCCTATTATTTAACAAATTAAAAAAAATATTTTGGATGCAAAACTTCCCAAAACTTTACATACTTTGTTGCCATTTTTGATAGAATAAATAAGATTTTTCTTGAGTAATCATGAGTGTTAATTTTTATTATATAATACAAAATACAGTGATAAATTATACGCTGCTATATAATAGAGCAATACTCTCGGAACCTATATAAGGCTATTTACCTCTAAATTAAGAGATCTCAGGCCTCACTTTTTTTTATTTTATTTTAATTTATTTTTGAATTGTTTGGTTTTCAGCATTGATTTTCACAGGCGTTTGAATAACAAATTTTCTCCCCATTTCCTCCCCCCCCCACTCCAAGATGGCGTACACTCTGGTTGCCCTGTTCCCCAGTCTGCCCTCCCCTCCATCGCCCCATTCCCCTCCCATCCCCCTTTCCCTTCCTTTCTCGTAGGGCAAGATAAATCTCTATGCCCCATTGCCTGTGCATCTTGTTTTCTAGTTGCATGAAAAAAAAAAACTTTTTTACTTTTGAACATCTATTTTTTTTAAAACCTTGAGTTCCAAATTCTCTCCCCTCTTCCCTTCCCATCCACCCTCCCTAAGAAG
>CM053622.1:653723598-653759254 GCA_028646595.1 Phalanger gymnotis | reverse complement strand
TAGCCTACAGAATCGTTCCTTCAGCCTTTCAGATTCTCCCGGCTGGGAAATTTGCCCCAGTCAGAGTGCTCGCAATTTCTAACTCTCTCAAATCTGCTCAGATTCACTTTTTTATAGGAATCCAACAGAACTTGTGAGAGAGCTCCGGCAAGACGCCGTTTTCATGTGGCCATCTTGGCTCCGCCCCCCAATTCTGCTTTTTAAGGAATTCTTTGGTGAATTTTTGTGCCTCCTTTTTTATTTGGGCTGTTCTGCTTTTAGAAGTGTTATTTTATTCAGCAAATTTCTGTGCCTCTTTTACCAGTTGTCCAATTCTGTTTTCTAAGGTTTTTTTTTCAATGTTTTTTGTGTCTTTGTTACAAGCTGTTAATTTTCTTTTCACACTTTTCTTGTGTTACTCTCATTTTCCCCCAATTTTTTTCCTACAGTTCATTTCTCTTTCTTTCACTCGTCCAGGAATTCTTGTTTGTCTTGGGTCTAATTAGCATTTTTTAGACTTTGGTTATAGCTTTTCTCATATTGTTGTCTTCTTCCCAATTTATACCTTAGTCTTCCCTACTGCCCTAGTAGCTTTTTATGGTCAAGTTCTTTTTGTTGTTGTTTGCTCATCTTCCCATTGTATTTCTTCACTTTGAACTTAATGTCGAATTTAGGCTCTGTTCACCCAGGGCTGAAGAGGGAGGTACTATGCCAAGTATCAAGCTTTTTCATGCTGCTATTTTCAGATCTCATTCTGGGCATCTGCAAGTTTTTGGTGCTTCCAATGCAGCGTTATCCCATAAGAGTGGTGGTTATAACTTTACTCTGGTCTTTGCCCAGGAAGGGCCGTGTTCCCCTGCAGTTGCAAGTACTAATGTTCCTGTTGGCCCTGGAACTATGACCAAGTCCTCTGCTCCCTTGTGACAGATCATAACTGCTCCTCTCCACCCTAGAACTGTGACGCAGAACCTGCTTAGTGGCAATAGAATTGCCAATTAGTGCCAGCAAGTCCCCTGAAATCTCTTTCTGACTAGTTGTCTGACCCCCTTAGTGACTCTGGGCTGAGAGCTCCCTATGGAGCTGGTACTGCTGCTGCTGTTGCCCCTGCCACCAAGGCCCACTGCTGGAGCACCTGCTCTTCTCCAGGCCTGACCCCACCCTAGTGTTACAAAGGGCTCCTGTGGACCTTCTAAGTTGTCATAGGCTAGGTAAATAAATGTCTCCCTTTATTAGCTATGCCACTCCAAAATTTGATTTCCTGTATTATTTTTAAAATTGTTTGGAGGGGAATGTTGACAGAATTCAGCTGGGTCCCAGCCTATTCTCAGCCATCTTCATGATTCTGGGAACATGCTAAATTTTAAGTCAGCTGTTGGTGTTTTGTCTTTATTAGGTTCCTTAATAGGTTACACGTTATGTTACATCGTGTAACGATTTCTTGAACATTTTGCAGCTAGCAGAGAAAAAAGAACTCTTACAAATTATTACCTGTGACAGAATTATAATTTTGCAAATGATTAATCTCCATCATCTATCTCTTTTCCTTTCTGAGTTAAGCGGGAAAATTATATCCTGCAAAATTAACTGTCAAAATGTGAGGCTGCGGTTTTGGAGTGTTAATACATCAGGAAAAAGAAAAAAGAGAACTTTATTAATGAAGAGGATTAAATAAATAAAAAGGTTATTTTAAGAGATGTGTGGCTCTGTTGCTACAATATGTCTCATGGCTTTCCAGCAGTAAGATAATATTTACCAAAGTGAATCAGAGCTGAGTAAGAATATTACCTGTTTCTACAAATACTACATTACCTAAATATTCTCTCCTCTTCTATCAAGTACATGAGCCTGTCCTGTGGATTTCATTGTAAAAATGGCTATGAAAATTTTTGTTCTACAGAGATAGAAATATGTGAACGTTTTGAAAATGTTTTGATTTGAAGGATGCACTGTTTTTTTTTTGGGGGGGGGGAGTAGTGACTGAGAATGGAGAATTCACCAACAGCTCCAAAATTTCTTTTTAGATCAGAGAGCAACATGCCAATGGAGGAGGTGAGGAGTTAAAAAGGATTTAAAATAATAATTTTTTTAAAAAGTAAATAACTTTTGGATAGTGCTTTACAGTTACAAATCACTTTCTTCATATTGTCTCTTGATACTCACGATAACCCTGTGAGGCAGGTAGCATAAGTATGATAAAACAAAGGCTCTTAGAATTTATAAGTCACAGAGTAAGTGGCAAATCCAGGACTCATGTCTCTAGATCTCAGTATCTATTTACAAGCAATACTAATTAAAACAATTTGATACTGATTGAAAGAGGGAAGGAAGGAGAAAGGCAGAGGGAAAGGGAGGGGGGAGAGAGAGATAGAGGAAGAGAGAGAGAGAGAGAGAGAGAGAGAGAGAGAGAGAGAGAGAGAGAGAGAGAGATACACACACACACACAGAGACAGAGACAGAAAGAGACAGAAGAGAGACAGAGAGAGAGAAAGAGATGGAGACAGAGAGAGAGAGAGAGAGACAGAGACACAGAGAGAGAGATTACTGGAATAGATTGGAACATTACATATAGAAGGAAACAAACACAGTAGTGTTGAGTTTGATAAAACCAGAGACCTCAGTTACTGGTGGGGGAGGACTCATCATTTAATAAAACTCTGCTGGGAAACCTGTGCAGCAGTTTGGCAGAAATTAGCTTTTAACCAATACCTCACACCGTACACTAACGTAATCTTGAAATGGATACATGACCTAGATATAAAAAAGTCACATAATAAACTAATCAGAGGAGCAAAGGAGAAACTACCTTTTGTTTCTATGGATAGGGGAAGAGTTTATGACAGAACAGTGATAGGATCATACAAGATAAACAAGATAAAATGGACAATTTTGTTTATATAAAATCAGAATTTTCAACAAAGAAATATAATGTTAACAAAAATTAGAAAGGAAACATTTAACTGGGAAAGACACTTTGCAACGAATTTCTTTGATGAAGGTTATGCATCTAGGATTCGTAAGGAACTAATTTAAGTTTATAAGACTAAGAGTCATTGTCCAATAGGTTAAAGTCAATAAACAAAGAATTTTCAAAGAAAGAAATACAAGCTATTAATAATCATATGAAAATGCTCTCAATCATTAATAGAGAAATGCAAATTAGAACAACTCTGAGGTTCCACCTGTCATACACCAGATTGGCAAAGTTGTCAAGAAGGGAAAATGACAGGTACAGTAGTGCCCCATTGGTGAGGTTGTGAATTGGTCCAGACATTCTGGAAAACTATCCGGGACTATCCCCAGAAAAGCTACCAAACTGTGCATACCCTTTAATCCAATTATGCCACTATTAGGCCTATTCACCAAAGAAATCAAAGAAAAAAGAAGATGATCTTTACATAAAAAAAAAATATTTGTAGCCACTCTTTTCACAGTAGCCAAAAACTGGGAGCCTTGGTTTCCACCCAATAGGGACAAATATCTACTGGGTAAGAGCTAAATAAGTTGAGGCATATGACTGTAATGAAATACTATATTGCTACAGAAAATTATGAATGGACAATTTCAGAGGAAACTGGGAAGATATTTTTGAACTGATATAGAAAAGTGAGTAGAAAAAGGATAAAAATTTATACAATAATAGCAACATTATAGGGGGAAAAACAATTTTGAAAGGTTTTAGAACAATGATCAACGCAATGATAAGCCCAAAGTTCAAAAGAATGAAGATGAAACACAACATTTCCACCTTCTGACAGAGAAGTGAGGAACATAAAATGCAGAAAGAGATTTTCAGATTTGGCTAATGAGTGAGATTTGTTTTATAAAACTGTGCAGCTATGTATTAAGAATTTTTTTTCTCCTTTTAATCAAGGAGAAAGTCACAGGTATAGGTTAATAATAAAAATAAGAAAGTATTGAAAAGAATTTGTTTTACAATTTTGGCACTTTTTTTAGGTCAACTATCTATGACAACTTTATAGTACCTTTCAAATACTGTTGATATGGTAGTTAGTTCAGGATATAACCTATCAATGGAGTAAATAGGTTATAAAACATTAGCAACCAAAAATTTCACAAATGACAATGATCAGCCAAATGATGAAAGTAAGACTGCCCACTTACTATATATCTTACTATATATTATATACCATATATATGTATGTATGCTATACTATATATGCTATATATATATATATATACTTTCTCTGTATATATATATATGTATATATATGTATACATATTTAACTATATATCTTATGTCAAGATAATAGGATTATGGATTTAGAACAGCAAATGACCTCGGAAGACTCAGAAGTCCTACCCTGTTGTTTTACATGTGAGGAGACAGAGTCCTATAGAAGAACAAGTCCAAAGCCCAAGGACACACAGATAGTAAGTATGAAACTTCAATTGCATTGGATAGATTGCATTTCCTC
Source organism: Phalanger gymnotis (assembly GCA_028646595.1). Taxonomy (NCBI): domain Eukaryota; kingdom Metazoa; phylum Chordata; class Mammalia; order Diprotodontia; family Phalangeridae; genus Phalanger; species Phalanger gymnotis. The sequence continues at coordinate 653,754,839 of CM053622.1, read as the reverse complement.
CTCCCCTTTAAACATTATAACCGTGGAGAATTTACAAGAGGAAATGGATGAATGGCATATGAATACTGTCAAGTATGGGCTGTTATCTTCATTATTGAAAGGAATACCTGAATCGTGACAATACTACTTCATAACAAAATTGAAAAAATATCTTATAGCTATAGGATTCATGCTGCTTTTTGTCAATAGTACTCTCCATTCTAAGTTGTACTTAGAATGTTGAAAGATCATAAAAGTAAGTTCTTCTTTGAGCCTTGATTATTTGAAATGAGATGAAATCAAGAAGCTACTAAAACTACCTTCAAATGATAAATGGTCAAAGCATATGAACAGGCAGTTCTCAAGTGAAGAAATTTAAGTTATCAATGATCATACTAAAAAAACACCAAATCATTAACAATTAACGAAAATGTATATTAAAGTCACTCTGGTATTCTACTTCACATCCATCAGATTGGCAAAGTTGATAAAAAACAAAAATGATAAATGTTGGAGGGACTTTGGGAAAACAGAAACATTAATATGCTGTTGGTAAAGCTATGAAGTAGTCCAGCCATTCTGGAAAGCAATTTGAAACTGTGCCCCAAGTGTTACTAAACTCTGTATACTGTTCGATTCAGTGATATCACTAATAGGTCTATACTCCCAAAGAAATCAAAACAAAAAAATTTAAATGAGATATACAAAAATATTTGTAGACACTCTTTGTAGTAACATAGAACTGGAAATTAAGGGAGTGTCCATTAATTGGATATAGGACTTCTAAGAGGATATGAATGTGCCACAATACATGGTAGGGGGAACAATTTCAGAGAAATCTAGGGAGACTTTATGAAGTGATACAAAGTGAAATGGTTTGATTCATTATGTGTATTTGTTATGTAGCCTGGGCTTTTGAATATGTTCAGATTCTCTAGCATGGAGCCTGCTGCATCTGCCACTATGTTGGCGGGAGTAGCCTCCTGTAGCAGCAAGCACCCTAGCATATCCAGGATGGCCTGCTAGCACAGATCTGTTTTGATCTGTTTTTCTAGGAAAGACGGGTCAAAAAGGGGTTAACGATCCCACTTTTGGAAGGGGAAGGCAGAGCAGTTGGGGTTAAGTGACTTGCCCAAGGTCACACGGCTAGTAAGCGTGTCAAGTGTCTGAGGTTGGATTTGAACTCAGGTATTCCTGACTCCAGGGCAGGTGCTCTATTCACTGCAGCCACCTAGCTGCCCAACAATCCCACTTTTAATTATTCACTAGTTCAGTGGAAGGGCAGCACCCTGAACATCAGAGAAAATAAAAGCAGAGAAATTAACATAAAGACCAACAGACAGGGCTCTTAACTGCCTGAACTCAAGCAATATTGCTATACACTTTACATACACCACTGGATCGAGAGAGCCTTTACCTCTGAGCAGTTGGAGAGCTCTGAACACAAAGCTACTCAATCTCGACCAGGAAATCATGAGATCCTTCTCATAAAAGAGCCCCCAAAGCAAAATAGCAATATACATACTTCTGGCTAATAGGTTCAGAGCCAGAAGGCATCACAACCCTCCTGACTCAGTGCCTAATTAGCTTTAGTACCAAAAGGTGTGAAAGTCTTTCTACAAGCAACTTCCTCCTGAGCAAGCTCTTCTTTAGGCAAGTTCCCCACCAATGGGCTCCACATGAGGCCTATTAATGGGCAGGGAAGATCTTATTATCTCATTAATATTATACCTCCTTGATCGATTAAAACCGGCTAAATGGAACCTTTGGCTTTCTTTTCGACCATCTTTGGCTTCTCTCTTTTGGGCAATTCTTATTGGCTGTGCCCAGCACGGACCCATGACCTAAAGCATAAGAGAAAAGGGATTTTTCTTTCTCTTCTTCCTCTTTTTTTTTTTTTACCATAGCTTAGGGTAACAGTCCAACAGGGTATTAGTTTCTGATCTGTGTTATTTGTCCCAAGTTTCAGGTGACAAAGATGATCTTCATGGGACCAGAGTATTCAAGCCATGGTGACCTGGACTGCAGCCAGAACTCCTGGTGGGGTGGTGTAACAAGTCTGCCCAGCATGGAAATGTTGAGAATCCAGGGTGCCTGGGACTTAAGATCTCGAGCGGTTTTGGAATGAGAAGTACAGAATATAGGAACTGAGCTAAGCTATGAACCTAGTTCCTTTTCTCTCCTTAGAGACTGAGATAGTACAGTGAAGAGGAGGATTATGACTCTCACTGTTGGGATTATAAATTCGCATTATTGCGATTATATGTCTTAAAGTGAATATTCCCTTTTAGAAGGTTCTGTGTTATGGTGACAGGCTTTTTCCTTTTCTTTTAAAGGGGAAACAGGTAAGAGAAAGAGAAAATAAATGCTTGCTAATTAAAAAAAACTCTTTAAAAATAAGAAGCTATTAAAACTGAAGAAAAAATGTCAAAGACCTCAAGGTCAGTCAAACTGTTCACTTAGTACAAATGCCAAAAGACAAACCTAATAAAGGAAAAGACAACCAAAAGAAATTACTATTGCCTCAAATGATACTGAAAAGGAGATGGTTATACTTAGACTGGAATTCCAAAAAGTGCTTTTCGCATGTAATGATACAATTTCTACCATCAGGACAATTATACCAACATAGAGTAATTTTTAAAAATCATCATCCACTATAATCAATATGAATGAACACAATCTCCCACAGCATTTGGCAGAGGTATGAAAAGCATTTTGGGATATGAATCTAGAGGTCTATGTGACAGCATTGCTAAGGTAAAAACCATAGAAGAAAAGGTGCCACACTCAAATAGTTTCCCTAAGGACAGGCATCAAAATACCACCTTAGCAGACACAATTTTAGAAGACTATTGAAAATCTGTGAAAAGACACTGGAAAATGTATTAATAACTGACTGGTCCATATAGTAGAATAGTTGAATACTATATTGACCAACTAAAGGCAACACAAAAGAAATATATGGGACAAATCTCTGGAGAGAAAAGAAAAATCAGAAATGCTCAATTTCCATGAGCAGCAACTGAAAGCAAAAATTAAGAGGTTAGGGCAGCTAGGTGGTGCAGTGAGTAGAGCACTGGCCCTGGAGTCAGGAGGACCTGAGTTCAAACCCAGCCTCAGACACTTGACACACTTAGAAGCTCTGGGACCTTGGGCAAATCACTTAACCCCCATGGCACTGCCTTGCCCTCTGCAACCAAAAAAAAAAAAATTAAAAGGTCAAGGGATACAAGGAAAGGAAGACATAATACATAATACTAATAATTCAACAAAGGTTAAAAGGATATTATTAAAATAATATAAATGTTATATAATATATAATTGATATAATATAATTTAATATTTATATGTAATATATATTATGTATAGTATGTGTAATATAAAAATGGTATATAATACATTTTCAAATAAATATATAATATTATATTATACACACAAATGTATAATATTAATGGAAATTCTTGAGGCTATGGCATGAGATGTATAATTTGCAAAGGATCTGTGAATTTTCCAGTGTGAGGAAATCCTTCCATGGACTGAGGGAGAAGTCACCTATGATTTGGGAGGTAAGTCTAAGGGAGTTATCTGAGATACAGAGGTCAAGTGATTTGCCAGGAATCACACAGCTAATGTCAGAGGCAGGATTCAAACCCAGGCTTTCTTAACTTCACAGCTAGTACTCTGCCAGTTTTGCCAGGATGCTTTTACAATATAAATACAGCATTGCAAAAATAACAATCTTATTTAACTCAGCTCTTTCTATAAACTGTGTGTGTAAATAATAAAGTCATTTGTTAATATCTAGCAGTTATTAGCAACAAAAATGGTGGGAGAGCAAGGGGCATTTTAAATATTTTCTTCAGAATTTCATAAAGCATTCTCCCCAGGATTTGAAAGAAGCCTGGTCTCAGCAACTCATCACTAATTCAGACTTTACCCTCAGCCTTAGACTTTTCCTCCCTTTTCTTCCTGACTCTGGTCACACTTTCAAATGCTCAGCTCCTGCTTTGTAGGCTTCGTTGCATAGGAAGAGAGAGGGCACAGTGGAATGGAACAAGGCTTCATGAGGAATATTTCACAGAAATTCAGATCCCAGAGTCTCTCTCTGTTCTTCTCAGATCATACTGTTTTTGGATTTTCTTTATTTTGTTACTCTGCCATATACTTCCAGCGACCTGAAAAGGCTGGGATTCCTGCATGTTTTCCATTAACATCAGTGGATTGTAAGCAGTATTCAAAGCTTTTTCTCTGTCCATTTGCATTCATTGATAGCAAATCAGGGTCTTATCATTTTTACATAGACCATTCCTTTGAAAATGAGGCATTTAAGGATGAATGTCTATATTCCAGGAGGGGCTTGGGGAAGAGAGAAATTCAAAACAGTTAAAAAAGAAAGAGGAAACAGGTAAGGGAAAGTACAAACAGAGAAGGGCATAGAAAATGACGAGGTTATTTTGAATAGCAAGAGATGACATTTGTATGGGGCCTTAGTGCCTATAAAGTACTTCACATACTTTATCTCTTTCTATGAGATGTTTTCAAATCCTTGTCACTGGCACAAAATCAGATATTTTAAAGCCTCAATATGTTTTGGAAAGGCAGTGTAGTGTAAGCTCTTGAAACCAAGATCTGAGTTCAAGTCCTCCATGGCTCAGAGTAGTTACATGACGCTGGGCATTCATTTAACCTCTCAGTGACAACAGTAATTTTCAAAGATCATAAGTCTCTCTCTCCGTCTCTGTCTGTTTCTGTTTCTCTCCGTCTCTACCATCTCTCTCTCCCTCCTCATACCTATATTTGTATCTCTATCTATCCACATAATGCATAAAGACACATGTATATTGTATGCGATTACCCTAATTACATATACCAATATTATATAGTATATCCATACATACATGTTTGCATACATACATATATGTATATGTGTATGTAATATATACAGGTACATATGCATACACATATATATACATGCATATGTATATATGTATGTATATATATAATATAATATAGTATAGTATAGTATCGCATCGTATCATATTGTATAATATAGTATAGTATAGTATAATATAATACGATATGATATGATATAAATATATATATATATATATATATATATATGTAAAATAAATATATATATATATGGAAGATAATCGTAGGGCTTCCCCATTCCCAATCTTCTGGTTTAGAGCAATTCCTCTATACTTGGTGGGCAGGTCTTTTTCTAAAGGATAATTGGAAATCATAGGCTTATGGCTGGTCTCTGTATATCTTCCTCTCTCACTCCATCACCTTCACGTCAAAGAACTACCCATTTAGTAGACTTAAAGGAAAAGATAACTTTCGCTATTACTGCTCTTCTTGGGACACCGTTCAACTTCTCATTGCTAGGTGAGGGGTTCCTTCCTTCAACCCCAAACACAAGCTATGATGGTTCTTCACTTATCACAAACCCATTGGGTCAGAGGACTTCAATGCCTTTTCTCACTAAAGGTACTAGTTTTGAGTTTACATATATTGAGTTCAGTCTTGGCACAGCTGAACCTTTAAAAAAATTGTTTGGGTTTCTAAAAATTTTCTTTGTTTTCTCTGAATCATTGTATCCCTACTGCAGAGAAGAACTCTTGGCATAATCTCTTAATGCTTAAGCTGGGCTAATGTCTAAATCTCTTCAAAAATGATTATCAAAGACCCTTCAAGAAGGGTATTCAGTATACAAAGTATATGTGAATTAAAGAGCTATTTATTTCCTTGACCACCAAAGAAATGCTTAAAACACAAAAGACTCATAAACTTGCTTTGAGAGTTAAAATATAAAACAATAGCACATTACTACTATCATATTCTCCCAGGAGGTTGATACTTAAACATCAAAACATGTTTTTTATAGGACTACTGAAGAGCTATTTTGCCTTGAACTTGGCTTTGCCTTGTCTAAATTTCTTCAGATCTTCTGGCAAGGTGAAACTTATATGCCTCCATTATTTCAGTCTCTGTCCATTACTTTATTGAAGAGTAGTAAGGTATATAGGTTGATGTATAAATGTGAGCCAAGTGAACTCCTGTAATTTCAATGACTTTTCATAATTATTCATCTGAATGTCAAAGCAATATGTTAAACATTTCCTGTTTGAGTTTCATATGAGTTCCATGTTCAAAATAAACTTTTAAAATGTAATTTAATGGAAGTTATACATTTTATCAAACCACAGGGGAATTCATCTCTTTTCTCAACTAATTAAATAAAATTTCAGAAGCTCTAAAAAACTGAGTTAAAAATGGATCAGACTCTTGTACTTTGACATCTCCATAGTTCCATCTCTGTTCAGCTGTAGAATCTCCTTGACTTTCTATTCAACCTAATTCATGTTAGGCATATAAACCTGTGGGACAGAAATGCCAAGTTGGGAATACATTATGCTTGCTAGATGTAATTTCATTTGTGTGGCTCAGAATCAGGTTTTCTATACCTAAAACTACAGTAGAGACAATCCAGTCAGATTATGAACACTTCTCTCACAATGCTAGTCCTTTTACTGCTCCTGACTAGCAAAACTCCATGTCCTTTATGTATATGGATCAATTAGGATTATTAGGATAAGATCAATTAGGATTATCTTAGTATTTCAAATAAGGGATTATGAGGGCCTAAACTAGGGAGAAAGACATATGTTTGGAGAAATTTCTGGTGTAGAATCAATAAGATAATTGGTAGGTAGACTTCAATGTTGTGAATATGGATGACTAAAAGGATAATACTACTCTCAAGAGAAACAGGGATATTTGAAGAAAGATTGGTTTTGGGGGAAATAGAACAAAATTTATTTTGGATGTGTTGAGTTTGAAATATCTCTAGGACACTGGTGGAGATATCCACAAAATAATAGCTAGCAGTAAAAGTCTATTGTTCAGGATATTGTTTAAGGTTGGATATGTAGACTTGGAAGTCATCAATGTAGAAATAATAATTGAAACCAGAGAAAGAGATAAGATCACTCTGGAAGAGAATATGTAGAGAGAAAAGGATCCAGAACAGAGTGTATGAATTCCCATATTTAGTGGGCAGCATTAGGATTATGTTTTGGACATTATTTTGAGAAGGTTTATTTAATTGAGTAGGTGGAAGAAGAGAACAAGCCACAGGAGTAGAGAGTATTCACGAAGACAGAATGATTGATGGTGTCGAAAGCTGCAGAGAGGTCAAGAAGAATGCAAATACCATCTGATTTAGTTACAGCCTGGAACAGAATTATGTGGTGGGGTCAAAATCTAGAGTGCAAGCAATCAGGAAGTAAGTAGAAGGTGAGAAAATAGAGGCAATAAATGCAAGGAGATGAAGAAGCTATATATGACCTGTTTTAGGCATGGACTGTGAAAGGGGAAAGAGACTGAAAGGAAGGGAGTATGAACTGAAGTTGGGAGAGACTTGGGCATGCTTGCAGGTGACATTGAGCTAAGTGCTTCTACATGGGGAGAGGAGCACAGAGGAAATACATATATGATCCATTTCCTTATCTCTAGAATCTTACAACTGAAATGGACAAGGCAGAAACATATTAAAATTTAATGAGTAAAATTTCATTAAATACAAAAATATTATTGATGTCACAAAGTTATTGCTTTGTCAAATGAATGTCATAGATGACAGTGATGGATTGCTGAGTAAGTGATATAGACAATGAGTTCATGAGAAGGCTGTTTTTTCAAATCAATATCACTTTAATAGTCTAGGGATATCACATATATCTGTACCAGTATCTAAGTTTCCTAACTTGATCCAAGCTTGCCCTTGCTATTTGAAAATATACCTTAGCACCTAATTGGCTTCATACTGTGCTTATTATTTCACGAATGTCAAAACATGATTTTTTTTCTTTAAAAACATATTAGTGCCTCCTTCTCCATGATTCATAAAATACCCCCAAAGCCTCTAGTTTCCTACAATTTCAAATAACGATTACAAGTCTTTCTTCAGTAATTTTCAAATACCACAAGTTTTTCCTAGCCACATGATGAGTATTTGCAGTGAAGTCACATTTCATTGGATTAAATGAGTGCATGGATTTTCACCTTAAGGAATAGCAAGTCGTGCATTAGAGATTCTCAGTTTCATGTGCAATCATCTTTTTTATTATGCTATGTTATGAAAATGCTTGTTTTATTCCATAAATTAAAAATAAAATAAATATTTTAAAAATTATTTAAAAAGATCAATAGATATGGGACATCTTTTATGTTATTGTAAGTTGCTCTATTTTAAATAAGATGGATAAGTATTCAAAACAATAATAGAATCAACAAGGGAAGAGCTGTTTCTGTCTTTGCCATATGGACTCCTTTGTCATATGCTTGGCCTCTCTCTAGAGTATGCTCTCCAGTAAATAGCCTTCCTATTGGCTTCTCATATTTTCTGTTCTTGGCTCTATTTGTCTGTTGCTTCATCTATACATTGCTGCAGAAACTCACACAGGCCTCTTTATTTCTTGTGGTCCATAACCACAAATTGCATGTCTACCAAATTAGTCTGAAACATTCCATGCTCCTTATCATTCCTTTGTGGCTTAGTAATAATGCTCCATGGTCTTCCTTTTCATGTTAGAACAGTTGCTTATTCTAGGACCAAAGTTCTATTCTGATATTCTTTTCTGAGTGTGGCATGAAGTAGCCCCAGGGCTCTAAGGGGACAATGCCAATGAAGCCCAAGCTCTGGAAGGTGGATGGATCTCAAGCACCAAGCTAGCTAATAGCTCTAAGTCTTTTGTCCAGGGAGACATCTAAGTTGTGATTAATTGCAAGTGAAAAAGTGTTTGATTGCTAGTAGAGCACATTTTTTCTCTGTGTATCCTTGGTCTCACATCAGATTTTTTTCCAGGAAAGAGAGGAGGCAGAAAGACATTTCTTGCAAGTTTAATAAGTATCATTCTACCCTTACCTGACTAGGTGTGTTTTGGGAGTGAGAGATATTTTCAAATTCATGCCACCAACACGAAATCAGATATTTTAAAGCTTTATTGTGTTTTGGAAAGGCAATGTAGTGTGAGGCCTTGAAATCAGTAAGACCTGGGTTCAAGTCCTCTCTGACTCAGAGTAGTTATATGACTCTGGGCAACTCAGCCTCTCTTTCAGTGTCAAAAGTAATTCTCAAAGATCACAACTGTTTGTCTGTCTCTCTCATTTTCTCTTCTCCCTTTCTCCCTCCCTCCCATATATGTTTGTATCTATATCTGTCTATATGCATATGTGTACACACATGTATGTTGTATGTGATTACCCTAATTACATATACCAATATTTATATAGGATATTTACATGCACATATTACATGACATACTTGGGCTCCAAAGCTCATAATTTTCTCTTCTAAAAAAGTTCCAAAGTCTCTGATTGAAAAGGAACCCCAGAGGCTCTTTGATCAAACTTGCAGCAAAGTGGAAATTACCTCTTTCCCATCCCCTAAAAGTGGCCATCCAACCTCTGCCTTGCACACCTGCCTCTAGAAACAAGAAACTCACTACCTCATAAGGCTTCTCATTCTTCTTTGGGGACAGTTCTGAGCAAGTCAAAATTTGCTTCTCTGCAGCTTCTGCTAATCTCTCTGGTACTTCCCACTAGATTCCTAGGAAATTTCTAAGGAAATTCCCTGCTGGAATTTCTAAAAATGATTGTGATTTTTTTCTTTCAAGAAATAAATGAATGGGGTTTGGGCTACTGAAAAACAAAACAAAACAATATTTCTTTACTGGAAGAGCTGTGCTACTCATGAATCTAGCACTTCCACTAGAGCCTGCTCTTTGATCAATATTATGTACCCTATTCTCAAAATTCCCCTTGGCTTTGAGTTGGCAGGAAGAAATACAAAAGATTAAGAGGTCCTAGGAAGTGATGTCCTGAGGAAGGAAGTCATAATCTCTTGGAAGCCATGTTGATTGGAGGCAGGATATTTATACCCCACTAATTGTGAAAGTGATTTGGGAACATAAAGGGGAAAAATGAAGATGAATGCATATTTCCACTGAATAGGAGTACAGTTTCATCTGAGAAACTATACTATGCTAGGGAATTTGTTCAAAGTAGGACGAGAACAGAATTTCTTTTTAAATTCAGAAGGCTATTCTTTGATTTAAAAAAAACCATGTGAATATATTTTTTGTAAACACATCCTTTAAAAATTTATTTTTTTATTCTGAGTTTAACATAACAAAAAGGAACATTTCTATATACAAAGTATATGAGGATTATATAAAAAAATGCAAATCTTTACCAAGTGTTGTTTTTTTAGGAAGTAGATAATAAATTCAATATTTCAAAGCTGCCCTGCTTGTCTGTGTTTTCTTTTGATCTCTCCTTAGTTGTCTTCTGTGTAAGAATGCCAGTATTTCAAGGGAGCAATTATCTCATCATGTGCATATTCCTTCTTATGGTCTAGAAAGCAATCTATCCATGACTTTAAATCACATAGGATTCTTTTTTTTTCTTTTCTAATTTTTGGCAGCCGGGCCTGTGATTCCACTGTTATCAAGAACTTTTGTGAGGAAACTCCCCCTAACGTGGAGGTCAACACCTGATCTGCAATCAGTCTTAGAGAGTATACTGGGGCACTTAGAGGTGAAATGACTTTCTAGCATCACACAGCCAGTATGTATCAGAAGTAGGACTTTGGACTCAGGTCCTCCTTATTCCAAAGCTTGTCCTTCATCCATTATGCCACATTGCCTTTCTTCTTGTTCTTATGTACCCATATGTTGCCTGTAAAGGACTGACCTAGCATGCTGCAGTCCTTCCTCTTATCCTTTTAAAATTTTGCGGCTACCTATGTAGTACTCAGTTTGCCTATCTTTTGTTCCTTTTGTTTACCACATAATCAGCCCATTTCCTTTCCCAATCATTTATTTCCTGGATGATATCATTTACACCTCTTTTTTTGCATTCAGATCATCATTGGTAACATGTTTCAGCCTACTTATGTCCACCATAAGTTACTGCCTTGTCCTTTGAGTCAACCACAGTGTTTACTTTTTGAAGATTATGATGTTCCATGATCCACATCTGTATAGCACAACTGGAAACAGATCCATGTTTTTAAAAGCTGGGGTTTGGTGTCAGGGATACTGGGGAATTTCCCCAAAGCTTTGCAATCCGCTCTCTTCCTCTTATTGAATTTTTAGGAACAGGATAAGAACCAGCAAGTCCAAAAGCATTCAGGAAATGCTTCTTGTTTGAGCTAAAATCATCTAAGTAGTATTCAGAGACTGACATCATGGAGATGGTTTCCATCATTGTTAGTTTGTTATTTATAAAAGAGAGGGAAGAAAAAGAAAAAGGAAAGGGAAAGGAAAAGGAAAAAGAAAAGAAAAAGAGAAAGGGAAAGGAGAAGGAAAGGAAAGGGAAGGGAAGGAAAGGGAAGGGAAGGGAAAGGAGGGGAGGGGAGGGAAGGGAAGCCTTTCCATATTCCTTGAATATTGATTGCATAAGTAAAGGACACAGTAATGAGAGACAAAGGAAGTATTCTCTAAATGTTTATCTTCTCTCTGTGTTAATAATAGCTGAGCAATAAGCATTTATTGTATACCTACTATGGGACTGCTCTGCAAAAAGGATAGCTGTATCTCACATACCCTCAAAGATTATAGCTATCTTTCTTTTCTTTTTTGCTGATTCCTTATCCTCTTTCCAAAAATATAAGGTGAGAATTCTCCAAGGTTTTATTTCCTTGGTTCTACCTTCTATCCCTTGAACATAATCTCATTAATTTTCAGCCATCATTTCAACTATACCATCTAACCAGATACTGCAATTCCCAAATCTACATGCCCTGCCCTGACCTATTAGCTAGAGGACATCTCTTTCTTAAAAAAAAATATCAAACTCTTCTTCATTATTGAACGTCCATTTCTTTGTCCTATATGGTTAAGCTCAGATTTGTAGGATAGGGTACTCTGGTCTGCATCCTGAGCCCCAATTGCTCTTTGGAATACATTATTCCATTCTTTTTCTAAGGAGTGTAGAATAGTTTCACATTATTTCAGTGTTCTTTCCTTTGTATTTGAAGTTCTATATCCTGATGGCTTGCAAAATGTGTTGTTTCTATAATGAATCATTGAATTTAACCACTACGTTTCTTGGAATTTGCAGCCTTGGTTCCTTCCCCATCTACCCCCGCAAAGGTAATCTGTGAATTCTTTCAGTTGGAATTTCATTTTCCATGTTCAGAAGTTCTGGGTAGTTCTATTATTCCCTTCACTATAGTGTTAGGTTTTTTTTTTGTCCTGTCATATTCTTCTGGGAGACCTACAATTCTTAGGTTATTTCTATGTATCCTGTCTTCGTGATCAGTATGTCTTACTTGCATAGTGAGCATATTTTCTTTTAACATTATTTTTTTGCTTCTCTCCTTTTAGACTGTCCTTCATTTCTGTGTATTTGTATTCTTAATCTATTGCTGTAAATACATTTTTAGTCTATTATTCTCCCATTTATTTCTTTGGTGAGGCTTACCATTGCAGATTCCAGTTTTTCCATTCTGTCTCTTATTTTTTGCTGGACAGGGTAAAAATTCTGATCTTTTAATTCTCATTTCTCTCTTAAACCACTCAGAAACATCATGTTCTCCTGAAACTCTACAGAACCTGTCCCATCAAGTGTCTGGATCATTTTCTGCAGTTTTTCAGTATTTATTCATAGGTGCATCTAGATCTGAAGGCCATATTTCCTTCTGTTGTTACTGTTTGTCTTGTTGATTTATTTGTTTATACTCCAGATCTTTGAGTATTCTTCTTGATATCTTCAATACTTTCAAACCCTCCCCCGTCTTCCTTATCAATCACTATTTGATTCCCTTCTCTTTGACAGTGATTTAATTGGGGGAAGAGAGGATTAGATTTCAAAGTATCTTGGCTTCCTCTCACTGTGGATATTTCATAGCTCACCAGCCTAGGTCTTTGCCCCACGTGACTTTCGGGTGGTCGGCACTGGGCTCTTTCCCTTAGGCTTAGTGGAGTGCTGCATAGCTCCTGCACAAACACAGTGTCCTGTGCTGGTGACTGTCTTACTCCCTCTGTTCCTCAGTGCTCTGGCCCAGCACTAGATGTCTGGAGGTTTATAGTGATGAAGCTTCCGTTTGCAGCCTCTGCCAACTTGTGCCCCTAAAGGGTTGAGGCAAAGCAGGATGTTGAGGATCACACAAATTGGAAAGAGGGAGGGGGCGTCAGAGTGTAGGGGTTGGCTTTGATTCAAGCCTGTGTTATATCCCTGTGCTTGTTAACACAGCCTTGTTGCTGATAGCATGGGAGGTAGGGGAGGGGTGCCAAATGTGCTCAGGGTCAGTGAATGCCAGTTTCTTTTTTTAAAAGACTTTTTTGGACTCTTGGTGTTCTAGAGACAGCTGAAATTGCTTAATCTTTGGTTCACAATTTCTGTTTTGGAGAGGTTCAGGAAATCATGGAGACTGGAGAAAATGTCTATTTTCCCATCTTCCTACTCACATGACCCAGAAGTTCTTAGAGTACATCGCTACCTTCATGTCCCACTGGTACCTCCAACTTGACATGGACAAAATCAAACTCATTAACTCTTCTCAAATACTTTCCGTTTTATTATAAATGCTGCCCCAATTCCTCTAATTCTCCTTTTGTGAAACTTGGTGGGGGAAGGTGGGATGAAGGACTGAGAATGGGAAGAAAACAATTATTCTAAAAGACAGGATCCACTTAAAAGAAGAATCAATCTTTGACTCCTTCCTCTTCCTCATTTCTCATATGCAACCTATCTCTATACTAATATTCCTATTTATTCCCTGCTCTTTTTCACCCTGTCCCCACTTTGGTGTAATGGGGTTTTAATGCTTAGAAGCCTTAAGAAGGTACAATCCATGTGGAAGATGATCAGATGAAGCTTTGGAGAGACTGGAGGACATGGACATGCCATGCTGACCTACCATGTGGGTGGGAGGAGCCCTTTTCAATTGTCTTTGTCGTTGGAATCGGTTGACTCAGCAATGGCATAGGGCTTTGTTTCATTCTTGTGTAAGGATAAAAATGACTCTTTCTCTCAAAGATGATGAAACCTGGCCCAAGAGCATAAGATATGAGAATATGGGAGCCCAAGAATCCAGGCCAATTGTAGCCTGCACAGTAGGGATGCCTTAAGGAGTAAGGGTCCAGAGACTCCAACCCGCTTTAGACTTGAACTTGAGGGGACTAATGTTATGAGCTAAACTATGAATCTAATTCTACTCCCTTCCCCCCACCCCTACTTTGGAAGCATAATTTGGGAAGTTTATGCCCTCAAGGTATTGAAGGAAATGTTTATATATTTATTCTTGCTATATCTTTGACATGAATATCCCTTTGTAAAAGCTAATCCAATGTGAAGTGGTTAAATGAAACTAGGATGCTAGTTACTAGGCCCAAAATGTAGGGGAGTGTAGTTGGTTGAGGCTGGGGCTAATGGCAAAAAAAGGAGATTCCCTAATCCCCTTAGAGCACTATAGAACACTGAAGGGAGTGATACATAGTCGGTTTGATGCTCAGAGAGTGAAGCCAGAATCACCATTTTACATAGGAACAGGATCTAATTATGACAGCTTTGATTATTGTATTATCAGTCCAACAGATAATCTCTTACCTCTCTTCCCCTACAAAAAACCTATCCTTCACCCTGCTGCTATATATGTAAATATATATGTATACTGTATACACAATATGAGTCTCAAGCTCAGAACTATTCAGTGGCTTCCTATTACCACTGGAATAAGTTGCTTTCCCACTTTGCTTGGCATTCAGGGCTTTCCACAATCTAGCCACACCCTACCATTTCAGTTTTCTCTCATATTTCTCCTCTTCTTTTATTCTATACTCCGGCCAAATTGAACTGTTTACTCTTCTTTGTTTATTCCATGCACTTTCCCATATTCCTTGCCCAAACTATTTTTGCTTTATATAATGCCTCTTATCCAATTCTCAGCTTGTTGAATTCTTACCCATTCTTTTAAAGTCCAATTCAGGTGCCACCTTATCTATGAAGCCTTCCATACACCCCTTTCCTCCACCGGATAATGGCCTTTCCCAATCTTAGATTTCACAGTACTTTGCTTATATTCATGTATGTAAAACACAAGTATTTGTGTATGTCTTTGTGTATGGAAGACCCCAGTAAAACTAGCTTGGTGTATTACATAAATTGTGATCTTCGGCAATGCTTAGCACTATGCACTCTACATATTAGATGCTCCCTAAATCTTTATCGAATTGAATGGAACTGAAATTCATTAATTGAGGTATGAGATGCTAGAGAATTTGATGGGGGCAGAGGATGCATAGTGGGAATGGGAAAGGTCACAATGACTTTAAAAGACAACCCTTAGTTAAAGGAAGAATTCATAGGATTTGTTAAACAGCTAAGGTGAGGAATGATGATGAGGAAACAACACAAAATGACTCTGAAATTTTGAACCTGGAAGAAGGCTGGTACCAATAACAAATATCAGGAAATTGGGAAAGGGGGCTGTCCAGGATGCTGAGGTGGAAAGATAAAAATTGAGTTTTAGACACACTGCCTTTGATTGACAATATGACATCCACATTCCATAGACTGAGCAGAATATGGAGCTTGGAACACAACATCGGGGTTGGGCCAGAGATGGACCCATCAGCTGAGCAATTAGAGCTAGAAGCAACAAAAAACAAATAAGTAGCACCTGTGAGGTAGTGGTATTCCATTAATATCGTAGAAGTAGAAGCAAACCTGGTATATAAGTTAATCACTACATTCATTGCCTTAAAACTTCAGCCATTGACCTTCGGTCTACGTGCCTAAGTCTCCACTCACATGCCTGCTGCTTGCAATAGCTTAAACTTATGGGCAACAGAGGTTTCCTCAGCCTGGGGCTTAAGCAGCTGCTAATGAGCAGAGATCACTCAGACAAGCTGCCTTAGCAGCAGGCTGGGGGGAAGGTTCAGCTGCTGGTATGCCTGGAACATACCAGCTCCAAATTTAGAGTTTTTTTTAACTTTAAAACGTTCATATCTATTGCCATATAAAATGCTTTGCAAAAAGGGACAAAGAAGGAAGTGATCTAAATGTTTATATCAAAACAAAATCCAACACCTCTCTTCTATTCGGAGATTCAAAATTATTTAGTTAAGCTTTTTCTACCCCTTTAGACCATGCAAGTTTGAGTAAGTCACATAGAAGAAGCATCAGAGGTTGTTCCCATGAGACAGAGCATATGATGTCTGGAATCTAGTTGGCTTAAATCCACATTAGTAGTCCTGTGCTTGGACAGCGTCTCGGCATGGAAAATAATTCGACTTGGAAACATGTGCCACGTTTTCTGATGTGTGCCCAAGCTGGATGTCCCAGAGCCAGCTAAAGGCTATTTCTCACACTTCAACATTGTTCCTCAAAGTCCCACTCCTAGGAGGGGGGTCCTTTATTAATGATTAGGAAAACAGAGGCATGTGCACTACCCTCCCCCTTCTCTATACTCACATAGTTAACTGTGGGTTCTGAGTCCTGACATCCTGAAGAGTCCAGGGGAAGTAGCTTGTCCATTCTCCCTACAGCCTATCTGTAAAAAATGAAGCTGGTCTATAGAAGAGAGAAAGGAAAAGAGGTTAAAGGTCAATTTGTTATAGCCCCTGAAGTGCTACAAAATGAGAATACTGTGGCTTTCTTCCCAGAGGGGAGAAAAGCTGTTTGAGATTCTTTCTGTGAGACTGTGAGCAATTCTGGCCATCAGTGTAAGAAGCAGCCTGGCTCATTCTCATGCTTAGCAAGGTGCTATACTGAGAGCATACTGAGGAAAATGACAATTCTCTACACCTCCAAGTTATAGCTTGCTTTATTATAAGTGGTATCTCAAATAGAAACCCATTCATTACTTTACAAATGAGACCCAAATAGATGCAAAGTCCACATCATTCAGGGCTCTAGAGTGTCATTCAGTTCACTGCAAATGCAAGATCAGATATATGTAACCCAAAGCCCAAAACCCATTAGAATGGGCCTCTTTCCTCATGGGTGGAGATCAATGCCCTTGCCTACATGGTGAGGGGCAGAGTTGTCCATTTCAGGTTACTGAAAAAAGAAAAAAGACTTTGAGAATGAGCTCACATGAGAGGAGCTGATAGTTTCCATTATGTCCCTGTCTCCAGATTGCTACACTAGAAATTTGGGGGGAATTTTCCCTTTGGGTGAGATCTGGGATTTTCTCTCTCTCTCTCTCTCTCTCTCTCTCTCTCTCTCTCTCTCTCTCTCTCTCTCTCTGTCTCTCTGTTTCTCTCTTAAGCTATCTCACTTCAAATAGTATTACATTGTCTGGAATGAATTCTATGAAAACTCTCTCTGATTTATCTTTTGCTATCTACTTGGATATGTGGATTTCTTAGCAATTTGTTGGGTGTGTTCATTGTGGAACTGGTATTTGGTGAGAAGGAAGTCAAACCTTGGATAAAAAGCTTGAGTTCCTTTCTTCCCCATTAAAAAAGTAATCAAGAATCTAGCTTGAACCTCAAAATTACATGCCCCAGACTAACAGTATATGAGGGAGAATATCGATATAATTCTAGCCCAGGACCCCCTTTCTCTCTGAGGAGAGAAGAGAGACAGTTTTTGGCCTCCGACCTTCTGCTTCATCTCCTGGAAGGAATTAAGTCTCCCTTGGAGAAATGTAGAGGGAGAAAATGCTAGAGATATATCTATTCTTACCCCACTTCGAGCTAAATCAAGACAACCTCCCTACATATAGGTCAATAGAGCCTAGGGCTGAACAGAAGCTAAGAGATTCTTTAGTTTATGCCCTCATTTGATGGTTGAAGAAACTCCCAGAAATGTTAAGTAAATTGCCTAAGGCCACAAAGCCAGTTAGATAATAGCTATTAACTTTCTTCTCTACAAACATGGCAATACATACATGATGAGGTTTAAAATATGCAGACATACAATATACACAAACACACACAGACACATGTGTGTGCACATAATAGACAACCCCATGAAAGAATGCTCCACATCACTAATATTATAAGAAATGTGAATGAGAGGAACTGAAGTTTGAACTCATACTCCTCAAAGAGGCAGAAATAATAATAGAAATAGTCAATAAATACCATAGAAAGATAGCCACATTACAGTAATCCACTGCTGGTTCAATGGTGAATTGGTCCAGCCTTCTAGAATACAATTTAGAATTAATTATGGGAGAAATAACTAAAAATAACATAGAAACATTCAACTGTTTCTATGCTCTGAATCCCACCTCTTACTACTGAGGATGTGCCCCCAGAAGAAGGCAACAATAGAAAAAAAAATGCTTACATATACGTTCTTAACAACATTTGTTTTTGTGGTAATTAAAAAAAAAAACCTGTTTTGCAAACTGGTTGTTCATTGATTAGAAGAAGCATAAACAAACTGGTTTATGGATAGACTATACTGTAAGAAATTAATAGCATAGAAGAATGAAGAAAATTTGCAAAGATTTGTACAAACTGGTGCAAGGTTAAATAAAAAGAAAAAGGAAAATTGATTAAACCCATCTCTCTCCTTCAGATAGAGAGATGGGAGATTATGGGTACAGAATATTGAGTATACTTCAGACAGAATTTTGAGTTAATTGGTTTGTTTAAGTGTTTTTCTCTGTTAAAAGGAAAGGTTTAATATGCTTGGGAGGGAGTAGGATGCAGGGAAATGACTGTGGTTTAAAAAGCAAATGGCTTCAATAAAACATTTTGAAAAACAAAAACACAAGAGGCAGTGGGAGGTTAGAAAAGAGACCTTTAAATACAAACATCATCACGTGGGGCTATTTATTCTCACAGCCAATGAACTTATTTTTTTCCAGGTTGATGCTGGTAAAAGTCACAACTTTAGGTACATTTGGCCACATATACCCTCAACTGCCACCCCATAAATAATTAGGAACTCTTTTAACAATGACATCACACAGTCAT
Source organism: Phalanger gymnotis (assembly GCA_028646595.1). Classification (NCBI taxonomy): domain Eukaryota; kingdom Metazoa; phylum Chordata; class Mammalia; order Diprotodontia; family Phalangeridae; genus Phalanger; species Phalanger gymnotis. The sequence goes on along the minus strand of CM053622.1, from coordinate 653,735,907 downwards.
CCCTTCTTTAATTTGAGACTAAATGCTGCAAAATGAATGAACATCATGAGCCTCAAAGGTAATTGAAACATTTTGTAAATGTCATAGCAATAAATAAATGAAAAAAATTAATATTATTGTTTTTGTTATAATTGTATTTACCCATTCACCTTACTTCATATTTGATGAAATTCAGGTAAAAATAGCCTTGGGATAAATCACTATCCTACCATTATTATTTTATATTTAATGTTAGCAAACTATTACACAAGTGGATAAGGTGATCATTTTTATCATTTTTTGTAATAGAATAGAAGTTTGGAATATATGCTCATTTTCTCTAATCTCATTGAAAGTAACTTTGGGACAATTCTAACACCAAACAAGATGATGGAGAGGATATCCTCTTCCCATGTAGTTTTGATTGCTTTCCATTAATCTTTTACATTTTGGAGCTTTTCTTTACTTGTAATTTGTAGGTTATAAATTTTGGGCATGCCAACATCTTTAAAAAACACCATTCCTAGTTTTATAGGAAAATTTTATCTCCAGGTGATTGTGGTGAATAATTTTGCTTGTGATGAAGCTACAATAAAAATATAATTTATTTATTGAATTCTCAAGGATATTTTAGCAGTTTCTATTCATAGCATGGGAATTTCTCTTTTGTCTGTTTATCAAAGACAACAAGCTTCTGGAGTATAGTTCTTGTCACTTGATTAGGTGTCTCTAGATATTTGGTGCTAAATTTTTGCAATTTGCATAGTGTTTTTTTTTATATCTTCCTTGTAAAATCTGCATCAAGTCAATAAGTCCAGGCTATTCAGTATAGCCTCTTTGTAATTTCTGGTGGTAAAGAGCTGGACTTGTAAATTTTTTGTCATTTTTATTGTTACTGTCATTCCTAGTATTATTAGAACTATCTTAGCAATAGACTAAGTGGTACAGGTCACCTATGTGGTGCTGGTTACTAGATGACGAATTACTGTCAATGGAAATCCATGGAACAAATCAAATTTCAAAATGTTGCGTGGTCCTACATGGCCCCCTTAACTTTGTAATGATGAGAGCACACTGTCAGAGTTCAGGAAGGAGGATAGAAGTGGCTAAGAATCATCTGCGATTTCAGACAATGTATAAATTATTTAACTGTTGGTATTCTAAACATGACTTCTTGGGCTAGTGATCAATGATTTAATATACTGAAGGATGAACCAAACCACGTAAATACTGAAATCCGTGCCATTAATGAAATCAGAAAGCAGAGAAGTTGCAGCTAAATGAAAGCTTATAGCTTCTCCTAAGAGATTCGTATGAGTTGATCAAGAGGATTTCATTTTGTACCCAAACATCATATCATGGTCATCAGCCATGCATGACACATATAATCTTGGTGTAAGAACATCCCTTCTGATATGAAATAATATTTAGCAAGTGCCTCTCACAAAACAAGGCAAAACAAAAACAAAGACATTTATAGATGAATGTGGAAAGACAAGTGGATAGAAAATAGAACAGACTTTTCAGAGTCTCTATAACAATTTATCCTTATCTTTGATGATAATGTAACCGCCATATTTAGATATCACAATAAATGGAAATGGCACTTGAGAAGATGATGGATGTCTGGACCAGGCAAAGTATACCAAGAAGACAAGAAGAAGAAGAATGTAGAGCGAGAAATTGTGGATGGATCACTTTCTGCACCAACATATTCACAAAGGTGATATCACAGAGCTGTTAAGTTATTGAAGCATAAGCATCATAATAAATAATTCCAAAATATAAATTATTTTATTTTATCAATTGTACATATAATTTCATGAAGATCAATTAATAAAAATTATAACTATAATGAGTAGTAGTTGTCTAATCATTAGTGTGATAAAATATATTAGCTGTCCTCAATTGGTTTTGAATTTCTCTCTGACTGTTTCAGGAGCCCAGGTAGTAGCTCAGAGCCTTCTGCAGCTTTAATGCTGGGTTCACCTTGTGATTTAACCTCGCTCTAAGGCCATTCTCCAGATTTCCCTCCTGAGGTATGAATTAACAAGCATGCTCCCATCTGCTTATACCTAGTGCAGGTCACCTGCATGTGGAGGGGAAGGAGAGGACAGTAGACCCAGTCTAACTCAATTTAGGAAACATTATGTGCCTTGCTATGTATGGGGTGCTATGCTAGTTCTAGGACAGGAAGAGTATGATGAATAAAGCATGACTCCTATCTTCCAGGAATGCCCAATCAATTAAGCAACGCAACAAAGAAAATTTATTTTGTTTGGCAGAATGGAGAGGTGGACCTGATTCTACATCTTGCTCTTTCTATAGGCTCTATGCAACTCTAGACAAGACACTTAACTCTTCAGTGCTCTAGGCAATTCAGTAGGAGTATAACTTGAAGAGAAAATGCTTACCTTCATTGGTAGAAGGAATTTTCTCACGTAGGAGTTTTCTATATCGATGAAATGCTTTCTCGAATACTGACTACCAACGTGACTTTGTGTGGCTCGTTTAACTTTTCTGGACCTCAGTCTCTACATCAGCTTTGTAGAGACTGAGGCCCAGAGAAGGAGTCAGAGGACCTGGGTTCTAATTCTGGCCATGTAGTTCCTTTATCAGAAATCTTGGACGAATCTCTCAATCTCTTAGTCCTCAGTTTTCTTTGGAGTGACTAGCAGTATATCTGTCTCGTATCCTATAGTGTTTTTGGTATACAATACGTGTGTATTCATACACACTTTGAAAGTAGCAAAGAATTATACAAATGCAATATGATATTATTACTATGAAAAGGGGAAATAATATTTGTTCCATCTCACATGAAGAAAAAATATTTTTAAAGTCTTAGAGAATTCTATAAATGTGACTTTTTAAAATTTCATTTGATTTTTACAGAAGGGCAATGTGGATAGATAGCCAACCTGGGAACCAGGAAAACTTGAGTTCAAATCTGGTCTCTGATACATGTTGGCTGGAAGTCATATCTGAAAGTCATTTAATCTCTTAGTGTTTTAGACAACTCTCTAAGAATATACATTACAGAGAATGAGCCCATGTGCATTGGTAGAGGGAGTTTTCTCATATGGGAGTTCCCTAAACCAATGAAATTATGAGTTCAGACCTTATCCTTTGTTTCTATGAGGTTTTCTAACATTGAATACATAAAATGTTGTAGCATCTGTGTTTGCATTATGGTCCCAAACAAGTGTGTCCTAAGTGGTTACCTATTAGCGTGGCTTGAGCGACCCTAAAAGATTTCACCTGATCACAAATCCTATTTGCCTTTAAAGGGATCATGATGTAATATCTTTTCTAGTTTGAAATGCCTTGAGGAAATGCTAGATTGGTCTACATTAATAAATCTAGATTAGCCCTCAAAGTTACAGCATCATCTTCAGAAAGTTAACATTAAAATGCACCTGTTACTTTGGAATTGGAAGGCTGAGGACCTAAATAAAGTATGGACTTTGGATTTTCCCTCTAAACTGCTATCATTCACTTGTTAACATGGATGAATTAACTCAGTTAGTTTAGATTAGTTTATTCAATTTGTTGGTTGTTCTCAGTGAAGGCATGGAGACCATGTCTTTAGGAGAATGAAGTGTTGGACATGTATGTTACAGGAGAGAAATTACGTCAGTGACAAGTCTTGCATTGCAAATGGGAAGCCAGACCTGAGAAGGCAAATCCAAGAAGAAGGAGGGTCAGGAGTAAGTGAGCTTTTAGATAGAGACTTCTGGGGTAAGCATCAGTAACAGTTAGGAGGGGACAAAAGCGAGAAAGGAAGAAGTACCTGATTAATCTTCTTTATAATTTTACCTTGGGATCTCCACATGAGTGAGACCTGGGGTCCCACTGACTTATATAGATTATTATAACAACAGCATCGATGCAGTATTTTAAGCTTGAAAAGCACGTTATATATGTCATCTCTTTTGATCTTCACAACAAACCTGTGAGGCAAGTGCTATTAAAATGAGGTAATGGAGGATCATAAAAGTTAAATGACTCGACTAAGGTCACATAGCTAGTAAGCGTCTCAGGCTAGTGAATTCAGGTTGTCATGACTCCAAGCTCAACACTTTGTGCATTCAAGCAGAGAGATGATACAATTACCAGAAGAAAAAAAAGGACAAAAAAGCACACTCCCCCTGCACCCCTAAAAGCATACTATTAGAAACAGCGTAAGCTCACATCTCACACGGATCAGAAGTGTCACTTAGGAAGGTGTATCTGAGAAGTGCTGTCCACAATTCTCAGACACACACACACACACACACACACACACACACACGTCCCACAATATATATTTAACATTTTCTGAAGACAAAAGGAATCCTCTACATGTTTACATGACATTTTTCCTCCAAGTGTTTTTCTCTTAAAAGAGTTATAATTAAATAGGAAGGCCTGTGGTATGTGGGCACAATAAATATAAAAGACGCTTGTGTCTTGAGAAAGTCAAGAAAGAGAAATTGTTGAAAGAAGACAACTTTGGAAGGGAGAGGGGGTGGTAAATCCTCTTGCTTTTCTTCAGAAGTGAGTAGGAAAAAGTAGAGAGGGGCTGCAGTAGTCCAAGCTGCAGGGGAACAAAGGCACATCAAAAGGCAGCTGGGTGACTTCTGACCATGCCCCTGAACTCCTAAGGAGGCCAGCATTCTGTACCTCCAGGGTGTTTAACATGCTACTCAAAGCATGAGACAGCAGTATGATCAAACAGAACACCAAGCTAGGGCTTATTAATGTCAGGGCTGTCTCCATAGCACGACACAATTCCAGGGCCTCAAAACTAATAAGATGAGAAAAGAGAAGGCTGTGTCTTCATCATGTAATGTTTCCCTGGATGCCTCAACAGAAAGAGACAAGAATAGTTACGGTCCAAAGGTACAGGGAGCCAAGCAGTCATAAGATTTCATCAAAGGTGGAATTCTGTACATTTTTTTTTATCAAGATTTACTTTCTAATTCTGCAACTCCTCCTACCCAGCCCTCAATTTAGACAGAAAATTCATTTGGGCAAATGGGATGAGGCCGAATGAGAATTTCCCTTCAAGTCAATTACATGCTTAGGGAGGGGAAAAGGAACTAAGAACGCTGACTGGAAATAGGGATGGAACAAAAGTAGCCGTTTTCCTTTTTACATTTTTTTTTCTAAAAGTAGAAGAGAAAGTAAAGAGTCCCTTAAAGATGTTTGCCAATCGTATTTGCTGTGAATGGATATGGTAATTTAGGAATATGCAGATCAGGAGTGCTTTGGGTAAAGATTCACAAAGAAGAGAATTTACAGTGTGTTTTTTTTTTAAAGGAAGCTTGGCCTCTCAGCAGGCCTCGAGGCAAGTTCCATATTTATCCATCTGCTTTTATTTGCCAAAAGACAAAGAAAAGTATCATTATCATTATATTAGGTCTAGTGATTCCACTGCAAGAAATCATTCTCATTTGATGATTAATTTTGCCATCAGCTGTGATCTGGTTCACCTATAATGGGAAAGGAAAGAATCTCCTTTATCACAAAAGCTCAGTCTTCTCTAGTCAGGGCAAATGGAGCATTGGGGCCACAAAAAGTGATATTGCCTGAAATATCCAAGTGCTACGATAGAAGTGGATGTAATGTTTCTTTTAGAAAATTCATTCTCCAGTTGTATTTATATCTAATCTCTTAAATGTCTCTATCTCTCATTTCCTTAGGATTCAGTTTCTCCATCATTAAAACGATGGGATTGACCTGAATGGTTTCTGTGGTGCTTCTGGCTCTAAAGCTATGATCCCATGAACCATTGGCCCCAAACCTTTATGAAACAAAAATGAATATTGAATATACTACTAGATTGTAGAATTGGCCATAGGATCATAGCTTTAGAGACGACAGGGACTGAAGGATGAAATGAAGGAAGGAAGGAAGGGAGGAAGGAAGGAAAGAAGGAAGGAAGAGAGGAAGGAAGGAAGAAGGAAGGAAGAGAGGAAGGAAGGAAGAAGGAAGGAAGGAAGGAAGGAAAGAAAGAAGGAAGGAAACATGCATTTATTAAGCACCTACTATGTGCCAGACACCAAATGCTTTACAAATATTATCTCCTTTAATCCTTACAAAAAGCCTAATAGGGAAGCACTATAATTTTCTTTATTTTGTAGTTGAAGAAACTGAGGCAGACAAAGTTAAATTACTTGTCCAGGGTCACATAGCTAGTATCTGAGTCTGTAATCGTACTCTCACATTTCCTGACTCCAGGACCAGTGTTCTATGTATTATGCACACTAGTTGCTGTGTAGTCCAACTTCTGGGTTCACACCCTTCCCCATTAACCCCTAACGCTTGTTAGCTGTGTGACCACAGCTGAGTATCTTTATCTTTTAACATACTCAGTTTCTTCATCTGTAAAGTGAAACCATGGATTCAGCTAATTATGTTACATAGTTGGTAAGTACTTAATAAACTTTCAAGCACTATATAAATGACAGTTCTTGATGATGGTGGTGGTGATGGTGAGACTATTAAAATGAGCTTTATTATCACATTAGTATAAGGCAAATATATCAAGCACATGACTCATGGGGCATTGCCACCACAACACTCTAGAGCGTGGCCCAAACTAGATTAAAATATTTTGGGGAAATGCTTAACAAAATAAATAAAAATAAAATAGAACATAGATAATTTTAATATGTAGTTTTCTAAGTCAATATGTGGCTTACAGGGATCTTTATGTTCAGTTTAGTGGACCTTATTTTTATTTGACACCACTAGTATAGGAAACTCCCAGACAAAGAGATGCCCTCTGATACAAGTCAGAATCTTCCCAGCAATTCATAGTCTCAATGAGCTTTCTTAGAGCAATGCAAAGTTGAGTGACTTGCCCAAGCTCACATAGCCAGCATGTGTGAATGGTAAGACTTGAACCCAAGACTTCATGGCTTTGAGGCTGGCTGTTTGTAAACCATGCTGTCTATGTTTTAAAATAGGCTCAAACTATCTCCAGTAGTTACATACAATTGACTGGTTCCTTTTAGAAACAGATTACTATTCTCTAGGCACAGCCTCACAATTTTCCCACCAAGTAATGGCTACCATGAATACTGAAGGAAAACACAATATCAAGACAGAATAAGCAAATTGAATTTGGTGTAATCTGTTGCTTGATTTCCATTAGATCCATCTTGAGTTCTTTTAGGCCCTCTGCATGTTTATATATGGCTACATATGTCTGCAGATAATATTTGGAATCATATTTCAAAAGTTCATTACTTTAAGCTTTCCAAAATATGTAGAGGATACCATTCCAAGCTTAACCAACCTAGCAGAATGCTTTTGAAAGGTCTGTTGTTTCTATAAGAATTTATGAACCATCCTACCCTTGGCAAAACTCTATGCAAATCAAATGTTTCTTATTTCACCAGTCAAACAAAACTAATTAGTGACAAATAAAAGGAAACATCATTTCTCTTGGAATAACTGACCCAGACAACCATTACTCCACAAAAGGTCAAGAAGGCCAAATGCCAATAGCTGTTTTTTCCCCTTCTCTTTTCTTTTTTAAGCTGAATAGTAGGGGAGTAGGGGGATCGTTTTTCAAAGGAAGATACACATTCAGCATGGACCAACAATCTGATACAGTAGGAGTGGAGGGAGATTCTCCTTGAAATGTTTTAGAGGGGTTTTGTTGGACCACATAAAATAAATCTTTAAAATCTTAATGAAATGAAAAAAGTTGCTCAAAACACATTCATTTGGAAGGTGGTCATAGTATCTCCTTTTTTGGCCCATCAAAAGGAAGGTACTATAAACTAAATAAAATAAAAACATGCGTACTTAGTAGTGGTGAAAATTGAAATCAGAACCCACTACAGACTTTGCTTATTGAATGATAGTTATTATATACTCCAAATCTTCTAGTCTTGTGCTCCCGGACTCCTGGGTGAGTGAGGGAGTAAAGGGAAATGAAAAAGTATAGAATTCCCAGGAACATGCCAAAAGGTCTAGAAGGGCTGAGATTTAGTGACTCTTTGACCTTTGGCCCCATCACCTCTTCCCTGCAGTGCCCAAGAGATGCCTACTAAGAGAAGAGCAATGATGTATTAGAAAGAACACTTGACCTGGGGTCAAGGATCCTAGTCCCACTCTACTGTTTGACCTAGTCCTACTCCCAACACATTTGGAGTATCAGATGCTAAATTTCAGGGAGGAAATTGCCAAACGAGCATATCCGGAGAAGGACGCCCAGAATTATGAAGGGATGGAAGAGGACGCCCAGAATTATGAAGGCATGGAAGGCTGTTTTATTTAGGGAAAAGGTGAAAGAACTAGAGATGTTTCTCATGGAGTAGAGAAGACTAGAGAGGTGGGATGGGTGGGACATTTATAACTGTCTTCAAGTATTATAAGAGATGTGATGTAAACTTGATCTGTTTGTCACCATAAAGCAGAATCAATTAGAGATGTCCAAAAGCAGAATTGGCTGCCTCAGGAGCTAGTGAATTTTCCCATCACTGGAGGAATTCATACTAATTCTAGATAACCGTTTTTCAAAAATGTTGTAAGGGAGATTTTAGCTACAGTATGGATGAGAATAAGACGCCTCTGTGGTCCTTTTGTCTTTGAAGTTCTGTGATTTCTGGTGCTGACACTTACTACTTCTAGGACATTGGACATGTTCTTTAACCTTTCTGGGTCCTTGGTCTCTTCATGTGTAAAGTGGACAAATAATGCCCATACTATTCACAGAACTGTTAGGAAGAAATATCCTTATAGACCTTAAAACTCTGTAGAAATATGAAACATTAGACAATGTTCTGAATGAGCATTTTCTGATGTTCTTCATGCAATGTGAATCAGTAAAATTCTCTATTTGGGACTAATATTACAGAAAAATATTATGCCTTGTACATCAGAAGATCATTAGAAAACTCTGGCTGCAACAACGGTTTCTCCTTTAAATTCCTTTTGTGTCAGTCATTTTTCAGTCGTATCTGACTCTTCATGACCCCATTTGAGGTTTTCTTGGAGAAGATAAGGGAGTGACTTGCCCTTTCCTTCTCCAGCTTATTCTACAGGTGAGGAAACTGAGGCAAACAGGTTAAGTGACTTGCCCAGGGTCACACAGCTACTAAGTGTCTGAGGCCAGATTTGAGCTCAGGAAGATGAGTTTTCTTGACTCTAGGTCCAATGCTCTATCCACTGAGCCACCTAGCTACCGCTTTTAAACACAAAACACTATCTAAAACCAGTAACCTAGATATTCTTTATACCACCCATACACCAACTTTCACTGAAGTTCTACGCAAATGATTCATCACTCTGTGGAGGTCACCTTGGCCTCAGGCAAGTTCTGACAGAACCTACCAAACCAGAAAGAATTCAAGAACAGGCCTTGTGAGAAACTCTGCGTTGTGTGACTATCAGCCCGAGTACTGAGAGGCTCATAACTAAACAGTGTGCCCCTCAGCCTATGATTTTATTGTTTTAGACCACAAATTTCATGAAACCATCTCGTACGTCACAGAGTGGTATAAGGTATGCTGGGGAAGGGAGGGAGGGGCCGTAATGATGAGATTGAAGAACCATGAGATATTTCATTTACGCACACATATACACTCACACATACACACATTCCAAACATGATTTTCTGCAGCGAATGAACGGTCATTTGGAATGCCTCTGTGACTGTATGTCGCTGTCATTAGTGATCTCAGGACTTGTAAAAGGCATTTAAGATTTTTCTTTCAGAAAACATTCTATTAATCTTCATTCATTGGCAATCACGTTTAGAAATGTGCATTCTTGTTTGAATAATCATATCCAAGAAAACATACTTCAGAGTCAAGGTTCCTAATGAAAGTGGCTTAGGACAAGCTAAATTATGCACATGCATATACACATACACACATATACATACATACACACATATACCCACAGATATAAATTACAGATGGATGTATGATATCATTAAATAACCTCTATTTCACCCTCTAGCAGGAAGTAAAGACAGAAACCCTCTCTTCTTTTAAGGTCAAGCCATTACACAGAGGAAGGAAATAACTCCTTATTGTCACCTGCTTTGTACTGTCCAAGTGATTATGTCATTGTCATTTGAAAGGTATGGGGGAGGGGCAGGGAGATATTGGGGTTACTTAATGGAATTACACATGAACTAAGTCTCAGAAAAAGACTGATTTTTTGCATATTCACTATCTTTATAGTAATGTGTAAATATGGCTCAGAGTGATTCATCTGACTTCCCAGCCTAACAAATTGGCTGACTCCTTGTTCATCTTTTGGCTTCTTTGATTTGTATATATTTTCTGGTATGTATATATGTATGTATGTATACGTTGCAATCACATGTGTATGCATATGGGTGTATATGTGTCCTATGTATATGTATATATACTAAATATTTTTGTATATTTATTTATATATAGGTATATGTGTATATACACACATGCATATTAACCATTTGTCAGAAATGTAGAAAAGGTTTTTGTTAAAATTCTCCATGATACAAGGCTCAATGCAATTCTCTATTTGGAACTAATACTACAGGACAAATTAATTTACTATATATAATATACATGTTGTGTACATACATGTTGACGCAGGAATGTATATGCACACAGGATTGCAAGGCATATTGCAATATTTGCTATGTGTATATATGTGTGCATGTGTATACATATATATACACATGTGTATGTATGTGTGTATATATGTGTGTTGCTCTTTTTTGCCATACATATGGACCTAAGAATGAAAAGTTTCCTGGATTATCCAGATGTTTTCAAATATCCAGAGGTTTAAGATTGTGTAGATCAGATGTGCCATCTGACTGGTTGGTTTCTTCCTAATTGAAAAAATAAATATTATTTTGAATTTAACTTAAAATAATTGAACCAATTGGACATTGACTTTACAGTTAATTTGAATTAATACGTATATTCAAAAATTTCAATAACAAAATTTTAGTTCTCTCTAGGTACATTCTAATGTTTATTATTATTATTTATATGTGTGCCTTTGTGTACTACATATCTAAAATATATATTATTTATTTATGTGAATCTATGTATGCACATATATATTTATAAAAGTCACACATGTATACTGTTCTAGTTCTTTCTCCCCATTTTACAATGGGAAGTTTTATGTTAGAGAAACATAGTCTTACAAAGAAAAAATTCCAAATTCTTTGGGGTCCAGAAATCGATTCTTGCTCGAAGATTTTATAGGAGGCTAAATCTTCCCAAACTTTGACCATAGCATAACATGGAAACATTCTACAAATAAGTTCAAGATAAGCATCTAAATTTGTCCTCATTGTCTTTCTCAGTGATCTAAATCCAGGTGTGAAAATTCACCTAGACTACTTACAATACTTCCCACTGGCTTTATAGCTTGCCCTGTGTAGCTTTACCCTTGGGAGAGAATCATACCATTAGCAAACGAGGAAGAGATTTCTGAGGCAGAGATAAAGCATTTCTAAACCTAATTAGACAAATCACCCTTAAGGGTAACATATTTTTTTTGATTAAACTTTCTAGCATATGGTATTTTCCAGCTAGTTCAAAGAACACTGTCAGAGATGACAGCCCAAAATATGCTACATATTTTAGAGATCTCACCTATCAATGGCAAGAATCTCTTTGATTTTATGAATGGGCTTTTATTAAAAAAGAGACATATCATAATAAACTTAAATATGCCTAAATTCCAAACACACAGATTCCACAACCTGAAAGTTCCACAGGGAAGAACTGAGTTAGACACATCACGATCAGACTACTTCGATTTATTACACCTCTACCATTACATCAACACAGAAATGATTTTTATAGCCTTCAGATTACAGGAGAATGAAACTCTGTATCCCAGAATAAAAAGGTAAATGCATGCATATGCCCTTATGCCACCATCACCACCACCACCAACTACAACAAACAAATACAATTTTATATTTCCAACGAATGTCTCTTGAGGAAGAATTTACTCTCAATGAGGATTCCTAAATTCTGGAATGTGTTAGCAAGGGAGGCTGTAAGATTTTCAGTTCTAGAGATAAAACTCACTGCAGAAATTTGCAAAAGGATTTACTTTTAGGAAAAAAAAAATTACGGTACTTCGAAGAGCTAACAAATGTTATTAAAAAAACCAACCTCATAGATAAAAGAACTCAAAAGAACCTTAAAGTTGTGGTAACATTTAATTCTGACCCTATCCAGATACCAGAAGGTGAGAAACAAGCTCCTGCCAATTCCCCTGTCACAGGGAGAAAAAAGAACCTTTCTGAATGATGGAAGGAAGGAAGGAAGGAAGGAAGGAAGGAAGGAAGGAAGGAAGGAAGGA
>CM053622.1:653710497-653723098 GCA_028646595.1 Phalanger gymnotis | reverse complement strand
AGATATTTATATGATCCTTTTTGAGATCATAAATTCGGCCTTCCTACTACAGTGACTCACTCATATTTTATATGACTAGTAAATTTTGAAATTGGAATTTAAAACTGCCTTCCTTGCTTCAAGTTTAGCATTCGATCTGTGATGCCAAACCTAAACAGAAAGAAAATCAGACTAGGTGTCAGGAGATCAGGTTTAAATACTGGTTCGCTTCTAACTAGCTCTGTGGTCTTGAGAAATTCACCTTCTTTCTTTGTGGCTCCTCACTTTTCTCATGTTCAAAATGAGAGAGTTGCATTAGATCAGCAGTTCTCACAATGTGTTGTGGGAACCCCCAGGTATTCCCAAGATAGGTGGTCTGAAAGATCAAAAATATTTTCATAATAATACTTATGTATTTTTAACTTCAAATATAGTAAATATCAACAGAGGAAACCCAAGTAAGCAAAAGCTCTTTGAAATGGAGGGTGGTTCTCAACATTTTTAAGAGCCTAAAATTTTTTAAGAGTGTTAAAGGGTCCTGAGACTAAAAAGGTGAAGAACCTCTGGGCTAAATAGGTCCCTTCCAGCTCTAACATTCTGTGATTTTACAAGAGCCAAACATACCTGACTAGAGTTTGCCCAAGGCACAATTGCTAAGGAGGATATATTTGGCTTTGGTAAATGCCCATCTCCTTTTCTGTGAATTCTCCTACCTGTTGACTTCTCTGCTTTCACATTCCTGGTGTCTGCTGAACTCATGGTATCCTGAACTATGGTGGGCTACCTAGACTCACCTCTGTCCTTAATCATTCTTCTAAACTCATCTAGGCTGCACAAAGCGGTAGATAACCTATGGACTACGAAGAAGCGGGAAACTTCCGCTCTACCTTGGTTTTGCACCTTTGTGAGCTGTGTGAGGAGAGTCAGCAACATATATGCTTTCATTTATGATAATAGATGAGAAGGCTGATAATAGCATCCTCCCACTTGCCTCGTGAATCTCCTGGGGATTAATCAATGAAGCACCTGTAAAAATATTCCTACCTGTTGACTTTAGTATTCACTTGGCCCAACTGGGTTAGAAGATAATAGCTAAACAAGTTGTGATATGTGGTTGTGATGGAATACTACTGTGTTATGAGAAATGATGAGTTCAATGATATTAGAGAGGCATGGAGAGACTTGTATGAAATAATAAGGAGCAAAATGAGTGGAACCCGGAGAACATTATATACAGTAATAGCAATATTAATTTAAGAATGACTTTGAATGAATAAGTTATTTTTGACTATTTTAAATACCCAAATTAACTATAAAAGACATATTAAAAAGATGCTATCTATATCCAGAGAAAAACTGATAAATAGAAATGTATATAGAACAATTTTATACATATGTACACATATGTACATACACACATACATATGCATATACACACACCTATTTGTGTCTAATAGTAGCTATCTCTAGGGAGGAGTGGGCGAGGAAAAAAAGGAAAAAAGAAATTTACATGATAATTTTTTGTATATTTGAAAAGAATAGCAAGTGGTACATAGTAGATTTGCAGTTTCATGTGCAATCATTTTTATTGAACTATGTTATGGAAATGCTTGTTTTATTCCATAAATTAAGAATAAAAATAAATAAAATTTTTAAAGAAGATCTGAAGTTTTTTTTTTTAAAAGAGAAAGTAAAGAAAATAGAGTAGATAGCTGCCATCTACAATGGCAATCGTACTGGACTTACCTCTGGGATAGTAGTCCAAAGGGTGACATACTTGTTTCGGAGTGAGCCTTACCTCAGTAATATGTACTTGAGATTCCTTAGATTACATTAGACAAGAAGATGAATAATTTAACTGCTGTAACTTCCTTGGAGAGAAAGCCTGTTGTAGTACATAGAGACACAATATTGACCTTGTCTTCCTGACTCCAGGCCTGTGCCACCCCACTGCCCCAGGAAGACTTGAATTCAAGTCCTGGCTTCTGACCTATCTTAGCTGTGTGACCACAGATAAATTTCTCAATACTCCAGGAAATTCTCTAGTACTGTAAGCTACACAGATACTGCTGGTGCATTGGTGGAAAGGATTTTCATACCTCAACTTCCCTGTTGGATCAAATTAAAGAAAAACAAACAAAGCTCTTCTCCTCAGAGGTAATCTATGCATACGAAGCAGAAGTAGGATAGTAGAAGTAGCGCTGAACTTATAGATGAGAACTCAGGATTCTGTTTGGTACTAAAGAGATCTTGGGCCAATCATGTCACCTCGCCAGGTCTTAGTTCTATCATTTATAAAATAAAAGTATTGCTAGGGCCTCCTCCAGCTCTTAGGAAAGGTGAGGCTTGAGAGTCAAGAGCTCCAGGTTAAAATTTTGTCTCTATCACCTACCAACTTTTTGGGAAAATCATACAGTCCCTATCTGTTTCATCTTTAAAATGGGGACAAAAACAGTACACCATTTTTCTATGAGTGCACTATTTTTCTATAAGATTTTTAAAATAATATATCCAGATACTGGCTGAACAATGTAATGGATAGGAAACTGGACTTGGAGTCAAGAGGACTTGGGTTCAAATCCTATTTCACTTATTTTACTCACTAGTGGTGCGATGCTGAACAAGTCATTTAGCCTCCCTCGGCCTCGCTGTCATCACGTACAAAAGGAGGCCAGCAGATCTGATGTTTTCCAACGTCCCTCCCAGCTCAAAATCTATGATCCTGGATCCTATAATTCTACACGTCTTGAAGACATGGGAGGTAGCCAACTGATGTCATCAAAAATGCCAAGAGGTTGTTTGCAATAGTGTTTGTTGTAGATGACTATCATCTTCCAAAATAGGTCATACAGATATAGAAACTATTGCTTAATGTTTTTAAAAAAATCACTTGCCAGACAAATTGCTTTGTAGATCCCAAATCTCACACTCCTCCATTTTCTTCCAAAAGCCTGGATAAACTACCAGGAAACCTCATCTAGATAAAGCCTTTTAGGCCCTAAAGGATTGGGCAGTGATATTCTGTTTTTCTAAATGAAAAGTCTTTGTAGTTAAGCAATGCCAGTGCTGTTTGCAGAGGCCTGGAACCCTGTATCCTTCCAGACTGAGGTTATGAAGTGGGGCATTGAGAAAATTCAATAATTGAAGCCCATTCCCACCCCAAAACCCAAATTTTCCTCAATTTCTTGGACATTTCAGGTGATAGCACAGGAGGGTTTTTAAAAATTTGTATTAAAATAAGGATTGTTTGAAAATCACTTCAATTCCCTATCTACGTACAAGCTAGTAAGCCATTACAAGGGGGCAATGCGGGCTGCCTATAGCACCGCTTGAATAACATTGGAAAAGTCTCCATATGTGTGTGTATGTATGTATGTATATACACATGTATATGTGTGTATGTGTATGCATGTATATATATATGTATGTACGCATATACAAAAATATGTATGTTTACAGACATAGATAGATGATAGATGACAGGCAAACAGATAGATACATAGATAGATAGATGATAGATAGATATATACAGTTCTATCAGTCCCTGCTACTAATTGCCACAAAAGTTGAAATTCATAAACAAAATCAATTTAGAACTGAAAGCGATTTTATGGGTCATTGACTTTAAAGTTCATGATTATGATGCTAGTTCACATCTGAAATAGGATTTGAATTCAGGTCCACCATTAGTGAGTCATTCCTGTGCTTTTGAAAAACTTTTCTGTTTTTAAGAATCTTCTGTCATCTTGCAACCGTCACTAAAGCCCTATTCCTGCTGTGGAGGTAATCCTGGATTCTTGCAGTGCAATGCCAACATACTAATGAATCACAAGCCGTGGAAGGTCTTATTATGCTGGGAAGGGCTTTAGTTTAAATCCCGTGATAGACTGCATGCCTATCATCTATCTGATGACCTGCCTAGCCTAGCCAAGTTCAGCAAAGCTGAATTGTTGCCTACCAGGTAATAAATTATTTTGACTCTAGTAATGTATGTAATCATATAAGTAGAAAGAATACACCCAAGGCATCAGAGGATCATATTCAATCACAGATCCTTGGAGTATTTGCATAGCATAATGCAAAAAATGAGTGTGGTTCAGTGGGTCATGGAGAGCTGATGATGAATATGAGCAGAATGTAACATGTAACAAACAAGTAATCATGAAAAATGCAAGTGAAGGGTGTTATCAAGGAAATGTACAGCTGAAAAAGAAGAAGTGGTGGTATGTGGCAAGCATTTTCCCCATGTTAGGAGAAAATGAGAAAGTCTCCCAATGTGTTAGTTGGTCACCATGTGATTGACTTGTGATAGGACACAGACAAGTGTTCCATAGCTTAATAGAAGTATGGATGGGTTGCTATCTGAAACACTAAAGGGAACATTTACACTGATAAAAATCACAGATACAGAAGAATATTAAACATTTCACAAAAATATCAGTGGGGGAGGGAGAGTGAGACCTTAAGTATTATTCACTAATACATCAGTAGGCATTATTCAAAATCAGCTGAGAAAAAGAAGTGGGACCCAGATACAGAATCTGAACATGAGTTTGAGGGAGAAGATTTGAGGCCCTAGGGGATCATAACCCAAGGTCCACAGACCTTCAAGGGAAATGAGCATTGGATTCAATAAGTCCATGAATTAGAAAAATTGATAACAGTATTGCAATATGATTGGTTTCCTTTGTAATCTTATATATTTTATTTTATACTTTAAAAATATTAATCAGAAAAAGTATTCCTAGGCTTTACTAGACCACCAAAAGTGTCCATGACACACAAAAAGGATTAAGAACTCCTGGACTAGTGGAGTGTATCAAAGCCTAATTTTTCTGACCTCATGGTTTGGCTAGGGCTGGCAAGTCCATAGCTTAAGTAATGTCTCCACTTTTTATTTCAAGCAAAAAGATAGAGAAGATACAATTAAAAATTACCCCCAGGACAAAACACGAATATTCAAATGTTTCTCTCTGTGTGTTTCACTGTCTCTGTCTCTCAAGATCTTTTGCAAAAGAAAGTAAAACTGTCATGGAAGGCTGTTTACTGTAAAGAATATAGGATTTATATTTCTTCTTCTAGCAGCTAAGCACCTGCTCAAGCAGAAAAAAATGTTTAGAAACAGAAATGCCACCCACTCGACAGAATACATTTTGAATTTGCACTGAATTAGAATTCTTTCCGAATTCATTGACATATTCATTCATTCATTCATTCATTCATATCTGACTCTTTTCTTGTACCAAGAAGCAAGCACACATCAGCTAAATCCCAGAGTCAATGATCTTCCGGGAGCTGTTTCCATCTCTGTCCAAATGTTCAGACCACTGGCTGATCCCAACAAGTTTTGATCTTCAGTGAGTGATTTGTGTTTTGATGGGATCCCATCCCTTAGTCAGTTGGCCCACCTATTATCCATAAGCTGTGCTACATTTCCAGCCCACGATCTTCTCTCAAGAAAGGCTGTCTCCCATCCGTCTGTCAACCCTGACCTTTTGCAGAGTCCATTTGCCATGCAGTCTCCATGGGGTGATGTTGCATGCCATCCTTCCTCTGCATGAGGAATGACTGCCAAGCTTCTCCTCTTCACATTTTGGTGTGTACCCCCAGCATTCTATTGTTTAACATCTTTTGGGGCAGCGCTGTGAAGTAACAAATTTTTGTTTTGATCTTTAAGGCCACCTCTTTGTGAATTCATGAGGTGTGGATGTCACTAAAACTGATGTAGGTGATTTCATGTCTTTTGTTCTACTCTCTGTGCTATAATCTTTCCAGGGTTAGTCACCAAACTACATATATTCACTTCTTTTATTAATCAACAATTGATTGTCTAATGTCAGATCATTGAGTTGAAATTTAAATGTCAAACAAAAATCGTATTGGACAAAATGTGAATCACACAATGATTTCTGTAAAGCTAGAAGGATAATTTTCTGGCTCATCAACTGGCATCTTCCAATTGGCCACAGGAGACCTACAAACTCCTCTGAGGCTCTTATTTATTAATAAATTATAGAAATTACCTGTCAAAAGCAGTATGACTTTTAGCAAGAACAGATTCCATGCAATTCACCTTGGAGCCCATACCAAAC
The DNA here is from genome assembly GCA_028646595.1 of Phalanger gymnotis. Classification (NCBI taxonomy): domain Eukaryota; kingdom Metazoa; phylum Chordata; class Mammalia; order Diprotodontia; family Phalangeridae; genus Phalanger; species Phalanger gymnotis. Next base: position 653,717,027 of record CM053622.1, on the reverse strand, counting down.
TCTGTCAACGTAAGACATAGAAAGACAAGAAGGGTACAAGTTGGATGGGAAAGGAAACGGTTTTTGTTCCAGCTGCCCCAGGTGTAACAGCTACTAGTTGTGGCTCTCATTGAAGGTATGGAAATTTTTAAAATCTGGGAATATTGCCTACTAAGGGAGATAAATCAGAGATAACGATCTTCACTTGTATTAAGGTTTACAGTGAAGAGAATGTGCCTCTGGGGAGATCACCCAAGAAATGACAACCTTGGCAAGAATATGTTCAGTGAGATATAAGAAAGAGCTTCCTTGTAGTAAGAACTGATATTTGTTTAAGGTTTGCAAAGTACTTTACACTCATCAGCTCAGCTGAGGCTGCAATAATAGATTGTAGCTAGGTGTTAGTTAACGTGAATAATAAATCTCTTAAAGTGGTCACATTATTTTAATTCACACTGCAAATTTCCATTGACCTGGAATGAAGTATCATATTTTCCATAGTTGTCACTTGAATAGTATGAATTCAAAGACATGCAACCACTTTATTGGCAGCATATTAATTTATCATCATCCTTATGATAGGCATCAATTTTCTTATCTATTGAAGGCACTGGATTCAGTGCCTGCATGGGTCCTAGTAACTCTATGATTATGTTTATGCTTTTCTCAATACTTCAGTGTATCTGTCCATTATGTTGTTTTTAAATATTTCATTTGAATGCCTGATTGATTTAGGTACTTTCTTCAATCACGCAGTATGTAATTTGCCTATCCCTCCACATCTTGAGTGACTTCTATTCATTACTATCCATAATCCTCCAAGTAGGACATACTGGGAGCCTTCCTCTGTATCTCAACATTACATGGATAGCAATGCTGCATCTTTTGCTTTTGCTGGATTGGTTATTGATCGTTTCCTTTTTCACATGTATTTGATGATACTTTTTGTACTACTTTTTGCAGGTAATTCATCATCGGTACTATGCTACAGTCTATTACACTGACTGCATCTTCCATTGCCTTTTGGATGACCAGAAATTTTGATTCTTTTTTTTTTTTAGTATGCTATTCCATGATTTGCAGCTCTATAGCATTACTGGAAGATACTAGTGTTAAAAAGATCAATTTTTAATTCTAGGAATAGTTCAAGTTTGATATTAGAACAAATGAGACTTATAGTCCATCTATTATGAGGAGGTTTGCTTAGGCATAGCATGAGAAGGACTTCCAGAGAAGAGAAAAGATATTCAACAAAGATATAGCCTTGATTCAGCAGAACACAGCTTTCTTATGCCTGTGTTCATCAAAGAGCTGGTCTGTAGAAGCTTGATCAAGGTCATACAAAACCAACTAGACTGTTTTAGTTTACAGGAAACAAAAAGCTACGTCAATGGCCAAACCTGAGCCCATTAAAACTCAAGGACAGTTTTAATGCCTTTTAAGGAAAAACTAGCCTAACTTACATGAGCAGGGCCTTAGAATATTGCTTTCACCTCAGCTAGATATAATACTCTGAACAATAGACATTTTTCATCCACTTCATTTTTCCCATGTGGATCATTAGATCACCATATTAAATGCATTTTGTTGTAAGCATCATACATATGCAGTTAGTCCAGAAGTATGCAAGCTGATAAAACAGTCCAACAAATGTATGGCATCATAATTGCCATTGTATGTCTAAATTTGTTGTATATAATCATGATCATCTTACAGGAAAATGAGAGGCAATTTATGCTTTTGGACTACAGACACTTCGTGAATAAGCTCTTGTCCATTTATGAATACAAACAAATTCCTCTGTGCAAGCAATAAAAATACTGAATATATTTACAGTTTCAGTTAATTCCTATGAATCTGGGATAGATAATGAAAGGGATAATGGAGATGCAAAGAGCCTGAGACATCTTATAAGTAGCAGAACATAAAAAAGCAAACATTAGGAGTAAAGAAATAAAATTAATAATAGTATTTCACACATACTTAGGGATTTTTGTTTCCTTTAACCTTCGCTCTAATTGCTTTATTTCCCATGTTACAAAGAGAAAGAAGTAACCAATTTATGCATTGTAGTAGAGTAGTAGAAATATGGTCATTTAAATATAAAAAACCAGTTTTTCTAATATTCAGTCCATTTTTTTTAGCTAATAGTCACAATACCTTTGATGTAGTGAAAATGTCCTAGATCTAAAGCCTCAGATATGCCAGTAATTTGTTGTGTGCCTGTAGGCAAATTATTTAACCACAGTGGGCCTCAGTTTCCTCATCTGCAAAATGAGGGCATTAGCTTTAATTACTTCTAAGGTCTTTCCTAGTTCTAACATTCTAGGGAGTAGGGGGAAGATGAGGAATACAATTGGCCACTGGATCAATTATTCACAGGATTTTCTTTTGGTGGTAAACCACATGGAGAGGAAATTAGACACATCCATGAACTATTATGTCATTTTACTTTTTTTTTAGTGTAAGATAGTTCCCCACAGAACAATCTACTGTATAACTATAATTGGCTCAAGTAATAATGTTTCCTCCCACTGCCTTGGGAAAATATAAATGTCTAATATATCTTACTATGAAAGAATTTTGCTGAGGCTCAAAATGAATTTCTTTTGTGACAGAAGATGTCTTGGTTTTGGTTGAAACACTCCCCTGAATGTGGCAGAAACAAAGATCTATAAACGTTGGTGCACAAAGGTACTAAGTATACTGTAGGTGCTTAATAAATGCCTGTTGAATCCTGTTGAATAGGCAGAAATTAAGCTTAACAAATGACAGAACATTTCAAACTTGTATTCACAAGCAAGATCTAAATGCCCATGTAAGTGCTTGTTAGCTATTTCATACTAAGAAGAATTTCAAAGAAAGACATTGAATCTATTTTTTTTCTGCACTCTATCCAAAAGCACTATGGAAGGCAAATGTTTTGGGTACATGACTTATTTCTGTTACTAGATGCTAAGTTTCTTCAGGGCAGGAATCATGTCAGTTCATCCTTATTTTCTATGTATGGCTTAATACTGTCTTGCATATAGATGACACTGAATTTTTTTAATTGATTTGAAATGGTCAGTGAAATCTGATTACTAAAATCAAAGATGTTTCTGAATTCTTATGGTATACACTTTGTTTCTTTCAAATATAGGAAGTGGCATTTGGTATTTCACAACTAAAATGCCCTTTGTCTAGAAAATTCTAGTAGCAGAAAATTCAAAGAAAATGAGATTTTTGTCTTTGTATGGACAAAGTCCATTTTGAGCTAAACTGAATTCCCTGGTTTCCCACTTAAAACTATGTGGTGATGATGATGATGACAGTAATGATCATGACAAAATAATAATAATGTCAGATTAATTTAATTAACGTTTATTAAGATACTATATAGAAAGCACTGTGCTAAGACCTATGGATGCAAAAAAGGTGATAACAGCCACTAGAAGATCTCATATTAAAATGCAAAAGAGAAATCAAACAACTATTCATATACAGCCTACATACAGGATAAATTAGAGGTAACATCAGAAGGAAGATACTAGCTTTGGGGAGGGGGACCAGATAAGGCTTTCTGTAGAGGGTGGGATTTTAGCTGAGACTTTGCCTTTTTAAAGTTTACAACATGTTTTCTGTGCATTTGATCTTAAAGACATCTCTTTGAGGTTATCACCTTCATTTTGTAGACCAGGAAAATGAAGCATAAATAAGTGTTATGCCCATGATTCACATAACTGGTGTCAAAGATGGAATGTGAACCCACGTATCTCTCAGTTCTGAGTAGCTCATATTTCTATAACAATATAAAGTCTACAACATACCTTGTCCCCAGTCTATGAGGTTAACAGTATAAATATTATTAGTCTCATCTTTGTGGATAAGGAAGCTGGTGTAAGGTTAATGGGGAATAAAATCTTCCCTGCCCATCAATAGGCCTCATGTGGAGCCCATTAAGGGAAGCTTGCTTGCTTGTAGGAAGGCTTACATTCCTTTCGTTAATTTCTAATTAGGCAATGAGTGGGGTTGTGATGCCTTCTGGCTCTGAGTCTATTAGCTGAAAGAGTATATATTGTGAGAGCTGAGCTTTTGCTTTGGGGGCTCACTTACGAGAAAGATGTTGTGATTCCCTGTTTGAGACTCTGAGTGGCCATATGTTCAGAGGTCCCCAACTTCTCAGAAGGAAAGGTTTTCTTGATTTAGTGGTGGATGTAAAGCTTTGATTCAGGCAGTAGAGCCCTGTCTGTTGGTCTTTATTTCTCTTCTCTGTATTTCCTATGTCTATATTTTATGTGATTAAGAAGATTGTTGACACCTGAAATAGCTATCTTTCCTTAGTAAAGCAGATAAAAGAACCTGCACTAGCAGCCATACTGGGTATGCCAATGTGGTTGCCAGTACACTGGGTCTTGGAGAGGATAGTGATTAAATTAAAGTGTTGTGATATTGATTGAAACAATAAGGGCCTGTGGACTCTTCATCAAAAACATCAGTTGTAAGATTACAAAATTGTCATTTGCACCAGTCCCAGAAAAGAGTACCATTCCTTCTCTCTAACACATGCAACTGTAATGCTGTAATTCCTTCAAAAAAAAACCAAACAAACCTGGGTGTCTCAAAAACAAGTCATGCTTAAAATGGGGAAAAAAGCAACATTCTTGACCACATATGCTGCTCATATTCTAATCATCCCTTGACTATTTTACTACATGGGTTGATCCTTTTTTCAGAGTAAAGTATTGAAAGAAACTTTTACTCTAGAGGAAAATTGAAAAGAACATTCTAATAACAGCATGTTTAAGACGATTTCCCTCCTCTCCTGACAACTTCTACCATGTATCAATTATACCCTGAAAATTGCATGGCTTTATAGTTTTATCTCTTTGGGTGTTTCCCTCTTCTAGTGCACATCACCCTGTGAACTAGGAAAGAACCATAGATGTGGTATAATTATTTTCTAGCACTAGAAAAAATGTTGAATTAAAGAGTTCAGAAACAAGTAGGTCTTTCTCAGCTATTGAGCAAATTATATGTGAAGTCTGACTCACAAATAGCACTATAAGCAAGGGAAGATGCTATTCTTTAAGAAGTAGGATTGCTTTTGGAAATATGGCTGAAGGACTATGAAATTATGCATATCCTTTGACCCAGCAAAACCACCACTAGGTCTGTATTCAAAGAAATCAAAGAAAAAGTAAAAGGACTTATATGTACAAAAATAGTTTATAGCAGTTCTTTTTGTGGTGGCAAACAATTGGAAATAGAGGGGATGCTCATCAATTGGAGAATGGCTGAACAAGTTCTGGGCATATGATTGTGATGGAATACTAGTGAGCTATAAGGAATTATGGGAGGAGTAGTTTCAGAAAAAAATGGCAAAACCTATATGAACTGATGCAAAGTGAAGTGAGAAGAACTGGGAGATCATTGAGTACGGTAACAGCAATGTTGTAACGATGATCAACTGTGAAAGTTGGCTACTCTGATCAATACAGTGATCCAAGACTGTTCCAAAGGATTCATGGTGAAAAAATGCTGTTCACCTCCATAGGGAGAATTGATGAACTTTGAGTGTAGATCAAAGTATAATTTTCTTGCTTTACTTTTTTGCGTTATGCTTAATATGAAAAATATGTTTTGCATTTGTTCCAAGTCTAAAGTGCTCCTTGGTCTCATGCCTCAGGACCCTGGCTTCTCAAGGCTTTCCTTCTGGAATGGTTGGAACATCTTATCTGGAAGCCTGGTTCTCAGGTCCCCATGGTTCACACTCCCGGGTCTGAGAACTCTGTCTGTATCTAGAAGTGAAAAGGAAATAAACAAACAGACCAAACCCCTAAGTCCATTTTTCAAGGCTATAGGGCCTAAGGAGAAGAATGTGGCTTTTTCCAAAACCTCCTTAATACACGGTGCCCGTTCTATAAGTGAAAAAGACTTTCATCCCTAATGGCCACCGGAAAGAAAGAGACTGTCCTAGTCTGATAGTTTTAAAGATCTAGGCATTTCTGGCTATGTAGTCAATGAAAAGAACCAGTTCCCAATCATGTAATAGGTGAACACAGAATGTTTTTTTTTTCCAGAAGTAAGCCCCTTGGTCTCCTGTGTTTGTTCCTCCATCTTGGGTTATCATGTACTAAAATCCTTTTTTACACTTAGATATTTTACAGACACTCAAAATATAAATATAAACTCAAAATACAAATAAAGTAAAAATAGATTTTTTTAAAAAAAATCCTAACAAAAATAAAATTATTTCCCTTAAACAGATGTTTTGGAAGGTACTCTTAGGATTGTACAACTTTCGAATGGAGGAAAAAACTCAAAGATTTATTTCTACTCCAAATCCCACCATTGATATGGGATTTTCCTCTATCAGTACAAACTGTAACCCATCAACACTTTATTATATTGTGCATTTCTCATTCATGTCCTTTTGTAAATCACTCGAAAGGGATCCAACTAAGCCAACACACTGAGGTCTCTTCTCTCTCTTGACAGCCGTCCCTGGTCCTTACTTTGTGACCTGCCAACCTCATTTTCTACTTAAACAACTCTATGGTTATATCTTT
>CM053622.1:653682537-653710397 GCA_028646595.1 Phalanger gymnotis | reverse complement strand
AAATTCTCTCCCCTCTTCCCTTTCCATCCACTCTCCTTAAGAAGTCAAGCAATTCAACATGGGCCACATGCGTATCATTATGTATAACCCTTTCACAACACTCATGTTGTGAAAGACGAACTGTATTTTGCTTCTTCCTAACCTATCCCCCTTTATTGAATTTTCTCCCTTGACCCCGTCCCTTTTTGAAAGTATTTGTTTTTGATTACCTCCACCCCCATCTGCCCTCCCTTCTATCATGCCCCCTTTTTTTATCTTCTTCCTCCTTCTTTCCTGTGGGGTAAGATACCCAATTGAGTATGTATGGGATTCCCTCTTCAGGTCAAATCTGAGGGCAAGATTTACTCATTCCCCCTTACCTGCCTTCTCTTCTCTTCCTACACAACTGCTTTTTCTTGCCACTTGCCGAAGGGCAAACTCTATCCCAGTCCCCAGCAGCTTCTCCCACCAACCTACTCTGTTGTCCTTGGTGTTTGTGGGTTGAGAAGTCTGGTAACTGCCACAGCTCACTGATTCAGGGCACTAGGGCATGCTTGGCCTGGCTCCCGCCAGTCCGTACCACCCACACTGGGTTCTGCTCCATTCAGCTCCACTCCCCTCTACTCCCAGCTCCGTGTGGGATAGACCTTACCCAGAGACTATCCAGGCTGTCCTGGGCTAGAGCCCTGCTTTCCTATGCTATTTTGTAGGTTATGCAGTTCTAGAATTGGTTCAGAGCCATTTTATAGGTTTTTGGAGGGACTTGGCAGGGAGCTCACACTAGTCTCTGCTTTCCAGCCACCATCTTGGCTCTGCCCCCCTCAAATATGACTTTTATAAGATCTAAATATAGTTTAAAATTTTGCAATCCTTAAACCACAAGTTGAGCAGCTGTGACTTAAGATGAGACCTCAGGAAACATGCAAGACTTAGGTAAACTTCAGTAGTCTTATATGTAGGATAAAAGAACAAAGGAATATATAGTTTCCTCAAAATGCCGCCTTTCAAATGGAGTGAGTTGAAAGGAAGATTGGTTCATTAGTTGTTTGTTTGGTTGTTGTCCTTTGCTATCTTGAAGAGGACCAAAATGACATTATTCTGTTGGAGTCAAGGTACAATGTGTCTAGCTGTGGCTGGTCAGACCAATACTAGCTTGAAATGTTCTCCCACAGGTCAGGGACAAACTGTCCATGTGAACATTTGGAGTGGAGCTGTCTCTAAATTTGCACATCTCACATTTCTTTTGAGCACAGTGCCTTCTTTGATGCAGGTTCACCATGTTGGGCAGTCCTTTGCCAGCCTCTCCCATGTCACACAATTGATTCCAAAGTTCTTCAGAGAGACCTTGAGTATCTTTGTATTGTTTCTTCTGATCACCATGTGCCATAGTAAGCAGGCCAGGGTTGGGTAAAGCAGACAATTTTTAGGGCACCTTTTCTAGCCCTTTCCTCACACCAGTAGGTTAGCAATGTGCTTCTTAAGACATTCAGGGGGCTCCTGAATCTCACTGCTGCTTCCAGTGACGTGACCCTATTGCCTGGGACACCTGTGTGCAGGGCTGTGGCTACAGATCCCAGCATATCCTCACCTGCTGCCTCATCACCTGCTTGTCACTGCAGGACTTTGAGATTGATATAGATGATAACATGGCATGGGTGATATCTTTGGATTTGCACATAGATTGGATCTAAGTGAGGCAGAGGTGCACAAAGTCGCCAGCCTCACTCTGTCTTCGAAAGTCATCAGATCCAGTGATGAAACAAAGTGAAGACTGGTGATGGCCCAGGATGCAACAGATGACCTTGGCATCCCTAACGTCTGACCAAGCTCTAAGTGCTCCACAGCACCTGCTTCAGTTACCTTCATGGCCGTTGGAACAAATTGTTCTCATGGGCCCATTCCACCAGGGAAAGTTTTCACATGCTTGGGGTAGACACCCCCTGACTCATCTAAGGGTTTGAGACCCCTCAGTTACCTTCAACCTGGTTTAGCCTATTTGCCAAAATGGTTTAGTAGGGTGTGACTGCTATGTATGCTAAAGCTTCTTGGAGCCATAGGTGAGAGTTGGAATCAAGTGGAAGGAAAGATAACATGTTCAGAAGACCTATAGAAAGAGAATGCAAACAAAAATGATGAAGATGAATCCATCAATCAACAAGAACATACTAAGTACCTACTGTGTGCCAGATACCATTTAAGGTGATGAGGATCCAAAGATAAACATTAAACAATTTCTGACCACAAGACTTTCACAGTCTTTTGGGGTAAAAAAAAAATGACCACGATATGTTTAAATAAATATTTAGTATTTAAGAGATAAAGACATGGTAATTTAGGAACTGGGGGTTCAGGAAAGGACTTATATAAGAAATAACTGTTGAACTGAACTTTGAAAACAACTACGCTTTCATTAATAACAATGACAGAAAGAATTAAATGATCTTTGTGAATTATAATAAATATAAAATAAAATAAAATATATTTTAATACAGTAATATTATATACATTTTATAGTGAATACTTTTTTTTTTTACTTTTTAGAGATCTGATTCTAGGGTTGTAAATTTATATAGCCTGACCAATACAGTACATATGTAATATTACCAATTGTACATGAGATATTGAAGCAGCATGGTAGAGTAGATAGAGCACTGGACTTGGAGATCAGAAAGATATACAGTTAAAAGCTTCATCTAATTCTCAATAACTGTACAATCAGGAGCAAGTTATTTAACTTCTTAAAAATTCAAGCAACTGCCTCAGACTTATCTATGGAGTCATGGACCAATTTCTAGCTACCTTGATGAAGAGAGATCCTAAACGTATTGACATAATGAAATATGTACTATAATCTATTTTTATTACATATAATTTTTTTCTCTTATCCAGGTCTTTGATTTTGTTAGCATAGGGAAATCCCAGTATGAAAACCCCCTCCACCAATATAGATTGGCAACAGATTACAAAGTTAGGAGCACTAAGAGGTTAAGGAATTTTCCCAGGGTTACATTACCAATATGTGTCTGAGTTGGGAATTGAACTTAGGAATTTCTGATTCTGAAGCCAGTTTCTATTCACTACATCCCCGGTTAGCTGTCTTTGTCTGTCTGTCTATCTCTGACTCTCTCACATATATATATTTAACAGAAATGGATGAGATTAAGAAGAGGTAGAAAGAATATATAGAAGAACTACCCAAGAATGTTCTTAACATCGCTGATAATCATGATGGTATTGTTACTGATCTAGAACCAGACATCCTGGGGAATGAAGTCAAGTGGGCCTTAGGAAGCATTGCTAACAATAAGGCTAGTAGAGGTGATGGAATTCCAACTGAGATATTTAAAATTCTAAAAGATGATGCTGTTAAGGTGCTACATTCAATATGCCAGCAAATTTGGAAAACTCCAGAGCGACCCCTGAATTGGAAAAGATCAGTTTACCTCCCATTCCTAAAGAAAGGTAATGCCAAAGAATGTCCAAATTACTGAACAATTACACTCATTTCACAAGCCAATAATGTTATCTTTAAGATTGTGCAAGCTAGGCTTCAGCAACACATGTACCAAGAACTTATACAATAGTAGGCTGGGTTTTGAAGACACAGAAGGACTAGAGACCAAATTGCCAACATTTGCTGGATTATGGAGAAAGCAAAGGAATTCCAGAAAAACATGTACTTTTGCTTCATTGACTATACTAAAACCTTTGATGGCGTGGACCACAGAGAAATGTGACAAATCCTCAAAGAGATGGCAGTACCCAATCATCCTACTTGTCTCTTGAAGAACCTGTATGTGGGTCAAGAAGCAACAGTTGGAACTGAACATAGAACAACTAATTGGTTTAAGATGGGGAAAAAGAGTATAACAAAGCTGTATATTGTCATTTTATTTATTTAACTTATATGCAGAGTACATCATATGAAATGTCAGGCTGGGTGAATCAAAAGTCAGAATTAAGGTTGCCTGGAGAAATATCAACAATCTCAGATATGTAAAAGATAAAACTCTGATGGCAGAAAGTGAAGAAGAATTAAGAAGTCTCTTGATGAGGGTGAAAGAGGAGAGTGTAAAATCTGGCTTGCAGCTTACCATCAAATACAACAACAACAACAGCAAAGATCTTGGCAACTGGTCCCATCATTTCCTGGCAAACAGAGGGAGAAGAAATGGAAGCAGTGTCAGATATTATATACTTGTGCTTAATTAAACGACACTCCTTGGAAGGAAAGCCATGGCAAATATGGATAGCGTACTGAAAAACAAACATCACCTTGCTAACAAAGGTTAGTATGGTCAAAGCTATGGTTTTTTCAGTCATGATATATGGCTGTGAGATCTGTACTCTAAGGAAAGCTGACTGCTGCAGAACAGACACTTTAAAATTGCGATCATGGAGAAGACTTTTGACAGTCCCTTGGACAGCAAGAGAATCAAATCAGTCAATACTTAAAGAAATTAAGCCAGACTGCTCATTGGAAGGTTAAATATTGAAGCTGAAGCTTAAATACTTTGGCCACAAAATGAAAAGACAAGACTCATTGGAAAAGACTTTGATGTTGAGAAAGACTGAAGGCAAAAGGAAATGGGGACAGCAGAGGATGAGATATGTAGATAGTGTCATGGAAACAATAAACATGAGCTTGGATAGACTTTGGGAGATAATGGAAGACAGAAGGGCCTGGCATGCTATGATTGGTCAAGTCATGAAGAGTCAGACATGACTGAATGACTGAACAATAACAAAATATGCGCATACATACCTATATGTATGTAACATACATATGATATAGATGGAGCTCTAAAAGACACAACATAAAATAGTGAATAGAGCACTGAACAAGATGTCAGAAACTGTGAGGACTAGCATTAGCTCCTCTACTTAATAATTGTATGACCTTGGGGGGGGGGGGCAGAAATCCATAAATGAAGAATCTAAGAGAGCCTTAACTTTCTCCTCTCTGAACTAGGTGTATAAATCCTGTCTGTCTAAACCACAATATCAGACAGAAAAAGAGATTTAAAAAATGAGAGTAAATATCCTCAGAAACACTAACGCACCACACAAATGTAAATTACTATTAGTAATGATGTTAATTATAAATATAAAATCACCCACATTTTCTAATTCTGCCACATTATATAAAAATTAAATTTATTATCAACAATGCAGAAATGAGTAATCTGTCCTTTCTGACCCATTTCGTCCAACTCTTTAGCATTTAGAGAATTGGAATGGGATTCTGAAATTTTAAGATGCAACATAGGATAGTGAAGAGAAGGCTGGAATAGAAGGCAGTTAGTCCAGGGTCTGAGTCCTACATTAGGAATGTACTTGCTACTCCCTCAGCAAGTCACTTAATCTCTTCTTGACTCTAAAATGAGGAGGATGGACACAATGAAATCCAAAGTCTCTTCCACTTCAAAATCTATCACTTTCTTATCCTTCCAGGGAAGGTGCTTAACTCCCAGATTTCTGAGGATTTCCTCTTTACATTTTATTATTTGGTTAACAGCCAATTCCATTGAATCTCTCTGATTAGAAACCAAAAACAAGCTAAAACCTTATACTTTGTGAATAGCTAGGGGAAAGAAATGAGTCTTGATAACTAGAGTTCCACCCCACATTGAATAAGTAGTCCACATCGTGGGCTGTGTATACTCTAGGGAAGGCTTCATGTTTTCCCAGGATGCAGGTGCATTGCCATGACTCATGGGGAGAGTAATGAAATATTCTTAGGGTCAGATGGATTAACCATTCTTTCTAACTATGTGTTATTACTCAGCTCTTATCCAGAGAGTCAGTTCTTTGAATTTTTGCGTCCATCCCATGCCTCCCTAGAACCTACTGCTTTCCAGAAAAAGCAAATACTTTTTCTCAAGTGACATTAAGCTGACTTATTATATTGAATCATGTTTGGAGAGAATGCTATGACAACGACCTTCCTTCCTCCAAAAAAAAATGATCTTGTTCTTTGCTAGGAATCTCAAAGTCTTTCCTTGGTGAATAAAGCACATCCAGGAGTAGCTACAGAGAGTATGTCTGAGTGTCTTATTTAATTGATATCACAATGATTTAGGATGCTTTTTCTTCTTCCAGTGAACACGTTGATTGGGTACCATAAGCGTGAATTGTTTTGCAGAAGCAACTCAGGTCTTCATAGTCTTTATGCAAAGGTGTGCTAGGTCCAGCTTGTGCAGGGGAGAGAGATGATTGTTAAATTTTCAGTGAGAGTATTTTTGCTACAAAATTGATAAACTCTCCAAACTAGGGCTTGAGTTATTTTGTCAATTGTCTAGAATTAAGAAAGTGATGGAGAGAATAAAAGTGGAAAAATATTGTTGCAGATTAAATTTAAAAGTGTATTGTTTCTACATCCTTTTCCCTACCCTGAAAGCTGATTGTTAAATTTCATTGAATAGTAGGGTGACATGATCAGACCTGAACTTTAGGAAGATTCTTATAACTGAGTGGAGGATGGACTGACACAGGGAGACAAACCCGCAGGTTATCACAGTATTCAAGGCAAGAAGTGATGAAGGCTTACACCAGGGTGGTGGCCATACCATAAGAGAGAACAGGGGATATACAAGAAATGTTATGAAGGAAAAATAAGCAAGACGGCAACAGATCGAATATCAGGGATGAGAGAGAGTGAGATATCAAGGATGACACTTAGGTTGTGAGCCTATATAATTGTGAGGATGGTAGTCCCTTGACAGTAATATGGATATCAGAATAAGGGAGGCAGGTTGAAGGTGTAGAGATAATGAGTTGAATTTTGGATATGCTGAATTTAAGATGTCCATTGGACATTCACTTTGAGGTATCTGATAGGAAGTTGGAGATGTGAGCCTGGAGGTCAGGAGAGAGGTTAGGGCTGGATAAAGGTAAGTTGTGAGGTTCTTCTCAGTTGAAGTCTTCAAGCAAAGGACAGCTGTGCTTGTAGGACACATTAAGGAGGGGAATTTTTGTTCAGGTATAGGTTGGACTATGTGGCCTATGAGGTCCTTTTCAATTCAGACATTCTTTAGTAGATTTCACACCATGAAAGGCATCAGAAATGGAATAAATAAATAAATAGATAATAGAAAAGGAAGATGTAAGAAACAAGTCTAGCAGCAGGGAACCCAGTCTGAGGGGCAGAGTCTTGGACAAAGGTATAGGTGGGACAGGTAGATCATACATACAGCTACCCAGAGAGAATGCATAATCTGATCATCTTCCTGTGCCAGGTATTGAGGGAAAAGATGTCTTTTTTTAAACTCCTCTTTCTTTCTTTTCTTTCTTTCTTTTTCAACATACATTTTTATAAGATTTTGAGTTCCAAATTTTTCTTCCTCCCTCCCCAAGACAGCAAGCAATCTGAGATAGGTTATACGTGTATAATCATGTTAAACTATTTCTACATTAGTCGTATTGTGAAAGAAGAATCAGAATGCAAGGGAAACCTACAACAAAGGATAAAACAAAAAAGTAAAAATAGGATGCTTCGATCTGCATTCAGACTCAATAGTTCTGTCTTTGGATCTGGATGGCATTTTCCCTCATGAGTCTTTTGGGACTGTCTTGAATCACTGTATTTCTGAGAACAGCTAATTCTATCATAGCTGATCATCTCACAATGTTGCCGTTACTGTGTACAAAGTTCTCTTGGTTCTGCTCACTTCACTCAGCATCAGTTCATGTAAGTCTTTCCAGGTTCTTCTGAAATCTGTCTGTTCATTGTTTCTTATAGCACAACAGTATTCAATTATATTCATATGCCCCAGCTTATTCAGCCATTCCCCAATTGATGAGTATCCCCTCAATTTCCAGTTCTTTGACATCACAAAAAGAGTTGCTATAAATATGTTTGTACATGTGGATAAAAGATGTCCTTTTGGGTAAAATGTAACAATAGGAATAGAGTTGGAGTTGGGAGTAAGGGAGGGACATGGGGACATATAGAGTCTGTGAAGTCTCCCTCTACTACTAATCTATGTCAGGATGGCTTTATGAAGAAAGACTCTTACCACTAAGGTGGCCTTTGGAGCCAAAGCCCCCTATTCTGAAACATATGTGGCTTTGCTGCCAGGTAGTATTTAAAGGAGGTGTGAATATATAGGAACTTGATTTATGCTTAGTTCCTTCCCTCCACTATTTTGGGAAGTCAGTTCATTCATAACTATGTTATTTGGTGTCATATATGTTATATATATTATATGTATATATGTATATATACACACATATATATACATGGAATCCTTCTCGATATCATTAACCACAGCAAAAACAGTGATCCATACCAATTAAACTGGACTATTCATTCTCCCCCAGACATGTGTGTCCTTCCACTTGTGTGCCTGCACTCAATTCAATTCAATCTAACAAACATTTGTTAAGCACTTATTTCACATAAGTCACTGTGATAAACCTTTTGCAAAAACAAAGGTAGAAAAATAGCACATTCTTTCCTCCTAAATGTCGCACAGTGGAGAGAGCGTTTGCCCTGGAGTCAAGAAGATCTGAATTAAAAACCAGCCTCTGACACTTATTAGCTCTGTGCCCCAGGAATGTCATTCAACTTTTGTCTGCCTCAGTTTCCTAAATTATGAAAATTCGGATAATAATAGGACCTACATGCTAGAGTTGTTGTGATGAAAAAAATGAGATATTCGTAAAGCACTTTGCAAACCTTAAAGTGCCATACAAATTATATTTACTATTATTATTATAGGGGAATATGACATTTATACAGTTTTCCCTATTCTTAAATTGTCCTTGTGTTCCATATGCAGACTGTCCCCTATTCTAGTCCCATCAAATGTATCCTCTCCAATATTATCACTAGTTCATATTTCTTCAATATCACCTAACCAGTGATTACTGCCCCAGTATCCTTTTGTCCAGTAAATATTTCCTCTATATTAATTAACTAATGAACATTAACTATCTGTTACAAAGGGATATTTACTGGAAAGACATAGTAAGCCCTGAAGAACAAAAATCTTTTAAATCGGGAGCCCAATCTTATCTATCATATTGATCTTGGGGAAAGTAGACTCAAGCTTAAAGTGATTGCCACAAAGTACCAACTCTACCAAGACTGCTCTGGGTTGATGCTGGTTACTCACCTGATTTGACTGCTACAGATACTAGCATACTCTGCTATGGAGTACAGATAACAGACTTTGAAGTTGTCTGACCTTTTGAAGCTCATAAGGACATGACCTATTCTCTTTCATTTCTGACACCCATTTAGTTAACATCAAGAGAGAAAAAAAACATAATAGAGATTGGAGATACAGCAATGTCATGTTTCAGGCTATATAGTAGCCCAAGTAGAGATGTTAAGATAGCCAATAAAAATGCTTGCTACTTTCCTCCCCAGCTGAAGGTTTATCACATTTTCCCTCTTCACTCAAAAGCTACCTGAGTGATTTCTTTATGCTTTTTGTATGAATGCTCATCCCTGTTTCAGAAGCCATTTAAAAGTCTTTCTGTCACCATATAATAATGGGCCAGAAATGGTTAAAGTACCCAAGCAAACTCTGGATAGGGTTAAGACCTCTTCATTATGCATAACTAGAAGCAGGCTTACCAAGACTTCACTTGTACTGGACCTAGGCAGAGAATGTTGTACAGGTTCTAAGAACAGGGGCTCCATTGGCCAGGCTCCAGTTATATGACCATTCCATTTCTTAAGAATTAGATCCACAGTGAAATAGAAATAACCCAAAAATTTAGTATTAAATAATAAAAATCCACAATCATAAAGTGATTTAAGGTTGAATAGCTTACATTAACCTGGTATCATAAGGTTTGATTCAATTCAATTATTTACTGAAATGCATACCGAAAGTATTAATATCAAAATTTTTTTTGGAGGGGGGAGGGCAGGGCAATTGGGGTTAAGTGACTTGCCCAAGGTCACACAGTTAGTATGTCAAGTGTCTGAGGTCACATTTGAACTCAGGTCCTCCTGACTCCAGGGCCAGTGCTCTACTCATTGTGCCACCTAGCTGCCCCCTATCAATTTTTTTATACTGACTAGGAAAGAGGTTTAAAGAGGTAAAATAATTTTTCATAACATTAGAGCTGGAAGGGACTTAGATATAACCTCTAGTCCAAACTTGTTTTTAAATAAATGAGATACATGAAGCCCAGAGTGATATGCTTGAGGCATATAGATAATAATTAATTATTCAAATCCAGGTTTTCTGACTCCAAATTCAGTGGCCTTTTCAGTAGACCTAACGGAACTTATTCAGTTATTATTATTATTATTATTATTATTATTATTATTCAGAATTGGAATGTGAACACTGACATCTTGATTTGTCTTTCCTTTTCCCACTGAATTTCTTTCAGTTCAGCTAAATAATTTAGGAGTTCTTAGCCTGGAGTCTGTGGACTTGCTAATTTTAAAATTTATTTTATGACTATATTTCATTATAATTGGATTCTTTTGTAATCCTATGAAATTTATTTTATGCATTTAGAAACATTATTCTGAGAAGGGGTCCATAGGCTTCCCTGGATTGCTAAAGGGGTCCATGACGCACAAAGAGGTTAAAGAACTCTGCAGTTATTCCTTCCACATTGCAACTTTCCCCACCGCCATTTCGATATATCACTCTCAGTGTAAAAAATTAAATGGGAATTTGGGGGAAGCTATAAATGACATGCAAAGGCCAGAAGATGACACACAGCCTATGAACAAATAGTTAACCCAAATTTTACAATAAGGTACTATAAATACCCCATAAAAGAAAAAGAAAAAATTCTGACTTCTTCTCTGGTACAAAGTGGGGTGGAGGCCAACAAATTTTATGCAGATTTTCGAGATCCTGGAGGTGCCTAATACTCCAATGTGGAAGGAATAACTGTAGTTCTTAACTACTTGTCTCAGAAGAGAATTGGCTGAGAATGGGGATTCTCCAATTCTTGAATGATTTCCCCTCACCTGACACATATTGCTTTGGCAGCTAGCCCATCACCATGCTTGGAGGTGAGGAGAGATAGCATTGCCAACTGACTGCTGTTGGACTGAGTCAGAGGCAGCTTGTTAAGGAGTAGAGTCAGAAGTATTGCCAAGGGCCCCAGGCTGATTCCAGAAATTGGCAACTGAAATCTAAGGCTTGATGATACTCAGGCCAGTAGAGACTGGACTTCCCATCTCAAAATACATTTCTCTTCATCTCCTGATGAATACATTGATCCATATGGCCCACAGTCACCTGGCTCTAAATCTCTCTTTAATAGTCTCTAAAGTTCTATAAATCCCTAAGCCTTTTTTTCATATATTTCTTCTTCTTCCCAGATAGTCAGGCAGAGTCAAACAGTCTTTGATCCTAGATTTGTGTTCCTTCACTTCCTTTACTAACAGTTCCTAAAATAAAACCTGCCTGAAATTTTGCTTAAATCCCTTTAAGGGGAAAGGACCTACATATACACATATACACTATGCTATTTAAATGAAAATATTCTGAAACTAGAGCTGATTTAATTGGAGGACAATCATAGATATAACTGACTTTTTTTCCATTGCAAGTTCCACAATATCCGAATCTACCTTTATTGAGCACATTTGATAAGACATACAGGATGAGTTCAAAGGTTTAAATGATAGAAAAACACCCTCTTCCCCTCTACTTAAGGAATTTATTTCAGATATATTTACCTGATAGTCACTGAAGGAAGAAAACCTAGATAGGAAACGGTGCATAATCAAACCTTGGTAGAAACAAAACCAAAACAGAACACAGCCCTCTTCTTATCCTAGCTTCTAAGTGCTGGATACCTAAAAGGCAGCTGCCTTTGTGGTGTAAAGTTACGGCATCTGGAAAGGCCTCCTGAACCCAAATACAGTTTTACTTCATGCTCAGTGACACTAGATGCTCCTCTAACAATGGTGGAACCTTTTTATTCCACAATTAGAGATAAGATTTAAAATGTAATTGCCTTTTGAAAAGTACCTCTATGAGTGTGGATAAGTCTTAAATGCCAAGCATCAGTTTCCCCATGTATAAAACTAAATGCCATGTCTTTAAGCTCCATATCCATAATACATCAGTGATATATTGACTTAAATTTATACCTATGTTTGAGAGACTGTCCTCAGATCCCTTCAGGTATACAGATTTTCAGGAGGGTGGGGTGAAGAATGTCACTGAGTAATTTGTGGAGGAGCAGCATGGTGCAGAGAGAAGAACTCTGGACTTGGGATCAGGAACCCTGGGTTCTCCCCAAGAATTGTCACTGAGTAATTGACTAACCTTTGGTTTCTCACCCAGTCAATAATGTCTATCAATTCTCTGAATCATTGAGTATCAGCAAAAAGAGGAAAGAACCCAGAATGAGGAGGATGAGGATAGTGGAAACAAATTGTATATACTTGACAACAGTGCCTAGAGGTATCTCTGTTGATCATGCAAAATGATGCATGTCTTAGTAGGATAGGAAAACATCTTGTTACCTTGAATGCTGATAATGGAATAGTCCATCTAAGGCACTTTTTAATCAGTTTTCCATGTCTTATTATCAGTAAGAAATTTTTGGTATCTTTTTTGGTCTTATTAAATGAAAGTAAGCATGATTTTGAATCAACAATCATTAAATCTGAGCTACTAAATGAAGTGGGCCGAAAGCCCAATCGTCCCTTTCTTATATTCGTGATCCTCTGTCATTACATGATGACATTAAAGACAAAATTCCTATAGAGTCACCTAAGAAAAATTCCTGGATCCAAATGGGGAGCATGCAAAAGAAAATGTCAGCTTCAAGAAATGAAAGGGCATTTCACCTTAATACTAAACGTATCACTATGTAAACAACAGTGGATTTTCTGATCATTTTTTCTTCTGATTCCATGAATATCATGTTACTGAGATTAAGAGCAATCTTGGAAAGTTATGCATGCTCTTGTGAGAAGAATTTAAAGCTGGCAGTCACATTTTAAGAAACTCAATGGGGAAATTCACAAATCATACGCACATAAATTATATATATATATATATATATATATATATATATATATATATAATGTATATATGTGTGAATTCCATTACTAAAAGCTATTGGATTTTAGAATAGAATATTAGAATTAGAACATCAAATGGTACTTTGTTTGTGCCTTATATATAGTTCTTTGTATCATAGTACTTTGACTTACTATATAGTACTATATTGTACTTTGTTTTTGTCTTACTACCTAGTTAGATGAAAACAAAGTACAATTTATTGTTTTTGGGTTAATATTCAACAGCTGGTACTATTGAAATAGTAGCTGTAAATGTACATCAACACTAGTTCAAAGCTAAATGGCAGACCCTTTAAGAGAATGGAGGACTTTTTTAAGTAAGTCTTTGACACTCAATGCCTGTAGGTAGCCTATAGGTATTGCTTAAGGACAGGTACATTTCATAAATGTTGACAGGTCACAAGATCCTCTAGTGTGGCTATCTTACCAAAGCAATGCTCCAAGCTTTGGACCTAGCTTTGTCTTGAAAGGTAATTAAAATCCAACCCAATTCAATGAGCATTTATGTAGCTGCTATGTACAGGGAACTGGAGATGTAGAAACAAAATGGCACATAATCTCTGTCTTCAAAAGCTTATAGATTACTAGATAATATTTGCTAAGCTGATTTCTATAAATGTCCTCTATTCTTGCTCCAATGTCTTAGGATAATGCGGAGATGATCTTGGGTTCATGAAGGTTATGTCAGTGAAATAAAGACTCTTGGAAGGCTTCAAGTTGTGTCAAGGTTCATCTATTATCTGAAGACCTATCAAGTTCAGAGAGGTTTATCACCAAAATTTGGGTTCCAGAGGATGGATTTTGGCCTCTGGAACTCAGGAAGACCATCAACTATGGTAGGCATCGAATGGAGTATGAATTTATATTAAATTAAATTGCACTAAGTACTAATGTTCTCAATATTAAGGTGTTGCAGAATAGTCCACGTTTAATGCCCCCATTGAGTCTTATGCAACCCACCCTGCTAATGTCCAGGTGGGGCTTTTGCTACTTCTAAAATTCTAGGAGGAACCTTGTGTGTGGTTATCCTCTCAAACATCAGCTCAGGCGACCCTACTGGTATGCATCCCCATAACAATCAGCCAGTAGGCTCATTTAGATTTTTTTTTAGCAAAGTCATTTACTCAGATTTTTATCACAGACATTTACTCTAATGATATGACAAGAGGAGTAGTTATAAAACTTTCCGACAAATATATCCAGTCTAAGGAGGGGGGAGAGTATGCAGGGCTCATAGTACAATGGTAATACAGCACCTTGGGGAGTAGTAAAGCACTTAGCATAGTGCCTAGCACATAGTAGGTGCTGAGTAAATGCTTCTTTTCTTCTTCCCTTCCATCTATGAGTTCAGTTGTCCCTTCCAAAATAGAGTATTAAATATATAGGCATAATGCATATGAAGGATTTCCTAATCATAATCATATACCTTTGTATAGCCATTTGTCTAATCACCCATTTATAGCATTGTCCTTATGGGACTGTCACTCATAATGCAATTTTTACCTAACACCATGTTTCTTTTGCAGAATCAATTATATTAGGGAGGAATTATATGCACTACAATATCTGGTCTGGTAATATTAACAGAAAGAAACATTGAAAGAAAGAAAAAAACGAGTAGATTGAGGATGAAATTTCCTTAATTTTTTTTTTAAATCAGTGACAGTTGACGTCTAGGAGTCTAATCAGAACAAATCCAGGCAGTTATCTGATGTAAATCTCTAAAGTGACTGCTTAGAGCTTACCTGCTTTCACCCTCTGGAATCTGGCCTCTATTGCTTAGGAAAAGATCAACAGGGGCCTCAGAGGCTGAGCGGAAACAGATGTGTCCAACATAACAACCGAAGGAGATTAACAAGTTCTTTGTATTTACCTGTGCATACCTGCCCAACAGAGCCACCTATTAGGATCAAAGACTGAGAAATCAGAGGTCATATACATTTGAGTGGGCAGCTCTGTAAGGACTGTCCTCTGGGAAATATTTCTTGTAGTCTTTATTACTTATATCTATATATTTAATAATAAAAAATTACATTGCATAAAAAATCTCAAAAACAAATTATTTTTTCCCATAGTACAGTGAGAAAATGTTTTGGAGGCAAGGACCTTGGTTCAAATCTCCCCTCTGATATTCACTACGTTGGTGGCCTGGGGTAAGTCATTTTACCTCCATGATTCAATTTCCTCTGTTAAGTGAACAGATTGAATTGAATGGTTTCTGGGGTCTCTTCCAGCTCTAGATGTATAATAGTATGATACAATTTTTTTTAATCTTCCCTCTCTCCCCCCACTCCTAAATAGCTAGTTAATTAAAAAACTCGATCCATAGCACTAATCAGTAACATTTCTCTTGAGCAGCCTACCAAAGCTGCAGCGATAGGCCCCTCAGGACAATTTGAAAGACAAACACTAACCACCTCAGTCCCTTTGGCTCTACTGAATTGACCGATCAGCTAGAAAGAAGGGGAGGAGTCTATTCAATCTTTCAAAGTGGAAGTTCTTTGATATTTTCAGGGGTTTCTTTCTTATACCTTTGCTCGGTCTGTCTCTAAGTTCACCAGGTCTTTATATGTGGGAATTCAAGGTTTACAAAAAAGATGAGCAGGTGGCTAGGTTAGAAAATCTCCAGAACCTTTGCTGGCTTAACATGCTTTGGTTCCAGGAATTTATGGTAGAAAAAAGAAAAGGTTTTTTTTTTTTTTAGCTTTAATGTCCTGGGGACAGGCCTGCCTGGAAAGTGTGCTAAGTGTAAGCATTGCCACAGGCAAGGTTCTCTAGGAGACCAGATGTTACTGGGGGTGCTGAATAGGCACTGGAATTGGTTGACAGGAAGGGATGGGGTGAGTAAAAGAATTTGTGGAATCTAAGTAATCCCTGCTACAAGCTTACTTCTTAAGCATAGCTTTCTAAAGGGTAGCCTTGCTGTGAAATTCTCTATTAGGGCTGAGTCAATTCAGACCACCATGCTGCTGCTACAATGTAACACAGATGGTCGATTAGTCTATGGTCTAGAAATATCTATCTATCTGTCTGTCTGTCTATCTATCAATCATATATATGTATGCATGTATGTATGTGTATATATGTATACATATACACACATGCATATATAAATATAAATAAATAAATATGTAGATATGGATATAGATATAGATATATAGACATAGATACATACTGATCTGTACACAGTTTGTTTGCTCCAGTAAAACACAAACCCCTTGAGAGCAGGAAGTGATTTTGTTTGTTTTGATCTTTCTAGCTCCTAGCAAAATAATGTCTTAGTTCAAATCAATGAATAAATACTTGATGAACTGAAATTGCTCTCTGCAAAGTTTCAGCAATCTCTTAATTGCTGAATCTGAAGGCCTTTTCTTCCTTCTAATCCTTCTCGACCTATACGCTGAGTTTGACAATGTGGATAACCCTCTTCAGCATCCTTTTTCCTCTCTGGGTTTCTGTGACAATACTCTCTCCCGGTTCCCTTTCCTACCTCTCTGCCTGCTCCTTCCTTGTCTCTTTTTTTGGTTGCTCATCCATGTCATGCCCTCTAGCTATAGGTGATCTCAGAGACTTGTTGTCTCCTCCCTCTCTATCTCTTGGTAACCGCATCACCATCGCAGCTTTAAGCTATCATCTCTACAAGGATGACTCCCAGATTCACATATCCAGGACCAGGACTTGTTTCTCTGTTCAGCTTCAGTCCTCTATCACCAATTATCTGTTCACATTTCAAACTGTACATTCCAGAGACATCTCAAACTCAACATGTCCAAAACAACAACTCATATTTTCACCCAAACCTGCTTCTCTTCTCAACTTTCCTTTTCCTACTGAAGGGAATGTAATCCTTTCAGCATCCTAGGTTCCTATCCTCAGTGCCTTACTCTCCTTCACCCCATATGTCCAATCAGTTATCACATGTGGCCATTTCTACCTCTATGATACGTTTCATCTGGTTACATCTCTGCTCTCACAATACTATCTCAGCTGAAGCTTTAATAGTCTCTCTACTAGATTATTGCAACAGCCTCTTACTTGGTCTTCCTGCCCCATCCTTTTCTCTGCCTCATTACATTCTGCACACTGCTGCCCAAATGATGCACCTTAAACACAGATCCGACCAGGTAATTTGCATAGTCGATAAATTCCAGGGGCTCTTTATTGCTTCTAGAATAAATGATAAACTACTATGTTTAGCTTTTAATGCTCCTCACAACCTGAGTCCAACTTAGCCCTTCAGATTCACTGTATGTTATCTCCTGCACTCTGCAATCCAGTTAACCTGGCTTTCTCTTTCTTCCTCAAACAGAACACCTCCCATTTCAGTGTCTTTGTACTGACCAATGCCAGTATTTGGATCATACTCTCTCTCCTGATCCCCAAATCACAGAAACTCTTCCCTCTAAATATATCTCAGATATCATCTTCTACATTTAGCCTTTCCTGATCCTTTGAACTCTTACTTCTTTCTCACTCAAACTACTTTGTAATTACATCTTTTGCTTTTATAAGCTTAATATTTTTTTTCATATACACTTGCATGTGTACTTGTTGTCTTCCCTATTAGAATGTAAACTGTTTGCAAGTAGAAATTGTTGCAGCCTTATTATTTGTGTTCTCAATGCAAGTTCTTAGCAGATGCTTGTTAATTGAATGAGCCTCAAGGTAGGGAAAATGTACTTCTGATAGATACTGGCTGTGTGACTGATCAAGGTGCTTAACTTCTCAGTGCACTAAGCAACTCTTTAAGACTCTACTTTGTAGAGAAGGTATTGACCTACATTGGAAGAGAGAGTTTCCGCACCTGGGAATTGTGTACACCAATGAAAGCATAGTTCTAATCACTGTCCTCATCTTAACCTTGTACCCACAATCATACCTGGCATAGCAGGCAATTCATACATGATATTGACAGGTTTGTTGAATGATGCCCTATGTAGCACAAAGGATCAATTTGAATTCGTCATAAAACACAAAGACATTTTGAATTGTACCGAAGAGCGCCCATGTCACTTTCTTAAGAAGACAAAAATGATTATTGCTTGTGATAGATTTATCCAGGCAGAATAAGAGCTATTCCTAGCAATTTTTACACCAGGAACATTAAGGGGGAAAAATGTATCTAGGAAAGGTAATACAGAATAATGCCTCACCATTGGGCAACAAGCACTTAGTAAACTGCCAGTACGCCGTCTAATAATGCCTTCCTGTTTGCATATATTTAGGCCAACCGGGTGGTAAGCTCAGTCACTTCTACCTTGAAGATGGAACTCAAATATTGTTGATGTCATCTAACTTTCAGCATCCTGGGGAAAACCCCATTTATCCCACCCTAGTTGTACCTCTGAATAAAGGCTAATCCTGTTATTCTTTGACTTCATTTGACATAATGCCCAGAGCTTTTTAAATACTTTTTTTTCTTTTTTCGTTCCTATCCCCAGTGGCTCAAAGCAATGGGCCATTTAGTAAATCACTTCAGACGAACAGACAGAGTCATATCTTTCTCTGGGTTTCATGGTAGAGATATTTTGCAGGCATTGGTTGTTTCAGATTGCTTCTCTCAATGCCAATAAATCTGCCATTTGCAATGCCGTGTCTGCCAAGAAATCCCTTGGGCCTCTGTGTGGTTTAAACAGAGGATATATGAAAAGACTGAACAAATACTGGAGTTTGGGACTCATTCTTTTCTCTTAAACTGTCCTTGCCAGCTTAAGAAAGATTTTTTTTCATAGCATTCCCAACCAAATATGAAGACCTACTGCTGTTATTTCACATATTTAAGAGTTTTAATTTTGTCTAACTTAGTTAAAAAAGGTAAAATGTGGCATCCCTCAATGGCTCACATAAGTAGCTTTGACGTAAGACATAAGTGAAAAGGAAACCCAGTGTGAGGTCCTGGGCAGACTTTTTAGCATCAAGGTGAATATATTTCCCTTGCTTTTACAAGATGATCACACAAATAAAGACTGCTGACTTGCCAGTTTGCCAGGAAATGATATTATTTCAAAGTGATTACTTGAGTCTGGGGAGTAGAGACAACTCAAGGAATTTGTATAACAAAATGGGCTTTGAAAAAAAGTATATCCTAATGAAGTGGGCATAGAAATGTAGCGGGGGTAAGTTAGCATTTATTGAACACCCACTGTGTGCCAGGGAAGTACAGGTCACACACACACACACACACACATCCTCTAGGAAGGGACTTGACAACCCACAGCACCCATTGCTTGGGCAGACTCTTGCTATGATGGGCAGAACAGTACTTAGGCCACCTGGAAGGAAAGCAGGCTAACAGGATGAAGAAAACCCTAAGCTGGGGGTCAAGAGAGCTGGGTTCTAGTTACAGCTCTGCCACTGATTCCTACCTGGAAATTCAGAAAGTTATCTCTCTGGTCTCTAGTTTTCTCATTTGTGAAATGTTGGGAGATGGAATATATCAGATATTCCCAGCCTCTTGGTCTCCGTATAACTTGGTTTTTGCTAAACTTTTCTGTACTCCTGATGCCAAATGAAAAGAAGTAAATTCTAGTGCTTGGCATTTACAACAAAAAATTAATGTTAATAGGATAATATAGTTATTTACCAAATATTTCCTCTAATCTCTTAACAGATTACTCATATCCTCTGGGGGTACATGTACTTCAGATTGGGAACCTATGGACTATGTAAGGTTCCTTCTAAGTATTGTCCTAACATCAGCAGTCCTGAAAAAATGGACTGAATTTCATTTCCAGCTCTACTTCATAAACACTTTATTCTGGAATAGGTATATTCTCTCTCTCTCTCTCTGTCTCTGTCTCTCTCTCTGTCTCTGTCTCTCTCTGCCTCTCTGTCTCTGTCCTCTATCTCTCTGTCTCTCTCTGTCTCTGTCTCTCTGTCTCTCTGTCTCTCTCTGCCTCTGTCCACTATCTCTCTGGCTCTCTGTCTCTCTCTCTGTCTCTCTGTTTCTCTCTCTGTCTCTGTCTCTGTCTCTCTGTCTCTGTCTCTGTCTCTCTGTCTCTCTCTGTCTCTCTCTGTGTCTCTGTCTCCCTCTCTCTCTCTCTCTCTCTCTCTCTCTCTCTCTCTCTCTCTCTCTCTCTCTCTCTCTCTCTCTCTCTCCATCTCACACTTCCTGATAGGATCTTACAAGACTTCAATCACCTGGGATTTCAAGTACGAAAGAACTAAGAGGTCATAAAGCGACCCTTTAGCAGAAAAGGAGAACAGGAGAACTTATAGAGGGGGAAAAATAATGAAACCTTAAATTCTGAATTTAAGATGAAAGGTTGCTTCTTATGTAGCATTTTATAATAATCCTCACACTAGCTACCTCACAGAGTTGTCAGGCTGAAGGGTTTTTGTTTACTTTAAAGTACTAAATAAATGTGCATTATTATTATCATTTTTGTTATCATTATTTAATGGAATTAAGCAATTGTGTTGAACAAGCATTCCTTAAACACCTACTATGTGCAGAGCAATGTGTTAGGAGCTAAGAAAAATACAAAGCTTGGATACAATGCCATCCCTGCCCTCATATAGCTTTCAGTTTATCTAATATTACAAGAACATATATAATAATTTACATAATCAGTAAAATATAAAATAATAAAAATGTAAATAATTATAACACAAAATAAAACATGAGAACTATGAGAAACATGTTTCCACAACATCCAAGGGGGAAAAAGGTCACTAACTACAAAGAATAAGAGGGAAGGTTTTATGAAGGGCGTGGCCTCTGACTTGGTGCTTTAAAGAACCACAGGTAGCAATTCAGCGGGTGTTGTAAGTGGGTGGGAAGGGAGGTGGGCATTCTAGGTTTAGAGAAAAGAGTGATCAAAGGCTCAGAGGTGGGCAGGGCATGTTCAGTTTGTCTGGAGCATTGAGTACACAGAAGAAGATAATACAAGATACAACCGGAAATGTAAAACAGTACCAGATCAGGGCAGGGGTGGGGCTGGGGGTTAATTCCAGGCAAAGGAGTTTGAACTTTATTTGGTAAGCAACAAGGATCCATGGCAGGCTTCTGAACAAAGCAGGGTCATGATGTATGTATGTATGTATCTGTGTATGTGTGCATAAGTAAGATGAAACATATAATGGTATGATATGATTAATATAACATGATATTGTATGATTGACATGAAATAATATAATTTAAAAGAATATAACATAACACAAAACAACCCAACATAACAAAATATAACAGTATGATATAATATGATATGATATGATGCAATGTGATATGACTAATGTAACATAACATAACATGATGTATATGTGTAGGAAAAGCAATCCTCACAGAAGTACAAAAGATGGATTGTGTGAAGCAGGGAGAGAGTGGAGGTGGGAGGACTTGATGATAAGAGGCCATTGCAATTGTCCATGTAGGTGGTAATACTATGGTATTGGTGATGAGAAGAGACGGGAAGGGACATATTCCAGAGGTGCTGAAGAAGTGTGATGAATACAGGATATAAGAGGCAAAGGTGAGGAAAGAGGCAAAGGTAACACCAAGATGTCAAAGCCTGAGTGAATCATGGTGCCACTTCTGACAGAAATAATAAAGAAGACATTCTTTCTTTGTAAGATACAATGCTCCATGCTGTGGAAAATGACATGCTGACCTCAAAGCTTAGAATATGGTTGTGAAAATAAGGTATATACATACATGAAAAGACAGGCAAACTATGAAATAGCTAATTATATACATATATGAGTTAGGGATTTACAATTACCATGTGTTCGTTGAATCATAGAACTAGGAGAAATTATTCTCATTCCCTCATCTTATATTGAAATATAAGATGAGGGAATGAGAATAATTTCTCCTAGTTCTATGATTTCTTCAGAAACTCAGGCTAAAAGATCTTTTCTTAGGTGATTAAGGGTAGAATGGGAACTTGAACCCAGCTCTCCTGACTCCTAGACTAGAATTTTATACACTAGAAGGGCAAAGGAATTACATCTTGGGATGAGAGAGAAAGAAGGATTATGAAATCATAGCATCCCAGAGCTGCAGAAAGTTAGAGCTTGAGGGAGCCGTAAAACTGATCCAAGTCTTCATAATCATAGAATACTATAACCAAGGGGGACCTTTGATCATCTAAAGCAAAGGCCATTTTAAAATCTGCTTTGTTCCAGATAATTTTTATCCTACAAAGAGAGAGTTGTGGGAAAAAAGAAGATGGGACCTACTGATCCTCGTGAAAATAATTATCAATGCTCAGGGTATGTGGTTATTATGGAAATTGAGCAGTGAGAACTGATGATGCCAGAAGATACATTTTATTTGTTTTTGTCCATCTGGATTTATTTGGTGATAAAACAAAATGTAGAATTCTCACGTGATTTTTTTTCCTCTCATTTCTGCCTCCATCAGAGAAATAAATAAAGGAGTCACAACTGAGCCCTGAATTTTTATTTGCATTGGGAACTTGGCTCTCTTTGTCTTAAGTTGTGTCAGAAGATGGGAGAATCCCTGATCAGAGTCTAATTTGGAAATGGATGTAGAATTCCCCCTACCCAGCCTGAGAGCAGACTGCCCAACTTTAATTAATTCATAATCTGGAAAAGTAATTTAGCATAATTGTGCTAAGTATTTTGATAGGCTGCTTTGTCAGAGACTCCGTAATAAGAAATTGAAATGTCTCTAAGTTTTGTGACCTTGGGCAATCTTCATAGGGTGGTTGTGTGGATCAAATAAAATAATGTATAAGAAGCACATTATAAACTTTCAGGTACTGTGTAAATGTCTCGTTGTCATTATTAAATTGTATTGAATTGCATTGTGTTATGTTATACATTATTACATTATATCACATTATATATTACTTATACATCATATTGTGTTACATTATATCATTGTTATGTTACATATCATATTAATTTATGGAGTTGGAACATCTTTTTCTCAAAGTTCATCTAGATCACTTTCTTTTCTTTTTTGGCAAAACAAAACAAAACAAAAAAGAGAAAGAAACTGTGTTCCTTAGAGAAATAAGTTTCCCAAAGTTCCACAGGATTTGAATCCAGACCCTCTGACTACAAGTCCAATGTCCTTTCCTTACTGCCTTTAAGAGAGGAATTTTGGGGACCATTTGGTCCAATGACCTCTTTTTGCATAAGCAAGAATTGAGCTTCACAGAGTGATTTATATAGATAGTTGACTGCAAAGCTGCAGTAGTATCCTAGATCCTGGGCCAGGGCTTCATGATGAACTAATGGAGAAATAACTAATGAATAAAGCCAATAAGTTGGTATATATGTGTGTATGTATATATGTACATATACACAAACACATACATATACACATACATATATGTGGGGGGGGAGGGGGGAGGGTGGATGTGTATTTAGCTAGGTGGCCCAACGGATGGAGTGCCAGGCCTGGAGTCAGGAAGACTCATCTTCCCAAGTTCAAATCTGGCCTCAGACTCTAGTTGTGTGAACCTGGACAAATCATTTAACCCTGTGTACCTCAGGTCCCTCATCTGTAAAATGACCTGGAGAAGGAAATGGCAAATCACTTCAGCATCTTTGCCAAGAAAATCCCACCTGGGGGTCACAAAAAGTTGGACACAACTGAAACAACTGAACAATAAGAACAAAATACACATGTATATACACACACACTGGTGTGCATGCCCGCATATACATATACATGCATATGTGAATACGTGTATATATACATACGTATGTGAGGAAGTATAACCTGTATAAACAATAAGGGTTTATTAATGTCTTGAGGCCTAGAAATCATACAGTGGGGGCACAATCCTGATACTCCCTCCCTCCCATACTCTATGCCAAATGCTATTGAGGTAAGGCGCCATAGCGCTCAATAAATATTTGCTGATGAGGAGGAAGTTTTCATGGAGGTGATGGGTAAGTTACTGTCCCTGCCCATAGTAAAGTCACACCCACTCATAACTTGTCTAAACAAGTTCTGGCCTTGTTCTTTTCCTCAGATTCCTTAATGTGGGCTGCCCTTTCCTCTGACCACCTATTTCTTTAGTCATTTTGGTGCCCCTAGAAGACAGACTTTTTTCAGCTGTTCACTCATTTAATGCAGAAGCAGTTTCCAGAAAAACTGAGTCAGAAAAAAATTATATTTGGACCCACCAGCCTTGCTTCTCTTTGCTATTTCCCCCTCTCAAGCATCTTCTTTCTTCTTTCTCTGGGCCCCTTTGTACCTTCCCCTCATTGATACTACCTGCTCCTATATGATCAACTTATACACACTCAGGCATAAGTTACTGGTGGGACTAAATGATTTACCTTTCCCGGTGTATTTCCATTTTAACAAGGAATAAAATATCAAGGCAAAGGAATGAATTTCCAGTCGTGGAAGTTTAGTGAGCCAGTTGGATGAGATTTGGGCAGGGAGTGACTTTTCCATTTTTCCCAAAATAATGCCTTTGCAAATAGCTCCATCTACTCATTAAGTCAGTCCCATATTCATTGATAGGCAATTTGGTCTATAACAAGAAAATAGCTAGAGCATTCATCCAAGTTAAATGACTGCCTTCCGTCTCCCCAACACGGGAATTAATTTTTCACATCTATGTCTGTTGTCACTTAAGCTTCTGATAAAGTTCTCACACTGAGTGAGAGCCCTTTTTTCAAAGACAATACAACCAGAAACTTCAGAAGCCTGTATGTGTTAGCAGTTTTAACCTCCTTTATTCAGAACCATCCCTCGGAAAGAGTAAAAAAAAAAAAAAAAAGCTATGGTCTTCAGCCTAAAGCATCATGTGATGGCAAGATCCTAGATGTGGAGTCAGGAATAATCTAGATTTAAATCTCACCTCTAATATCCACTGGTTAAAAGTCACTTAACTCCTTGGGCGTTCAGTTTCCTTATCTATAAAATGGGTATAATGACTATAAAATCTACCTCAAAGGGCTGTTGTTAGGGTCGAATGATAAAGCATAGTAAAACACTTTATAAATCAATATAATGCCAGCCATTGTTATTACCACACCTGGAAATTCCCCAACATTTTTTTATGACTCACCATTTCCTTTATTTGTACAAAATAGTTAATAGTCATGCATTGGCTGGGAAAAAAAAAAACTGGTTTGGGGTTTAAACAAATCCTTTTGTCTTAAAGCATCTATTTTGAAGGCTTGGGACTGGCAGCTTTAGCCCCAGTCTTCTGGGGTTTGCACTTGGCAGGCTTGTGGTCAGTAGGCTTAGCAGCCTTGGAATTACTGGGCTTTGTGGCCTTAGAATCAGACTTGGCGACCTTGACATCAGACTTGGTGGCCTTGGTGTCAGATTTGGTGGCCTTGGGGCCAGATTTGGTAGCCTTGGGATCAAACTTACCGATCTTGTTATCAGACTTGGTTACCTTAATGTTAGTGGGCTTGACATCCTTGGGGTCAGTGGTTTTGGCAACCTTAGAGTCAGACTTCATGATCCTGGGGCCTGGGTATTTGGTGCACACAGACCCTTGGGCCTGAATGCTTGGTGGCCATCCTGTGGTGAGCACACTGGGTACTGGCATTGGGGGTCTTGAGCCTGAGGAGCTTGACCTTGGAGGCCTTGGTGCTCAAGGCCTTGATGACCTCTGCTCAGGCCTAGATGGCTTTAGTGTTGTTGGCCTGCATCTTCTTCAGCCTCTTCCTGGTGTGTTTCTTGGCAAAGAGCATGTTTCTCAGAAACTTGAGGTTAATCCCTTTCAGAGACTCATATCTCTGTGACCTAGGTTTCTTGATGCCAGTTCTGTGTCATTTTGTGATTGGTTGTGGGTGGTATAGTTCTTAGACTTTGCCATCTTTACACCACAGCCTGCACTAACAGGCACTCCATTGACTGGAAGAGGCCAAAACTGAGAGAGAGAAAGCTGCAACTCAAAATCTTGAATAAATGAATGCTAAAAATTGTCTTTTATATATAATTGGGAAAAAATAAAATATTTTTTGAAAGAGCCAGCTATCTAGTGTAGTAGATAAGAGTACTGTACTTCAGAGGTTTGTCATGGGAATCAAATGAAATAATATTTGGAAAGCACTTTGCAAATTTTAAGGTGTTAGCATATAAATACTGGCTATTATTATTAAGAAGCTTGTAATTGTATTAAACAAACTAAATCTTGTACCTCTGTTTCTTGATAGAACTATTATAGTTGCATGCTTCTTAATCATTTTTTTCTTGCTTATTAATGGACTACATTTCAGTCAGTCAATAAAAAACCATTTATTAAACACTTCCTATTTGTAGTAATTGTGCTAAGTGCTCGGGATCCAAAGAAAGGCAAAAAACATTTTTTGTTGTTCAGTCATGCCCAACTCTTACTGACCCCATTTGGGGTTTTCTTGGCAAAGATACTGGAGTAGTTTGCCATTTCCTTCTCCAGATCATTTTACAGATGAGGAAACTGAGGCAAGCAGGGTTAAATAACTTGCCCAGGGTCATTCAGCTAGTAAGTGTCTGAGGCCAGATTTGAATTCCCAAAGAATAGTCTTCCTGACTTCAAGCCAAGTACTCTGACCACTGCGCCACTCAGTTGCCCTAAAAAACACTTTTATTAGTGGCTTAAGATTCCTTACTGATCATTGATCACTGGACTTCTCACCTTGCTTGCTAGTTTTTAGGCTAAATTACTAAGCAAAGTAACACATAAACAAACGGACACACCTTTGGAATGCTTGGGACATGTAGGCCGAGATAAGGCAGTGGAAAGCATGAACTTTTGAGAAGAGGGATAATTCTGGAGGATGGGGACATAGCTAACTGGCAGTCTTATTGTCAGGGACAGTAATGGGAATGACTTGGCAGTCTCTTTTGGAGCTATACTGTACGCTCAATAATTTGTTATTAAGGTTTAAATGGGATTCCTGCTGAAAAAATCTGACAGTCTTAGCTGCCCTCTTCCCATTTCATCAGACCACTTTGCAAATAATATGCTCCCAAGGTTTGAAAGTAGGAAAGGGGTAATGTGAGACTCACTACCAAATTACCAGCTCTGGATAAACCAAACACCAAATGAGAATGTACACGAGGGTCCAAAATAATGCAGGTAATTAGTTTGGTAAATGTTAAGCCTCAGATATTGGAAGTGTGATGCTGCATTCATATTAAGCAGCAGGACAGAGATAAGCCTTGAATTTTCTATTGATTTAAGTTGCTGACACCTTTTCAACAACTCTCGTCTTTTTATTAAAGCTCAGAGTAGTGCTCTCTGAAGGAAATCCTAATTGTCCTTCTGTCAGTAGCTGATAGAACCATTATAGCTATATAGGTATAAAATTACCTATTAATATTTATTGAATACTTGCAGAGAAATATGTTAGATTTTATGGAGGTATTGATAGCTTGATTTACTATAGTGAGGAAATGTATGAAGAATCAAGGCTATGCGCAAATTATCTACGTGCATACAAATGTATATGCATTATGTGGGTATATGTATATATTCATATACATATATAGTGATAAAATGTGTGACTAGAACATGTGATGTTTTAACACAAGCTGTTAGCTTAATAAGTAATTATAGTATTCATTGTAGGTTTCAATAATAATAATAATAATATAATAAGTATTCATTGTAGGTTTCAATAAAAATGCTAACATAGAATTGTAATATTATAATATTTTAAAAATCAGAGATTATTGATAAAACTCAGAAAGCAGTGGGAGGCATTTTAGCATTGTGGATAGTTGCCTGGCCTTAGAGTCTGGTTCTAATCCTGCATCTAACACTCTAAATGTGTGAATACAAGTTCTTAGAGCCTCAGACAACTCCCTAGAACTGACTTAAGGAAGGAAGGAAGGAAGGAAGGAAGGAAGGAAAGAAGGAAGGAAGGAAGGAAGGAAGGAAGGAAGGAAGGAAGGAAGGAAGGAAGGAAGGAAGGAAGGAAA